>VDFB02000003.1:469749016-469970259 GCA_007258455.2 Sequoia sempervirens | reverse complement strand
TTGGTCGCGCAAGGTGAAACTCAGTGTCGCCGTTAAGGGAAAAACGCAGGGAACCGCCGTCGAAGGAGATTTTCCACCATTTATTGTGTCTTTCCTCACGTTTTCCTCTCCTGATTTCGTCTGCCGGTTTTGTCCGCCATTTCCAAGTATTACCGGTTCAGAGCTCGGACGGACCTTACCCCTATTTCGTTTCCCAAGGTTAGACTTTTCATCCACATAGATTTCCGCCCAGGGAGTGCAAGATACTCCACTAGCGCTAATAGGTCCGAATACTCGGTTGGGTATGGAGAAGAGGGGTTAGTTCTCAGCTCGTAAACTTCAATTTAATTTTAGTGTATATGTATAGTTTATATTTTAATATTTTATAATAGTTATTAGTTTTTATTTTTAATTTTTATATTGTTTTACTCTTTATAGTTTATATGATAATATGATAATATTAATAAATTATTAAATAATATAATATTTAAATTTTTAATAATATTGTTTTTATAAAATATAAATTTATTATATATATTATACTATATTAAATTATTAATACATAATTTTATTTTATTTATTTAGTATTAAGTTTTAACAAATTTTTATTGTAATAATATTTAATATTATACAATTTAATGTTTTTACATTTATAATTTTATAATTTTATTATATATAAAAAAATTAAATTTATTTTAGTATTTTAATATAATTAAATTTTTAAATTTAAAACTTTAAAATTTACATTTTAAAATAATAAATATAAATCTAATTTACTTTTTAAAATAATAAATATAAATTTATATCTATATTTATGATTTTTATATGTTTTATGTATGGACGTACCCAAACGTACCCACACCCAAAAAAAAAAATTTGCCGTATCGACGTACCGTACCCGTACTCGTACCCACGTACCCGTACCCGATTCGGCAACTTAGTATTTAATTGGTCAACCCCATTTTTTACTGGATTTTTGGCAATTTTTTCCCAATAAATTCACAATTAAAAAAAAAAAAAAGGGTTTCTCGGTGTTCTTTTAATTTTTCCCTAACCCTAACCCATTTGTTTGCCAATTTATTCCCAAGAATGATTTTTGCTACTATGGTCGCAACCACATCAGACAATGAAGCAAAGTAAGTCATTTATGAAGGGTCTCTAGAACCATTTACATGGCTACGAAATTGAATCAAACAAGAGGATGCAATGAATCTAAATTTCCACTAGAATTTACTTAAATGTCTCCGAGGATCAGCCAGCAATCATACAAGGTGCAATTCCAGAAATCATTGCAGTCCACAAAACCAAAGCTCATCAAGGCAACTCTTAGAAAAGAATTCAGTCTCACCAGGAGCTTCATTTTGTCAATGCTCCATACTCATGAGTCATCACAATCCAAGAAATAGCATCTATGTGGCTTTTTGTTGTAACCAGAATCTTTGTTGTACAATAAACCAAGAGAATGGAAGTTCTAGATCTTGAAGTTTCGCTTCAAGTTCGAACCCCTGTTCTGATGGAACTCTTTATCCTAAGGCTGGAAATTATATTGTTGTCTATGAATTGGTCCTCCAAGAAATAGATCTCTTATGACACTATACACAAGGGACTATATTAGTGGATAAGATCTCAAATTCAAATAAATCTGCACTCAAAACACTTTTCTCATCCTTAAGTGATCATGGGTCATCCACTTTCATGGCATGGTAATTATAGCCATTAGCCACCAGAATATATAATAAAAAATACGTCTTCTCATCACAACCATTCAGAGAATGGAAAGATATCCAGGGAAAGAAGAAATTATTTCTAGTTTGTGAAAACTAGGCTTGGCATTAGACTTCATCTCTAACCATTCGAATCTTGGAATTGTTTTCAATATAAAAGAAACCAGTTTCCAAAATCGCTATCCTTTTTGAAAGAGGGTATTCTATCCTTCTCCATGTAGTAAGACAGAGGGCCTCCTATTCATGTTATCCAAACTAATTGAAGAAGCCCCATTGCAGTTTGGCCTGAGTGGACTCCTGGCATGAGATGTTTCTAAAGAGAAGGTAGGTGTTGAGGAAAATGTTATAAGTTTGTCATAGTGAAGAACCATCAATTTGAGGATTGCTGGCAATTCAGGATCATACAAGTGATTGAAAAACCTTGTTGCATTGATAAAACTGATTCCTCTAATTTATTCATTTCTACCAGCTACAGCCACCCTAAAGCCCAAAGAGGCTAAGACTGTCTAGCCACCAATCTCTGCAAGTAGTTGCACTCAGATTTGTCTCCAAAAAATTGGGCCAATGTGTAATATGAAAAGTAGAGGTAATTGTATTATAAAGAAATATGCCATAGAATAAATGACACATAAGACGAAAGAACATGTCTTGTCATCACAATGACAAAAATAGCCTAGGGAAAACTCACCTAGGACGCAAAAAGCCATCTTTTGAGAGAATCACCTCCTCAAGCCATACTAAGGAAGATGGGAGACAGTGGAGCTTGAGTCCTTGAGAATCAACCTTATGATTAGCTAGGCTGTCTATAGGGGAATTCCCTTCTATGAACATGTTTCCATACAATGACATCAAAGGATGAAGAAATATTTTCCTATGTTACACCAAGTTTCTAGGACAGGGATGGCAAGGGACAGGAGGAGCATTTCCCAAATGGGTTTTTCGGGAGATCATTTTATAGGGTACGGCTATTAAAAAATAGGGAAATTTTTAAAAACATAAAAAATTTCAAGTATTCGTACAATAAACATTGATAAGTCATTCATCACATACATCACAAAACCTTAATACATAACATTAGTGTTGAATTGAGATTTCACATGAGAGTCGACAAACAAATTTACAAAATTTAATTGCTTTCACTATCAATGTGCATATATATTATATAAAAATTACAACAAAATGCAAAAAACTGCAAATTTCAACTACAAAATGACAAAAACATAGAAAATATGCAATTGTCCCTAATCAACATCTAGTAACACTGCAGCAAAATTGGAGTGTGTTTCCACTAAAGGGCTACCTCATCTAATGAAAACCCAACCAATCCCTCCTGTGATTTATCCTCATTAACATGTGTGGTATTTTCAAGATCAACATCCCAATGTATAGTTGGAGCCTAATGATACTTAGGAGCCTATCAATCCTAAAGCTGCAAGGCACTATGCACAACCACCAGCTTTTGTAATCATCAAAAGGTAAGCCTATTCCTCTTGACTAGCTCAATGAAGCTATATGTAAACCAATTCCTCTCTACAATAGAGGATTTGGCAACCTATGAAGGGAGACAACTGACAAGTATCCTCGACTTTGGTGCATCCTTCCATGCCATGTCCACAATGCAATAGAGTTGGTTTGAGCTAATGTAGCTCTATCCATTGTCATCTTTGTGCTACTAAATTTTGAACCACAAAGATTGTCAAAGGTTAGCAACTATGTTCTAAGTAAGATAGACTCCTCATCATTATATATCTTTCAAAGGACCTTCATGAGCCATTTCTTAGGTAGAGGCATGCTCTCAAGCCATGATGCATATAATTTGAGATTTAGAGCATAGGATACCATATAAGGATCTTCCTAGTGTTCCATTGCTGCATTGCAATGGATCTAATGTGCTCCTTAGGAAATCCCAAATCAAGCTCCCTACTATGAATGCTTTGCTTCATCTACCCAAACATGTTGTCAAATATCTCATAAATCTCTCCAAGGCTAGGAGAGTCTAAATCCCACAAAACAAGTGAGATGAAGAAGCAAATATATCTACAAAGAATAAAAATAATTTACATGTTAGAAACTTAGAAACAACAAAATCAAAAATTTAATTATAAAATAAAAATCAGCAATTTGCCAATTTATTAAAAATCAACAAATTCTTACCTCACTATGGACTACCAATCATCATCAAAGAACTTTTGTTTCACATTTTTTTCTTGAGTCATGCTTGGCTCTAGCCATCTACTCCACTTTGAATTAATCATCATTAACCATAGAGACTCCTACACCTCAAGCATCATCTCCAACAAAATATAGTTGTTGACATATCTAATATCCATACGTTTGAGGAATTCTTTCCTCGAAAAAGTCCTAAACAAAGCAAGTGAGGTATGATGGTTGCAAATGAACATTTGTACGTCTCTAGCTTCTGCCACCACTGTCTTCACCCAATCTATCTTCCCAATATCTTTCAATGCGTTGTTTAATACATGAACACAACATGGGGTTCAAAAAATGTGCCTCTAAGCACCCTCCATCATCAAGCCAACTAGCTTACATGTACAAGTTTAATCAATCACTACTTGTACAACATTAGATGGTCCAACCTCTTCTATGGCATCCTTCAAAATCTAAAATTAGAAATTCACATCCTCCCTCTTCCCCAAACAATCAAAAGCTCTAAGAAAATAAGAGTCAATTGGACATATGACAATGACGTTGATGAGTGGTTGATGTCTATAATTAGTCCACCCATCCATCATGATAGAGCAATAATTCCTTATCCAAACTTGTCTCATCTCCTCCATCATTATACTCACCTTGGAATAATCTTTATTAAGGAAGGAGGTGTGTAGCTTATGTTCTCCAAGGAGGATAAATGAAGGATCAATAACAATTGCATCTTTGAAGATTTGTTTAAAACATGGAGTGTGCTACATGAATTGGTATGTTATTGACATAGAAAAAATTGGCAATTGAAAACTCAGCCACTTCTTGTAATTGCAAATTAAACATGCCTACAACACTAGTGGCCCTTTTCTTTTCTCTTTGACCCTCAACATCTATGGATTGGGTATGCAATGACACACTAAGCTGTGAGGACTATATTGGCATTCCCTTATTTCTTGCATCACCCCCCATGTGCAACCTAATTACTGCAATTTTTTCAACTACAATTCTTTTTCATACCCTTTTACTCCTTGTCCAACTATGCCTAAAAGATGAGAGTAAGCCTTTGTGTAGCTACCACTATAGTTCTGTTTTACACAAATGACATAACCATACTCTACTCCCCCCTAAATTTTTAATTTGTCTTTATCTATGGCTGTTGCAAATTGTAAAAGAGATTATTTTTTATTAAATGGGCCCTTTGCATAAGTTTTGAGTTCAAAAGGGCATTCAAATGGGTTATTTGAACCATAGTAACAAAAATCTGGAAAAAAACCCGATTAATCCCGATTTTTAAAAAATCGGCAGGCTGGACGATTTTTTCCCCGATTTTTTGAAAAAATCTTACCCTTTTGGTCAATGATTTTTTCCCATTTCAAACTACAAAATTGCCAAAAAAATGTATTTAAAACCTGCAAAAAAATGCGAATAAAATCACGTTGATTTTCACACAAAAAAAAACCATGAGACCATAGCTTATTGTTTACTATTATGCTTTGATAGAGTTTTTCCAAGCATCCATAGCTTGTTTTAGGCTTTTAGCCATAGCAGCAAGGCAGTGAACTGTTTGATAAAATGCTTTGGTAGACATGTATGAAAAATGTGGTAGCATAGACAAGGCAGTGAACTAGTTGAAAAATTGCCTCAAAGAAATGTGGCTGCTATTGATTGTCATGGCATTCCATCACCATGAGACCACATTTCTTTGAGGCAATTTTTGATCCAAACAATGAGTGGATTGTTGGCGATGAATTTCTTGAGGCTGAGGATTTTGAGACCCTAGCGAAGTCCAACTTTGATACTCATTTGACTGAACAACTTAGGAGAGGCAAAGCCCCAAAAGCTTCATCATTAGGACCTACATCCCTCTAGCATAGCTCTATTTATAGTAGCAACTAGCAAGAGTCATTGGCTACTTTTGATTTTTTGAAACTTTGTACTTAGTTTATAGGTTGACTTTGTACAAACTATATTGTAATTGAAATTTTGTCATCTATCAATTATGCATTGTGAACTAATTCTTTGAAAGATGTGGAATGCAATGTGATCAGCAATATGAATATAAACAAAAAAATCTATTTTCTATGATTCATTAGTTAAACTCTCTATTTTATTTGCTCTCTATAACTTTATTGCTATGGAAATGCCTTACAATTAAAAAAGAAACAGTTTATGTCTCTTATTCTACAATTTTTTACATTTTTTTTAAAATCCGATTTTTACAAAAAAGTGTGAACTTTTGGTTTGCCGATTTTTTCCCCAAAAGATTTTTGTTGCTATATTTTGAACTACCCCTGCAACACTCCCACTCTCAAAAGAACCTCCAACATTACTTCTACCACCATGTTCTCTTTGTTGAATTTCAATTTCTTCACTCTCACTACCCTCACTACTACTCATTTTAATGTTGAAAATTCAAATGGCATTTGCAAGTGCAAACATAAAACAAAAACAAACAAAAGAATCCTCCTAAGTGTTTGAAACTTTGATAAAAGCAAAACAAAAAATGCAAAAGAATCTATGAAAATGAACAATAGATAATGAACTCACCTCAAATGATGTAAATTTGGTGCTCTCTTGCCCTCTTCTCACTACCATTCCCTTATTTCCTCATAGCTGTTCTCTTTCTTTGTTTTCCTTTTCACAAATTGAAAAATGGCAAATTGAATTTCTTTTTTTATTTATATTCTAGTGTTTCAATTTTACATTAAGTTTTGTGTAAAGGGATGTGGGGTCCCTTGTGGGCCGCATGCCCCTCCCTTTATTTTTTATTAATTTTGTGTTTTTTATTAAGTGTTTTGAGTGTTGGGTTGTAGCCATCCCCAGGATGGTCAAGTGACATCTAGACATCCCCTAGCCGTCTAGGGGACAGCTAGCCATCCCCTGCCATACCATACCATCCCATACCCAAAACATTTCCTAGTTTTTTGAAAATTTTAGGACTAGGAGGGACATTACCTACCTATCCTTGTGTCCCCAAAATGTCCCCTATAGGGGACAGGTCCATTTTCACAAGGGACACATCCTTGGGGCACAAAGAATATTTCTTCCCTCTTCTAGGATGGAATCTAGAGACCAGCTAGGACAGCCTCTATGTTAGTATAGAGCGAACAACAATTTAAGAGTCACTTTCTAGGTTTAAAAGTAAAAAACAAAACATTTGTTTTGGGCTACACCAAACAGAAATGTGGCATTTTTTAAATAATAAAAAAGAGCATTTTTTCCCCTATTTTTATGAATTTTCCAGCATTTTCAGATTCCTGATTTTCCCAATTAAATCCCAAGTAACTGAATCCCGTTTATATTTTTGGTTTGTCAAGTCGATCCTGATTCCAAGTAAATTTACTATGCTTCATTCCATTGGCATTTAAGATTACCCTCCCAGCAATGATCACAGAAGATGAATCATCAATAAGCTAGGACATAACAACAGCAAACTGCACGCTACTCCATTGTGATAATCAACAACTGGAGACAACACTTGCTTCTACAAAAGATCTTCTATTCTATAGAGTACATGTTCAAACTAATTGTCCTTCCTCATTCCTTTCACTACATCCATCAAAACATACCAGAACTTCTTTATTGGTGAGATCTAAAATGACCAAAATGGATGAAAACTGCACAGAAATTGGCTGAAAGGGATATTCTAAGGCTTACGTTTTCTAGTTAGGCTACACAGTAGAATAAACATGTTAGTTGAACAATGGACAAAGAATAGTCAACAAGTTCATGCTCTATCTTCAATGTCAACTATCCTCATTATCCATGACCAATAACATATACCACATAAATGTAAAAGCTTATACTGTAATGTCCCCAAACTCAAATCATAAGGATTAGTAGCACATTGGTTGTTCTTTCCTTGGATTACCCAAGAGGAAGAGGATGTAGAGCATTATTGGGTAAGTATGGAGTCTACGGCTTGTATTATATTATATTCTTAAGTTGTGTGCACATCTTTTTATGCAACTTAAGTGAACTTGAGTCATTTTAAGTTGTGGGTACGTCTTTTAGGCAACTTAAGTAACCCCTAGCCAAAAGACTTAAGCTGTCCCCTTTTTATGTACTTTAAGTGATTTTAAAAAGCATATGATAAATAGGAAAAGGGGGCATGGGTTTTCAAGGATCTTATTGGATCAATTTTTAGGTTTTTAATGTGGAGCTTTGGATTAAGAGGTTGTGATTCAAGGGCTGAGATTAATTCATCTCTTTGGGAATTATTATATAACTCTCTAGGGGTCCTTTAGAGCTCATTATGTGGTGAGTTTTCTGTTTATTGCTGCTGCAACTTGGCTTAAGGTCTGAAACCCTTGAATATCCCTGGTTTTGGAGAGACATACAAGCTCCCCCTAGTCAAAAAGGTGTTGGGTTAAACTAGCTCTTGGGTTAGAGTTAGTGGATTAACCATAAGTGGTTTTGAGCCCATGGTTTTGCTTGTATGGAAGTCTATATAATGGCTTGGTGACTCCATTGTATGGGTGGTTGGTTGAAGCCTCCAGGCTCAGCCCAGTTGGGGTTGAGGGTTAATATGAAGATCTTCATTGCTGGTTTTTCCCCGGTTTGGGGTTTTCCAGGATAAATCACTTTGTTGTGATTGTGTTCTTGCTCCGTGCTTGATTTGTGTTTTTGTTTTTATTCTTCATCTGGTTCCTAACATGTGGTATCAAAGCAAGGTTCTGGGATTTTCTTTTTGCTTGCATGTGCAGGTTTGTGAGTTGCATGTATTTGCATGGACTCACATGTGGCTTGCATGTGCTTGCATATTGATGCATGTAAGATTTCCTGGTGTTTAAGGTTTTGGGTATTTCTTGTCTAACAAGCTTGAAGAAGTATGAAGGAATTAGCTGAAGATTGAGCCTTGGAGAAGTATTGAGCAATTCGACAGATGCATTGATGGGAGAAGTTTGAGCATGTGTGCAGCTGGAATGTTAACGAAGCGACGCAGTGAATGCGCTCATTCTAGTTGTGATGGAGGTCTTTTTTGGCTTTCAAGATGAAGTTGGATTTCTCTCAATTTTGTCAAGACAAAAAGTTGAGAAAGTTTGTGCAAGATTGGTCGTGGTTGCTGCTGTAGAGGTGCTCGCAGCCAAGGTTGGTTGTAGCAAGAACAAAATTGTAATGGAGTTGTATGTAAAATTTAATACATGCATTTGGGTTGATGGCTGTAAGACCTGGTATGGCTTGCTCGATCCCTGAAAGTGCTTGTGGAAGGGGGGTTTGGTGCTAACCCCAAGACCAAGTTTAAAGGGGGGATTGTTGGGTTAAACTAGCTCTTGGGTTAGAGTTAGTGGATTAACCATAAGTGGTTTTGAGCCCATGGTTTTGCTTGTATGGAAGTCTATATAATGGCTTGGTGACTCCATTGTATGGGTGGTTGGTTGAAGCCTCCAGGCTCAGCCCGGTTGGGGCTGAGGGTTAATATGAAGATCTTCATTGCTGGTTTTTCCCCGGTTTGGGGTTTTCCAAGATAAATCACTTTGTTGTGATTGTGTTCTTGCTCCATGCTTGATTTGTGTTTTTGTTTTTATTCTTCATCTGGTTCCTAACAAAAAGTATGTTTCAATGGAAGAGCTTTGGTTTGTGAAACCCTAGCACATCAATTTTCAGAGCTGCAATTATTTATCAAGTTTGGAGGTCATTTTTGGAGGTGAGATTCAAGCATCAAGCTTAGATTTGGATAATCTACAGCAAGGTGTTTTCATTCAATGATAACAAGTTTCCACAATCCATATTGATAATTTCTTAACAAATTTTTTGATTCGATTGTGTGATAATTTTTTGCATCAAGGTGTCTTCATGTTACTAAGCATCATTGAAGATAGCAACAAAAAAGGAGAAGTGGAACAGACCTGGAACTGATTTTCTGAGGGTTTTGGCAAGGGTGGCTAGGGTTTTGAAGGCATTTTCTGAGGTATTTGGGCATTAACCTGTATACTGCTGGTTACATTCATCTCAGAAAAAAATAAGAAAAATAATGAAAGCTGTTTCTGAAATTTCTGGGCAGTTTTAGTGGATTTTCTGTAACTTTTTTCATATTCAGAAATTCCTATAAAATCATAGAAAAATCAGAAAAATAATTTGAGCATAGATCTGAATTTGTTATGGGTTTTCTATTTGCAAATAAAATTTCAAAATTTTCTATTGCATATTTTTGGAGATATTGTTGTTTTTCTATTATCCCTATTTAGGGATATTACATATAGACAGCAACACAACTTAAAAGGAACTTTGAAAAGTAAGTTATGGCATTGATTCTTCCAAAAGAAAATTCAGGCTACCACAGGTTTATCTACATATGCAATCTGGAACAAGCAATGCTAATGTTTAAAATTGATACCATTGGCAGTTTTAACTTTTTGTTCTTCATAATAAAATTAGTTCCCATCTTGGCCATTTTTATATCAGCACATGCAAGAGCCTGAACTCCATTGCAAACCCAACATTTTGGATGAAAACATTCAAACTAAAAATATCTGAAGATTAGGATAAACATGAATTGGATAAATGTTAGAGTTGGGAACTATTAAATCCTGTAAGTATGAAAAAAAACATGCTAAAGCTCAAAAGAATCCTCATGTTCCAAATGTTGCTTTTATTAGACATCTATTTATGTCAGAACAGCTAACTGGTGAATGAGCAGGCTACATTTATGTGCTCAATGGCTAGATGGTTACTATTGTTAGTTTTTTTAGATCAGAAATGCAAATTAGCAGAAAATTCAACACCACATAGAACAATGAACACAGCAGATACCCTGGGAAAACCCTCCTACTCGAGGGAGAAAAACCCAGCAAATAATCTCTTATATATATCAGATAAAGAAGTGCAAAATTCTGCATACAACAATCAGACCTTATACAAGGCCAAGTCTCATACAACAATATATGTCTCTTCTCTTGAATGAATGATTATACTTCTTGAAGAATTCGATCTGCTACTAGGAGGATGCGAACTTCTGCTGCTGCTTGAGAGGATGAATTGATGTGTAAATGACATGTCTTCACCTTCTTTATATACAAGGAAGGATAACCTCTTCTCTAAGTCGGCCCCTAGAGAATACAAATAATTATATAACATATGAAGGCCAACCAACCTTTAAATAAGGGAAAATACCTCCCTAAGCTATAAAACACCAACACTCCCTCTTAGCTAGGGAGGTATTTTCCAGATATCCTCATCATGGAGTCTCTCGACATGACGCCCACAATGGCTACACCCATTTGTGGAAAACCACATCTCAATCTCAGAGATGTACAAGAGTTCATCACAGAGTCTCTCAACGTGATGTCGTCATGGAGTCTCTCAACATGACGTCCACCATGGCTACTCCCATGTGTGGAAGGAAACATATGTACAAGTGTTCATCACGGAGTCTCTCAATGTGATATCGTCATAGAGTCTCTCAACATGACATCCACCATGGCTACTCCCATGTGTGGAGAGAAACACAAGTACAAGGGTTCATCACGGAGTCTCTCAATGTGATGTCGTCATGGAGTCTCTCAACATGACGTCTCATCTCAGTCTCAGAGATGAACAAGGGCTCGCACCTCATATTTCTTCGTCTCAGAGAAATATACACTACAAGGGCTTTCACCTCATATTTCTCCGTCTCAGAGAAATATACACTACAAGGGCTTTCACCTCATATTTCTCCGTCTCAGAGAAATATAAATTACAACAAATCTTCATGATGATGTGACTCCCTCTGAAGCTCCAAGTACTTGCATCAACCTTCTGACCTCCTCGTCCAAGGTTGCCTCTGTTGGTTTGTCAGACTCCCTCTGAATGTTATTTCCTCCTCTTCGAAGAAACTGATCATAATCTGTATAGGTTCTTCCTCTTCGAGAGATGTCTCCAGTGAAGTTATGTGCCACCAACTCAGTCCCATGGCTGCAAGTTGTGTCTCCATTGATATCATGTTAGTTCATTTCTTCAACATGTGTGACTTCCTCACAGGATGCCCCAAGCTCTTCCTCCCTTGAATTCCTTATGCAGTCTCTCATCATCCTTTTGCTCCTCGATCCATCCTGGAAGCATTTTAGAGAGATTACTAATAGTTCATAGAATCAAACTACCCCAAAAAGAAATATCCAAACCAATGCTAGAAGCATACATGATTCACTATTCCCAATGTTAGTGCATGAATTAACTACATTATTATTCAAAGGTACAAACATAGAATACTTATCTCTTTATTGTGATGCTCTTTTCACTTCATCTTCATCCGCTGTAGAAACAAAACTCAATAGCCTCGACCTCCATTTGCCCCTTGATGCATCTCGTGAGTTCCCCCTGCCAAGATATGCAATTGAGCAATACTTTATCACCTTAAAATGACTTCAGCATAAGTGAATGTGACTGGCTATCATAAGGCGACTTCTTTTCCCTTTGGAGTAGTTATGTACCCACAGCAACATCATCATATAAAACGCCACCTGGGACAGCATATAATATTGGTTTCTTGCAACCTTGTTGATTTGTGCTTGCTCAAAGAGACCCACGACTTGGTCTTTCCTGTAGCCGTCAGAAATTAAATTCATATCAAAACTACAGCCCAAGCCAAGAATGGTGTCTTCAAAAATTGACATCAACACAACCCGAGAGAATGTGAACAGACAAAGAAATGCGTCCACATCACACATGACTGAGAACGCATGAATACCATTGAGAGTATGCGATAGAAGAAAGCCAAAACAATTTCACTGAACCCGATGGCAACAAACACAACATACATTCCCTTGAATTTTTCAACCATTCACTCAGCCAAACAAAAAAAAAACGTGTTCAAAGATTTTGCAGGTGAATTAAAGGAAGTCGTCGCTGAGAAATTAATGATATGCAACTTATTAAAATAGAATATCTCTCAAACCCGTGCCAGAAATAATGTAGGCATCATAATAGAGTCGCTTCATAAAATATGATACGAATACTCCACATCAACTAATCTAGCGCGAGTGATGATAGATGGATTTGAGTGCATGAATAAATACTCCGCCAGTTTCCTTGCTTCAACCAATATTCATCAATGATTATAAGCCTCTGATTTCCTAGATGCCTCCTAAAGAACACCAATCTTCAGGTGATTTTCATTGAATTGAATTCCTGCAATGTTACTTAGACAAATCTGATCAGATTTCCTTGAACCCGCTCTGATACCATGTTAGTTATTTTAGGTCAGAAATGCAAATTAGCAGAAAATTCAACACCACATAGAACAATGAACACAGCAAATACCCTGGGAAAACCCTCATACTCGAGGGAGAAAAACCCAGCAAATAATCTCTTATATATATCAGATAAAGAAGTGCAGAATTCTACATACAACAATCAGGCCTTATACAGGGCCAAGTCTCATACAACAATATATGTCTCTTCTCTTGAATGAATGATTATACTTCTTGAAGAATTCGATCTGCTGCTAGGAGGATGCGAACTTCAGCTGCTACTTGAGAGGATGAATTGATGTGTAAATGACATGTCTTCACCTTCTTTATATACAAGGAAGGATAACCTCTTCTCTAAGTCGGCCCCTAGAGAATACAAATAATTATATAACATATGAAGGCCGACTAGCCTTTAAATAAGGGAAAATAGCTCCCTAAGCTATAAAACACCAACAACTATATGGAATAATACGCAGTGCACACTATCATCAAGATACAATTGTCAACAATGTGCACTTGATCCACACTTGTAGGATGGATTCTACACTATTGATGAAGAGCATTTTGTTAGTTGCATACATTACACAACTACTTGATAGGGTAAATAATGTAGGGTGCAATTCTCACTAGAAGGGGTGGATAGTAGAGAGACAAAGACCAATTTGTAATATGTATTTTACTCACACCTCATGGTTACCACTTAATCTTGAAGTCGGGTGCTTATGATAAATAAAGATAAGAGCAGAGTTAATCTTGTCTAACAAAGAGTCTACTCCTCATCTCTCTCCCTGTAAAGTAGCATTTAGGATGTAAGATTTAAAAACATAAATTAATAAAGACTAATAGATCATCTCATATACCTCCAAATGAATTGATAGCCAAGACAAATAGAAAATTCAAAAAACACAAATGTGTCAATGGCAGTAAGCCTCTCATATATTTATATTACAGAAAAAATCATCATTTCTTCTCTTCAAAAAGATCTAATCATTTTGGAAAGAAAATAAACCATAGCTGTACCATACAACCAAAGGTGTGTGCTTGAAAGCAAATTGAATTGTATGCTTGCAGCTTGGAAAACAGATTGCAACTGCACATTCCTGACATTAGTCAGTTAATACAACCATAGTATTTAATTGCATTTGATGGAAAAGCTACAAATTTTCCATTTGTATGTTTGTTCTGTTATGTAGCCAACTATTATTGTATTCAAGTACACCCTAGTTGTTAGAAATTTTGCTGAATAATCGGTAAGCATAATCTATACATCCTCACTTAGCATGCATTATCATGATATAATTTTCTGCAAAAAACAGAGACCATTGCAAAAACACCTTTTGGTCATCATGTTCCATGTAAAGCCACTTCCTTAGAACATTTTGTCATTTTCCAAACACTTGGTATGTATCAAATGTTCTGCCACACGACTGAAATTGCTGCAAGCTTTTTGCACCTTCAATGACAAGAAGGTGAGCATGAAGTTTTTTTCTGTGAGAGTATTCTTCTCTTGGTAAAACCCTCCAAGAGGGAGGTGTGGTTATTGGTGCTGGGATCAGAGTGTTGATTAATATAAATTGTGATTGGACAGGTAAGAGGCCCAGCTTCTTTTGGTTTAAGAGCAGCAGAAACATAAAGGAAAAGCATAGTCTCTGTCCGTATTCATGCATTCTTAAGAGACTCAAATGATGAACCCAAGGCTCTTAACCTCATGGTTGTGAGTTTGAACTTCAAAACTCGTGATGCATGTTAAGCCATTGCATATTTTTGAACTCTTTGCCTTTCAATAATAGGATTTTGCACCTAGGCATTATGTCTCCATAATTTCCTATTTTGAGCAAGGGATAAGTCAGAAACAAGCAGTTGATCTAAATATTTACACATTTGATTGTCTAAAAATTTTCAGCTAATATATTCTCCAATCTTTATTCATATGACAAGTGAAAGATGGACAAGGAATGCATTCCTCACAATAAATTCTGTTCTGACAACCTTGAGATAAACAAGGCAGTTCTGTGGTAGTCTGCCACTCATGGAAAGTGTTATGTGGCTTTTTCCCCAAGAGAAGAGAAAGCTATTAAATAACCCTTTTAAAATTAAAAAGGGAGATATAAAAATAAAGGATATTATAATCCTTTGGTTAAAAGAGATATTAATAAAGAATATGTATAAATACCTTTTAAAAAGGGGGAAGAATAATTATCTATTTAAATAATTATTAGAGGCAACCTTTGTGAAAACGTGTGATGATTTGGAAACCATCCCTTAAGACTTATGTAAAGCATTTGTGTGAGACATGGAAAATATTCATGGAGAACATTCAAGGAAGAAGGAAGTGGTTGGTGAGCTATGGACAAGACAGAAAAGGGGGCACATCCATAGTGTGTCCAACCTAGGGTACAAGAGGGTGCACTCAGGACAGTCCTGGCCAAGGCTTGGTTTACATGTTGAGTAATTTCTCTAGAGCATGTTGTGTAAATGTTGAGTAATTACTCTGGAGCATGTTGTGCACGATGTTGAGCATTGTTCCGGTGGAACCAGCACTCGTATAGAGTGGCGAAGTCCGCTTATCTCTCCCAAACTGCTCCATGGCAAGAGCCAATACCACTGACATCTTCCTAGGGTGAGAGTGGCTTTTCCAAGTGTTATTATTCAAATAAGTATTAAAACCATTCATTCTAAATTATATGGAGAATAGTGTATATATATATATATATATGATTTTGGTGTTAATGTATATGAATTATATGGATGTGTATTCAATTTATCATGTTAACCATCTATTTTGGAATTTCTTAAAAAGCTATCACATATTATCTATGTAGCCGGTTCTTCAGGTTCTGGCCCGGGTCCTGGTCCGGGTTCGCCCTGGGTCCGGGTCCTGGTCCGGTCCTTCTGCTGGTTCGGCCAGGGTCCTTGCATTTGGGCCTTGGTTCGCCGGTGAAGAACCCGGGCGAACCCGAGCAGAACCCGGGCGAACCCAAGGCGAACCCAAGCAGAACCCGGGCGTCTGGGCGGCAAAAAGTGAATTTTTTTTGTTTTTTTTAATGTTTCCTTCCCTTTGACTTTGACCCACGCCCATGGGAACCCTAAAAGTGACCTCTAAAACATGTTAAACACCTAAACTGCCTCATTTTCATTCATTTGTTTTGCAAACAAACATTTTCATTCCAAGAGGCTGAGTACTATTTACTTATCAGCTTGTGATACAACTGAGAATATAAGCCCTCAGCTAGCCCTCAGCTAACACACATCTCTTCTCCAAAGAGTTTCCTTTATGTTTATGTTGCTTAATAATGCTTTTTGAAGTGCAATATGATTTTTTCTTGGATTTTGGGTGTTCTGGAATTTTCATATTCCAATATTGAAAATTAAAACAAAAACAACAGAATATCATATTTCAGTTTAGTTTTTCCCTCAGTTCAGAATTTACAGAAACTACAATGTCAGTTCTTACACCACTGTTCTTTACTCCTATATCTGATAAGACTAGTACTTAATAGTAATGAACATAAACATCAATGAATACTAGGTAGACTAAAAGAAGTATATCTTTATTCATATGAAGTTCTTACTTAGAAATATACCAGAGATGACCAGCCAAGGATCAGACTACTTTCCCTGACTAAGAAAAACCTATTTAGAGAACCTGATGGTTGACAAGCAGGACACAACCATCAACACTATTAATAACTGTCTCCTTAAACCTACCCACAAGCTGATAAGTAAATAGTACATAGTCAGATACAACCAAATTAATATAAGCACACATGTATATACATATAAATACCATATACATACATAAATATATCTATGCATGTATATAAGCACACATGTATATACATATAAATATACTATTCATGCTTCTAGGCTGCATATATATATATATATATATATATTTACATTTTTTTGTAATTTGTACTAACGAACCCAAGACGAACCGAACCCACCCCCCAAAAAATTTAGCCGAACCGGCGAACCGAACCGGCGAACCCGAACCCGAACCCGAACCCGAACCGGCTACTTAGCATATTATCCTCTGCATTGGTTATTCGCATCCATTTTAATAATATTGTAGTTTTTAAATTACCTTTATTCTAATATTTAATCCACTAAATCCGCTACTAACACTAAAATAACTTTGGAGGAAAAGTGATTTTATTAAAATTATTTGTGAAGTTACAGAAGCAAATAATGTAGATAAAGTAAGTATTATGAAAAATATAAGTATTCAATGTTAGTATCTTCAATTACTGATCATGTGCTTCTTTGAGTTGTGATGCAGATGCATCTTGTGCTACGGAGGACAATAGTTAATTTATAGGGGGAGAATTATGTGACTTTTTCCCCAAGAGAAGAGAAAGCTATTAAATAACCTTTTAAAATTAAAAAGGGAGATATAAAAATAAAGGATATTATAATCCTTTGGTTAAAAGAGATATTAATAAAGAATATGTATAAATACCTTTTAAAAGGGGAGAAGAATAATTATTTATTTAAATAATTATTAGAGGCAACCTTTGTGAAAAGGTGTGATGGTTTGGAAACCACCCCTTAAGACTTATATAAAGCATTTGTGTGAAACATGGAAAACATTCAAGCATGGAGAACATTCAAGGAAGAAGGAAGTGATTGGTGAGCTATGGACAGGATGGAGAAGGGGGCACATCCATAGTGTGTGTCCAACTTGGGGTACAAGAGGGTGCACTCAGGATGGTCCTGGCCAGGGCTTGGTTTACATGTTGAGTAATTACTCTAGAGCATGTTGTGCACAGTGTTGAGCATTGTTCCAGTGGAACCAGCACTCATGTAGAGTGGCGGAGTCCACTTATCTCTCCCAGATTGCTCCATGGCAAGAGCCAGTACCACTGACATCTTCCTAGGGTGAGAATGATCTTTCCAAGGCCTATGATTAAGATAAATATAAATGAGATGGAGTTGATTTAATTGAATTCTTTAATGATGTTATTTATTCTCTTTTAATAATATCTATATTGTTGAATACCAATTTATGGATTATTGATGATGTTTTTATGTGCTTAAATCTGTAAGAACCCCTACGTGTTCTTGTCCAAGATTTGCATCATAAGCCTCACAAACATAGCATTGGCATTCCCACAAACACTTAATAGGGGTCTAGGACTGAGATTTAGCAATTGACTAATTTTGATCCTAACTCCAATACAAACACAAGAGTACTGTTCGTGCAATCAATTAAATACTCAACTGATCATTATTTCAGAATTAAACATTGAAACCTCAGAGGCATTATGTCAAATACTTATCAGACTTCCTTATGCATGTCATGTCCCCTTCTCAGTGACATCTCTCAGACGACTGGATTGGCCTATCATACGACCCTCGTAGGCCGATGGACTGGATAGAGGGTCACTTCGGAGCTTGGCTCAGCTTCAGTCGGCAGGGATTGATCAGTTGTCTTTCGTTCTGGCTCAATCAGAGACATTTTGCAGAATTGCTATTTTTAGCAGTTCTGGGCAGGCAGTGTGGGACCACTGCTATTTTTAGCAGTCGGCTGTGGCGGCATCAGGATTCACTCCAGAGTCTGTCAGCATCAGACGGATCAGTAAACGGGTTAGAAACAAGTGAGATATTAATATTTGATCGTACTGATTAAATATTAATTAATTAACGTTTATAATATAAAGTTATAATTTAATATTATAACTTAAGTGAATTCCTTGAGGGGTGCGCCATCATGAAGGAAGGGGCCAGTTGATATTTTATTTAATAATTAAATATTCAGTGGAGAACTATGGAGAAGTGAAAATATTAAAAGATGAATATTTCATTAAAACCCTATTTTCAAGGGAATCGCACTTTTCAGTGTATTTGAAGGTTTGCCTTGGGAATTGAGCCCATTATGTGATTATTGAATTTGAAATTGATCAATTTTTGGTCTGAGCCTGAGACTTAGGGTTTCACGTTCGATTCCTTGGAGAACGAGCCATCTCCAGCGGAAAGCAGTTCAGAGAGTGTGCAATATCACTCGATTTATTGCCTACAGAGGTTTTCTTACTCAGAGAAAACTACAGAGCTTCAGAGAAATTCACATCTTCAGTTGTTGTCAGTAGATTGCATCCAGAGATCATCAAATAACATGGCGTACCATCTGCAGAGCACCAGACAGTAATTTGGAAGAGGCCGTACCATATTTAATTCTGATTTCTGACAGGCCGTACCTCTGCCAGGGCCGTACTTCTGTCATAAAGTCGACTTCATCAAATAAAACCAACGCCTCTGTCATAGGGTTCCAGCTTGCTCTGAAAGAGGCGCCCATACCAGTTGATCAACCCATGCACGCCAGAAGGAAGGAAAGAGATCACATTTATTTCTGCTGTATGGATGTGTACCTTCAGCCGTACCAGAAAACCAGGTTCTTTTCCCAATAAAAATTCTTCTTTTATTCATTGCTTCTTCTGGGTATCATTGTAATCACTTGAAAAGTTGAATCAAGGTTACTGGTGTTGTTAGTATTGCATTTCCAGAGCTATCTGATTTTTAGAGAATTTATTTCCATTTATTAGCATTTATTATCAAATTCGTACCTTCTCAATATTGCATCAAAAACACAAAAAAATCTCAAAAACCTAAAAACGTCAGAAAAAACTTGAAATATCAGTTAGATCATTGTCAGAGGGAAACCAGGGGTTTCTACAGTGGTATCAGAGCTTGATCCTGCCATCCTAGGGTTTGGCCATCACATGCAGCCAGAGGATTTGATACATACAGGTACTATACTCGCAGACGTGCCTTGATTGAAAGGCAACGCAGTTTGAGCAGGCAGCCGGAAATCATGGCTGACAGGAATGATAGGGTGAGAACGGATATACCCGGACGGATATCCCGAAACAACCGAGATCAGGATGATGCTGAGGTCTTACTCGCACTCAGAGATCTTCGTGCAGGACAACGTAGATCTGATGATGTATTACAGCAGGTAGCACGCACTGCAGAGATTAGGGACTTCGAGGAGACCGTCACCACATCGTGACGATGACGGAGTGATCTTTGGAGAGCACCTAGGACAGTGTCACGGACAGCTGATAGGCCTACAAGGCCTACGTTCACGAGACAGGAGCCCGATGAGGCTATGCCAGAGGAGGATCGGGATGATTTGTTTGCTGATAACCTTATGGCAGCAAACGAGGAGTGGGAGTTGATACCTCCTGCAGTCAGAGAACGGATCACTTTTGACCGTTTTATCACACAGAGGCGTGAACACAATAGGGCTCGTCAGGATTGGAGACCCCGACAGCAGAATAATGACCTCAAACATGCAACTAACAGGTTGAATCTGGTAATGTTTGATGGCAGTGGGAAGATGACAGCCCAAGCTTGGATTAGCAAGCTTGATACATTCCTTACCTTGCGTCCGATGGCTGAGAGAGACGCTATCCGTTACGCTACACTGCACCTCGAGGGAGTAGCTTATGACTGGTGGCATCACGGTATGGTGACGCTACATCATGATAGGATCACTTCATATCAGGAGTTCGTAGACAGGCTGGTTGAGAGATTTGATAGGAAGGATCCGGAGACTTACTTCAGAGATTTGGCACAGTTGAGGCAGAGTGGCAATCTCGAGACATACATCAGCGACTTTCAGAGACTTTCCGTCATGGTTCCGAGCATATCTGAGAGGCGGTTGGTAGTTCTCTTTATGGAGGGTTTGACAGAACCACTTAAAGGCTGGATAAAAGCCTTTGATCCTCCATCATTACAGGAGGCGATGAGGAAGGCACGTAACATGGAGTTCGCAGCCCCGGCAAATAAATTTAACTCCAGAGGTTCTTCATCGTTCCGAGACAACAAGGGGTTTAATAAAAACAATGACAAATCTGATTATAACAAAAACAAATCAGATTATAGAAACGATTCGAAGGGTAAATCAGCCTTCCCACCCTTGGATCGTGAGGCCCTGAATGACCTTCGCAGGAAAAAGTTATGCTTTTACTGCAAGGGACCGTATGATGCCAATCACGATTGCCCTCTAAGACCTAAGGGCAAGGCGAATCGTGTTATGTGGGCATACTATGAAGACTCCGAATCAGAAAATTCAGAGCAGCCTGAGCATTCAGATGAGTCAGAGACAGAGACTCCAGAGCATAGAGTGGAGGTAGAGCCCGAGCTTCAGATACAGGAGGGCAGATTGTCTAGCATTCAGCAGGAGGGTTCTTTCCGGCTCCGTGGTGTATTAGCAGGTCAGAGGGTCATTACCCTATTGGATACAGGAGCTACACATAATTTTATTGATGCTAGGTTCGTTGAGAAACGAGGGCTTATCACAGAGGAGTTTGAGGGCATCAGAGTCAAAGTGGCGGATGGGTACACTTTGAGATGCGAACGCATGATTAGAGATCTTCCATTACGCTTGAACAACTATGAGTTCAAGGCAGATTACTATGTTGTCAATATGGGAGACATCGATTTAGTATTGGGAATGAAGTGGTTGCACTCACTGGAGGAGGTCACACTTCGTCTCAAGGATATGGAAATACGTTTTGAGGTCGACGGGAAGACTCACATTCTTAAGGCAATACGGGACAGCGACCTTAAAACAATTTCCTTTCGCCGAATGGAGCGGCTCATGCGTCATGACATGGTAGAGTGGGCTGCCGAGTGTCATTTAGCACCTTTACAGGAGGGACAGCAAGAAGACAGAGTATCATCCGGACATTCAGAAGATCAGAGTCAAGCATGATAAGGTGTTCAGTGATATTCCGCCAGGTAGACCTCCAGATAGAGGGATAGAGCATATTATTGAGCTCGAGGAGGGTGCAAAACCCATCATGATAACTCCTTACAGGCATCCGAAAAGATTGAAGGATGAGATTGAGAAGACCATAAAGGAGTTATTGGCTATGGGTCACATTAGACCTAGTAAGTCGCCGTTCGCTTCTTCTGTTGTATTGGTGAAGAAGAAGGATGGAACGTTGCGCATGTGCATTGATTACAGGGTCCTGAATAAGAGGACAATCAAAAACAGATACCCGATACCGAGGATAGATGAGTTGATTGATGAGCTTCATGGGGCATGTTATTTCACGAAGATTGATTTACGGTCGGGTTATCACCAGATTAGAGTCCGTGAGCAGGACATAGAGAAGACAGCCTTCAGATGTCATTGTGGGCACTTCGAGTTCGTAGTGATGCCATTTGGGCTCACTAACGCGCCAGCTACCTTTCAGTCTACTATGAACAGGGTATTTCATTCTTTGCTGAGGAGGTTTGTGTTGGTTTTCTTCGATGACATTCTGATATACAGTCGGACTTGGCAGGAGCACCTGGCTCATTTGGAGACTGTATTGAGCATCTTGGAGAGGGAGTCCTTGTACGCCAAGGAATCCAAGTGTGACTTGGGGATGACCGAATTGCTATACCTTGGTCATATTATCAGTGCGGATGGAGTGCGTATGGATCCTGAGAAGATCCGCGCCATTGTTGATTGGCCCACACCGCGAACCTGACACAGTTGAGAGGGTTTCTCGGTTTGTGTGGATTCTACCGCAGATTCGTGAATGGTTATTCACGACATGCAGCCCCGATGACAGATTTGATGAAGAAGGGGGCGTTTGTTTGGACTTCCGAAGCACAGGAGTGTTTTGAGAAGTTCAAAGAGTTGATGACCACTTGCCCTGTTTTGGCACTGCCGGACTTTACGAAGCCGTTTGAGCTTCAGTGTGATGCATCAGGTGAGGGCATTGGTGCGGTGCTTATGCAGGACAAGCGCCCGATAGTTTATGAGAGCCGCAAGCTCAGAGGACCCGAGAGGTTGTATAGCATATACGACAAGGAGATGCTCGCGATTATGCATGCCTTAGCTAAATTCAGGCAATATCTTGTTGGCAGCAAGTTTTGCATCAAGACTGATCATAACAGTCTTAGACACTTTTTAGGGCAGCGAGATCTCAACGACAGACAGCAGAAGTGGGTCAGCAAGCTGCAGGCTTATGACTTTGATATTTCATATATCAAAGGTACTCAGAACGTAGTGGCAGATGCATTATCACGGAGACCGTATTTAGGCACTATGGTTCAGATTGCAGAGGATTGGAGGCATTTGATAGTGGCAGAGTATGCCAAGGACAGTTGGGCCTCCAGCATTGTCGAGGGATCAGCAGTAGATACCAGGTACACACTTGTAAATGATTTGATCATTTACAAGCACAGGATATTTCTGATTCCCGGTTCTGAGGTGAAGAACATGGTTATGAGAGCCTTTCATGATATTCCCACAGCAGGACATCCCGGTTACTTCAAGACTTACAGGCAGATACGGGAGAGGTTCACGTGGAAAGGTCTCAAGAGAGATGTTCTTCAGTATGTGCGTGAGTGCCCTGTTTGTCAGCAGAACAAGCAGGAGAACACTCACCCGGCAGGTCTACTACAGCCACTTCCGATTCGTGACAGGAAGTGGGAATGCTGTCGATGGATTTTTATCGCGAGGCACAAAGCCCGTATTGATTGGCATATGGTAGTTTGTGGATGCGGCTTGCGAAGTATGCCCGCTTCTTTCGATGCTGCGACCACTATACCGTCGTGATGCCGGACATACCAGTCATCGGTGGGAACAGGCGACCAGTCTGCCTGGAGGATATCACCGGGGAACTACATAGCGAGAACGCCCGAGAAGTGAGTCAAATGGATACACTTGTGTGAGTATTGCTACAACTCGACATTCCATATGACCATTCAGATGTCACCCTTCATGGCGCTATATGGGTATGAGGCGCCGAGTTTCCTTGATCTGTTATTGAGCGACAGTAGAGTGCCGAGTGCAGGAGGTTGGTTGCAGGAGAGTCAGGACACTATGAGGGCTCTCAATGAGAATATTGCAAAGGCACAGAATCAGCAGAAGCAATATGCAGATCAGAAGAGGACGGAGAGGCATTTCGAGGTTAGTGATATGGTTTACCTCATGCTTCAGCCCTACCGTCAGTCCACTCTTAGGAAGAGTGGGTCAGAGAAGCTTAAGCCGCGCTATTACGGTCCTTTCAGGATCCTGAGGAGAGTTGGCGAGGTGGCTTACGAGCTTGAGCTTCCAGCCGAGAGCAGGGTACACAACGTATTTCATGTGTCACGCCTCAAGAAGGCGCTGGGTCATCGTGTTGTACCATCTGCAGTGTTACCACCCTTAGATGATGAGGGTAAGTTGATTCTAGTACCTGAGTCCATCCTGGAGTATAGGGAGAGACAGTTGCGTCGGAGGACTATCAGGGAATATCTGGTGAAATGGAGAGATTTGCTGGTTGAGGATGCGACATGGGAAGTGAGGAAGATGCAGCATCCGGCATTGAGATTGCCCGAGGACAAGCAATTCGGAGGCGGTTGTCATGTCCCCTTCGATGACATCTCTCGGGCCGGCTGGATTGGCCCATCATACCACGACCCTCGTAGGCGATGGTTGGATAGAGGTCGCAGACTTGGCTCAGCTTCGGTCGGCGAGTTGATCGATTTGTCTTTAAGTTGCGGCTCAATCCGGAGACATTTTCTTGGTGCTATTTTTAGCGATTAGGCGGCGATGTGGGACCCAGCGCTATTTTTGCCGATGTTGTGGCGGCATCAGGATTCACTCCAGAGTCTGTCAGCATCGAGCCGGATCAGTAAACGGGTTAGAAACAAGTGAGATATTAATATTTGATCGTACTGATTAAATATTAATTAATTAACGTTTATAATATAAAGTTATAATTTAATATTATAACTTAAGTGAATTCCTTGAGGGGTGCGCCATCATGAAGGAAGGGGCCAGTTGATATTTTAATTAATAATTAAATATTCAGTGGAGAACTATGGAGAAGTGAAAATATTAAAAGATGAATATTTCATTAAAACCCTATTTTCAAGGGAATCGCACTTTTCAGTGTATTTGAAGGTTTGCCTTGGGAATTGAGCCCATTATGTGATTATTGAATTTGAAATTGATCAATTTTTGGTCTGAGCCTGAGACTTAGGGTTTCACGTTCGATTCCTTGGAGAACGAGCCATCTCCAGCGGAAAGCAGTTCAGAGAGTGTGCAATATCACTCGATTTATTGCCTACAGAGGTTTTCTTACTCAGAGAAAACTACAGAGCTTCAGAGAAATTCACATCTTCAGTTGTTGTCAGTAGATTGCATTCAGAGATCATCAAATAACATGGCGTACCATCTGCAGAGCACCAGACAGTGATTTGGAAGAGGCCGTACCATATTTAATTCTGATTTCTGACAGGCCGTACCTCTGTCAGGGCCGTACTTCTGTCATAAAGTCGACTTCATCAAATAAAACCAACGCCTCTGTCATAGGGTTCCAGCTTGCTCTGAAAGAGGCGCCCATACCAGTTGATCAACCCCTGCACGCCAGAAGGAAGGAAAGAGATCACATTTATTTCTGCTGTATGGATGTGTACCTTCAGCCGTACCAGAAAACCAGGTTCTTTTCCCAATAAAAATTCTTCTTTTATTCATTGCTTCTTCTGGGTATCATTGTAATCACTTGAAAAGTTGAATCAAGGTTACTGGTGTTGTTAGTATTGCATTTCCAGAGCTATCTGATTTTTAGAGAATTTATTTCCATTTATTAGCATTTATTATCAAATTCGTACCTTCTCAATATTGCATCAAAAACACAAAAAAATCTCAAAAAACCTAAAAACGTCAGAAAAACTTGAAATATCAGTTAGATCATTGTCAGAGGGAAACCAGGGGTTTCTACAATGCAGCAAAGAACTGAAACTTCATCACAAATTGAGGCATTATGTCAAATACTTATCAGACTTCCTTATGCAGCAAAGAACTGAAACTTCATCACAAATTATCAATCTCTGGGTTCAGACATTTGATCGAAAAGTAGACATTACTTCCGAGCAATTTAACAAACGATTGTATGTTCTAGTCATTCTAAAATCATCAAATGTATTGCAGAGACATAACATCAAACAATTGGAATGAAGAATTTTATCAGCAAGGAAATCACAATTCAATACTTATATTCAGCCTTATGGAATTCTGTTGGTATTACAGCAGCTCCTCCATGGACATTATGACGAACACATGACATACTTCCTAATGGATTTCAACTTGCTGTCATATTTAGGAATTTTAGCCCATACACCAAAAGATTGATTCACACAGTTCATAAAATATAATGATGATGACTGCTACCTCATTCTCAATCTACTTCCTCAATATGAAATCTTCAACTTAATAGAAAACATAGAGAAACATTGCATCATGTTTACACCAGACAATGGTATTGTTTGCACCTGGAAATGCTGGTCCTCTTATATTCTCAAAAGGCTGTCTTCTAGAAGGCCGATTATGACCAAGGTGAGGGCAACAACCTCTAAACTGAAACCAAGTACTGTAGCCGAGTTACTGTTGATGACCACTGTAGCTGCGACACTGTTCATGACTACTGTAGCTGCGACACTATTCACGACTACTATTCATGACACCTTCAATCTGCATCACAGCTTCTTATTCAAACCGAAACTTCCTATCATTAAGCTCAATAGAAAACTCTGAAGATGAGTTCACCTCTCATGGAAAGTTGGGGTTTCATCCAACCTTCAAATTCCAAGGGGTTTCGTCCTTGGAAAACTAGTCACTGAATCTCAACAACAATGGAGAAATAACTTCAATATTATAATCACATAACATATCCCCCAAATGAGAGTACAACTTCGTTTATAAAGCCTCTTTAGGCAGTAGAAACACCTCCATTAAGCAATGTGGGATAAAAAGTCACTTTCACTTTATAAAGCCATTTTATAAAGTCATTTAATTTTATAATGTTATTTTATAACATAAAGTAACTTTAGCTTTATAAACCCATTAAATAATATTTTATTTCCTTCATTTCTCCACAAATAAAGTCGTGACTGGAAATGCGTCCCTTTTAATAAATTATTCGCCTATCGGGATGAGAAAATAGGCTAAACAAGCTCCTGAGGATTTACTGAGAAGAAGGGGACATTACAAAATCTTAATCTAGCTAACATTTTAATTAGCATTTTTTGTGCATTAGCATCTAATTTATAGAGATGATTATTTATAATCTTTGAATACTAATAAATCCGCTGCCAAATATATGTTAATTTTATCCAATTTAACACTTGAAGAAAAGTAGTGTTACAGAAAGGTTCTTGGGGGAATCAACCCAGGGCTTGTGTTAATAAATCCAAAGTTGAAACTCAATGACCAGCTTCTCACAGTTACTGTAGAGTACCTTTTTACTTCCTCCCATCTTATCCAGCCAAGGTCTAATTCAAGAGATTAAGGATATGATCTATCTGCAATAGAAAATGCCTGCAACATATTATTCCTTAGTCGCCAATTTGCTTGGGAAATAGGCCTGGACCTGGGTCCAATTAGAACCTGGCTCGGATTCAGGTCCAGAATCTCTGTGGGTCTGTCCAGGATACTGCCTAGCAGAACTGGTTAAGTTAGGCACAAACCTGGCATAAAAAACTGCCATTTTAAAAAAATAATAATAATTTTAAATTGACTGAAAAGCAGAAAAACCTAAGCCTTAACCCTAAAATTGTCACCAAAACCATTTGATAAACTAAAAAACTCATTTCACCTCATTTTGAATGCAAAAGACAAAAACCATTTATTCTTGCTTGTCATTACATAAATAGTGTTGAGGATTGATTATTGAAAGTTCCAAAGTGGTTGGATCGCTATTCCTAAGAGTGTGGAAAAGCCCATTTGCTACCAAAGAGATCGTAGAGGAAGATTTTTGGAAAAGAGAAGTTTTTTTTTTTCCTTATTTTTCATCTCCAAAAACACTCTCGTTTTGCTTCTATTTTTCTATGTTTAAAATATTAAATGAGTTAACATGCATACATACATATATAAAAGCCAAAAACATTCACATGTTCATTGCCAACCACCACATGTATATTCAGAACATTCTCAGAATTGGAGCTGTTAAAGGTAAGTGAAAAATATAAATTATAAAATAAAATTGTTTCTATTTGGTAATTTATTTTTAAAAACTTAAGAATGTTTTCTTCTTTGTTTTTAATTTCTTTTATTTATTTTTTCCAAATAGGTTGTTGAGACCCAATTTGCATCCAACACAATTGTCTTGAGATGACTTGTTAAGGTTTGAGATGCACTTTTTAGCATGTTTATCAACCAGCTTTGATCTCTATGAAGGCAATCCAACACTAAGAGAGCAGCAAATATTAAACATATGATCTTAAATGACACTTGGTGGGATCCTATGGAATATCTTCTTAGTTTCATTAAGCCTATTTTGAGTATGATCAGTTATATTAACATAGATGAGCCATGTTTGGGAGAGATATATGATGGCATTGACTCAATGATTGAGAAGATGAAGAAAATCATTAATGAGAGAGCATGATCCCATTTAAACCTTCTTCAAGTATGTGCAAACAATTCTTGTTGAGCAATGGAACAAAATGACCACCCCACTACATCTTCTTGCCTTTGCATTGACTCCAAAATACTATAGTGCTGATATTCTTACTTTGACAACGAGAGTTACACTATACAATGATTTGGAAGTCAACAAAGGGTATAAGCAAGCATTTGCAAGACTCTTCACTAATTCAAATTTAGAGGATATAGTCACAAATGAGTTTGTTAATTTTGTACACTCCAATCCTTGAAGTATTTCTGCTATTCATGACAAGGTTAAGAAGGATGCTCACAATTGGTGGTACTCCTATGGCAAAGCATTCCAACACCTAGAGCCTTTTGCAATCAACATTTCATCACAATTTTTTATTTTTTATTTTTTCATTTTTTATTTAAAAGACAAAAAAATTCAAGTTTGAAGCTTCATTTATAATTTTATAAATTTGACTCTTTAATGTTGCCCCAACTGGTCTTAAAGCTTCAACCATGGAAGAATTAGTAATTGCCATTTTTTTTATTACAGATCTCCAAGGATCAAAGTGATTGTCAAATGGAAACTATCAACTCCTTTTCACAAGCTATCTTTTGGAAGGGTCTTGTTGTGACCTTTTCACACATCGCCCCATTACAAATGGGGACCCTTCGTTTTTTTTGCTTTTGGGTTTTGCCTTGGCGTCGCAACTGCTTATCACCAGTCTTTTTGCAATGAGGAGTTTGAGTTTTGAACAGTCACCCGAGTCAGTTGAAGAAATTGAGCCTAGATCACTGTATAAACGTCACCATTGTGCTTAGAAGGCCTGGTAGACGAAGATCGACTGTCGTTTCAGTCAATTCCGACACCTCCAAGTTTTTAGGGTTTTTCACCCCGGGCCCCCTATTTTTTAGGACCTACTTTTTTGGCACTTTTAGGCAATTCTGGGATCCCTATTTTTTAGGGTCTATTTTTGGAAAGTTGCTATTTTTGGAAAATTTCTATTTTTAGAAAGCTTCTATATTTAGAAAGGTCACGAGTTTCAAAAATCCACTCAGAAGTTCGAAAAGATCAACGAAACTCTCAAAAAATCGATTCGAAATTTTTTTGAAATTTTGGTAAAATTCTGGAAAATCACATAAAAAGTTCAAAAATTTGGAAAATTTGCTCAAAAATGGTGAAAAATCTGGTGAAAATCACGTAGAAATTCTGGAAAATCACGAAAAATGGTGGAAAATTTGAAAAATCAGTCTAGAAACAATGAAAAATCTGAGAAACTCATGAGAAATCTGAGGCAATGACTGAACATTCATGAAAAAATCTGGAAATTCGTGAGGAATCTGAGCATTCATGGCGATCTGATCATGGTGAAGGTAGGTTATGACTGAATAATCATGGAGGAGACTGAAGAATTCGCCTAAGTATGAAGTTTGCTCAGTTTGAACATGGAGGAATTAGCATCAGAAGTCTTCAGCCAGATAATGGCAGTGGCAAGAAAGAAGTGTCAATGGCCAAACATTCAATGAAGTCCGCCCTTGAGGAATGTTGGAATGGCAATCAAAATGGTAAAGTCCGCCTTGGGTAGAAGCTGGATGGCAAACCAAGTGACTAAGTCCGCCCCATGTATGGACAACCACAAGCCAAAGTCCGCCCCAAGTGAAAAGGTAGATGGCAAGCAAGAGAAGGAAGTTCGCCCTTGGTTAAGTGTTAGATGGCAACAAAATGAGGAAAGTCCGCCCTCCAAAGTGGCAAGCCAAGTTACCAAGTCCGCCCACCATAATGACGAATTGGCAAGGAAACTAGCAAAGTCCGCCCCAAGGCAAGAGATGAAAAGTCTAAGGCGTAGCTAAGGGAAAATGAAATGGCAACAAAGATGAGGAAGTCCGCCTTGGACAAGATGTAGATGGCCAGGAAAAGTATGAAGTCCGCCTTGAGCAAAAAGAGGAAGTGGCATGCTAAACTATGAAGTCCGCCATGCTTAGAAGTGAGGAAAAAATCAAAATTTGCCCAAGTCTAAACCTTTGGAAAATGAAAATAGGCATGGCACTTAGAAAATTCGCCCAAGTGTTTAGAGAAAATTTTCGCCATAGCTAGCTAAATTGTGGAAAAATCAAGAGAATATGGCCAAATGAAATTGGACGATTGAAAATCATGGCAAAACAATTTTGGACGAAAAGATTTATGGCCAAATAAAATTGGACATAGCAAAATAATTTTGGACAAAAAGGAGATTTATGGCCAAATAAAATTGGACATGGCAAAATAATTTTGGACAAGAAGGAGATTTATGGCCAAGTAAAGTTGGACATGGCTAGAGAAATGTTGGACGAAAAATATTTATGGCCAAATAAAGTTGGACGTGGCTAGATAAATTTTGAAAAAAGAAAGAAAATCATGGCCAAACAAAGCGGACGAAGCAAGATTTATGGCCAAATAAAATTGGACATGGCGAGATAAATTTTGAAAAAATAAAGAAAATTATGGCCAAATAAAGGAGTTATGGCAAAATAAAATTGGAAGACAAAAAATTGGACGAAGGAAAAATGTGGCCAAATGAAATTGGACGGAGAGAAGATTTAAAAACTTGAAAATGAAATTTATAAAAATCTTTCAAAGCTTATCTTGAAAAGTTATCTAAAATAAATTTGTTTTGTTTTACTGCAGGTGGATGGCTACACAAGGCGAAGGAGAAAACGGCAAAGAAAGTGTAAAGTTCGATTTGAAGGGAGATGAAAGAAAACTTGGGGAGTCCACCCTTACACATCGAGAATTCGGCATCATGAAGACAACGGCAGGTACACCGTCAAGTACATCCAACTTATGCAAGCCAAATTCAAAATTGAAGACAAATCGACCGGCAAAGTTTATTTGAGCACAAAAATGGCCAAAATCTTGAAGGTATTACCAAATAGACAAAATTTGGCTAAGTATGGGAAATTCTCTACAAAAATGGCTCCAATTTTCCTTCAGTGCGGCGAAGGCACAAAGGAATTCCTCTCCAAATTCAAGGTACTTGAAGAAATTCCAAAGCAATCCCGAAAGAAAGACTTAATAACTTCAAGTCTAAGCAGGATCTCCAGGGCGAGGCGAGAAGAAGAAGCCAAAGTCATCCAAGATCAAAGTGCAAAGGACAGAATCATTGGCGGAAAAAAATATTCTAAGGAACAAGACCAAAGTGATCAAGGAAGACATCCAACACGTTGAGGTGGCGCCTTGTCATCTTCCAACCAATCAAATCATTCCAAATCAACTTGCAACAACTTTCTATTTTATTTGTTCGTTCATATTTAGCAAAAAGGACAAGTGTCCTCGAATCTAATTTTCTCATTGGTCGAGGGGTAACAAACCCTAATTAGGGTTTCATTTTGTAATCTCAGTCCTTGATCCTGAATTAATCTTGGCCATTGAACTGTAATCGGGGAGCCTATAAATTGAGCTCAACCCCTCATTTGTAAAGCATGGGAGCATGTTGCAAAACATGTTGAGATAAGTAACTGCTGTAAGATTGCCAAAGTAATAAGTAATGCATGCATTGTTCTGATGGTGATTGCTTCTCTTATTTTGGAGTTGTCATGGTTCTTATCCCTCATCATAGTTTAGATTTCTTTTCATGTATGTTAGATGAATGCAAGATTTGATAAGTATTGATTTGTGGTGAAACTTTTGCTCATACTTTCTTTGAATGGATGATTTTCATTCAATGCGTAAAGTTAGCCTGAGCTTATTTTGTGGATGCTTAACTTCTGTTTGGATAATTATTGTTCGATTTGATGGTAGTTATTCACGACTTGAAAATCATAAGCACATTCCCTTGAAGATTGCACCCCCTTTGTGTAGTTGTCGTTGAGCGTGGCAAAGCAAAGCGTGGTTATTGGTTCCACCAAGTCGATACCGTCTCTTGAATTCTTAGGAAGTAGACTAGAAATTCTAAACCTTTATCTCCTTTTTCAGTTTGTTTGATCCATGACCCAAGCAATAGAGCTTCATTGTCTAGACCTCCATTGTGAATTGAACAAGCCTAGCACAAGTCCCCTTGTCATAACCAGCAAATCACATCAAACCACAGAGCTTATCCGCACTCATCTTAAACATTGGAATTACCGTATGATCTTACTTGCAATCTTAGCATACGAGGTAATTTTTCAAGAGGGGATAGAGCGTCTTTGGACTCTTTATTCTAGAATGTTTGTTGTCATAAAACACGCATCAACAGGTCTCTTGTTAGTTTTAGGATCAGAAATGTAAACAAGCAGAAAATGCAACACATAAACAATGAACACAACAGATACCCTGGGAAAACCCTCCTACTCGAGAGAGAAAAACCCAGCAAAAATATATCTCATATATATATATATATATATATATATCAGATAGAAGTGCAGAATGCTGCATACAGAGCCTGGGCTTACACAAGGCTGAATAAATACAATGAATAATAGCATCACTCCTTGATGCAAAGATACAAGTGAAACTGATCTGCTGCTAAGTGCGAACTCCTTCTTGAAAGAATGCCAATTGAATATGAGAATGACTTATTATATTTTGATTGAATGGACTCCACCTTGTATATATACAAAACAAGGTGACTCTTCACTTAGGTCAGCCTCCTTTTAAGAAATATAAATATAAATATAATTTGTAATTAAGGCCGACTTGCCTTATTAATTATTTATTATTTAAATTTTGAGAGAAAGATATCTCCCGCCGCTATAACATCAACACTCCCTCTTAGCTAGGGAGGTATCTTTCTAGATATCCATGTCATGGAGTCTCTCAACATGACACCCACAATGGCTACACCCATTTGTGGAAAAGAGTTCATCACAGAGTCTCTCAACGTGATATTGTCATGGAGTCACTCAACATGACGTCCACCATGGCTACTCCCATGTGTGGAAAAAAACATGAGCACAAGTGCCCATCACGAAGTCTCTCAACGTGATGTCGTCATGGAGTCTCTCAACATGACGTCCACCATGGCTACTCCCATGTGTGGAAAAACACAAGTACAAAGGGTTCATCACAAAGTCTCTCAACGTGATGTCGTCATGGAGTCTCTCAACATGACGTCTCAGTCTCAAAGATGAACAAGGGCTCACACCTCATATTTCTTCGTCTCAGAGAAATATACACTACAAGGGCTTTCACCTCATATTTCTCAGTCTTAGAGAAATATACACTACAAGGGCTTTCACCTCATATTTCTCTATCTCAGAGAAATATACGCTACAAGGGCTTTCACCTCATATTTCTCTGTCTCAGAGAAATATACATTACAACAAGTCTTCATGATGATGTGACTCCCTCTGAAGCTCCAAGTACTTGCATCAACCTCCTGACCTCCTTGTCCAAGGTTGCCTTTGTTGGTTTGTTAGACTCCCTGTGAATGTTATCTCCTCTTCGAAGAAATTGATCACAATTTGTATAGGTTCTTCCTCTTCAAGAGATGTCTCTAGTGAAGTTATGTGCCACCAACTCAGTCCCATGGCTGTAAGCTATGTCTCCATGATTGTTCATTTCTTCAGCCTACGTGACTTCCTCATAGGATGCAACAAGCTCTTCCTCCCTTGAATTCCTTATGTAGTCTCTCATCATCCTTTTGCTCCTCGATCTGTCCTGGAAGCATTTTAGAGAGATTACTAATAGTTCATAGAATCAAACTACCCTAAAGAGAAATATCCAGATCAATGCTAGAAGCATACATGATTTACTATTCCCAATGTTAGTGCACGAATTAACTACATCATTATTCAAAGACACAAACATAAAATACTTATCTCTTTATCGTGATGCTCTTTTCACTTCATCTTCATCCGCTGTAAAAACAAAACTCAATAGCCTCGGCCTCCATTTGCCCCTTGATACATCCCATGAGTTCCCGCTACCAGGATATGCAATTGAGCAATACTTTATCACCTTAAAATGACTTCAGCTTCAACAGACCACGTCCCATATCATAATTTCAGATCCAAAGTCACTCACAGAAAATCTCACACACATTAGCTCGATAATCAATAAGCCCTCTCCATCAAAAGTAAAATATCCCAAAACTCAAAAAAAAATGAAGCAATCGCCCAAGCTCTCTCATACAATGATAAGGAAGATAGCTATAGCCATAAAGGAGCTAGCATTAATTAAAGGAATCAACAGAAATTAGAAAAGGCATCACAACCTTCCAAAATAAGGTCACCTTCATTTAAATTTTGAGGCCATCCAAAAACCGTAGTTGCATGATCTTAAAGGAGCTGCCTCATAGAAAATATTCAGACATTCAAGAAGCCGTCATAAATAGAGATATTATGAAGTCGTCGTGGTGAAAATAAAAAAATCGTCAGAAATATTGCCCAGTTCACAGAAGAATATACGCTATGTTGGCATTTAAATTCACACCTCTGGAATGCATATTTGAAACGGACAGCTATGCACAAATAAATTGCTCTTCAAATTAGGAGGGGAAGCTCCCTCTTGCTGATGGTATTCAAGAAAGTAAACTAAAACTAAGTTGCCTATCTTTTTGATCAGCTAGAGCACAAGGTTTATAAAACACAAACGCCGCAGCTGAGATTTTCTGATTTTGAGAACTTCAACTACGACTAACTTAAACTAGAGACATTTCTAACTTCTCAAGTAATAGCAGAGCAAGAGAAACTAGAAATGAACAAGGTAGATTTTCTGACAAAATACTTCAATAACCTCTCTCTCAACAAACACCTACACACTTCACTGTAAGTTGAAATCAAGATCATAAAAGTAGAACATAAATAACGGAAATCTGAGATTTTGGACCAAGGCAAAGGAGGCTCATGATTTTATTACTCAAATCTCTGGAACAAATCTCCCTTCTAACATGCCTGGAACAAGAAATTGCAGCTAAAGAGGCTTGCAATCTTGCTCTTACACACTAGAAACAGCAATCACACTAACTCCTTGTTGGCTCAATCACACTAACTCCTTGTTGGCTAAAGAGGCTCAACAATTTGCTTATCACAACACAATTGAACAATACTTGAGTAACAAATAGAAGGCAAAATAGGCTCAACGTTTTGTTATCACTAGCATGGTTAAAGAAACTAATGAGCAAAGGCTCTTATTTATAGATAAGCAGAGGAGTAGGGAACCCTAAAATCTCCTTGCTTTCACAATCTAGGGCTTGCTCAGCAAGCAAGCTTTATTACTAAACTTAGAAAGAAGATAACAACTAACACCTAAGAAAGCAAGAAAAGCGGGAAACGCCAACTATTACATTTATCTTCTTTCTCTTCTTCAAAGAATGGATAAGAATCGTTCCAAGAATAGAAAGAAAGCTTCTAGATGAAAGCCGCTTTAAATCTCAATCATATCCGCTAAAAAGCAGGAAACTGGGTCCTGGTCAGGTGCATTGATACTGTCTTAAGGCAATATTTTGATTCTCCAAGATCTCCTCGTCTTCTGTGATCAAACTTAGAGAATCCTTCACTTCTTTGGCTGCTTTATGAGTTATGTTCTTGAAAAACATCGTTGCCCGAAAAGATGACTCACTAATTGATAACTGGGTGGCTCTGCAACCTTATGCTTCTGACACTTCGCTTGATTTCCAACAAAAGAGTATTGCACAACTCTTTTCTGATACCTTTCCTTTTTCCTCATATCACACCTCTTAACGCTCTTCAGCTGAGATGATGAAGTTTCCTGTCCATAGTGCTGATTTGGTCTTAAGCTCGAGGGGAGTGTACTCCATATTGAAAACCTTGAAGAATGACTGTAAACTCGCCTATGTTCAGACAAGCTTTGAGCAACTTTCTATTTTTAGAATGCTGGTTTTTTAGTCTCAAACGGACAAATATTTTGGAAATTTTTCTGAGATATGGGTTTCGCTCAGAATTTCGTTGCAAGACAACCCAGATCGTCCGTTTTTGAAAATCTTGAATTTTGACTGAAAAAGCAGCAAACCCTAATTTCTTCAATTTTTCTCCGAAAAAGCTGGCACCTGGGTTTTGTTCAGAATACAATTAGAAATGGACCCAGTTGATCAAATTTGAAAAACACTGACGGCTGATCGAAAAAGCAGCCAACCCTAGAATTTGAAAATTTCTTGAAAAAGCTATGATATGGGTTTTCATCAGAAGATTGTTTTGAGAAGACCCAGATGATCAAAATTTGCAAACTCTGAAGATTTCACTGACATGCAAGGAAAAAGCAGCTGCTGCAACTTGATGAAAATTTCTTGAAAGATTATTTAGAAGAATGAGTTGAGCAGACCCAGAAGGCTGAAAATTGAAATCTTTGATCTTCTCCTTCAAAAATTTGATCTTCTGAATGAAAAAGCATGAAAAAGCAAGATCTTATGTTGCCGGTCTGAAAATTATTTATGAAAATCAGCAACCTTGGGCTCTTGAATCTTGAAATAAAACCTCAAAGTTGCTGCTCCACTTTTCTTCTTTGAATGCTACCTACAAAAATGATGAAAACTGAATGGAAGAGATGTCTTAAATAGATTTAGGGCTTGAAATAGTTTTGCTTTCTTTTGTTTTTATCTTCAAAACCCTAAAATTGGCCTGTTCAATGAACTTGGACATTCCCTTCCTCTTGCCATTTTGAATCTTTTGAAAACTTTGAAAATTTCATTAAGGCATTGTAAGTTGGGCGCCCTTCTTGACTAGAGGCGCCTACTTCATTCAAACTTAACCACTTTTCTGAGTTTTTCAACTTTTCTTCCATTTTGACCCTTGGTTTGACCTCGATCTCCGACTTCTAGATTGAACCGATGAACGAGCTGGATGATTAATTGCATAGCCTGACTGATTCTGAGAAGATTGTTCTGGAGGTGCCGTTGACGAAAAACTTCGTTTTGACCTTCAAATTCATGGGAGCCCATTTCCTCCAGGGGCTCCAAACTTTCATAGTGTTAGCCATTTTTTCATGATTTTCACTTTCTTCATTTCCCTTTGATCTTCTAATGAAATCCTGATTCCGGGAGCTACGTGAATCCGATTGACTGGCTGACAAGTTCATTGGATAGCTTGACTGAATCCGACGAAGCGATCTTAAAGGCCTTATCAACAAATTTTAACATTTCATGCTTCAAAACTTTGGGCGCCCTTCTTCACCAAGGGCACCCATGTTTACCAGACTTAGAATTATTTTCATTTTCTTCACCTTTAATCTTCTTCAGATGATCTCGTTAGATCTGGAGTTCTAGGCGTCGGAGTGACTGATGGTTGGGCTCGTTACGAAGCTAAGGAGATTTTGAGAGGGGTCTTCTGGGGATCTCTTTGCCAAAAAGTTGAATTTGAGGCACCAAAAGGTTGGGCACCCCTGGCAAGCTGGGGCGCCCAACTTCACCAGAGTTAGCCAATTTTTCTGTATTTTCTTCTCTTCTTTTGACTTTCGACATTTAACACTTGTCAAACCCTCTGTTCTGCCTCCTGTATTTGACAACTGCCAACTCAGATTGACGAGCTGATGATCTCTTTTGAAAGCCCGACCGTCTCTGAGGAAATCACGTTGGAGGCTCAACTGGCAAATTCATCTATTTGGTCCTTCGAAATCATCAGTGCCTTTCCCTTCTAGGGGCGCCCATTTGCTCCAGACTTAGAATATTTTTCATTAGATTTTATCTTCAAATTCAAACCTTCATTCTATACTGTCACCTCGATCTGGATTTGCCAGAGAATGACAAGTCAGATGCTCTGACGAAGACACCCGTTGCGAAGCTGTCTGAATTCTGGAGAGATTGAGCACATTTGCAAACCCTAATTGTTGGATTTTCCCTTCCAAAAGACTGGGCGCCCCTGGGCACCTGGGGCTCTGAAAACTTCCAGACTTAGAAAATTTTCTGACATTTTCATAATTTTCACTTTGTCTCCTGTTTGAAACTGCTCTATTTGATCTTCAAATTCCGGGTGACTGGATGATCCATTGACTGCATCGCCGAACTTGATGCGGAGCAAGAAGGATTCTGAATAACTTTGACTGAGAGCTCAAACCCTAATTCAATCATCTGGTGCCCTAAAAAGATGGGCGCCCTTCTTCACCTGGGGCGCCCAAGTCAAGCAGACTTAATCAAAATCTTGCAAATTTTAACTTCTTCCTCATTCCTCGTGTGTATTTACCATCTCATCTTTTGTTCAGAGCTTGAATGTTGAATCTGATGCCTGGCAACTGACTGACCTCCATTGATGACCTCGGAGCTCCTGATATGCTTCTGAAAAAGCAGAATAGACCCAGTAGGGCAAAACTGATTATTTTGAGATTTTGACTACACCAGCCTGATATGGACGTATTTTGAGCCAATCAAAATCAGTTTGGACCCTGACGGACCAAATTTCTATTTTTAGAAAGTTTTGCCAGTATCCATTTCCAAAGAAACCCTGAAAAACCCAGAAAAAGTTACTAAATTTAGAAAATTTCTAAAAATAGTAGTTTTCCTAAAATTTAGGGATGAAAAACTGAGATCTGGGTTTTGTAGGTTAAGCTGCTCTCAGCAGACCTAGATCGTCAGATTTTAAAAATTTTGTGTTTTAATCCCTCATGCAAGACCTACACACCCAAATTTTGACCTTTTTGACTGATTTAACAAGACTTTTACTCATTTCTTCAAAATGTCTAAGTGTAACAAAAATTTTAATTTTGGGGTACAACACGCTATATGAAATTTAATAATACTGCCTGTTGCTGACTACATGTAATGTCTCCACACCTTCTCATAATATCCCTTGTTTGCACAGCTTAGTCAATGAATGCATATCAAGCTGCCTCTATAAAAAATAAATCGTGCCAAAAAATGAAACCATTGTAACTTGATAAAACCGACGCTAGAGAGAGGAGGACGCAAGTAGAATTATGAAGTCATAAAGTCGATACAAATGAATAGAGCCGGCACTGCCACACTTCATCGGCACAATATACTCACACAATAACTTATCTTTTCATGCCATCAAATATGCATAAACAGTCCTTGTAGAGTCCAAACTGACTTAGCCTTCAATTAAAAACAAAATTCTCCACAAAATTCTGCAATAAGAAATCGTCCTTCCAGACAGAGTTCGATTCTCCACAACCTGCAATTTTGCTTAGACAAGTCTGATCGGATTTACTTGAACCCGCTCTGATACCATGTTAGTTTTAGGATCAGAAATGTAAACAAGCAGAAAATGCAACATATAAACAATGAGCACAACAAATACCCTGGGAAAACCCTCCTACTCGAGGGAGAAAAACCCAGCAAAAATATATCTCATATATATATCAGATAGAAGTGCAGAATGCTGCATAGAGAATCTGGCCTTACACAAGGCTGAATAAATACAATGAATAATAGCATCACTCCTTGATGCAAAGATACAAGTGAAACTGATCTGCTGCTAAGTGCGAACTCCTTCTTGAAAGAATGCCAATTGAATATGAGAATGACTTATTATATTTTGATTGAATGGACTCCACCTTGTATATATACAAAACAAGGTGACTCTTCACTTAGGTCGGCCTCCTTTTAAGAAATAAAAACATAAAATATAATTTGTAATTAAGGCCGACTTGCCTTATTAATTATTTATTATTTAAATTTTGAGAGAAAGATATCTCCCACCGCTATAACATCAACATCTCTAAAGGGAATCCTGGACAAATGGGGATAAATGGGGTCATTCACAATCACAGAGGAGAGGTCATTATTCACTGCAGTTAGCTAATTGGAGACCAAACCAATAACTACGCTGAGATGTGAGCTTTATACAAAAGAGTGGTTATGGCTTGCGAGCACAAAATCACTCATTTCTATGTTGAAGGAGACTTTCATCTGATCATCAACATCATCTACAGAGTGGAAACAAAGCTCAAATCATACTAGTCATGAATACTGCTGGAATCTTAAATCCATAGTCATCAGCACTCTCTGTGAGATTTACAAAAATCACTTGTTCAACTGTGATGAAAGGAGAAGAAAAAACACTGTTTCTGATACACTTGCCTCATAGGCAGCAGGACCACGGAATAACAATTTATCAACAAATATGCTCAGACAAGTACAAAAGGAGCTGCAATCTCAACATGCATAAAATCCATTCATTGGCCTCTTCTTCTGTTTGTAATGTACTATTTATATAGCTACTATTTTTACGAATTTAAGCTTTCAGCACATTAAGAGCTGGCTTTGTTGTTTCAAATCAGGTGTTTGATTTCACAATGCTCTTCAAGTTGCCATGGATGCTCTGGAATCTCTCTCTTTGTAAAATCAAACTTTTTAGCATAGCACTCACCCACCTGATCTTTCTGACAGCTGAGTTCTTTTTTTCTATTTTTTTATTAATTCAGGTAAGTCTTTTGGGAGATTAAAAAAGATCTATGCCCAACTTCTTTTTGAATGTGCATAAATTTAATGAGCAGCAAAATTCTGTCCATTTGTTCTGAAAACACTTTATTTCTTTACATTAAGTTGGCAGGTGTTGACATTTCTGATTCTTCTTTATATTTAGATTGTCAACACTGTTTTTGAGATGCTTTCAAACTTTCAACTTATTTCAAGATGATCTGGGAGCTGAAGCTGAGGTTGTGCTTGCCTCAACACACTCAATGAAGCTGGAACAGTTGTTTTGAATGCATATTCTGTCAGTGAAAATGCTGAAGTTTTGGCAGTTGGTTTAAACTCCAGCTGTAGTGACTGAGTAAACATAAAGGTTATTCAGACAGCAGATAAGACTACAGAACCTGATTCTCTTTCATGGCTATGTTTTCTGGGTTTCTGTTGAGCAAACTGTCAATTATTCTCACAATCAGGAACAACAGAGATACACAGCAAGACATTGATCTATAACAAAGTTTGAAGTGAAACTGAGGTACCAAGCTCATACACATGATTTAATAACAAGAGATCATTTTTAAGTTATTAGATAGATTTATGCTAGTATAATCTCAGTTAGTAAGCCAACCAAAAGTGTGAAGTTTCAACATACACACCCACTGTATTCCTACGTTTTTATTTCATTTCTTATAAATTTTTGACTACATGTTATTAATGCTTTAGTTCTCTGGAGATGAAGTAGGCACTTCCTCCATGTCCTTTTCAGCTATGAATGCTTCCTCACCAACAACTCCTGTTTGGAAGTGTGCAACATGTAAGCGCATATTATAACATTTCAATTGACAAACCGCCTAGGAAAGTCTGTGACTAGTGAATAATGTTCTATATAAGAAGCAGAAGCAAGAGATGTCTAGATTTTCTCATTCTATTTTATTGGCTGGGAAAGCATAGGTCTTGTATTCCTGATTGGATTAGGATTTTGTTTATTGAATTTATAAAACCTTTTCTAGATTGTATCTCTTGTTTTATAATTGTTTCTGGAGTGAAGTTCTCATAAGCATTTTAATTGTTTACCAGGTGAAGTTTTCTTCAATAGCTTAGAGCCATGATAGCAAATGCTTTTTTAACAAGTCGCTGTCAAGCTTCTAAGTGCAATTAGAAAACAAATGGTATCAATTTTGACAAGTGCAATTAATTTTTTCACAGTTTCATGCTGTAGTAGAAAAGAAGAATTGGATGCAGGAACAGAAACAAATATCAGTCTTAATCACTAGTTGCTTTACCATTTCTTGGGTATGCAGCAATCTGAAGAAATCATATTTGGAAAGATCCAGAAAATCCTAAGTGGACAGTTGGTACTGGAGTAACTGAAGATGGAAAGGTTGGTTAACCATATGTTCAATAATCGAAATAAAATATCACACCATACTTTTTTTTTAATGGCCTCTCACTTACATTACCATTTGTTTCGAGTGACCATAGTTGCCAAGAAACCCCATTATAGGAATGCAGACCGCATATCCATCACCATACCCACACTTTCTGGTGACTACATTTAAATACAATATAGCCATCTCCTTATAATTTATTCGTGTACTCTAATTTGATTGGCATCCCTGTGCCTGGATCAGTACCACTACCCCTGCCTATCCTGGTTTCAACGGTTTCAACTTTTTAAGGGTTGAAATATTTGTAGTTATGTTATTCTCAATGGAGTTGAGCTTTCTTGTGACAAACTACGGTTCTAATATGAGGTGATAATGATTTGATTTCTATTGCCTTTTTTGTGGCAGTGTATTCTTTTAAATTTATACATTACGGGAGGGTGTAATACTATCAACATGCTCTACCATCACGATCTTGCTAGCATTCCTTGAGGCATTGAGAGTTTCAAAGGCAAGGACGAGATACTTCCATTCCAGAAGCTGATTGGTAATTCCAAAGCATAATAGGACCCTGTTGCAAATGATAATACAGTGCTCTCTTTCTGGACCAATAAAAACTCATCAAGGGCTATATTGGTCAGAGGTAACTTGAGGAACCCAGAAGCTTTAAGTGACGTTGTTCCTGAATCAAACAAGGATGTACTTGAAATCAGCTGTGAATATCAATAGCAATCAAGTTTTAGTAAGTCACTTAAGTGATGTTGAGTATGTTCTGCAAGTATGAAACTTGCAATCTGTTGAGTTGCTTCATAACCTGCCAAGAGATATTGAGTCAGTTGATGGGATCTTTGGAAGGCATAACTATAAAGAGATGTGTATTGGTTTTACAGCTTTCTTACAGCTGGTACCATTTATCAATGAAACCTAAATGCTGAAAAACAAAATCTTGTAATATTCAGAGAGACTATTTTTCCAGGCTTTGAAGTTTGATCACACCAACTTGAGACTAAACACATATTTTGTTGTTTTAACTGTATTTTTCTTTTGTGATTCTTTGCCTAAACATATCCTTCAAAAAAATATTCTTTAAAATTGTATAATAAGACACCAATATCAAACATTTAAACTGATTAGAAATGTATAAATTACAAGTTTTTATTCTTTACATTAAGTCAACTAGGTTATTGCAGAAATAAAATATATGTTTCTGTCTAATAGTTGGGGTATTTAGTGTATTACAGTATTTATTTCAAAATCAAAGTTTTTGCAGAGATAAATTAGAAAGGTGTATTTACTATTTTATCTTAAAATTCCGTTATTTGGCATTTTCAATTGTAGTTTCAGCTGAAATGATAATGATAATATTTTACCCTACAGAATTCTTAGTTAATGGTTACACAGTATATGGAATCCTTAGTTCAGGGTCATACAATTATCAAAATGTTGAGTATTTTGTCTCTTGAATCAAAATGTTTATGCTTATCATCCTGATATTGTTCCTAATAAACTTTCAATTATTATTGGGTTTTGATTTCGAGAAAGGCTAGAACTCAAATAAAATTGTTCATTGTCAGCAAAAAAAAATATCAATCTTGACAGTTTAAATCCAACATTGCTATATGGCTACAGGGACTTTAACATTAATACAACCCCATCTTTTAGTAATTGTTGTATTGTCAATTTGGAAAATTTAGTAGTATCTGCTGTTGTGAACATTCGTGGGGGTGGTGATACAGAAAAGAATGGCATAAAGCAGGCTCTCTTGCAAATAAACAAAATCGATTTGATGACTTCAGTTGTGCTGATGAATTCCTTGTAATAGAGGGCTACACACAACCTAAGAAGTTGTGTTTTAAGGAAGCAGTAATGGTGGGCTGCTTTTTGCAGCTCGTATAAATCAGGTATTTTATGTGATGATAAGATACATGATCAATTATGATCATGTGCAATCCAAGTTGATATCGCTTTCTCTATTTTTATTGCCATTAATTTTTTTTTAAATCGAAACAAAGCTTCCCAGACCAATTCTTTTCATTCCTTTGTATTGGAAACGAATGATACAGAATAAAGGTTAGGCTCGTGTGGAGGATATTGACATGTTACACTTCCATAATTTACCTATTGGTATGTTTTGAACCAGTTTATCAACAAACATTTCACAAACGTAGCATAAGTACGCTTTACATTAGGACATAATTCTAAACTCATTTTGCGCCTTCTTAGCTAAGGCATGTACTCTTTGTTGTAGGCATTTGCAAAGGAATAACTTTGTTCTGATGCCGTCAGGTCATTCATGGACTACAGATTTCGGATGTTCAGACAAGGAAGCAGAATTTCGTTGGCTGATTAATTAGGAACACAAATCAAGCTTCTATTTAATTTCAATTTTTTACTTCTAAAAAGTTAGAAATAGAAGATCATCAACACAACACCCATGCATTTCATATCCTACAATCCTTGGAATCCATGATTAAATATCTCCTTCAAGTAATTTTTCAAATATTATTTCTAGACTCCCACATTTGGCAGACATGACTATAAGGGAAACACCTCCACGGACATTAAAATCAAAGCCATTTCTTTTACAATTGTTAAGGATGGTTATTTTTCCATTACAAGCAGTCTAAGTTAAACTCCCAGCATCACAAAAAATGGCACAATACTGTTAAAAGAGAATTACTCTGCAAAAATGGGAGAAACATATAACAGTTGCATTTGGTTACTCACAAAGTGGGAAGCTATTATGGAGGGGAAGAGAGCAGCATAGAGCATTCCATGAACAACTGTGTCTTTGAAGCCTGCCTCTCGAGCCTGTGCTGAATCCAAGTGGATGGGGTTGCTGTCCTGGCTGAGCTGTGAATATTTGACTACTTCTTGATGAGTAAAAACCCTTTCCTTCCTCAATGTGACCCCTTCTTTCAGTTGGACATTCAACGGCAAGGATGACAGAAATGCTCTGGTTATTGTAATGAGCGGAGGCGACAACGGAATTGGTGGGTAGAAAAGCCTCTGACAGCAAGTCCTCAACATCTTTTCCTATCTCCCTTATTCTCAGCATTTAAAAGACCATAGATCTTCTCTGAACCGTGCTACAAGTTGTTTTCATACATTGCTCGACCCTACTTTCATTCCTTAATTCCCCCACGTTAAAGAATCGAAACCCTGACTGCACTGGCAACCATTGCATATATGAAAGTAGAAGCATGCGCTACCAGTTGTTGTCTGAAAATTGTTTATTACTTTCGAACCAGTTCGAGGAGTTTTGTTTATATTTCCTTTTTATCATGTTTTGTCACGATTCAACTGCTTAATTTTGAGCTTATATTTACTGATTAATATTAATTGATTTTATATTTATTTATTGATATGGTGAGAGGTTGGGTTTGTATAATTATGAGAGGTACGTTCATGTGAATTGTCATTCATAAAATATAAGTTAATAAATTTGATTTAAAAATTGGAACATTATTTGTAAATTACAGGTTAATGAGTCATTCATAGTATAGTGTGATGGTTAAATCATGATATTGTTGTTGTAGTCATCAAGGTTCAGGGTTTTGTTAGGTCATTATGATCATGGGCATTGTGCCTTTGAAATCCATTGTGCTCGTGGGTTTGAACCTTCACATTGAAGTTGTTGGCATTCACGTCAATGACTTTGTGCTCCAAACCCTCGCTAGGTCAATGTGCTCATGGACTTTGTACCCTTGTTAAGTTAGTGTGTTTTAGGGTTTGGACTATTCACGTTAATGTTGTGTTCATGTGGAGGATGAGGTCCCTCATTTGTGACCTCCCCTAGCTCAAACCAAGCTAAAAATTTGTGTATTACTAATCAGAAAATTAAAGACATATTAACAAATTTGATTCAAGAATGATACTGTTAAAATTTATTAAAATGTCATAATTCAATACACTACAAAAATATACCTCCTAATTATTATATTTCTTTTTTTAATTGAAAAAAAATCTTTTAAACTTTTGTTGACAATTTTTCTCACATCTGTATTTTTATTGTCATTTTTATTTACAATGATCTTCTATTTTTATTTTCATTATTAATATGCATATATTTCTAATGAAATTAATTATTTAGGTTAATACCATAAATAAAATTACTTAGAATAAATTTATTTAGATTAATTAGTTGGGACATGTAATTGTTATAAATATACAAACTTTGATGTTAGGGTTAGGTGTACTTAGCTCTAAAATCAATGATGGAAGAATGATGTTGAAGTTGTGTAGAGTCAATTTGTCATTGTCCAAAAATTAATGCCCTTAGTCTAATGATTGTCTTAAAAACCTTTATGACTAAATTTTGACTCTGGAGGTTTAATGATGAGCTACTCAAGCTTGATCTAACATATGAGATTGATTTGTGTCATGTAAGAACAATATGAGATAATGTGCACATAGAATGGTTTTTGCCTTTGCCTTCTTTCTATCAAAATTTGTAAAGGTGGTGTCTAGGGACACCATTTCAAAGTTTTCCAACTAAATAGGTCAGCCAGTTCTCCTAGGTTGAAACCCTTTGGAAGGCTAGATTTGTAGCAATGAGAACTATTGAAGACAACATTCACCAACATGCAAATGTGATTATGTTTTTCCTTTAGAAATCAAAGTGTGCTCTCATGATTTTCCATTTTCCTTGCATATGAATCAATTGTACACTAAATGTCTTTAAATACCATGACATAACATGTTGCACAAACATGTGTTATATCAACTTGTAAGAACTAGAAGAAGGGGGCAAGAGACTTGGAATTTTATTTTAAATTTTTGAATTTCAAGTCTAATCCTCTATGCCCTAGGATTTAACTAGGTTAATTCAAAACCACTCAAAAGTGAACCTTAGGTCTAAAATAATAATTTTGAGGTAGGGAGCAAATGTATAGAGATAAGTGTGTGTGAGGGTACAATAATGATGATTAAATAGAAAATTTATGGGAATTATTTTAAACAGAGGTAAATAAAGATGGATAAGGATCATGCCAAGAGCCAAACTAAGCACAAGAGTATGTCACTTGTAGAGATGTTATTGCAATAAGACATTCCACTAAGATGGGCACAAAAACTAAATGAGAAATGGTATGAGCATGTTACTTTCTCAATCACTATCTTAATTATATCTATATTAGTCTTAAAACACATATATTAAATTTATCATATAGGTTAGATAGGTGTCTTGAGATTGATATCTCTTAATGTATTTTAGATAAATGTATTTAAGGCATTTATGTTAGCAGAGGTAGTATGTAAAATGTTAATTTCACATCTAGTTTTTTTTATATCATGCAAGTATATTTTTAAACTAATGAAGCATTATGTATTAGTCTAAATGTAGTATGCATCATATTAAAGGAGTATGAGATATATGAGATATATGAGATAGATTAATAATAAACATAATATTATTGTTGTTCCAGTGATTGTGTATCTTTTCCTCAGTTTTTCAATTGAAAAGTTATTTTCCATCTTTTTTTTTTCATACAAATCATATGTGAATGGTCGTGAATTATTTTATATTATCATGGATTGTACATGAAAGATGGCCACAAACATCAATGGTGTTCTTTCATTGTGTCTATATAAATCATTGCTTTAGAGCCTTATAATTTGTGTATTGTTTGTGTGTATGAAAATATGCCTATCATAATGAATTCAAAACACAATCAATAAAACTTTATGTGATATATTAATAATAAACATAATATTATTGTTGTTCCAGTGATTGTGTATCTCTTCCTCAGTTTTTCAATTGAAAATTTATTTTCCATCTTTATTTTTTCATACAAATCATATGTGAATGGTCATGAATTATTTTATATTATCATGGATTGTACATGAAAGATAGCCACAAACATCAATGGTGTTCTTTCATTGTGTCTATATAAATCATTGCTTTAGAGCCTTATAATTTGTGTATTGTTTGTGTGTATGAAAATATGCCTATCATAATGAATTCAAAACACAATCAATAAAACTTTATATCAAAGAAGCTTAAAGAAAAATAAGCAAACTCTTAGTGCAGCTTCTTCAAAGTCATTTTATTGTTCCCTATCTCCAGCGTTTCATTGATTCAAGTTGCTCTCAAATTTAGTATGCCAAGCTCAACGAAATGGACTACTAGAGAATGAGATTTAAACTAAAATGCATACTATACTAAGATGCAAGATTATGCTATGCTATGATATGATTATTGCTAAGATATGATTATTGCTAGAATGCCAAAGATGCAAGTGCGTAAGTATAATTGCATGTGTGTAACCAATGCTTGGATTCACACATGTATTTATAGAGTTTTTTGAGGATTTTGATTGGCTGAGTTGATCAACGGTTGTGATAATTCCTGACAGATTGAATGGTCGAAGATAGATGAGACTGGAGAGAAAAATAGAAGAAAACGAATAGAGCGAGATTTTTCCATTTTCATGGAAGAGATAAGATGAGATGATAAAAAATCATCTTTTTTAGAAGATAATGGAAAGATATTGAGAAGATAAATAATGAATTATCAAATTCAATTATTCTTAATTAAATAAATATTTAATTAAGATTTTGAGGAAATCGGAAGATTTCATAATTAAATGAAATATTTAATTATGATTTGAAGAAAGCAGATCTTTAATTAAATAAAATATTTAATTAAATTTGAAGAAATGACATGTGTATGAAATTAATTAAATAAAATATTTAATTAATTAGAAGAAAGTTTTAAATAGAAGAAAATAAATATTTAAATTTTTTTTTTTAAAACAAAGGGGTAAAAATTTTATTGAAACTCAAAGAACAACATTACAAATTAATCAAGAGACCAAAGTCCCCAGGAAAATCCTGACCACCAAGCAGGAAAAGACAATCAACACCATCAACCATCACCTTCACCCTCCATGTCCTCAGCAAGAATTCTCTCAAAATCAGGACGAAGCGCCGGAGAGACCATTTCCCACTCCTCAATTCTCCATCCCTCAGCATACTCTGACGTCCATTTCGCCAAGCAATCAGCAGCCCTATTCCACTCCCTTGGAATATGAACGAAAGTCACCAACTCCATTAATGAACTAACCCACAAAATCTGTTGCACCACCCCAGCCAACTGCCAACTGACATCCTCCACTTTCTGCTTAATAAGTAAATTGATCAAAACCTGGGAATCAGATTCACAAACAACCCTTCTCCATCCCAAATCATAAGCTTTCTCAAAAGCACAAAGAATTGCCAACCCTTCCATAAGGTTGACAGTATGAACACCCTCATAGACCGAAAAGAGGAAAACCACTGAACCCAAATAGTTCCTACCAATCCCCCCAATACCAGCCGGCCCCGGATTGCCTCTGGAGGAACTGTCAGTATTGATTTTTAGAACCCCAAATGGGGGAGGCTGCCAGAATCCAGACCTTTGAACTCTCTGCTTCAAATGCTTACCACGCTTTACACATGCCGAGGCCAAGGACAGCCCCTGAATCCCCAATCTCTCTGCCACTTCAGCATCCCTTTTCCCCAAGGGGAATTCCAACTCACACTTAGCCACCACCGTCTCCTGAACCATGCCCAAAGTTCTTTACCAAATTTGTTGCACCAGCTTCTTTTCTCCACGAAATATTCATCGGTTCTGCTCCAACCAAATCTGCCACAATATGAAGATAGGACCCACAGACCACACCACCTGTAAAAAGGAGGCCATAGAGGGAGGCCTACCCAACCTCTGCCAAAACTCAATCAAGGAAGAAGCATGAACATAGGGACTCTGCCGAACCCCCCACCAGAAATGCCAAATCTGGAGGGAGAAAGGGCAGCGAAAAAACAAATGAGCTGAGTCCTCCTTGTTAGCTCCACACAAAACACAGACCAAGGGACCCAGGAAGCCATGCTTCTAAATATTATCCCAGGTCAAGCACTTATTCCAAGCCAAAATCCACACAAAACAATTACATTTTGGCCAGGATGACTTGTTCCATATCTTCTTCCACCACTGAATTTCATCCCCATCCACCCTATGGGACAATAGCTCCCGATAGCCAGAAGCAACAGTATATTCCCCTTTAGGATTAGGATACCAGGCAAGCACATCATCATACTGGAGAGAGCTACAACGTCTACTGGAAAGGATACTATATAGCTCACCACATTCTTCTGGCAACCCAACATCAGGCCATTCATCCAGAGACTTCCATCCAGCCACCTCCAACTGGCCACGAGAGGAAAATGACTTAAAGTCACTTACCCGAATCTAGCCAATCTCATGAAATCTCTGACAAAGATTTAACAAGTGAGGAAACTGAGAAATGATGGGGGGGTATCCATCCCACGAATCGGACCAGAATTGAACCTCAGTCCCCTTGTTACAAATCCAAAATAAACCATCCTTAATAAGAGTAGCCCCTTTCTTAAGCGTACTCCAGATCACTGAGCCCTTTCCAAGAAGGGGGTAATGAGGCATTTCCAACTGAGGGATTCCCTGAAAATACTTGTGAGAAAGAATCTTGGCCCAACTCTTATCTTGCTCCTTACACCACCTCCAATATAGTTTCGCAGCCAAAGCCACACCAGTCAAAGCCATCTGCCGCAGACCCAAGCCACCATATTACTTTGGGTTGCACACCACCTCCCATCTAACTAAACTCCATTTGGAAGACTCCAAGCAACCAGCCCATAAAAATTGTCGTGTCACAGAATCCAAATCCTTAACAAAACCCAAAGGGGCAACCTGTAGCATGCATCTGTAAATGGGCAAAGCCTGTACCACCGACTTGATAAGCTGAACACGACCAGCAAAGGATAACCACCGGTGAGTCCAGTGATTAACCTTCGCCCTAAATTTATCTAAAATGCTCTGCCATGACTCCCAAGGCAATCTTCCCACCGAGATAGGGAAGCCAAGATAGGTCAAAGGAAGTGTCCTGATCTGAAATCTCAATTTTTGAACAATCCTCCTCTGAATGGGGCGCGGAGTGTTGAAGAAGAAAATAGAAGACTTATCCTCATTGATTTGTTGACCTGAGGCAACCAAGTAAACATCCAACACCCTACGTAAATTAGAAGCCTCTCGCATTGTAGCCATACCCATCAGAGCAGTATCATCCACAAATTGTAGATGAGACTGCGGAGGTAAATTACCTCCCCACTGCCAACCCTGTATGCTACCCATCTCCACATTCCTTCTAAGCAATCTCCCCAAACCTTCAGCGAGGAGGATAAACAAGTACGGAGAGAGAGGGTCCCCCTGACGAAGGCCCCTAGAAGCACCGAATAGCTCATAATGATTCCCATTAAAAAGCACAGAGAAAGAGACTGAGGTGACACAACTCATAACCCATTGAATCCACTCTGCCACAAACCCAAAAGTAGGAAGAACCTTCCACAAGAAGGACCATCGAACTCTGTCATAAGCCTTCGCCATATCCAATTTGATAAACATTGCCTTTTCCTTGGAGTTGGCCATAGAATGGATGACTTCAGTTGCAATAACAATCCCATCCAGAATCTGTCTACCTACAACAAAGCCACTCTGTTCTTCGGAAATCAACTCCTTAAGCCCCTTTTTCAACCTGTCAGCAATTACCTTAAAGATGATTTTATAGATGACATTGCAAAGAGAAATGGGTCAAAATTGGCTTAACCTATCCGCCCCCTCACACTTGGGAATAAGAGCAAGGAAAGTAGAATTTAAAGCCCTTAGCATCTGCTTGTTCCTTTGAGATTCTTGCACAACCTCCAAGAGATCCAAATTGATAATATCCCAAAATTCTTGGAAAAACTCGATCGGGAAGCCATCAGGACCTGGCGCCTTCTCCTTCTGCATCTGGAACACAGTTCCTTCAAGTTCTTCCAACGTAATATCATTCATAAGCTGTTGGTTCAGCTCCCTAGACACAAGATGAGGAATACAAGAAAGAACCTGAGCCTCCTCAGGAGACCCCCCTTGCGAGTCCTCCCTAAAGAGAGAAGCAAAGTATTGTCTTACCTCATTAGAAATTTTAGGGAAGGAAGACAGATGTTCTCCCCCATCGTTCACAAGACCAGAGATAGAATTCCCATGCCTCCGTGCTTTCACCGAATTGAAGAAAAAAGACGTATTTTTATCCCCTTCCTGCAGCCAAACTATTCGAGCCTTCTATTTCCAATATATCTCTTCCCTCAACTCCCATTCCTCCAAGGTTCTCACAGCTTGTGCTTCAGCCTAAAGAAGCTCAAGCGTCACTCCAACCTCCCTTAACCTCCTTGTGATACTATCCAATTCTTCCTGAGCCACTGCCTTTTCCTTGAAGACATTCCCAAAACACTGAGAGTTCTAGCGCTTAAGCTGATATTTAACATGTTGAAGACACTTGGAAAAAATATACATTGTCGTCCCATAAGCAGGTCTACCACTCCTCCACCATTCTGCCACATAATCCTTCAGAGAAGGGTCACGCAACCACATGAGCTGGAACCTAAAAGAAGGTGTACGCGGAGCACAAGTTGAATCAATGACAAGCTTGATAGGCCAGTGATCTGAACCTTTCCAATCCAAGATCTCAGAGCGGGAAGACCACATCCCCCCAACCCAGTAGCAGGACACCAGAAAGCGATCCAGCCTTTTTGCGATGCAATAATCCCCAGCTCGACGGTTGTTCCAAGTAAACTGGCCATTACTAGGCTTGATATCAATAAGGTTTAAAGAGTTGATGCTATCCTGAAGCAACAAAGCAGAGGGCTCCAGCCTCCCAGAATCACCCCGCTTCTCAGCCAACTCGCAAATAGCATTGAAGTCTCCAGCCATAATCCATGGATGGAAAGGTGCCATAGATCGGACTAACCTGATATGAGACCACAGAGCTTGCTTACCCTGGATATCAGTAGGAGCATAGATATTAGAAAAGAGAATAACCTCCCCTGTCTCAAAGCTAGAAGTAATCATAGACATAGTGGATTTAGAAGACACCCACCCAAGAGGTTGAATTTTCTAAGGATTCCAAAAATAGGCCACACCCCAAGAAGATCCATGAGCACCGATACATTGACACTCACCATATCCCCATAGCCTAGGTGCCAAGTCAAGCATACTCTCAACAGATAACTTAGTCTCCTGAAGAAAAAACACATCAGGACCATGCTTTCGAACTAAATTATGAACCGCTTTTTGTCGAGGGCCGTTGTTCAAGCCCCTTACATTCCATGAAAGAACTATCATTTCAAGGGGCTCGAAAAGTGAGAATCCAGAGTCTTTACTGACCCTGACTCAACCAAGTTCTCGCCTGTCAATTTGATCTTTTCCACATCCTTCTTTCTACCTGGTTTAGCAAATTTCTCTGCCCCACCTTTCTTAATATCCTTTTGCAAAATACCCAATTTTGGAGGCTTAGATTTCTTAGCAGAATCCATATCTGCACTTCGCCCAAGAGGAGAAGAATCCTCCCCCACTGCTAGAATAACTGCCAAAGAAACAGGAGCCTCCAGACCTTCTGTCGGCATAGCAGCATCTGTGAGCACACCAGAATCACCTTGTGGTTCCATAGAAGAATCGAGAGCAGGTCCCTCTTGAGCAAACACCTCAATCCCCTGCTCCAAGTTTACCAAACCTAGGTTAACTTCCTGGTGACTAAGGTCGTCCAACACCTCAAACCTGTTAAAAGTGCCCTCTTCTTGCCTTTCGCTGAAAGGCCTCTTTTGCCCCCTGTTCTTATACCGAGCCTTGATAGGAACAAAACCATCATTATCTACCCCCATAGTAGGGTCGTTGCCCTTCCCCTTATCTGCCCTGGGAGGCTCCCTAGAAGGCTGAGAAGGCAGGGGATCCACCGACTTGTATCTTGGACACTTTCTTAGCAAGTGGCCATATTCATGACAGAGCCTACAGCGAAAAGGAAGGGTCTCATAGTCCAATTGCTGCACCCAAGAATAAGAACCCGCACACATATCTATTGCATTGGGCAGAGGCTTACTTAGGTCAATTTCAACACAAATGCGTGCAAAAGTCATTACCTTTTTACCCAAGGTTTGAGATGAAGTTCCCACTGGTTTTTTGAGCAACGAAGCCAACAAGTGCAACACATCCTCTCGGCAACATTCCACCGGTAGCCGAGGTAGACGAACCCACACTAGGACGCAATTTGGAAGCTCCTCAGCAGGGTTAAATCCTGCATGTCAAGGCTTGATAAACAACCCCACCTTATTATGAAAATAAGGTCCTCCCTCAAATATCCTATTACGATCAGCAATGCAGTTAAACGTAACCATGAAGTAATTGTTAGCCAACAACATTATCTCCATTTCTCCCTCCGGCTCCCAAGTTCTTTGGGCCCAAGTCTCCAGAAACTGTAGCAAAACCCTCATCCCCAAAAATTTGCAATATAAAGAATGATTTGAGTAGTATTCAATATCCTCAGCAATCATCTCAGATAGAACAACAAATTTCAGTCTCTCCTTGCAACGCTCCAAACAACCATTAATCTTTGTGATCTGCGCTCCAGAGGACAGCCCCGCACCATCCGTCCCAAAGTCCGAAGCAAATAAATTGTTATTAAATGTCGACATCCCTTGCTTTGGAGACTTCGAGCCAAATGCTACTCGGAAATTCAAATCAGAGATAACCCCAGAGGCTTCACCCTTAGAAAAGGCCATCAAGCCCTAGGTTGATTAAATGAACCCCAAAAGGAGATGAGGGGGCTAATCCCACTCCACACCCGCTGCCTGATCTCGACAAAACCCTCCACTCCAACCCTACCAACCTGCACCAAGCAAGGAGGGAAAAAATAACACCAGAAGAAACCCGTCGTGGGTTCCTTCCAAGCTCCTCTCACTAAGAAAGCTGCTCCAAACAAGCACTGGCCCAAATCCCAGAGCTCACCTAAGCACACATACACATGGATTTCAGATCCTGATCTCACCAAAAGCACATAAAAACACAGAGCCTTTGCCAGCCGATCCTCCACACAGCCAGCCACACCACAAAGAAGAACAACCACGCCCGGAAACACATAGAACACCCACCCCAGACAGCGCAGAAACAAGGAAAGCAGCCACAAGCTAGGGCGTGGATGCCCTAGCTCGACCCTCGCAGGAGCAGACGCGATCCATCAGCTTGGAGCACTCTTCCATGTAAACTTAAAATAAATATTTAAATTTAATTAAAACAAAATATTTAATTAAATTCAAAAGATGATAATTAATTTAAATAAATAAAATGTATTTATTTAATTAATCAAGTAGACATGTGAAATAATTAAATAAAATAAATTTATTCAATTATGGTGGGGGAATAAAATGAATGAACAATATAATTAAATTAGTTAAATTTAATTACATGTAGAAGACTTTAGAGAAATTAATTAAATAATAAATATTTAATTAAATGCCAGGATTAATTAGACATGACCAATTTTATGCACATACATTTTGCCCCTCTTTGAAGTGATGTGTGAAACGCATTGCTTCGAAGAAAATAAATTTTTTGCCCCTGATATGTTTTTGATGTTGATGCTGATGATGCCCCCTCGGGAGGTAAATCATGGATGATGATATGAGTTTTGAAAATGTGATAAAAAGCTTGATTGGATGATGAAATTCTGATGGTGATTCAGTGATTTAGCTCCCAATAATTGGTGTAAAAGATGCCCCTAGTGAAAAAAATATAACTATAGAAAATAAAATGCCACCAAAAACCCACCTTAATTGACCCATATAAGGTAAAAGGGGTAAAAGTGGAAGTCATTTTCACCCTTTTACTATAGTGATTTTTATGCTCTGATAGTGACTTGATGAGATGCAGATTCCATTTCATAGGCATAGATACGAGCGGGCCCGTCGATATCAGAGACCAGCCGCGTATGGACCACCGATGAGTCGATTGAACCCTTTATGATTAAAAAAAATTGATTTTGATCAATTTTTAAGCTTTTTCGTGCGGATTTAGGGCAAAAAATAAAGTTTTAGTGCATCCACCTATCTATTTTAGCGCATTCAAAAATTTCCATAGAGCATCTAGGATGTTCTTTAACTCATATAGGTGCAGGATAAAATTAGGTTTTCTAGCACATACGAAGTGTAGATTAGCGCTTATAGGAGTCAAGTTCGGCTAGAAAACTTTAGCTCATCTAGGGCATAGATTCGCACATTTAGGGATTAGCCGCAATAGAGGTGGATTAGCGCATCTAGGAGATGAAGTAGCGCTTTCAGGTTTTAGCACGTCTAGATGATGAAATAGTGCATCCACGAGGTATCTTAGTGCATATAGGGTTTTAGCACTTATAGGAAAAACTTTAGCGCTTGTAGGGTGCAAAAGTGCACATAATGAGTTTTAGCGCTTTCAAGGTAAACTGTAGCGCTTTCGAGTTTCAGCGCATCAGAGGCACAGATTAGCACATCGAGAAATTTTTTTGGCAGAATTCAAGTGTGATGAAAAATGATGGTGTATATGTGGCTTCCTTGGTCCATAGATAGAGAAGTTATCTTGCCATCATGTTGATATGGATAGAAATGATAGAAAATCTAATGATTAATTGATAACTTTGCTTCCCCGAATAGAAAACAAAGAGTAGATGGCTAATAACTTTGTTTCCCAGAAATGAAAAACAAAGAATAGATTGATTGATTGATTGACTGATTGTCTGATAACTTTGCTTCACATGAATGAAAAACAAAGAGTAAATGTCTGATAAATTTAATTTCTACGATAGAAACCAAATAGTAGATGATGGGATTCAAACATATTTGCATTCATGACTGAAGTACAAATGGAAAAAAATGATTGGATTGTTGATAAATTTGCTTTCCTGAAAAAAGAAAAACAAATAGTAGAATGATGATATAGTAGATTGATTTGATATTCAAATAGATAGTTGCAGCAGTGATTGCATGATATGATTGATTGTATGATATGGGTCATTGATATGATGCATGGATATGATTCATTGATATGATTCATTGATTTATTTAATATGGGTCACTGATATAGTTCACTTGATAGATAGAGCACATGATAGGAGTCATTGGTATGAGTTTGATTAATTATCCTTGTGATGACCAAACAAATGGGAGGTTTTCCACAACCTCCAAATTAGAGAGTGTTTCCTGATATGTTGGGATCGGGTAGGAGAGTTGACTCCAGCAAAGATACAATGGATAGTTGACTATGGGTTGGGATCTTTGTTGACTATCCCGCGAGGGATTCGAGTAAACAGGGGACTATTGATGACATTGGCAGAGAGGTGGTACTCTGATCATAACACCTTTCATTTTCTGACTGATGAGATGATCGTGACACTCAAGGATGTGTACAGGATTCTAGGGATTCCCATGGTAGGTGCCCTTGTGGTTTATGACCACAAGGAGATAGGAGGGACTAAGGCACTAAGGAGGATATGCGGTGATATGTTGATAGCAGGATATTGGGTGTCGTGGGGGGATTTCAGTAGATATCTAGCCTTAGTTGTTATGTTGGGTGCATTCATTGGAGGCTTCCTTAGACCGAACCATCGTTCAAAGGGATTTTCAGTTGGTTGGGGTAGGATGCTAGAGTGGATGGTGACTCAGCCGCGGAGGTATGCTTGGGGGAGCTGCATTTTGGCTCATTTGTATCATGATCTACATCAGGTGGTATACCGAGGATCGACTAGTTTGGCCAATGGTGTGACTCTACTCCAGATCTGGGCATGGGAACATATTGCGATTACGAGGCCAGAGTGTGCCAGGGCTAGGCCACCAGGCAGGCCGTATGTATATGCATATTCAGGTGCACTTGTCCAGCCCAAGTTGGGCAAGTTGGAGTACTGGCAACGCATGTTAGATGATGTGGATGCAGTTATATAAAGGTTGTATACAGATTGTGAGCCCTGGGACACGAATCATTTGGAGATGTCATTTGTCTATATGCCCCAATATCTGATAGGACAAACCCCGTACATTATTGAGAGATTTTTGGCCTTACGAGTTCAGAGATAGTATGGATACATGCAGGGGATGCCACAGGGCGTTGCTCACTATGGGCGGCGCAAGGATGATCATGGATGGGGACGATGTATTACATACCAGGTGGCATATATAGAGTACTCTAGCTTATAGCCTAAGGGATGGGCATACATGCCAGAGGTGATAGATGCAGGTATGTTAGATGATTACTTAGTGTATTTTCACACACATTGATTCCCATGCCCAAATGAGCCAGGGCCCATTGCAGTAGCACAACAGCCAGGGGTGGAGAGACAAGAGGATGTGGTCGGCGGAGAGCAGGCAGTGGGTGTAGGAGAGGAGGAGGAGGAGAGCAGGGATGAGGAGGAGGGGGATGGAGACGAGGAGGGGGGAAGCAGAGATGAGGAGGAGGGAGGAAAAGATGAGGATAGCTTAGATGATGGGGATGATGGGGGAGATGGTGGAGGAGAGGAGGGCAGGGCAGTGAGGCAGAGGTTAGATAGCCTAGGCAGTGCTCAGTTGTATGAAGGCCTAGATCTGGTGGCAGACCACGGACCATTATCAAGGTCTCCTCATCACAGCAGGCATAGAGAGACATGGTGTAGGCCCAGGTGTAGATTGTTTAGGATCAACTAGGTCAGGCCCAGAGTTTGATAGCACAGTTATAGGAACAGCTTGCACAGGCACAGGCTCAAGCATAGGCACATGCACAGGCACAGGGTTTGATATTGCAGCTACATGCACAACTTGTGTAGGCATAGCTTGTGCAGGCACATACACAGACTCCAGCACCAACACAAGTACCTCCTCCAGCCCCAGTTCCACAGATAGCCCAGTTGATAGCAGAGAGAGATGCTTTTAGATGACGGGTAGCAGAGGTAGAGGGTGCTACACAGAGGCTTATGGGTAGTGTTCAGAGTGTATCCTTACGATAGGACATGGCAAAGGGGTTCGAGATGGCCAAGGAGGTTGAGCACTATCGAGTTAGATATGAGGGGTTGTGTCCTCTTGACCGTCGAGAGCCTTACCCACGGTCCGCCAACAGATCAAGGACTAGATCACGGACATCAACACATGGCAGAGAGGTCACAGGGCCTCGACAGGATCCTGACGCAGGGGGTAGTGGCAGGCCACCTTCTTCCAGACCAACTTCGTCATGGGCTTCGACCAGCTAGCTTATGATGTTGTGATGTAGATGTATTTCACACATGTATATCATTTTTGGAGCATGTATATTGATTTTGATCATATCCCATGTATCTCTCTTTGGACTTTTCAGTTTCATTGGACATTGGACATTTGTATCATTTATGATGAGTGATGATATGCAGTGGTGATTATTTTTTTGATGATGATGTGCGTTTAGGAAATGATGATATGATATGGATATGCCTTTGTTCATATATGTTATGAGATGGATTTTGATATACATTTAATTATTTTGAGAACTAATCTTTTGATGCAGGATGATTTATGATATGACGACGAGTTATGCTATATACTAATGATGTCATGCAGGTGGATGACCTAGGATGGTGATTTATGAAAATGCGATGATTTGTCAAATGATGTGATAATGTATGTATGAAATGTTTATATTTTGGATTTTTCAAATGCAAGTGAAAGAATGACGAAAAATGAATGTTGTGTTTGTGAAATGCATCATGAGTTTGTAAAATGGTAGGATGATATGGTAGATGATTAGAGATGTGATATGCCAATGATAATGAATGGATATGATTAATATTGATGAGAGGTATGATGAAATGATAGATGATATGTATTGCAATTTGATGCAAGGAAAATGATAAGTGATAATGAGCGGAAATGAGATGTTTAGAAATGACAATGTAATGATATGTTAATGAAATGATAATAATAATAATGATAAGAAGATAATTAATGATAATGCTATAATGATAAAATGATATGAAATGGTAAATGATGATGATATGAAAAATGACAATAAAAAAATGAAATAGATGAAAAGATAATGAAATGATAACGAGAGAAAATGAAATGAAATGAGATGATAGATTATAAAATGAAATGAAATGATAGATGATAAAATGAAATGAAATGATAGATGATAAAATGAAATGAAATGATAGATGATAAAATGAAATGAAATGGTATATGATAAAATGAAATGAAATGATAGATGATAATGGAATGAAATGATAGATGATAAAGAAATGAAATGATAGATGATAAAATGAAATGAAATGATAGATGATAATGGAATGAAATGATAGATGATAATGAAATGAAATGATAGATGATAAATGATAATGAAATGAAATGATAGATGATAAAATGAAATGAAATGATAGATGATAATGGAATGAAACGATAGATGATAATGAAATGAAATGATAGATGATAAATGATAATGAAATGAAATGATAGATGATAAAATGAAATGAAATGATAGATGATAATGGAATGAAATGATAGATGATAATGAAATGAAATGATATATGATAATGAAATGAAATGATATATGATAATGGAATGAAATGATAGATGATAATGAAATGAAATGATATATGATAAAACGAAATGAAATGATAGATGATAAATAAATGAAATGATAGATGATAAAATGAAATGAAATGATAGATGATAAAGAAATGAAATGATAGATGATAATGAAATGATAGAAAAAAGAACTATATGGCACACATGAAACCTAGATGGAGATGAAAGATAATAATGAAACAAATTTCCAACTGTCCTCTATAGAGAGTCCAAAGATATATGGCAACCGTCGACATTTTCAGCCTTGCAAAACTCTAATGTGAATCCATTATGTAGTCATATACAATGATCTAAAATGAAATGTAACTAAATGAAATGAACCATTTGTTGAGCCTTTTTGTTAGCTTTCTTGAATCATCATAGAGCCTTTTAAAATGTTGGAAGTATGTACAAGCATCAGAGGGGAAATTAGCACCGATGATGACCTGAGTACAACTTTCATGATTTTTGATATAACAAGCGAACACAAGCATCGAGGTATAATTGAACCGAGATGAACTGAGAATTTCTTGCATAAACAGACAAAGATTAACCACTTTCTGATGCAAATGTGGAACTGTCATTAATGATATTGCTTTGGAAATCATGTCTCGCAACACATTTGCACCAGATTGATAGTTAATCTCAAGACAACAGACAAAGAAAAATCATTCTCTTTCCTCGTCACTCTAGTACAGTACATCATTGAGTGTGCTCCAGAGAGATGATATCGAAAATCAAATGACCATTGTTCAAAATGTAATACTGCTATTCCAAACATTATTCAGATTATAGATCATCCAGATATGAGTCATGATATGATATTTGCTGAAAATTGTTGTGATATAGATCAATGATTGGATAGGTGTTCATGTGATTTGATTGTTTGTTCGCATGATTGGATTTTGTCATTGTCTAACTATTTCGCTATAACTTGAAAGTCGATTTTCCCCCAACATGGTCAACGGTTTTCCCCCTGCACTGACATAACTTGCTAAAAAGAATATAAACAATGATCAAGCCATGGTAAAACATTTATCGCTCTAGGAAAATATGGCAGTATGATGCTGTTATGGCCTTAAGATGGTGCCGAAAACGATGCAGGAAAAGAAGGTTGAAAAGCTAAGTGCAAAATATGAACTAATAGATGGAGAGCTACAGTTAGCATCTGTTTTCCAGATTTTCACTATCTATTTTTATTGCATTTGTCTGATTTCTTTTTGATTTTTTTATATTTTTCTTGTCAATAGATTGCCTGTTACCAGGTTTTCACCCTATGACAATTTTTTTTTTCTTCATGACATTTTCTGATTTTTTTTGTATTTTTCTTTAGGACATTTTCTGATTTTTATTTTTTTTGTATTTTTCTTCAGGACATTTTATGGATGATGATAGCTGACTTAAACATAATATTTATTCAGGTGCATGTTGTTGATGGGTTCATCAAACAGGTCCCCTTCTGGCATCGATAGATTGTAGGCTCCTAAACTGTAGATTGCAATAACCACATAAGGACCTAGTCAATTTGGTTCAAACTTTCCTTTCTTTTCTCTATCTTGTTGATTTTGTGGATTTTCTTTCAAAACCATATCACCCACCTGAAAGGTACGTGGCTTTACTTTGTGATTATAGCTGCGTGACATCATCTGTTGGTATGCTTTCAAATGGTCAGCTGCTCTTTGTCTCTTTTCATCTAGGAGTTCTAGCTCTTGCAGTCAGGAAACTCTATAGTCATCATCTATTATGAGACCTTTCAATGATACTCTAAGTGAGGGTATTTCAACTTCTAAAGGTAATGTGGCTTCTGCTCCATAGACGAGAGCATACGGTGTTGCTCCTGTTGGCGTGCAAACACTGGTTCTATAGGCCCATAAGGCGGGATTGAGTTGAACATGCCAATCTTTCCCTGAATCATTCACAGTCTTCTTCAAAAAAATTAGTATAGTCTTATTTGAGGCCTCTGCTTGGCCATTCCCTTGTGGATAGTAAGGTGTTGAATATCTGTGTTGAATATGAAATTTCTCACAAAGTTCATCAACATCCTGATTCTTGAAAGGTCGTCCATTATCTGTAATAATGGAGTTGGGAATGCCATACCGACAAATAATATAGTTGAGTATGAACGATGATATTTGTTTGCTGGTAACTTTAGTAAGAGGTACTGCCTCAATCCACTTGGTAAAATACTATGTGGCTGTGATGATGAACTTATGCTCGTTCGATGATGAAGGATGAATCTTGCCTACTAGATCTAACCCCCATTGGGAGAATGGCCAGGTTGGTGTAAATGGTTGAAGTTCTTGTGCAAGAGCATGAATGAGATTCCCATGAATCTGGCATTTTGAGCATGTTTTCACAAAAGTGAATGATTCCCTCTCCATTGTAGGCCAGTAGTAACCCATTCTAATCAATTTCTTGGATAAGGTCAGTCCACTCGAATGAGTACCACAAATGCCACCGTGAACTTCTTGTAAATCTTTGTCAGATTCATCACGTTCAAGACATCAAAGTAGAGTGCCATCAAGACCACGATGATAAAGGGTGTCGGCAATAAGAGTATAGCGAGAGGTTTGGAGGATAAAGTTACGTTTTTGGGTTACGAGATAAGGCAGGTGGTAAAATGTCATCCTTTAGGTAGGCATAAATCTTGCCATACCAAGGTGAATCGGATCCTACCAAGTGGCAAATGATTTGGCTTTCAGGTGTGTCATAGGCAGGTGTAAATGATTGTTCCACCAAAAATTCATAGCGAGCCTAATTTTCTGGGAGTTGTAACAATGATGCAATCATAGCCATGGCATTGACTGTTTTGTTATCAAGCCTTGGAATTTGTGTGAATTTGATGTCCACAAAGTACTTCTTGAAGTCGTCAACCATCTTTTTATATGGCAATAGTTTGTCATCTTTGGTCTAATAATCATCATTGATCTGATTAATGACTAACTGTGAGTCGCCATACACTTGTAATTTTGTAATCCTCCATTCCAATGCTATTTTAAGTCTAGTGATTAATGCTTCATATTCGGCTATGTTGTTGGTGCATGGAAACATCAGCCTATATGATCAAGGAATGGTGTGTCCTTGGGGGGTGATGAAAAGTATGCCTACCCCCAATCCATGTTGAGTGAAGGAACCATCAAAATATAAGGACCATGGTTGTTTGGATTCTGCAGTAAAGACATCAGCATTTGGAAATTCAATGTGCAAGGGTGGTCTACTTGCAGTGGTGCTTCAGCTAGTTGATCAGTGATAACTTGTCCTTCAATTGCCTTGCAATCAACATAGTGGATGTCAAACTCACTCATAATCATTACCCATTTTGCTAACCTTCTTGTCAATGATGTTTTTCTTAACAGATACTTGAGTGGATCAATCTTTGAAATAAGATTGATTGTATGAGTTAACATGTAATGCCAAAAATTTTGTGAAGCAAAGACTACTGCTAGACAAGCCTTTTCGATGGAAGTGTAGTTGAGTTCATGACTTTTTAGTGTTCTACTGATGTAATAAATTGCATGTTCTTTCTTTGTACGGTCTTCTTGCGCTAGCAATGCACCCAAGGATGTCTTTGTTGCGGCAATATACAAGATCAGTGGTTTGTCTGGATTTGGTGGTACTAGAACTGGTGGAGTCATTAAGTACTATTTGATTTGTTGAAAAGCCACTTCACACTTGTCATCCCATTTGAAAGGAACATTCTTATGCAGTAGATGTGTGAAAGGTAGACTTTTGTCGGCCAGTTGTGCAATGAACCTTCGTATAGATTGAAGTCATCCCTATAATGATCTCAACTGACTAATATTCCTTGGTGGAGGCATTTCCATAATTGCCTGTACTTTGGTAGGATCTACTTCAATTCCTTTTCCTGATACTATGTATCCTAAGAGTTTTCCATATGTGACCCCAAAAACACATTTCTTGGGATTGAGGCGAACTTTGAATTTCTCCAATCTTGCAAATATTTTGGACAATATTTCCAGATGTCCTTCTCTGGTGTATGACTTTGCAAATATGTCATCTACATAATCTTCCATGAATGTGTGCATCATGTCATGAAAAATTGAAGTCATAGCTCTTTGGTATGTAGCCCCAGTATTCTTTAAACCGAAAGGCATGACGTTCCAATAGTAAGTCCCCCAAGGACATGTGAAAGTTGTTTTGTCCTGGTCTTTAGGTACAATCTTGATTTGGTTATAACCAGAAAAACCATCCATTAGTGAATACATGGAATGGCCAGCCGTTAGATCAACTATAGTATCAATGCTTGGAAGAGGGAAATCATCTTTAGGACATGCCTTATTAAGATCTCTAAAATCTGTGCACACTGGAACACTTTTGTCAGGTTTGGATACAGGAACAATGTTGGAGATCCATTCTGCATAGTCAATTGATCTTATAAATCACACATCGAGGAGTTTCTTAAGTTCTTCTTTAACTTGTAGTGCCACATGAGGATGCATCTTTCTAAGTTTTTGTTTCACAGGATTTACTCCTGGTTTAATGGACAAGTGATGCATTATAAGATCAAGATCAAGACCTGGCATGTCTGCATAAGACCAGGCAAAATTGACTTGATTTGTTCTGAGAAATTCCATGAACTCTGGTACTTCTTTATTTGTCATTGATGCTGCTAATTGTAGAATCCTCGGTTTCTCTATAGTTTCAAGATTAACTGCTTTTGTAGGCTCAATCAAAATAGGTGATCACTCATGATAGTGCTCCGAGAGAGTGTCAAGCATCCCATCATCTGGTGCCTTAAAAAGGTTTTCACCATTTGATACGCTCTTTGTTTTATCTTTTTCTTGATCTAATACTGCCAGATTCTGGTTTTCACCATTAGATCTTTCTTTTTTATTTTTACTTTTGTAGCTAGGAGACTTGACACTCTCTTGATTAAAGACTCTATGCTGAAAATCTCTAGTGGAACAATCATTTGTGTCATCTACGGAAAGGAAGTTTACGATAGCTTCGTCATTTGGGAATATGGGTATATCGATAGGTTCATATAGATTCCAGTCAATGAGATCTGGATGAATAAGCGGTAGTGAGTCATTAGGTTGCATGAAGTTGGGTATGGTTATGGTCATAACTGAGTTGTCTAGAGGATCCAAGGTATGAGGTGGATCAATGATGATACTGTTCTCATGATAGTCTTGTTCATTTAAATCTGACTCAGTATTACTAGAATCATAGTCACTTTGTAGTTTAGTTTCTCGTGTTTGGGACCCTGACCCTTCATCTTTGATTAGAGTTGGGGTATACTTGTGTATTACATCAACCTTTTGTCCCTCCAGAACTCATCATTGTAAATGGTGTCCCATTCATATTTAGCAGAGTCTGTGTCAGAGTTATTATCCACGAAATTCTGAATTGTTGCCAAACATGCTTCTCTTGAATCTGAACCTTCTTGCAATGTGAAGACAGTGCCATGCAGTTGTTTGGATGTTCTTTCTTTTGAGTTAGTATCATAGCCTAATCCGGTTTCCTCTTTCACAGCAAGTCCTGGAAGGTGAATAGGCTCAACTACTTTTCTTTTTCTGATAGGACCCTTATCATAGCCCATCTTCTGCATGATTGAATACCCTTTTCCATATCTATTTGTTGGTAATTTGACATTAAAAACTGATTCATCTTCACCTTTATAGAGCCAGTTTAGAATTTCTCTATCCTCAGGATCTTCCATGGAGAATTTTTCTTTGATGAATCATCCATTAAACTTTGTGCTTGGCTCTATTGGTGGTTGCATTGAAGTTGACGCTGCTGATATTTGATGTTGTGTGATAGAAGGTTGTCCATGTGACCAAGGTGATGTAGGTAAATTAGCAAGATAGAGAGAGTACTCCCCGACTCCATGGTCCTTGAATTTCAATTTATTTTCAAAACTATTGGTTAACTGACTAATTTGTGTATCAATCTTGAGAGAAGTACTAGCACGAGCTTCTCAATTATTAGGAACCAAAGTATCTTGACTAGCTTTGATGTTGGCACAAGTTTGAATATTTGAATTATCAGTTGGTATCGTGATTCCTGTCCATCATAAGGAAACTTAAGACATTGATGATATGTAGATGGGACAACTTGCATTTCATGGATCCAAGGATGACCCAACAAGATGTTGTATGCAAGATCACAGTCTAATACTTGACAGAAAGTATTTTTGGTAACAGGTCCCACTCTGATTGGTAGCATGATTAAACCCTTGGACGCTCTTTCCTCATCATCATAGGCTTTAATAGTAATCTTTCTTCTTGGATCAATGGATTCCTCATAAAATCCTAATGCTTGAACTAACTTCATGGTACATATGTTCAAACCAGCTCCTCCATCTATTAGGACGCATCTAACATGAAACTTGTGGATCATGACATCTAAGTATAATGATGAATTGTGGGGATGAGTCATGGAAACGTCATCTTTTTTTAGAAAATGAGAGACATGTGGGTGAAGAAAAGTTTCCTACCATGGCTTGAAATTGGTCCACATCCAAATTAGTGGATACAATTGTTTCAACGAGGGCCTTTTTTGTAGAATTTCCTTATGTGCTGAGGAAATCTTCAAGAGTTCTAAGATAGAAATCTGAGCAGGAGTTTTCTAAAGTTGGTTGACTAAGTCATATTGATGTTGAGGTGGAGGCCCAGTGGGTTTTGAAGAGGCACCCTTTAAGACAACTTTAGCTTGTGCCCTTGTTGTTGCATTGACTTCTCTATATTCCACCTTCTCGTTGACTTTAATAACATTGACCCGTTCATCGTCAGTGTAGATATGATTAATTATCGGATCATCAATATGATTCACACTTTTTCCAGAAGACTCACCTTTTTGATAGTTGGTCAAAGGGTTGTGAAAAGCTTGGTGGTCTTCATTTGATTGTGGATGTCCTATTGTGATGGTGCCATTTTCGATTAAGTCTTGAATGGCATTTTTCAAGGCTTGACAGTTATTTGTGCGATGACCTTTGCATCGATGATAGTCACAATAATATGCCTCATTCCATGATGGATGCTTCACACTGGGTTCATAGTTTCGTTGAGGTGGCAAGGTAATGACATTTTTAGCCATCAACTCTTTGAATGCAGATTCCAAAGATTGACCTAGTGGAGTGTAAGTTCTTCTACTAGAGAAGAATGAAAATCATTGTGGATTTGTATTCGAGGTATTCCCTAAGGAGTTGTTATTGTTATTGGTTCCTCGGTAACCTTGATTATTGGCAGTCCCTTGATTGGGAGTAGAATGTTGATTCACATTGTTCCTCAAAGGAGGAGGATTGTTTCCTTGGTTTGTGACCGAGTTGACATTGTTATAATTGTTGTTGAGAGGAGCACTTGGAGTACTAAGGACAAATGGCTTAATCGAGACATGATTTGCATCAACAACACCATCATTCACCATGTTCTTGTTGCGAGTCCAAAATTTAGACTTGTCTTGATTGTTATAATGATTGGATGAGCTAGAATTATCCTTGTCAAGTTTTATTATTCCTCTTTTGACCAAATCACTTTCAATGGTTATAGCATCTTCAACCAATTTTCCAAAAGAGGGGGGACAATGTAAATTCAAACGATAGCTCATTTTTGAATTCAAGCTATTAATGAAGGTGACCATCTTTTCCTTTTCAGGAACAGGACGTGGATATCTAGCAAACATTCTTCTCCATCTTTGAAGAAAAGCAATAAAAGGTTCACCAGGTTTTTGCACAACTTTGCAGAGATCTATCATAGTGATTTGGTGTTGGAGGTTGTAGGAATATTGTAATATGAACAAATTGATTAATTCCTCAAATGTTTTGACAGGAGGTGTGATTTTTGATAGCCATTCCATAGAGTGAGCTCCAAGACTCTTGGGAAACAAATGCATCGAGTAAGTGTCCTCGTGAGCGAACTCTAAAGTCATGTTTCAGAAGTCTCTAACATGGTCGATTGGATCCGATTTCCCATTATAACGATCAAATTTTGGAATTTCACAATGTTTGGGAAATGGAATCATGTTGAGACTTTGATCGAAAGGATAAGGACAAATGTCCTCAAGAGTATATTTCTTTGTTGTGTTTCCCCCTTGTAACTCTTTAATTTGTCCTTGAAGTGCCTTAATTTTTTGAGTCAAAGCACTAAGATCAGATGGGGGTGTTTCTTCAGGTTTGCTTTTCAAATTCTCGGTATCAAAGTCATGAGGCAATTTAGCTCCTTGGTCAGCTAGATAGAGGAAATCTTTTTCTTTATCGCGTTGCAAGATCTTTTCTATGGCTTTGTGAAATTTGGGATCTTGCTCAACCTCTTTAAGATGTTCTTCATCTTGTTCATCATCACTATCTATATGGGTTTTGCTCATGTCTCTATATATGTGGAATGGATTTTCTTCTCTGTTATCCATGTCATTGTTGAAAAGTGAATTATGACTTATACTCTAAAGAGGATTACTGCTTTCACCTTCTTCTTGAGTGTTTTGGGTATGACCTCTTGTTGGATTTTGTCCTTCAATTTATTGTACTGAGATCTTGTAGAGATAGGCATATGATTTTGAAGAGTTCTTCTAAACTTAGATCACAGTTCTGATAAGTACGACAATGATGATATCTTGATCTGATAAGATGGGAATCCTATGATATGATCAAAGATGTTCCTAATTTTTGATTGTGACTTCCAATGATGAAGGATGTCAGAATCCTATTGGGAAGTTGAATCAATAATCAGAACTTTGTTTGAAAGGCACACTCTTAAGATTTGATCTTTGTTTTCGAAGAAAGTTTTTAAGATCACTGAAGGATTTGACTGGGATGTGATGGATATTCAATAGAAGGTTGTGGTATATTATCAAACTCAAGAGGTTGATTAAGATTATGTCGTTGAGATAGAGCTAATCTTTGATAATAAGCTCGAGAATCTAGAGGCTCTCCTGCGTACTTGTTAGTAAATCCCCTAACAAAGTCTTGGTATCTATGAAGAAATCCGTGGTAATGAAGCAAGACGTGTCGACTTTTGTACAATTTTTTTCTTCTTTGTAATGTTTTCTTGTACCCTAAATGTTTGTTGGGTTTCTTGATCCTATTGGAAACTGATTTCTTGACAAACTTTGTTGATTTCCATTCTCTAAGCATGGGAGAAATATTAGTATGTTACTGAACCAAAGATGTCAGAAAGTCAGGTTTGTGAAAAAAAATGACAGCGGCAGATGCGCTACTCCATACCCTATATGTGCTAAAAAAGTTTTTCAAAGACAGTTTTCGAATGATTTCAGTTGTTGTTTTTCATGTTCATTTTGAATGATGTTTTATTTGAATTAATGTAAATGAAAGAACAACAAACACTCTGAATTAAATGGAATGTAACCAAACACAGATAAAGCAAGCACATCCTATGGTAAAGCTAGGACAATATCCGCTAGATTCCACACAAGTTTCCCCAGCCTCATATCAGTAGTGTGTGAATTCAGAAGCTTGGCTACACTCTTCTCAGGCCAACCAAGCTTCCAACCCCCATGAAACTCCCATGGCAGATTGATCACCTCTACTATAGACTGCGAAGATGTGGATGCCTTCACACCGACCGGTGCTACGCTAGCAAATAGAAGGTTTGTGGTTTACTAAACAATGTTGTTTAATTCAAGACTCCTGTTCGAGTGGCCATACATGGGGTGCAAGATTAAGCTCCGTTTAGGAGGCAATCCAGCCTATAGAAGTTAAGCTCCACAGGGTTTTGGGGAGTACAACTTGGTCCGTATGACACATCCACACTCGTAATCTTAGGTTTTCCCTTAAGATTCACATTTGTATACCGGTCAGGGGTAACTTGGCTTTAGCTACATTGCCAGTTTGAGTCATGTTGGGGTGATGAAATCCTGAGGCATGCCCAATTTCTAGAGGCAATAATCATTTCTCTTATACCCAAGATTGCATTACTGCGCAAGGGGAGAGGATACTTCAGTTATTGCATCAAGGTTACTGATCTATTTAGGATCTAGGACAATTGCTTATAGAATGCTTAACATAAATGATCACTTAATACAATGCTCAAATGAACAAATTAACATAATATAATTGCCAAGATCATGAACTGAAAAGAAAGAGAGAAAAATAAAGAGGAGAGCAAACACAATTGATAACGGAGTTCGTCCCTAAGGACTACGTCTCCGGGCCCCTCTCCAATGGAGTGACCGATCCGATTATACTCCAAAAACAGTTACAATTGCGTCAATGACTATCTCCTTCAAGCACAGCAGCATAACATTCCTCTGATGTGCGGAAATGTCTGCAAAATCTCCTGAGCATTCTCTCGTTCTCACCACCTGGACTTGGGAAATCAAATCTATACCCCTCTTTTTATACATAAAATATGCCTAATATGGCTTAATCACCAAAATTAATGGCTTAACCAATTATTAAATGGCTTAACCTCCCTTTAACAACTCGGATGCAACTCCTTATGTAATTCAGGATCTCTTTTGTTTCAATGGTTAGAGTGGTTACGTTTGTTTTTGGCTTTAATAAGCCTTTTGTTATGTTTTCGGGTATACAGACATGTCAAATTGAATAGACCTCCCAATACAAATATAGGCAGTTTGCGGGCTCAACGGTTCATAATGTTTTTGGTGGCCACGGGGTTGGTGGTTCCAACCCCACCAGCCTCGCTTTACAACCATACCCGAACTTTTTAAACAACAAAATCGACCGGCTCTACATATATATTTGACGCCTATCTTTGGCGTAACGGTTACCGGCCGTTTCGGGCCCAAGCAGGTCACGGGTTCGAGCTGAAACAAAATTTTGTTGAAACGAACAAACGAACTCGCCCAAACCCCGGAGGACATGTGTCAGGATGTGATTCGCTGAGGACGTTGACTATGCAAATCCGTACGATGAGTAGACTACTAACAAAGTCGATGACGTGTGTTGACTGGATTGCCACTGCGATGCTCGTACTATACGGTTGGACACGTGTCATGCTATGATTGGTCTATACGAGCTAACTCAACTGCCACATGTCACGTTAGAATTCGTCCATGTGGAATCCGTACAGTAGGGACTGACACGTCAGTATGATGACGTCATCATTTGTACCCTCAAGTCAACCAAACTTTGACTGCTTGTAACTCGAGCATATGATGGCAGATTTTGACGAAATGAACACCGTCAGAATCATCTCGATGAGCTCTTCGCGATGACATCAGTTCCGTCAATTTTTGAGATGATTATTTTTTTCCACCTTCTAGACGCCCTGAAGCCAGTTTGACTGGAAGTTTGACCGGTCGTAACTTGCACAAACAGAGTCCTTTTCGCCCCATTCAAGTTGCGTTGGAATCAGGACGTCGTTCTCTTTCTGATGGTGTTGAAATCTAGAGCATTGGGAACACTTCAATTTTCACTGAAAAATGTCCCCCAGATGAGGCCTCCCCACTGGAGAGCTTTAGGACCTCTGAAAGCTTGATTACTTGGAAAGTAAGTGAGGGTAAAGTTCCCTCACTTTACCAATCTCCATCCATCTTGCTTTGCTTGGATGCATCCCCTTCAGGCCCACTCTAAGGTACTCAACATCTCCTCTTCGTGAAGTTCTGACATTCCTGTCGAGAATAACATCTTCTGGCAACTCTGACATGTACTCTGGTGAAAGGTCATCAACTGATGGAACTTGAATGTCTGTGACTTCATCTAGGATCATTGGAGGCTCATACAGTTTCAAATTCTCAACATTGACAACCGAGTAAATATGCATGTATGGAGGAAGATTGAGGCGGAAGGCATTAGTACCAATCTTCTCAAGGATCTCAAAAGGACCATACCTAATTGGCTTAAGCTTTTTACCTTCACCTTGCATCCTTTCCTTGCTGATATGTAACCAAACTCTGTCTCCAACCTGAAAATGATGATCAGTGCGATGCTTGTCATGGCGAACCTTGTATTTTGCTTGGCTCTGTTCCAACCGTGCTTCCACTGCCTGATGAATTGCTTGGACTTTCTGGATGAACTTCAAAGCCTTCTTTGCATCATGGCGTCCATCTTCAACATCATCTTTCCCAAAAGCAAAATCCATCGGTGTCTTGGGCACATAACCAAAGCATGTCTCAAAAGGAGACCTCTTAGTAGAAGAGTGTGCTGCATGGTTGTAGGCATGCTACACATAATGAAGACTCTCATCCCACAACTTAGGATGCTTGCTGCAATACCCTCTGAGTAGATGCACAACTGTCCTATTTACAACCTCTGTCTACCCGTCGGTGCATATGGAAGGTTGTACTCTTCTTCAGTCTGGTGTCCATGAGTCCCCACAAAGCGACCAAAATTCCCCCAAGAATCAAGAATCTCGATGCGATACAATAGAAGTAGGTAACCCAAAATGAACCCATACAAATTGAAAGTACAATGAGCTGTCAGTTCAGCAGTGACCTATTTTTTACATGGCATTAAGATACACATTTTGCTGAACCGATCAACTACTACATACAAATAATCATGTCCTCTTCCTAGACATAGGTAACCCCCCAACAAAGTCCATTGACACACTTTCCCATGGACGAGAAGGTACAGGTAGAGGTGTGTACAAACCCAACTTCCTGTTACTAGGCTTACTAGTTGCACACATAACACAACCTCTAATATACTTAGTTACAATTTCTTGCATACGAGGCCAATAACAATATTTCTGCAGCTGAGTCAATGTTTTGTTTACCCCAAAGTGTCCTGCAATCAATGAGGTATGTGCTTCTCTAATAACTTGTGCTTGTTCATCCTTTGGAACACATAATTTTCCCAAGTGATATAACAGTTTATCCTGCACATAATAATCTTTCTCTTCTACATGTTTACCATTCATTAAAGCAGCATAGATATCCTTAAAGTTCTCATCATTAGCATATTGTTCCTAAAAACTTTCATGAACCATAGAACTATTCTGAAGGATTATCAAAGCATTCATCATAGGAGGTCTAGAGAGCATGTCCGCTACTTTGTTATGGGTACCTTTCTTATACTTAATAACCAAATGAAACTGTTGCAAGAAAACCCATCCACCGAAAGTGCCTACTTTGTTGCAGTTTAGTTTGTGAGTGCAAATACTGAAGTGGCTGGTGATCAGTGTGGATTACAGTTTCTTTCCCCATTATGTAATGTTTCAATTTTTTAACACTCTGAACTAAAGCATAAAGTTCTTTATCATAAGTGAGATAGTTACTTACTGCTCCTGAAAAAGTTTCAGAGTGGTAGCAAACTGGTTTACCTCCTTGCATGAGTATTGCTCCCATGGCAAATCCACTCGAATCTGTCTCTATCTCAAATGATTGATGTAGATCTGGTAAGGCCAAAACTGGTGCGGTGCTCAACTTTCCCTTCAAAGTGTCAAAAGCCTTATGCTGTGGACCTCCCCACTTAAAAGTTGCTTTCGTACTGGTTAATGCACGCAATGGTGATGCTATATAAGATAAATTTGCAATAAAATTTCTCCAGTACTGAACTGCACCTAGGAAACTTCTGACCTCTGTGACTGTACTTGGCTTAGGCCAGTTTACAATAGCTTCGACCTTCATAGGGTCTACTTTCAATTGACCATTCCCTACGACATAGCCTAAGTACACTAAGGATGTCTTAGAAAATTCACATTTAGACATCTTTACATACAATTTTTCTTTTCTCAATACATCAAAGACTTTCTTTATAATAGATAAACGGTACATGCCGATATTAGGAAGTGGCACATCCTGCTGTAACTGGATTTCATGATGTATCTCTCTCTTGGGTGGTAACCCCTTCGGTTCTGAAACATGTCATCATAAGCGGAAATAATTTTGACCATTTCAGTTTTATGTTTTGGGTCACATCCCTTGAAGGCCTCAGATTTATCATCTTCTTTGGCTTTTACAAGCATTAATACAAAGTTCTTACTTGAGTTGACCAACCTCTTCATTTGACCAGCATTAACTAGTGTAAGATTAGTCTTCACCTTATGTGCCCGTACAATGTATTCTACCCCATCTTTAAAAAGATGATACTTATTCTCCCCCTATAAAAGATTGCTTTTCTGTCATAAAGATAAGGACTCCCTAACACAAGCCCACAAATATCCAAAGGGACCACATCTACTTCTACCTCATCTACAAAGTTTGCAGTGATAACAAATCTCAATTTACATTGTTTAGTCACTTGTAGTTGAGCATCATTGCAAACCCATCCGAGTGGATATGGTTTCAGATGAGGTGTTGTAGTCAAATTAAGTTTCTTTACAACTTCTTCATATATTAAGTTGACTTGTGAACCCGTATCAAACAATGTATCAACCTTAGTGTGTTTTGTTACAACACAAATGTGAAACAATTCATTTCTTTGCTTATCAACCTTAGGAGAAGATTCTTTACTTGTACTTGCACTGGCATTAGAAAAACTTGCATCAGATGAGAGAGATATACCTTTCCCTTTACCTTGGATTTTGGTAGCAACAATCTTTGTTTCATCTCTGGAGTCAGAACCAAGATCCTGTTGAACCACTGCAGTAGTCTTTTGCTTGCCTTTATTACCTCCATATCTTTTCAGCCTCAACTCAGGATGAAGCTTCCAGCATCTTGAATCATCATGCCCCTCTTTCTTGCAATGGGAGCATGTGGGTTTCTCACCCTCTTTCTTAGCTGTAGCTATCTTCTTCCCTTTTCCTTTATCTTTGTCTTTTTCTTCCCCTTTAGACTTACCCTCGAACTTAGATGGCCTCTTGGAAAAGTTATCACTAAAAGTGTTCTTACCCCTTGACTCTATATGAGTAGCTTGAACAGACACCTCGTCTAGATTGTTGGGACTCAACATCAAAATAGTGTGCCTAAGGTAAGAATGCAAACCACCTATGTACTTAAGTAATGTGTCTTGAGTATACAAGGGAACATTTAAAGCTATAGCCCGTTTTCTAAACTCATGAGTATAATCCTAGACAGACTGCCCCTTACCTTGCCTAAAGGTTTGCCAATTCATGGTTAACTGTTGCATGTAACCTAAAGAATAGAATTGTTTCCTAAGGGTAGCAACAAACTCCATCCAAGACATATTAACTTGACCATGGTGGGCAATTTCTTCCCGAGTCTTACTCTCCCACCAGGTGAGAGCTGTACCTCCCAACCGGAGAGTTGCTAATTGAATCCTAGAAGCATCTTCTACTAGGCCTTGAATCCTACAATACACTTCTACTTGTTGGACCCAATCATCTAACTTCTCAACATTTAACTCCCCACAGTATTTAGGTAACTCAAATTTTACATCTAGCTTAATAGTAGGCTTAGATTTGCTCTTAAATGGATTTACATTAGAAGAAGGAGAAGGAGAAGGAGGAGAAGGGGGAGGAGAAGAAGAGGGAGAAGATGGAGGAGAAGGAGTTTCTGGAGTTTTCTCCTCTGTGTCTTTCTGATCTTCCTGCTTCTTGTGCTTTGAAGAACCTCCCTTTTCGTGCTTCTTTTCTGCATAAAGTTCGTCCACCATCGCCTTCATGTCAAGAAATAGCTTCTGGAAATTGTCACCGAGCCTTGAACTTTGTCCACCTTCTTTTCCTTCCATCTGTGATGATCAATTAGCTCTTCGTCTTCTAATCTCTGGATTATATTCTTCAAGTTCTCCTTCACCTCGTTGAAACCTGGATCTCGTTAGCATTTAAATTTTGCAATACTAGCCACACGCAAAGCTCTGATACCAACTTGATCTATTTAGGATCTAGGACAATTGCTTATAGAATGCTTAACATAAATGATCACTTAATACAATGCTCAAATGAACAAATTAACATAATATAATTGCCAAGATAATGAACTGAAAAGAAAGAGAGAAAAATAAAGAGGAGAGCAAATGCAATTGATAACGGAGTTTATCCCTAAGGACTATGTCTCCGGGCCCCTCTCCAACGGAGTGACCGATCCGATTATACTCCAAAAACAGTTACAATTGCGTCAATGACTATCTCCTTCAAGCACAGCAGCATAACGTTCCTCTGATGTGCGGAAATGTCTACAAAATCTCCTGAGCATTCTCTCATTCTCACCACCTGGACTTGGGAAATCAAATCTATACCCCTCTTTTTATACATAAAATATGCCTAATATGGCTTAACCACCAAAATTAATGGCTTAACCAATTATTAAATGGCTTAACCTCCCTTTAACAACTCGGACGCAACTCCTTCTATAATTCAGGATCTCTTTTGTTTCAATGGTTAGAGTGGTTACGTTTGTTTTTGGCTTTAATAAGCCTTTTGTTATGTTTTTGGGTATACAGACATGTCAAATCGAATAGACCTCCCAATACAAATATAGGCAGTTTGCGGGCTCAACGGCTCATAATGTTTTTGGTGGCCATGGGGTCGGTGGTTCCAACCCCACCGTCCTCACTTTACAACCATACCCGCACTTTTTAAACAACAAAATTGACCGGCTCTCCATATATATTTGACGCCTATCTTTGGCGTAACGGTTACCGGCCGTTTCGGGCTCAAGCAGGTCACGGGTTCGAGCTGAAACAAAATTTTGTTGAAACAAACAAACGAACCTGCCCAAACCCTGGAGGACACGTGTCAGGATGTGATTCACCAAGGACGCTGACTATGCAAATCCGTACGATGAGTAGACTACTGACAAAGCCGATGACGTGTGCTGACTGGATTGCCACCTACGATGCCCGTACTGTACAGTTGGACACGTGTCACACTATGATTGGTCCGTACGAGCTGACTCAACTGCCATGTGTCATGCCAGAATTCGTCCATGTGGAATCTGTACAGTACGGACTGACACGTCAATATGATGACATCATCATTTGTACCCTCAAGTCAACCAAACTTTGACTGCTTGTAACTCGTGCATATGATGGCGGATTTCGATGAAATGAACACCATCAGAATCATCTCGATGAGCTCTTCGTGATGACATTGGTTCTGTCAATTTTTGAGATGATTATTTTTTTCCACCTTCTGGATGCCCCTGAAGCCAGTTTGACTTGAATTTTGACCAGCCGTAACTTGCACAAACGGAGTCCTTTTCGCCCCATTCAAGTTGCGTTGGAATCAGGACATCATTCTCTTTCTAATGGTGTTGAAATCTGGAGCATTGGGAACACTTCAATTTTCACTGAAAAATGTCCCCCGGATCAGTTACACAGGAATAAAGTGGGTCTGGCTTTCTGATCATCTAGTTTGCATAAGGTGAGAGCATAATCACCTACCACTTTCAAGTACAATCAAGCAGAGTAAACAAATTTATTTTAATGCACCAAATTACAATGATTTAAGCTAAGTGAAGATATTTCTTCACAACCAACATGGGGTTCATTTTAATTGCATGATCAAAGTGTGGTGACTATCCTAAATGTGTTGCAAAAAATCATAAATGCGCTAAAACAATTCTTAAATGTGCTAATTTAATAAAACACAAATTTAAATCTGTAAATGACACAACAGTTAATGCTCTAAAATCTACCTTAAATGCTCTAATTTAACTCTTAAATGCACTACTTTAATTAAATGCAAATTTAACTCTAAATGTAATGAGACTATATGCGCTATTCTATCTCTCAGATGCGCTAAATTAACTCTTAGAAGCACTGAAACAGTCCCCAAATGCGTTGAAATACCTACAAAATAAAAGCATTAAATTCCCAGATGCATTGCAGAAAGTATCGAATGCGCTAAAACGCAGAATTTTTTCGAAGCTGAACTCCATTACACATAAACTTGTCAGAATGCTCTACAAGAAAAAAGTCAAAATCGAGGCATAAGCCCCACAATGGGCGCCATTTTATGTGTGTATAAAAATATTCCTATCATAATGAATTCAAAACACAATCAATAAAACTTTATATCAAAGAAGCTTAAAGAAAAATAAACAAACTCTTAGTGCAACTTCTTCAAAGTCGTTTTATTGTTCCCTCTCTCCAGTGTTTTGTTGATTCAAGTTGCTCTCAGATTTAGTATGCCAAGCTCAATGAAATGGACTACTAGAGAATGAGATTTAAACTAAAATGCATACTATACTAAGATGCAAGATTATGCTATGCTATGATAAGATTATTGCTAAGATATGATTATTGCTAGAATGCCAAAGATGCAAGTGCGTAAGTATAATTGCATGTGTGTAACCAATGCTTGGATTCACACATGTATTTATAGAGTTTTTTGAGGATTTTGATTGGCTGAGTTGATCAACGGTCGAAGATGGATGAGATTGGAGAGAAAAATAGAAGAAAACGAATAAAGGAGGATTTTTCCATTTTCATGGAAGAGATAAGATGAGATGATAAAAAATCATCATTTTTAGAAGATAATGGAAAGATATTGAGAAGATAAATAATGAATTATCAAATTCAATTATTCTTAATTAAATAAATATTTAATTAAGATTTTGAGGAAATCAGAAGATTTCATAATTAAATGAAATATTTAATTATGATTTGAAGAAAGCAGATCTTTAATTAAATTTGAAGAAATGACATGTGTATGAAATTAATTAAATAAAATATTTAATTAATTAGAAGAAAGTTTTAAATAGAAGAAAATAAATATTTAAATTTAATTAAAACAAAAGATTTAATTAAGTTCAAAAAATGATAATTAATTTAAATAAATAAAATGTATTTATTTAATTAATCAAGTAGACATGTGAAATAGTTAAATAAAATAAATTTATTCAATTATGGTGGGAGAATAAAATGAATGAACAATATAATTAAATTAATTAAATTTAATTACATGTAGAAGACTTTAGAGAAAGTAATTAAATAATAAATATTTAATTAAATGCCAGGATTAATTAGACATGACCAATTTTATGCACATACATTGTTAATGTTCAAGCCAATAGTAAGGGTGGTTGGAGTGTGTCCCCTTCTATTTGTATAATTGGGATTGTATGTGGAGATACACCTTCAAGAATTTTAAAGTTAAGCATGTCAAACTCCATCATAATGGCATATGTTAGTGGTTTTGGTGTCATCTTCTAAACTATATACATTTTAAATATATCCTAGAACTTTATTATAAGTTTTCTTATATCTATAGATTGGGGGTTGACAATCACCCTTACATCCTTAGTAATTTTATTGTATTATGGTTTTTCACATTATCATTTATTACAAATAGATTTTTCAAATTCTTCCCTAATAACTAAACCTAGTGTATTTGGAATTTATTGTATACAAAATAAATCTATCACCAACCTAATGTCTATGAGCTAATCACAAAACTGAAAAATGGAATAAATAAATTGTATTCAATATAATAAAGAAAATTATAAAAAGTAACATTTAAATATATAGGCCTCTTAGATGCATGATTCAAGGAAGTGGCATGTCCTAGAGGTCATGAGTGTAAGAGTTGGTATAGAATAATTCTACACCATGCAAGATTTGGCTAAAGATTATAGCCACCCAAGATCTAGGAACTTCATGAAAACACAAGGGAGATCAATATGCAATGCTTAAGATTGCAATAGAATTAAATCCAAGAATTCAATATGACAATTATTGATTTACATATGAGACCACTTGGTTATATAGCCAAGGTGAGACATATGATTAAACAAGATTATGACAAGTGTCTTAATCCTATGTCATGTGACAACATATCATAACTACCTAGGACACATGTGTTAAAATTCAAAAGATAAGATAAGATCTAATGATTACTAACACCTTCTAGAAAGATTCCCTCCTAGGACCTAAGTAAAATTAACATGTAAATAAGTCCCCTAGTAATGAATTAACTAGGTACAAGACTTTGTTTACACCAACACCCCCCTTAAGTACAACTCCTCTCCAAAAGAGAGATGAAAAACAAAATGCTCTCAATGATGAATGAGAAGGAAAAAATCCCAAGTGAGGAAAAATTCCCTCCCCCCCATAAGAGAGAAGTAGAAGAGAGACCACGTATCCCCCCTTCAATGTTGAGTCTCTTGCAATGATGGTAGAAGCTCAACATTGAATGCTGAAGATTATCCAAAAGCATCAAACAACGTTCCTCCCCTTAGGAAGAAACTGAAACAAGATGATTTGTAGGATGTCTTCCCAATCTTGAAAGGAAGATGCAGGAAGATGGATGATGTGTGATGTCACAAAAGAATGCTCAAGTGTCTCCATGTCGATGCCAAAAGCTATCATGCTCCAAATAGGCATTCTAGGCCATATTGCAGAAGATGACAATCTAGAATCTCCTAGAAACAATTTTAGAACACAATCCAAAGATGAAGATACCTCCTCTAAAGACAAAGAAGCCTCCTCCAATTTTTTCCAAAAGAATCCACACTCATTTCAAACTGCAAAGAATGATCATGTAGAGAATGAACAAGAGGGTCAAAGTGTTCCCTCGCAACAACTAAAGAAGGATCATCTCCATAAAAGAGAAAATGAATGCAATCAATGATTCTCCCAAATTTGAAATGTAGGACTCACAAAACAAACCAACAATGTATCTCAAGTACTCATCCCAAGTAGCCATCTCTAGAAGATGATGAATGGCCTACTACACTGAATCACAAGGAAACAAAATTATGGCAACACAAGAATCCTCAGGTACAACAGTAGATGGAGATATAATATCAACACATGTCACTAGATCCTCAATAGATGAAACAATACCAAGATTCAAACGACCATATTGAATCTCCTCAAAAGTTTCCACACAAGATGCCTCAATGTGAGCATCTTTTGAATCAATAGTAGGAGAAAAATGTGAGAAGGTGTAGACTCAAGATTGGTGATCAACCTCCCCAACTGCAAGTATATCTCTACTATGCAAATCCTAGATTATGACATAATCTAGTTTGAATTCAACACTCTTTTCTGCTCCACTATGTGTGATCGGATAGATAGAAAGGATATTGGTTGACAATGAAGGAATGCAAAGAACATCATTGAATGCTTCATCATCCATATCAGTGGATCCCTTCCCACAAACACCCATATATGTGTTGTTCACCATCAATATGGGTGGTGATGAACAAGACTCAAATGAAGAGAACATACTTTTTTTACGAAGCCATGTGATGTGAGGCTCCTGAATCAAGTATCCACCTCTCTGACTCAAAATCTGCAACTGCAACAAGTGCTTGCCCCTTATGTCTATCAAACTTTGATGAAGAAGAAGATGATGAACCCCTTGATGTTGAAGGCACCTTGATTTGGGGCTTCTTAAGAAGATGCTTCAACTTATCAATCTATCTTGAGTAACATTGGTGTTCATCATGCCTTGATTTTGTACAATATGCGCATGTAGGCTTCTCCTTCTTAAATGATTCCCCTTTAAAGGGAGAGGACTCAAATTCTTTATTTGGCTTGTTCTTCTTCTTTTTCTTCTTATCAAGATTCCCTTATTCTTTTTGTACCTTAGACTCACTATCCAACAATTCTTATGACTTGGAAGACTTGATTAGACCCATATTAGTTAACTTCACTTCTTCTTGGATTAGGATATTTACAAAGTCATGAAACTTAGGATCAACATATTATGCTCCCATAGAAAGTTGATGGGTATGAAAGCTAGAAACAAACACTGAATACTCAGGACTAAGCTTGCATAACACATTCAAAATCAACTATAAATCCTCCTTATCAATATTGCAATCTTTTAGTTGTGTTCTTAGTTGTTTAACCTTGGAGATGTAGTCTTGGATGTGGTCAAAACTTTTAGGATCAAGATTCATCAAATCATTATTAATCTGATATCCCTAATCTTATTTATTTTACCATATAATTTCTCAAAAGCCTCCCAGGCCTCTTTAGGTGTTTTGCATGATTCAACATGAAATTATAAATCAAATGAGACTAATGAACATATGCGTCCAAGTGTTTTCTCATGATCAATCTCCCATCTTGCCAATTATTTAGCATCGGTAGGTTGAGAAATGGTTTCCTTTATATGGCTTATTAGACCCTTCCCCATGAGATAATTCCATACTAATTTTCTCCACGTAGCATAATTATATGGAGTTAGGAGTTCAATTTGAGATTTCCCCATTGCAAGAACACAAATCAAGCAAAAGATAGCAATTGAACACTGTAAGATTACCTCCCCAAATTACTCTATCAAGACACCCCCAAGAAAATATGATTTGTTGCACTTTATACTTAGTGTAATTACAGGTGTCACTTGCCAAAAGCGTCAAAGTGGACTTGATCTTAATACTTACAGATTGCCAAATTTGGCCACAAGCTCAAAGTAAAAATTACAATAGATGAGATCAAACTAATTACACAAATGGAAAGTACACAAAAAATTATGCACTTTAAAAAAATTCACTAAAAAATGTTACTGTAGGAGCAAGAACAGAGCCTCGAAAGTTCCCAAAAAGAGAAAGAATCGACAACACTTATGAGAATTTAAAATTTCTGGAAAGACCAAGCACCACAATCAAGAATCAATTACACCACTATGAAGAGTGTGAAATTCTTCCCCAAATAAAAAAAAAATGCTCAAAAAAGGAGTCAGGATGACCAAGTTATGGATGTTTGAAAATTGCCTTCCAAAACAAAAAATTGCATCAGAGAGGGAGGAGAAAATTCTTAAGGCCTACTAATGTCATTGCTGACATTAGAAGTATATGAGGTTAAATTTGATGATCTACCACTCATTTAAAAAGAATATGCCTTTCCTTGTAGAAATATTCACTTCGATCAGAATATGCTCTAGAATATTCTTTAACTGTTCATTGGGAGAACCTTCAGGAAGTGCCAAAATATTCTTCATGATTTCTGAGCACCAAAATATTTCGTCTGATAGAATATTCCTTTTATCTATTGGGTTTTTTAAATTGTTGTCACCAATTTTATTTGTCGGCCTCCTACATATATATTTCCGCTAGGCGAATGGTGGTGGGGTCACAGGGTGTCGGGTAGTAGCGCCTACGCAAGCCTGCAGTACCCTATCCTGCAGGTTTGCAATATTTTTTTTAAAAAACCCACATATTTTTCCCTTTTTTATTTTTTTATTATTATTTTTTAAATTCAAAAAAAATTAATTAAAAAACACAATTTTTTATTTTTTTCACCTACAACAACCAAATTGGTCGAATTTTTTTGTCGTATGCTGCAATTATGACACGATGATATATATGCCTAGGGAGGGGAAAAAATTTCTTGATGGCTCTGAGAAAAAATGTCTAATTTTTTGTGATTTGATAGCCAATCTTGGGGCTTTTGGGCCTCGTGGACGCAATGGCAGGGTTAGATTTGACCCAAAATGCTCCAAAATTATAGCTACCTCCTAGATCTAGCAACCACACTTTAACTTCAAACCTTCATAGATTTGGCCTCATATGTCCAATTTAGATGAAATAAAAGGAAAAAGTGGCTTTCTAGAACCCTCTAATCTCAATGGTGAGCTCAGATTTGTACCAACAAGCTTCAATCTGAAATTGCAATACAAATCCACAAAGAAGAAACCCCCAAAATTGGTATTTCTTTCAAGCTTTTCTAATTCTCCAGATCATCATTTAATGCAAGAGAAGAGCATAATCAACTTTTCAATATCTACTAATATTTGCAACCTAGGTCTATCAATAAAGACTAACTTGAAGCAATCTCACAAGCTCTGATACCATGTAAGAGTTGGTATAGAATAACTCTACACCATGCAAGATTTGGCTAAAGATTATAACCACCCAAGATCTAGGAACTTCATGAAAGTACAAGATAGATCAATATGCAATGATCAAGATTGTAATGGAATTAAATCCAAGAATTCAATATGAAAAAATGTTGATTTACATATGAGACCACTTGGTTATATAGTCAAGGTGAGACAGAGGATTAAATAGGATTATGACAAGTGTCTTAATCTTATGTCATGTGACAACATATCACAACTACCTAAGACACATGTGTTAAAATTCAAAAGATAAGATAAGATCTAATGACAACTAACACCTTCTATAAAGATTCCCTCCTAGTGCCTAAGTAAACTTAACATGTAAATAAGTCTCCCAAGTCCCCTAATAATGAATTAACTAGGTACAAGACTTTATTTGCACCAACAATGAGTGAATTCTCAATCACTCCCAATCAATTTTAGAGTAAAAGGTATTTCCTAATTAATTAATTATTTAATTATTAGGTTCCTTTTCCTCTAATTACTTAATCTTACTTAGGTCATGCTCTTTTTATGTCTCATGTCATAGGATGAGGACACATGTCATGATCTTGTTTTATCCTCACCTAGGGAAATTCTAGGTTAATTATCCTTTTCATAAGGATTTTCTATTGTATAATCATTAAGATGCATATTCATAATGATTCATGTTTTTTGGATCAATAGCTCTTAGCCTCCATAGCTTTGTTATTCTCTCATTTTGTGATAGGTGTTTGATTGCAAGTGATCCTTGGGATTTGTGGAGTTAATTTTTTCCAACTTCAACATGGTATCAGAGCTCTAGACTTGTAATCCCCTCTCCTTTTTTTAAGAGATTTTGTGCTTTGAGATATTATTTGGTGCATCTTAGAGAAAAATAAAGTTTTCCATTCAATTCATAGCTATCAAAAAAGTTAGATCTACATTTTTTTGGCCTAATTTGGACTCCAGAGGTCAGATCTACAAGGGTTTGAAGCAGTTTTTTTTTAGATTCAGAGGGTAGCTACAATTTCAAAGCATTTTGACCAAAAAAGGGCATTGACATCGCTCTTAGGAGGCCTAAAAACTTTAGGATCACCTATCAAATCATCAAAATATGTGTCAAGAGCTTTTGAGGCAAAAAAATTGTTAGAGAGGCCATATGGCCTCCCTGACATGCAGGTCGAGGTAAAAAAAATTCAAAAAAATTTCCCACGAATTTTTTTTAAAAATGCAAGTTTTTTAAATTATATTAAAAAAATAATGGAGAGTACTTGAGGGTACCACCACTTCCACACCGTGGTAGGGCATCAACCCTTGGGCTCTACCCCCATGTGGGCTAGTATCGTAGGGTACCGACCCTACCACATTGCAACAAGTGGCAGTCCCTTGGGCCTAGCCCAAGGGATGGCGTGGGGTGGGCTCCATTGCCCTGGTGCCCCTTTAAAAAAAATTAATATAATTTTAAAATATAATTTTTTTTATATATTTAAATATATATAATAGGTTTTTTTAACTTTTTTTAACTTCAAAATGAAAACAGTAATAAATTTTTTCCATGCAATAATTTTTTTCAAATAAATCAACCTATACTATACCTAGAGGAGATTGTTTTATTAGACTCTAACATTGGTGGACCTCCATATTTTGAGGTCTTTTTTCCAATTTTGATAGAGATGCTTTTTTTCCCAGCCCAACCCCTCTCCGTTGGGCTTTTCAGTTTTGCACTTCATCTTCCAAAAACAATATCTCAGCCATATGGTGGTCTTTTTCAATGCATTTTTTTTGAAATGGGGTAGAATTTTATGTTCTTCATAGTGGTGTAGGTGGTTTTTCAATTTTGGCTTTTGGGTTTTTTCTAGAAATCAGTTTTCTCATGCTACTATTGTGTAGTTCTTATTTTGGAGACTTTGATAGGCCATATCTTCTGCATTCAAACTCCTTTTTGGGTGCCTTTTTTTGAAAGTGCATGATTTTTTGTGTACTTCATCATGGTGCTATCAGTTTCCTTTTCTTCTATTAGAGAAATTTATTTTTAGCATGTGACCTATTTTTAACATTATGAGCTTCCATTGTAAGCACTTTCCATTATATAAATGCATTGAAATAAAGTGCCTCAGCATTATACATGATTATTGGGATATTGTACATCATTTTGTGCCCTATTATACTCACACTATGATATATAAGTGCCATGAGGGGGTTGATGTTTTTCCTTTGTTTTATCATCACAACTTTGTCAAGTGAGTGTCCCTTCCACGACAATAGTGAATCATAGAGATTCTTGCCTCATGTGTGTGTGCCTTTTATTTGCACACCTTTTATATTTGCAGGTACTTTCAATTGCACATTCAGATGTTCTTATTTCTCCTTCATGCACTACATTTTGGCATTCAATTTCAATGTACCTGTTATGGCTCTCCCTTGTCAACAGTACATAAAGGTTTCTACTATTGGTGTTAATGATCCTTGGTTTCGTGTTGGAGTGAGCTATGTATCTAGTATTTGTTCCTATGTACTAGGAAGATGTAGAGTACATCAATAGTTGGTTACCCATACATTTCAATGAGATGAAGCATTTACCATATGGACACTCTTGCAATCCTATTTTTGGAGGCAACCTTCTATTTTCACTTAATCAATTCTTCAGACTATTGGTACCTATGCCATTTGTATCTTTGATTCTAGGTTTTTACCTTTATTTTCCATCTTATACGAGTAGTTTCATTGGGGGAACTCATGCAAATTATGTCTTCCTAATCCTAATCTTCATCTTGATTTCAGAGGAGATTCTTCTTTTAGCACTATAGTTAGTCATTCTTTGATAGTATTTGTAGCTTCTTCATGTTTCAGTGGTGTTCTTCATGTTCAACATTTGTTCCTCTTTTGGGACAATCTTGTTTGGAGGCTTCTTAGTCCTTCACTTGTATTTCTCTCTTTTGGAGAGGAGTTTTCTCCCATAGGTTTTTTCTCCTTTTCTTTGGTTGTGAGAGATCTTTTGTTTGTACATGGGTACCTCACCAGGCCTTGTTTGTCGGGACTCATCATGCATTCATCTTTAGAGTTTTGAGCTACTCCCTAAGTTTCACTTAAGGGAGGTGTTAAAGTAAAAGGTATTTCCTAATTAATTAATTTTTTAATTATTAGGCCCCTTTTCCTCTAATTACTTAAGCTTACTTAGGTCATGCTCTTTTTATGTCTCATGTAATGGGATGAGGACACATGTCATGATCTTGTTTTATCCTCACCTAGGGTTTCTAGGTTAATTATCCTTTTTATAAGGATTTTCTACTGTATAATCATTAAGATTCACATTCATAATGATTCATGCTTTTTTGGATCAATATCTCTCAACCTCCATAGCTGTGTTATTCTCTCTTTCTGTGATAGGTGTTTGATTATAGGTGATCCTTGGGAGCTGTGGAATTGATTTTTTCCAACTTCAACAATCAGGAGGTGGGTTAACTCAATCTAATTGAGAGAGAGGTAGTCTTAACTAAACAAAGACAACATCTGACTAATATCAATCAAGGATTGATGAGGTAATAGTGACACTTGTGTACTTCAAGTCAAGGTGAACACATACCATCATTAGCTAGACCTAAGTGAAAAAATAAATATTCCTAATATCTTAGGAGCAATATTATACTTAAGGTATAGACATATACAAGGTGAAGTAAATATTACACCATCATCCCCTCATAAAATGCAACTTAGGAGAAATGAGAAATGGGTCATAACAAATATGTAGCCATGTTAGGTACCCATGTACAAATTTTTATACCTAAAATAAGAGGAGGAAAATTAGAGGAAAAAACTCTCCAAGGGAGAGGAGAGATGTAGTAGTGTCCTAAAATCCTTACAAGATAAGGCTCATGTGCACATCTCTAGATATAAGAGAAAAAATTGATATAAAATGTGACATGGTGAGCATTATAGTAGATCCCTTTACAATAAATGATGCATCTTCCTTTTAGATGAATAAATCCTCAACTTATCAAATTATTGAATTTTCACTTAGATAGTGGAGTGTTGAAAGGAATCAAGTTATCTAGTTCTAGAAGATACACATATAGCTTGATTTAATCAAGTACAATGAATCAAAAATATTGATCATCGATGTATGGATCTCAATGTGAGATCTAAACCAATGTGGATCAAGATGATATGTGTAAACTTATTAAACAAAATATGTAGTAGCTTTATAGATAATTTGAGATCAATATCAATGTAGTGAGTGATGAATATTGTGAAGAAGAATTTAGCAAACTAATGTGATTCTTTTGAAGAATATCCTTTTGTTTGTCAATCTGCATCTAAATGCAATAATTATAATTATGATTTTTCTTCTAACATTAAGCATATTTGTCCTATATAATTTAGAAGAATTCAAAGGATAATCCTACTAACGGGGGATAACCTTACATGACAACTTTCATCCATTTTATACATGGTAAACCTTCGAAGATGTCATGTCCTAGGTGGAGATAGTAAAAGGAGAATTCATGTGTAGTACATTAAAATAAAAAGGTGGGGGAGTAAGAGACATGTTGAACTTCCCAAGATGGAACTTTGTATTATTTCATGGTTACACTAATGTCCATGTGTAATCCCTCCAATACAAGTACATTATATGACACTTTATGAATGTATTTTATGATAAAACCCCCTAAAATAGATTAAATTAAGATAGTCTTGGAAATTTACAATATTTATCACTTTATAAATTAGTGTGATTATAAAGTTAATGCTAATTTTTTAAAGTTTTATAATATCCAATATGGAGTAGAAATTTGATAGAATAATCATATGATAGAGTAAGTATAAATAGTCAACATAAATGCACATAGCTTAGAAAATACTACACTTTTTTAAAAAAGACTCAAATTTGAGTCTATTTGTGAAAGTTATGAGATTTAGAAGTTCAAACAATTGAGATTGTGTAGAAAAATGTAAGAAAGCTAGTTTTTAATAAAATTCAAGAGTGATGAATAGAAACCAATTACAACTCTATAAAACCATTGAAATGCTAACTTATTTCAAAATTAATTGCATAAAAGGCCTTCATATAGCAACTTAAATATTGATATTCAAAGTTTAGCATCAAAACACAAAAGCCCAATGGAGAAGGGTTTTCCTAAGAAAATAAAAAATGATAACATCATGTAATGAAATAACTTGCACAATGGAAGATATAATATGAAATATGATAGAAATACTAGGTAATAGCTAAGAATAACAAGCCACTTTGAGAGGGAAACCTCCAAATATCTCCAATGAGAACACAATTCATAATATGATAATGAAATAAGACTCACTAGCTCCTATATATACCTTATTTATGCCTAGGATATCACCTAGGCCGACTTAGATAGCCCTGTATAATCCTTAGGCCAACCTAATTAACTAAATAACAATATAATAATGATAATATGACTTAATTAAAAGTTAAGATAGTCACAAATTGACTATTCATAACCCTATACATACTCTAATATTAAGGGTGTAGCATGCCACCTCTATTTAGAGAAGCATTTTCCTCAATGCTAGTCAAGTGTGGATGCTTCTAAATGAACTCTATATCCTCCCATGTGGCATATTTAGTTGGTAAATTCTTCCATTGGATGAGATACTTATTGAATGTTCTAATCCTTAGCTTCTTTGTGTGTGTTTGATGAATGAATTTTAGTCCAATATGATTTTTCCTTCTTCATCGAGCTTTAGAAATATTTTTTGAGTAGGGATATTATGCCAATTACCTTCTTCAAATAAGAAACATGAAAATTTAGATGTATCTTTGTTGTTGGTCCAACTCCCTGGAACTAGTTGTATGGCATGATCACGATCCCTCTTAGGAGGAAGTCCTTTAGGCATATCTCCAAAAACCACTGAGTGATGATAAATGATTGCTTGTAAATTTGAACATGTGGGAGCATTAGATTTATAGACTTCTAATGAACATAATTGGGCCATAAATCCATCAAATCCTTTTTTAATACATTTGATGAGAACTTACCATTTGTGGGAACTTTTGCCTTCAACCCTATTAGCTCTACTCTATTCCCTTCTAATTGAAATCTCATTCAAATAGTTCTTTGAAGTTCATCTTAATTGTTCCCAAAATAATAAGCTATTGTAATACTAAAACAATATTTGTTGCACCCGTGGAGATAACATACATTGGGCTATTAAAGTGATAATATCCCATTGATAATTTAATGCTATGAAATTTTCTAGAAAAACTAACAGTACCACCATCTGCAATTAAGACATAGAACTCTAGAGTTCGATATATAAAGAGATTTAGATGAGTATCAACTTTTTGTTGATGAAATTATGAGTACTCCCCAAGTTGATCAGCACTGTTATTTTTTTCTTTTTTAAGAAACCCACTACCTTGAGACTTTGTGGGGTGCTAAAATATGAGAGTGCATGACAAGAAATGGCTGGTTTAGAATCATGTAATTCCTCATATGACTCCCTAACACCCTCTAACATTGGTTCCTCATCTTCTTCCTCACTCGAACCTTCAATATAAAACAATTTCTTTTCACTGCATTTATGTACTTGACTATAATTGTTGTCACAATTGAAACACAACCCTTTTGCTCTCTTCTCCTCAATTTGTTATGGAGTCAACATAGAAGGTTGAGGAAGACAAGGTGTTGCATATCCATCCTCTCTTATCACATTATCCCCTTTCTCTCTAGGAATCAAATGCTTCTCCTCTAACATGTGTGCTAAGATAAAAGACTCAGATATATAGCTAGGACTAAACATGTGTACCTCATGTTGAATGTGATCCTTGGGACCACCCAAAAAATAAATCATTCAAATTCTCTTATGTAATTGTATCCACTCTTAAGGCTAGATTTTGGAATTGTTGAATATAATCCTTGATTGATCTTGTTTGTTGAAGTTTAGCTAGCTTGTTGAAGAAGTTATCTGTCACACTATTATTATACTTTGATTGGAGCTCTTCCGTAAAAATTGATCATGAGACAGTGAGACCATTTTTCTTTTAATGAGTACAAAGCCATCAATACCAAATGAATTGATCTAGTTCTAGATATAAGGAAGACATTTTTGGTGGAAGAATAAGGAGTTTTTTATTGATGCATTTGTTGGCAACATGAGCATGAGGGATAAGTGCATTGTACTATAGTGTTGTCATTTATGTCAACACTACATTCTGATATGAAGACCATTGTGCAAATCAGTTTGTATAGCTTCATCATATTTGAGGATGATTATCAAGTGAAATTTTACAAGAAGGTTTGATTCGGTGAAGGCAATTGATATGGAAATTGACTAAGTGTCAACACAGGTAATTATGTGTACAAGACATCCGATTATTGGGTTTGCATTGGTCCACTGTGTAAGATCTTTCTCTACGGTATTGATACAATTTTATTTGTTGTTAGAGAAGCTTATATCTGGAGTTTCATATTGTTTTGGCTTCTAGTGAAGAAGTTATGAGTGGAAAAAGTTTGGGTCTTGTAGTGACAATAATTTCTAGTTCAGTGTGCATGTTTTGGTGAATCTGCACCTCTCTGCAGATTGGTATCTAGATTTGTAAATTTATGGAGATGTTGATAGGTGTCAGTGGCACCTATATTCCAAGTGGCATAGAGTTTGGACATCTATGTGTCTGTTTTTGGATGAATAGTTGGTGAATTTTGTTATTAGGTCATTATCAATGTCGACCTAATAAGTTTTGTATATTATGGAGTTTGAATAAATATTGATTCATCATTTGGGAGCTATTATGGGTCTATGCCCACCTATTTTGATTTTTTATAAGTTTTAAATCTTGGCACGAAGCGTGTATGTATGTATAATGAGCTGACAAGGTATAATTGGTATGATACATCTAATTAGGTCAACCTAATTGATGTTGTAAGTGTGTGGATGAAGCAGATATGGATATATATATAAGATATTTTTGGTGTTTTGAAGTGTCTGTGATACAATAAGAGTTTGTGTGTGTGAATTGTAAAAGAATAAGGTGAATGCATAGCAAAGAAAAGTATTAGTGTAGATCAATACATGAAGTGTGTGAAGTTGGTATATTGAGCTTTAATGGAACTATAATTCATGCATGTGTTAGATGAAATTATAATAGTTCAAACTTGGTTGTGTGCTACAATCTCTTCTATCTTTTCTTCTTTTAGTGGGTAGTGAGTCCACTTGCAGTGAGCACTTCTGTAATATACTATAACCGGTTATAATATATTGTGAGCTAATCCTCATCGTTGTTTTTCCCATTTTGGGTTTTTCATGTAAAAACATGGTGTTCATGTGTTATGTACTTTGATGGTTGCTCTCATACTTCCCTTTCCTGCTGTAAATTGAAATGCTATGTGGAATGAATGTTTAAATGTTTAAGTGGTTTAAAAGAATATTGATTCACTCCCCTCTCAATATTCCATGTGTTCAACAATTGTGACCCTGTGTCCATTTGGGACTTGATGTACATCAAAAAAATCTCAATTTGGTTTATCCATATTAGTGGATTATTGCCATCAAACTTGCACTTATCCACCTTTGGCATCAAATTCCTAGATCCCATATGAGTATTAAAATTTAGATCAAGAGTAGTTGACCTAGATGATTCACCTTGGTTGCTTGAGACCTCATTTCTTGTGCCATTCATATAAGAACTTAACATGCTTTTTATGTTTGATATATCTCCTCTTAGGCAACTCATCTCCATCTTCATTACTCATCTCCATCTTCACTAATATAATATCTTTCTTGACCTTGTTTATATCTGCATTGGGACTAATATCCTCTATTATTACCTCATCCTTATCAAAATATTTTCTTGATGTGACAACATTCTTTTTTCCTCTTATTTGAGGCCCTGTCATGATGGAAACCAATAATTTTGAAATAAATCACACAAATGAAACTTAAATTCTCTGAATTTTTTACTTTAGGATTTTGATGAGATTTTCAAATGTTTTGGGATTTTGATGATCTTGAGATAAATAATACCTAGATCATGATGTCGATGTCACATTGCAAGATATAAGACATGGATCAAGAGTTGTTTGAAAACAAGAGCACACGAACCTACCCTCAGTGTCTAGAAAAGCCTCATAGGTCAATGGACAAACCAAGATAAGCAATGTATATGCAAAGAATTCAATAAAGTTTTATCATGCTAGATATGGGCTACTGGACTTCATGAGACAAAATGGTAAAGATCATGTCAAGAGTCTTCCATGAGTAGAGTTGAAGTATACGCCGAAACTTTGTCAAGATCAAGATAAACTGGAATATCTAGATAAAGCTAGATTGGATGGATGGGGGGAATATTGGATTTATCATGACAAGGATGAGATGCTTTTGCTTGAGAAGGATCATATAGATGCTTGATTATAATCATGAGGCCTGTTTTCTAGGTTTTCATCATAGTACTTTCCCAAAGCACCACCGTAGTGGTTTTCATTGGAGGACGATTTTTATATTTACTATTTTCTAGATTTTTTAATTTTTTTTAATTTTTTATGATTTTTTGAAAATTTTACCCTCATGTTGAACCACTTGGTGTTATTGATGTAAAGGGATCTATCATAATGTGCCAACAATATCCTTCTTGAAGAATCTACTTAGCTAAGATACAAGTGCACTTGAATGTAGCTTCAAAGAACTCATATCTACCTTGTTGGTATCAAAATTAAGATTATCTATGTGCGCACATCGCAATATAGTGCCTTCAAAATCCTTATGATGAAGAGTAGTTGCCAACACACAATTAACGTGAGAATTTGATATCATGAATGGAGTGTACAGTGTCATGAATGAAGGAATATGAGATGGATTGGTTGATGGTTTAGAACCATTGACTCTCCAAACTTGGGAAGATGAGCAATGATGGGTGGAAATGAAGGTTTTCATGGAATTAGGACCAACCACTGGATAGAATTTGTTCCTCAATTGAGAAGCTTTTTTTTTTAGGATTTTTTTGATGGATACATTTCCCTTTTTGATTTTCACCCATAGCTTCTTTGACTAATGGTGTTTTGGAGGGATGATCTTCTTTATTTTGCTTTGGTATCCATTTGTATTTTCTTTGTCCTTTTGCTTTACTACTTCATTTTCTTTGATGATCTTCTCCTTGCTTTGATATGAATCTTTCTTTTTACGTTGGTCCCAAAAAAATTATGAGATGATGGGTGGATGACGATTCATGATACAAATAGTTGTAGTGTTGACATTATTTTCATCATAAGGATCCTTCATGCCCCCTTTGTTGATGTTTGCATTAGAAAATATTTCCCTGATGTTGTGAATGTATTATCAATACCTAATCCTTTGCCCTAATAATATATCCTCTGATCCATAGCCATTGAATATGACTTGTCATGAACACATGATATTAGTATGGGTTCCTGTTGTTCAGGAATATGTACTATTTTTTTCTGATTCTATGACATCTTTATCTGTTGATACTACTTCAAAAGATATTGGTGTTGATTCAGAAGATGATGATGCACAATCACTGTAAGGATCAAGAATCTCAATCATTGCTTGCTCTTGTGTGGGAATATCAAGAGTGGGAGACTCTTGTTTTGGATGAAGAACATCTATATCTCCATCAGAAAGAAACATCTTAGGGGTGATATTAGGGATATATTTGGAGTTTAAAATGGTTTGGAAGATGTCCCTCAACTCTTGAAATTCTAGGGATAGGGATTCTTGATCACTAATCGATGCGGAGCAAATTTCATTATCCTCAAGAGCCTCCTCTTGGCATGATCCTTGGGTGATGATACATCATCAGTAAAAGACTCTTCACAACATTTTGTAGGTATGAGTGTAAAAGGGATATTTATTTCTCCTTTGGGACTTCTTTAATATGCCCAATCATTGAGTCATATGTGGGATAGATATCACAATCTGATACATATTTGATACTGGATTGTGGTATGAAATATTGCTAGACACTGTTGGTTGGTTTGGACTATTTTAAAATAGTATCTTGATACATGTTTGATTCCCCATGTTGTGATGAATGAATAACATGAATGTGTCCCATTGTGGTATCATGGGTATGGTTTACGTTGTTTGAAGTTGATGCATTTCCTGAATCTTTTGTTTTTCCATGATCAAGCATAGGGTTTGTGTAAATTTTTAGATTTCCATTCCCAGATTTTTGATTGACATCAATGTATCCTTGTTCAATAAGATATTGTATTAGATGTTTGAGTCTAAAACAATTTTGTGTGTTATGACCTTTGTATTGGTGAAATTCACAAAAATGATCTTCTCTATAGCTAGGAGGTTTGACTTGTGGTGCTTGATAGTTTGAGAAATTTGAGAGTCTGATAAGGTTAGATTGTATCAACTTCTTCAACATATCCTCCATAGGTTCCCCTAAGGGATTGAATTGTCGCTTAGGAGCACTGTTTGTTCTTTGTAGTCCATGTTGAGTGTTTGTAGCATTAATCATTGATTGATTATTTGGTGGTTTCACGCATGGTTTTTGTGTGTTCATGGGTTGGGTGTTGTATTTCATAGGAGCAATGACACCATCACTAGTAACATTTTTATTCTTGGCCCAAAAGCGAGGTTTATCATTAGAACTAGTAGATGGTCGGTTATCCTTGTAAGCTTGTATGTTACCTTATGCAATAAGGGCTCTCTCAATGTTAAGGGCCTAGGGATAAGCTCGTCATAAGACATGACACATTGCATCTTCAACTAAAAGGATAAATTTGTGTCGACATTAGCAATGATGATTCCAACTTGTTGCTCTTCAAGCATAGGCAATTTTCTCTTGCTAGCTCATTGCCTCCACCATTGTAAGAATTTTGGGAAGGATTCCCCCTTGTTTTTTTGAGTTGTATAGCTCTTCAGAGCTCACATCCATGTCAAGATTGAAGGAGAAATGATCTATGAGCCTATCAATTATCTATTGGAAGTTTTGAATTCCTGGAGGTAATTATGAGAACCAATCAATCCTCAGGCTTGCCAAACTGCATGGGAAAAGGTGCATCAAGTAGGAATCATTGTAAGCCATCTCCATAAACATTACATGGAATTCTTTGATGTAATCCACTGGATTTCCCTTTCCTTTATATTTATCAAATTTTGGTACTTCAAATCCAAGTGGGAAAGGTACCCTCGTGATGTTCCTATCGAAGGGGTATGGACACAAGTTCTGTTGCATATGTGGTTTCTTTTTTTTCCCATTTGAATGTCCTGAATTTTCTATGTAAGTGCCCTAATTTATGATGAAAAATCATCTTGCGGATTAGGTAGGGGAGCATATGTGTTAAATTATGGGATGGTAAATAGGTTGTTGTTGTCATATGGTGTGTAGGGTGGAGTTTGGTATTGTGAAGGTGATGGTGCTAGGGGTGGAGGCGTATATGCTCCTTGTGCATTTGGATTTACGATGTTTTGTTGTGCATTGGCGTAGTATTGGGGATTGTAGTACAAGCCTTATTGTTGGGATTGTTGTTGTTGTGCGAGTAATGCTTGTTGTTGTTGTGCAAGAAATGCTTGTTGTTGGGCTTGTTTTTGTTGCAAGGCTTGTGCTTGAGATTTTTGCTATTGCAATGCTTGTTGATAGGCTTGGTGTGCTTATTGGAAAGCTAGATCATGATATTTTTGTTGTTGCAACATTGTACTTTATTGGGTTGAAGCATTTTGATTTTGGGGTACGTGAGATGGGTCTTGAGTGACCATGGTATGAGTGGGTTGTGGGTTGATGGTGAGTTTTTGGTGGTTTTTTTGCACAATCATTCCTTGTAAAATTGTCAATTGGGATGGAGGAACATAAGTTTGGGGCCTCACTTGATTTTGCAAGGTTTGGGGGACCAATGGTAAAGATGATGGTACCATTTGTTGTTGGGATATCAATGGCACATTTGGACCTTAGGTCAATTGATTAGAAGGGTTCCCTTGATTGATGTGTAGAGTGTTCCCTTGTTGTGTTTGATTGGGGGCCAATGTGTTACCTTGGTTGATAGGATTTGTGACCAAGGGATTGCTTTGATTTTGGATTCGTGATAGATGGGTTTGATGTGTTTTGTGGAACCAATGGGTTTGATGGGTCAATTGGGTGGTTGGATGAAGATGTCCCTTATTGTATTAAGGGTTGACCTTGTGTAAGGGTGTTAACTTGCCCTTGTTGTTCTACTTGAGGTACTTGGCTCACATTAGCTTGTGTAACATTAGGCACACTTGGGGTACTTATGGTGGTGGATGAATATGGTTGCACTCGAAAAGTCGAGGCCATCGTGGTGTTATGGAATGTAAGTAGTATGTGCACAGATGTAGAGGGTGTTCAAGAATGGTAGTGGAAGAATGTGATGGGGCACCAAATGTTGGTGTCCAATTTATGTTTTGGGGAAGGTTGGTGTTTTGCATACCAAAAAGTGTGTTTCCTTCTACGTTGGGTGTGAGACCAAGGTTTGTTATGACCCTAGTTGCAAAACTAGGAGTTTATGTTTGACTTCAAGGCACAAAGGATGGAGTAGGTTGATTTATAGATTGAGTCAATCCTTGTTCCAAGGGTTGTGTGATGAAAGTTGGGGGAATTGAAGCCACATTATCTAAGGTTTGTTCCCTAATTGTATCAAAGTTAAATGTAGAAGGGGGTTTAACCCCTTCTTTTTAGTAGAGCTATCATGTATTGGGTAGGGTTCCTTTTCATCAAAGTGTTAACAATGTGGCTTGTCTTAGGATCTTGTTGATATTCAAGGATTTCTTCCTCAATGAGCTCATGGTGGTTGTTTGTGACATCTTCTATCTCATACCCTTTGTCTAATGGATTTTGTGGTTTTTGTGAGGGGGTATAATGGCTCCTTGGATTGAATTCTTGTGGGATAGAATCACTTTTGGTAGATGTGTTTTTGGTTTTCTCCATGTTTCTATTGTGTTGTGATCTTGTTGTAACCATAAATTGTGGGTTAGCTATGGGAGAGGTGTGTTGATATTTATAGTGTTGAAACTCTCTAGTTGACTCAAATTTAGATAAAAGGGACCCTCTAAGTTGTTTTGGACCAATAATGTGAGTGGATGATGATAAAAAGGGTGAATGATATGGGGGATGAACTTTCTAAACTTTTGGACAACACTTTTAGAATTAAATATTTTGATGTTGTGATGTTTTTGGATAAAAAAGGTGCTAATGAACTTGTAAATCTAAAGGTAGACTTGTGACGTTTAAGATAAACAAGTTCAAAAGGATGATGACTAACTCAACTAAGTGTATGGAAAAGGATTAATTTACATAAAAATAGATAAGTTAGGGGATTGATTTGAGGATAGCCTAAGTCTTAAAATGTTGATGTGTCCAAAAGTTTCTAAAGTTGTTTGTGAAGTGGAATGTAAAATGTCTGAAGATGGATGGAATGTTTGACCCAAAATATGTTAACCTAAAAGGGACCTTTGTTTTACAAGACCAAGATGGTGAGAAACATGATTTACCTCTAAAGTGATAAAACATTAAGAGCTCATTGTTTTGAAAAATAGAACTTTGATACTCAATGTTGGCAATAGTTTCCTTGTTTCACTTTGTTGCTTGGGAGTCAATTTGTTTCCTAAATAAGCCCAATGTGTGGTGGGTTCATTTGGTTTTTAATATTTGATTTAGTGAGATTTATTTATTACTAAATCAATATGTCTTAATTAAGTTCAAACTAAAATGTCTATGACTTAAGCAACTTTCATTCCACAAAGTCAATTATGTGAAAATCAAGAGACTAAGGCCATAGTTCCCTATGTTAAGTTTGGAAAGTGTGAATTAAGATATAAGTCCAAATATTTAGAAGCCTCTAAAGATAAAATAATTAGGGACAAGCAAGAATATAATACTTTTCAAAGGTATTCACACTAAGTCCAAATGGTTTGAAATTTGATGAACATGTTGATGTTTGTTTATGTTGTTTTAAAACCAAGCAAAGTGTCAAACTGACTCAAAAAGCAATAACAACCTTAGCTCAATTGGGTACATTCTTCTTGGTAGGCTTACCTCATGCCCTAAAGGGATGATTTTACATACAACTTATGGAGGGAACAAAAGAAAAAGAGTCCATTCTCTTTAAGCTTTTATGCATAAACCATAAATCGTACTTGGTAAGTAATTTCTTGGAAGTAAAATTCCAATGCATCACTTTCAAAGAATGTTTTAGAAAACTTGGTTGGCTACTACACAAAGGTTTTTAATGACACAAACCAAGAACACTGAGACTTATACTACCATTTGCAAGCCACTTAAGGTATTAAACCATTCCCTTCCGACCCATAACTCTGGAGTTGGATCAGGTGCAATGTGTTATACACCTTAGATTGAAGCTATTGCTCTTTTAGGTTCACAACCTTTATATAGCCCGCCAATAAACATGATTTTATTCGAGAGTCACTTATATGAGATCTCTATTGCAATATGTGTCTCATTATTAGGTCCTCTCTTAATAAGAAAATGTTATTTCTCTTCACCCAAGATCACACAAAGCACGAGGGGAGAGGATATATAGCAAGTTCTCAGGGTGACTCAAAACAAAGAAAGTACACTTGAGTGTTTCTCTTCACCCAAGATCGCACGAATCACAAGGGGAGTGGATACACACTACAACTGTACACAATCACAACACTCACACAATACACTCATTCTTTTTAAATCCTTGATAGCAATTATGACTTCATTTTAAGCACCGAAGTGAAGTGCATGTTTGTGTTTGTTCAATTTTAACCAATATCGCAAAATGAGGTTTTATGGGTTCAATTTTAACCAACTTTGAAAAGACTTAAAGAATTTGTGAATTTTAAGCCCAATGGAAAGCTAGTTGTCCTAAGATTGTAAGTTTTAAAACCCAATGGAAATTTAGTGGTCCTAGAACATGAAGCAAATCAACATATGATGGGTTATAATTATTCGATAAGTGTTAAAACACCTTTACCATAACTAGAACTAAGAAAAAACAAAAATCCAAAATTTCAAAAAAAATTGGTATTTTCTAGCTTCTAGTAAATTGCATTTTCAGAGGTCTTCGAAGCAGAATTTGGGGTTGAAACTTGTATTGATGCCTAAAAATTACCTATTATAGGCACTAATTTTTAGGGATTGAGTTAGTACTCTTGGAGACCTTTCCAACGGTGCAAACGGATTTGAATTTCGAGCACCAAGTAGAAAGTTATGACCCCAACAAGTTGGGGTAAATACTTTCCTAGTTTTTCGCTCCTTTCCAAATTTGCAAAATTAGTTAGCCTCACAAAAACAAAACCAGATGTTAGTGAAATATTAAAGAGTATATGAAACTCAAAATTTAAAGCCCATATAAAAAGTTGACACTTTGCTTTACCTATAAAAGCATCGCTATTCTTCAGTAGCATCACTGTAGCTGTTGAATGTGTCGCTAAAAGCCAAGTGTGTCGCTCTAGTGAAATGTGATTGCGTCGCTCTACAAAAAAATAATGACACCAATAGTATCACTATATAGACTACATCGCCATATTCAAAATCACGATATCAGTAAAAAAGATAACAACATCACAATATTTAAAAGGCGTCGCCGTAGTTTAAATACGTCGATGTATCTGAATCAAGGCATCACTATATTCAAATGTGTCACTGTAGCTGTCAAATACATCGTTATTTCCCTGGAACCTGCAACTCATGGAAACTCAAGAGAAATTCATCAGATTTGGTTAGTAAATCCCTCCTTCTAGTGCCAAAATGTGATCATAGTCATATTATAAGCTAAATAAACCAAATCCATATGAATTTAAGCTCTATATTTAACTAACTAAGCTATGATCCCAATGAAATGTTTGAAAGCTTCAAAAAAAAGAAACCATTAAACTAAGCATGAAATAAACCATGAAAGCATAAAAGAAACCTAATCTAAAACTACAAACCTCATCCCATTGGGGGATTAGTGTCATATTGATGTGGAATGATGACCCTTTCCCAATCCCTTGGATAAAATGAGCATCTAATCAAACTCCATTCATGAAAGATTATGATAAAATAAATGAAACTATGCTAAAGATGGAAGAAAAGCTCAATAATGGATGTAAGGATGAATAAAGATAGTATTCAAATGTGCAACACAACTTTGCTTTGATGGAAGTTGATCCATTTCTCTCCAAAATGTGAGGTATTTATAGGAGAAAATGGTGAATCAAGGGTCAAGATCAAATTGATCAATCAATGGTTGAGATGCAATTAGAGGTGAAGAAATGGATCAAGGATTCTCATCAATGGATGAGAATGCAAGATCGCATGGATCAAAGAATCAATCAATGGCTCTCAATGATTCAAACAAACACAATTTCAAAGTTGTTAGAAAGTTTGTTAGAAAAGAATATTCCCTTTTTTGGAGCTCAAATGGGAGAATATTCCAAAGGAATATTCTCATCCAAGTAGATGGGTGAGGGAAAATAGGAATTAGTTAATTAAAACAAAGTTTTAATTGTGCAAGTTGAGTGAATTTAGGATGCCCATTAAATAATTAAATTATTTAATGAAAAGGGGATGCAAATGTCATTTAACTCAATAATTTAAGATTACTCAATTAAATAAAAGGACATAAGGGGGGTTAAATTAAATAACTTACTTTATTTAATTAAACAAGATGAAATGTTAGTGTGAAAGGGGGTGAAATAACCTAATTAAATTAATTAGATTAATAGATAAGAAAATGATGCATTTAATTAAATAACTAAGCTTATTCAATTAAACAGTAAAAAAATATGGTGAATTTTAGGATGAAACGATGTTAGTGACCAGATTCAAGTGTGTAATATCATTTAGGATAATTTTAAGTGTCTACAGTACACTTGTAACAAGATGTGGGATTTGGGGCATCACCCCAAAAAAAATTTTGTTAACACGTCAAGGTTTTCCCACTGACACGTCAAGGTTTTTTCCCATTGACACATCAAGGTTTTCCCGCTGACACGTCAATGTTTTTTTCCTATTGACACATCAAGGTTTTCCCATTAACACATCAAATGAAAAAGGACTTTGTAAAACCCTAATTCTAGAAGCTTCCAAAAAGCTTGTTATAATTGGCTAGGATGTATATTACAGTAGTGTGATTTGAAGATTGTAACATGTTTTGCAATGGATAACAAAATCATTGGGTGGCTGAGTTTTTGTGGATGTAGCCCATATTGGGTGAACCATATTAACTTTTTGTGTTGATCTCTTTTGTGTTATTCTTCAACGTTATTTCTAGGTTATTTAATCTGCATATAATTGTTAATGTTTATTGCTCCAATCTACCTGAATCCTAACAATTGGTATCAGAGCCGTGTGTATTTCGGTTGATTGGTAGGAAACCTCTAGATTTGAGTGAGAGCAATGGAAGAAAGAAAATTCAAGGTTGAAAAATTCAAACAACCAGAATTATCAATTATGAAAGATGCAAATGGAAGATTATTTATATCAAAAGGATCTATGGTGGCCATTGCAAGGAAAAACAAAGAAAGAGGCTATGATGTCCAATGAAGAATGGGATATTCTAGATAGAAAGGCACTAGGAACCATTCGGTTGTGCCTGGCACCATCTGTGGCATTCAATATAATAGAAGCAAAGACAATAGGGGATTTGATGGATGCTTTGGCTAAATTGTATGAAAAACCCTCAGCCTCAAATAAGGTATTTCTAATGAAGCGTTTGTTTAATATGAAAATGATTGAAGGTGGATATGTGAAAGATCATTCAAATTAATTTAATATGATTACTAGCCAGTTAATTTCTGTAAAAGTGAATTTTGATCAGTAGGCGAGGGCTCTCTTGATTTTATGGTCTTTTCTAGAAAGCTGGAATAGCTTGGTAATGGTTGTAAGTAACTCTGTCTCTGGTTCAAATACATTGAAATTTGACGATGTTGTTGGTGCTATCCTTAGCAAGAAAATGTGACAAAAAAACAAAGGTGAGAGTTCAACATCAAGTAATGCTTTGACTGTAGAGAATAGGGGAAGAACAAAGGAGAGAGGAAAAAGCCCAACAAATTGTGGGAAGTCACAAGGGAAGTCGAATAAAGGAAAATCTAAATCTAGAGGAAGAATGGATTGTTGGCTTTGTGGAAAGCCAGGACACTTGAAGAAGGATTGTTGGTCTCAAAAGGGAAAACAAGGAGATAGACAACATGATGACAGTAAGGAAGCTAATGTTGCAAGTGATAAATTACATGATGCTTTAATTCTATGTTTAGATAATGCTAATGATTCCTTGGGTAATAGATTCAGGGGCTTCCTTTCACGCTACACCCCATAGGAAATATTTGGTAGATTATGTTGAAGGTGATTTTGGACAGGTATATTGGGGTGATGATGAACCTTGTCAGATTGTTGGAAAAGGAAAGATAAAAATCAAGTTGTAGAATGGAAATGAATGGTTGCTACAAGAGGTAAGGCATGTTCCAAATTTGAGAAGGAATTTAATTTTTGTAGGACAATTGGGTAGTGAAGGTTGCATAGTTACCTTTTCAGAAAAAGTTTGGAAGGTCACTAAAGGTGCATTTAGTAGTAGCTAAAGGTGAAAATGTAGGCACATTGTATTTGTGTATTGGTAATACTTATTCTACCTTAGCTACTACAAAAATAGTTTCTACTGAGATAGTTATAAGTTTATAACACTTGCTACAGGGACATAAACATAATTGTGGCACCATGGTTGGGCACATAAGTGAGAAAGGGATGAAGATACTTCACTCCAAAAAGTTGCTACCAGGTTTGAAGTGGATTGACTTGGAGTTCTACGAAAAATTGTGTTTATGGAAAATAGAAAAAGAGTTTGATTTCTCAAAGGTGGGAAAGAGAAGAAGAGTGAGAAATTAGAACTTGTGCATTTAGATGTATGGGGACCAACTTAGGTATCTTTTGTTGGTGGCTCTTGTTATTATGTTACTTTTATTGATGATGCAACTAGGAAAACATGGGTGTATTTCCTAAAAAAAATAAAAAAGTATTTGAAACTTTAAAAAAGTGGAAAGCTTTGGTTGAGAATGAGACAAGAAAAAAGTTGAAGTGTTTCAAATCTGATAATAGAGGCGAGCATTATAGTAGAGAATTTGAAAAATACTGTTCATACAATGAAATTCGTAGGCAGAAAATGGTTCCTGGAACCCCACAAGAAAATGGTGTTTTTGAGCAGATGAATAGGACCATTATGGAGCGTGCAAGGAGCATGTGATTGCATGTTGGACTACCCTTACAGTTTTGGGCAGATGTTGTACATACTGTTATTTATTTAATAAACAGAGGACCTTCAAATCCTTTTAATGGTGGCATTCTAGAGGAGGCATGGATGGGTAAAAAGGTAAACTATTCATTTCTAAAAACCTTTGGTTGTGAAGCTTTTGTCCATGTTGATATTGAAAATAAAACCAAGCTTGAGGCTAAGTCTAAAAAATGTACCTTCATTGGATATGGGATTATAAAAATCATAAAATCATTAGGAGCAGAGATGTTATATTCAATGAGAAGGTCATGTATAAGGATCAACTACAGGAAAAGAATCATGAATAGGCCAAAAAGGAATATGTGGTGCTAGATGAGATTCCAGAAAATAAAATGCCAGTGGTACCTGATGCTCAACAACAAGTTATCCCACTGACTCTTGCAAGTGTTAGACGTTCTACAAGGATAACTAGACCTCTGGAAATATTTTATCCCTCATTATATTCTATATTATTAACTGATTCTGGTGAACTTGAAGATTATGAAGAAGCAATGCAGGTAGATACCAAAATGCAGTGGGAGCTAGGCATGAAAGAGGAAATGGATTGCTTGCTACAAAATTAGACTTGGGAATTAGTCCAATTGCTTGCAGGTAAAAGAGTATTTCCAAATAAATGGGTTTATAGGTTGAAGGAGAAGATGGAGGCAAGAAAAGATATAAGGCAAAACTCATGGTAAAAGGTTTTTCATAGAAAAAGGGTATATATTTTGATGAAATATTTTCTCTGATTGTAAAGATGACTTCTATTAGAACTATTCTAAGTCTTGTGGCTACAAAAGATTTGCATCTTAATCAACTAGATGTGAAAACAACACTTCTCCATGGGGATTTGGAAGAGGAAATATACATGTAGCAAACATAGGGATATGAGGTCAAGGGTAAGGAGGAATTTGTGTGTAGGTTAAAGAAGAGTTTGTATGGCTTGAAGCAAGCACCTCGACAATGGTATTTGAAATTTGATAGTTTTATGGCTAAACAAGGTTACGACATATTTCATTATAATTATTGTGTTTATTTTAAGAAATTGGGTAATGGAAGTTATATTATCCTATTGTTTTATGTTGATGACATGCTTGTTGTCGGGTCTAACATGCATCATATTAATGAACTTAAGCAGAAATTAGCAAATTCATTTACTATGAAGAATTTGGGTGCAACAAAACAAATCCTTGGTATGAGGATCACACGAGACAAGACAATCAGAATATTATTTTTGTCTCAAAGTGAGTATGTAGAGAAGGTGTTAAAAAGGTTTAACATGCAAAATACAAAAGCAGTTAGTACACCTTTGCCTAGTCATTTTAAATTTACTAAGTAGATGTGTCCAAAGACACAAGAGGAGGAAGAAAAAATGTCTAAGATACCATATGCATCAACAATTGGTAGCTTGATGTATGCAATGGTATGCACAAGGCCAAATATTGCACATGTAGTGGGAGTCATGAGTAGGTATATGAGCAATCTGGGAATGGAACATTAGAATGCGGTAAACTAGATTCTCTGATATTTAAGAGGTACTACTTCAAAGAAATTATGTTTTGGAGGAACAAATTTTTCTCTAAAAGGATATGTTGACTCTAATCTTGAAGGTGATATTGATAGTAGGAGGAGTACTATAGGGTATGTTTTTACTATAGGAGATATTGCAGTCAATTGGATTTCAAGGCTATAAAAGGTTGTTGTGCTTTCAACCACTGAAGTTGAGTATGTTGTTGCTACAAAAGATAGCAAGGAGATGATTTGGTTACAATGTTTTCTAGAGGAATTGGGACAATGATAAGAAGATATCCCTTTGTACACTAATAGCTAGATTTCCATTCATCTTGCTAAGAACTCAGCTCTGCATTCAAAAAATAAGCACATACAACTCAGATACCACTTCATCCGGTCATTTTTTTGAGGATGGACAGTTGAAGCTGGAGAAAATTCACACAAGTGAGAATCATATAGATATGTTGACAAAGGCAGTTACACGGGAGAAATTAATTTCCTCATCAGTTTTTGTTGGCCTTCACGAATGGTAATGGTGGACATAAGAAACCAGTCAGACCTGTAATCTAGTGGGAGCTGCAAGTGTAGTGGTGTCATCCAAGATCAGTCTCCAAGTGGGAGATTGTTTGGTGTGGAGCCTAATTAGTCTCCAAGTGGGAGATTATTGGTATGTGGCGACTGATCATGCAAATACTATATACTTATAACAAGACATGGGGTTTGGGGCATTGCCCCAAATTTTTTTTGTTAACATGTCAAGGTTTTCCCATTGACACATCAAGGTTTTTTCCCATTGACACATCAAAGTTTTTTTCTCGTTGACATACCAAGGTTTTCTTGTTAACACGTCAAATGAAAAAGGACTTTGTAAAACTCTAATTCTAGAAGCTTCCAAAAATATTATTATAAGTGGTTGGGATGTATGTTGTGGTAGTGTGATTGGCAAGATTGTAATCTGTTTTGCATTGGATAATATAATCATTGGGTGGTTGAGTTTCTACGGATGTAGCCCATATGGGGTGAACCACGCTAAATTTTTGTGTTGATCTCTTTTGTGTTATTCTTCATTTTTATTTTTGGGATATTTAATTTGCATATAATTGTTATTGTTTATTGCTCCAATCTACCTGAATCCTAACATCCATAACCTATTTTGCCTAGTGCCCCTTGTTTACCTCCGCATAGTGGAAAGGAGTGTGATCTTGTGGAACAACTCTGTAACACTCTTGCTAAGATTTCTCTATGTGATCACATTCAAACATCATCTACTTACCATGGCATGCTTCAAAATGCTTTACAAAAATTTTTGGTCCCTCCTAGTGTGTAACCAAATGATGTAGCAACCCTAATTCAAGGTCTAAACTCAGTCAATGTTGATATTATTTTTCATCAAAGTGAACTATATCCTTTAGAAACACAAAATAAAAATGATGCTTTGATGATATTGGTTGTTATTAACAAGGTTAGGATTAGGCATACTCTTGTTGACAATGGTTCAAAACTCAAATTTTATAGCATGAATCTTTTGGATAGAATTGGAGTGGACAAGACTAAAATTCAACCAAATTCTTTGTCTATCTATGGTTTTGATAATGTGGGTAAACAACCACTTGGTGTAATAACATTACTTGTAAAAGTAGGTAAGGTTACATTACAAACTCCTATCCATGTCATGCCTTAGAGAGAGAGAGAGAGAGAGAGAGAGAGAGTGGGAGGGATAGAGAGAGAGAGAGAGTTGAGAGAGTATAAGATATAGTATATATAGTATATATAGTATATATAATATATAATATATAGTATAAAATATATATCATATAATATATACTATGTATTAAATATATTATATAATATATAATATGTAGTATATATATTAAATATACCATATATAATATATTATATAGTACTATATAGTATAAAATATATATCATAGAATATATACTATGTATTAAATATAATATATAATATATAATATATAGTATATATATTAAATATATTAAATATACCATATATAATATATATATCTTAAAATATAATTTATATAGTGGAGTTAGAAAAATTCATAGAGAAGGCCAAAGCAGAGGCGCAAGGGAAGGTGGTGCATGGAAAGTGGCTGAAGAAGCATCTAAGAAGGAAGCAGAGGAAACAACAAAGGAAAAGGCAAGTTTGAGAGCTGAATGAAGGAGCGTCGACTTTTGGGAGTGTACAGCAAAGTAGGACCCTTGATGGTCCCTGTTAGCTTTTCTTGTCTGGGTCTAAGTTTTTGTAAGTTTTTTGGTGAAACTTTTTAGGTTTATATTGGGGATTTCTTATTGTCGAGTAGTAATGTAGGTTTGTGTATGAAGACCCTTAGTGGTAGGGTAAACAGTAAAAATTCCAGTAGTTATGGTGGCCTATGGTGGTTTTTTGGCATGCTTATATGCTTTAATCTCTCTACTGTTGGTATTTTTTTGGAAGGTATCGAACTGAAAATGTATATACTTTTTATTTTCAAGCAATAAAATATCTCACATTACCGACCAAAAAATAAAATAAAATTATATAATATATAATATATTATGATATATTAATATATAATACATTTATTATATATTAAGAATACATAATAATAGTTTTGTGTATTATTCGGTTTGTAAAAATCTAAAGTAAAAGGATATTTGTCTATAATAGATATCCGTTATTTATTGTATAATATTTGAAGCTTCTTCTATGCATACATATTAATATATAATATAATTTATATACTATATAATATATATAATATATACCTTAATAATAATAATAATATAATATATATATTATATAAATATATAATAAATATATTATAGAGGGGTTTGGGAGGGATAGAGAGAGGGAGAGACCTGCAAGAGAGAGGTTTGGGAGGGATAGAGGGAGGAAAAGACTAGAGAGAGAGAGACCTAGGAGAGAGAGAATGAGAAATACCTAAGAGGGAGATGGAGGTGAGAGACAAACTTGAGAGAGAGAGATTTCATGGCTCTTTTTTGAAGAACAACAGGGGATCTGACAAGTGTTGTTTAAGAAACCATTGAGATTTTGGTCAAATTGATTTTGTTCTCTTGCAGACTTATTTATAGTTTTACTGATTGGTTTGTTTTCATACATCTCTATCAAAAAAATTGGTTTACACATCATCCTTGTAAGCAGCCAAATTTTTTGAGATAAAGTATCCAAAGTAGTAATTGGGTGGTAAAAGCTTCTTCTATTTATCACTCAAAGTTTGAAAATAATACAGACTAGCTTGAATTGTTCAAGCTCGATGCTATTATATTATGTCAAAAGCTTAATTTTATAATTTGTAGAACCCAATTGGACTTCCATTCCCATGTATACTCAAGTCATATTAGTACAAGTTGTAAGTGTAACAAAAAAAAGTGCATGTCCTACACTGACAATATACCACTGTGCCTTGGAAATCAAAATTTTAGATTAATAGGCATGAAAAATCTTGGAAGCCCTTGCAACTAAAGGAAATGCTCATCCTCTTTAAAGAGCTGCATGTTTTTTTTGCTAGAGAAAGTCATCTACAACTTCACTGTCAAATTCTAAAATGCACCCCATCTTCAAAATCTCACATAACCCTGCAACAAGGTTTGGATGTTTTGATAATATCCCCTTTGAAAGCACCTCTACAAATTCAATTGCGAATGACAATCTCACCTTTGGATTGTGTCGATCAGTATCTATATTAAAATCCTCTTGTCATGCTATTCCCAACACACAAAGGAAGGTCTAGTTGCAATTATGTTTTAAGTGTTAGAATACATGAAACTGTCATGGTCTTTGTTTCATAAGCAGATGAACCTAAAAGAGTTTTAACTATTTCATGCCATTTATCTACTGATATATTGAAGGATGGGTATGGGAGTAAGCAAGAACAATTTTGTATAGTCTTTCTTTGAAAAATCCCTCCCCTCTTTCTAGCTTGCACAAGGACATGTCCTTTGAAATAGAAATCTCAGTTTTGTGAACTACTTTTGAAATATTTTTAACTCCAAGGGAGTTATATAATGAGAACAATGAGTGCAGAGGTATTTCAGAGTTAGAGGGGTTAGGATGCCATGCAAATATGGCACTCGCATAAGTTATTTTGAATAGTTATGCGAGTTTAAGATCATTAGGAACAAAGATAGCAATAGCAGGACTCAACTTAAGGAAATCTCCATTAACTTTGTCAAAATGAGGATTAAGTAAATCCTATATTTGATAGCCATTCTCTAATGTTGATATCATGCGTATTGTGTAAATTTTATCTTGAATGTTGTAGGCATGGGTGTTGATCATGACTTGTGACTTGTGACTTATGACTTACGCGTATTCAAGTGTATACTTTACAAATTACGTGTATACTTTGTGACTTATGTGGATTCGTGTATACTTTGCGACTTACATGTTTTCATGCGTATACTTTGTATTCATGTGTGTACTTCATGAATTACATGTATTTGAATACATGCTTCACTTATTCATTGATTCCTAGCATAAACCTACCCATTTTAATGTGGTGGAATTGTTGGTTTAGTCACACGATGAATAAAATGAAAGTTACACCACTTTGCAACTTTACACTGCATGTATCTAACACTTTTTCATCAACTAAAAACTTGACAACACGGGAAAACGCCTTAGAGATATCAAAAAATGAGAGAGGTTATTGTAGAGGGGCTCTACATGATCCCCTAGCCTCAGACGAAGTGTTTTTAAGTGCCATGGTTTCCGAATTATGGCTCATCAAAGATTGCTGCCCTTTTACACTTTGGTCTTTTAAGACACTCCATCGATACAATGTAGCTCAAACTGTTTTAGCATGTTTGGGTGTAAAAGAGGATTGTGCCTAACATAAACCCACCCATCTAGATGTTTTGGAACTTTCAGTTTGGTCGCACAATGAATAGAATGAAATTTACACCACCTTGCAACTTTACACTACATGAATATGACACTTTTTCCATCAACTAAAAACTCGACACCATGGGAAAATGCCTTTGAGATATCAAAAAATGAGAGAGGTTATTGTAGAGGGGCCCTATGTAATCCCATAGCCTCAGACATAATGTTTTTAAGTGCCATGGTTTTCAAGTTATAGCTTGTCAAAGATTGTTTCCCTTTTGCACTTTGGTCTCTTAAGAGACTTTGCTGATACAATGTAGCTCAGACTATTTTAGCATGTTTGGGTGCAAAATAGGACCTTTCCTAGCATAAACCCACCCATTTGGATGTGTTGGAACTTTTGATTTGGTCACACGACGAATAGAATGAAAGTTATACTACCTTGCAACTTTACACTGCATGCATTTGACGCTTTTTCCATCAGCTAAAAACTTCACACCATGGAAAAATGCCTTAGAGATATGATTGTCCCTTTGGAAGATTAGGAGTCCTCGTATAATGAAATGGTCCCACATTTGTCACATTGCTGAATTAGGTAGAGGACTATAGCAAGTAAAATAAAATTGACACGAATTAACATATAATTGTTGAGAAATAATCGTATTTACTAAACATATATCTACTCCTATCTAAATGTATATATTTTCAATATAAAATAAACACATACCTACTGTATGCTTGTACACTAGATGAGATTATGATGGATGAAGCAACTAAGATAGTTTCCTATATAAAAAATGACAAGAATGTAACACAATTTAAATGCACATGCACATATAATCATAATGTTGAGAATATAAAAAAACATATACCTGTTGTGATGCTTCTTCCAATGTGTCAGGTTCAATCAACATGGTTGTAAAAGTACCAAGTTGCTACATAAAAAGATAAGATTACATTAGACTATCAATTTATGTACATGTATTAAAACATAATAGATTTCAAAAATTAACATCTAAATAACAATTTAAATGACAGATCGTATACTAAGTCTCTGGGCCAAATGAAATGGCCGATTGAGTAGCTTCCCGCACTTGTGAAATTTGGTCCTCTATCAACAACTATTAAAGATTCTGGCACATAAGCATATATTAGTACTGATATCTCTTATAAAATATGAAAGAAAATATAAAACACTCTATGAAATTACTTTAAGTCTTATCGGTGCTTCCACATCTTCTCTTCCATTCATTGTATCTCCTAGAAATGGTCATCTTCGTGCTCTCTCAACTCCTACATCTGACATATCATGGACCTCATAGTTGTATGTGTCCATTGGAGCCTCACTGGATTGTCGAAGAGGACCCAAACATATATTGTGGCACATAATGTAGTAATGGGGAAAACAAATATGTGCCAAAGAGGAGGGTGTACCAGTAGCAACCGATGTAGTAGGTGCATCACCATCATGGTGGGATGTACCAAGTGCATCACCATCATGATGGGATGCACTGTCATGTGACTGCACAACATGTCAGCTCTACATGATCAAATGGTCACTCAATGCATGTATGACCAAAATGCTTTGACTTCCTGCATCTACAACAATCTTGGGGTAAGGTACTAGAGTTGGGGAAGCAGTAGGAGGATTAGGAAGAAGTGGGCTAACTCAATGTGCTTTGGGTCTATCCCAAGGCATTCCTCTACCACACCCTAGAAATATCACATATCAAAGTAATTGACATTCTCCCTAGGACAAATTCGGCATATAATTTTCATAGAAAATACTGTGGGATGTCAAGAATGTTGTTGGGTGGTTTATCAAAAACCATCCACTAACATTTCCAGAAATGATCCAATCGACCTCTATGTGTGCACCATTTAATTCAAAATTTAGGCTTCTGCATGTCTATGAGCTGTCTTTTTGGGATTGATGAATACCTGGGCTAAATGGGCTTTGTCAATATCAAGTTCCCTCACTTTATCATATGATAAACCATTGGCATAATGTTTCCTTTGGGACTCTCGCCACTCTACAAACCTATTATGCTAGTTTGTGAGAGTTTCAACATTCAAAATGACTATTTCTAAAGTGGTTTTCATATCAAAGAGCTAAGGGAGTGTTTCATAGCTTTGACATATGTTTCTCAATTGATTTAAATTCCTATGGATAGATTCATGGATTGTGGGCACGTTTTGTAATGGAGAAATCGGTGGTGAAGGAGGATTTGCAGGGTTTTCATCTTAACCAAGGTTGGGATCAACCATTCTTAACCCTGTTTGATGATAAATTTTTTAAAAATTAACAATTATTTTAATGCAAAAAAAAACTATTTTTGACTAAAATTCTTAAAAAATAATGCAAAACTAAAATAAAATTGAAAAAAAAACATTAAAATTTATACATACCTATGAATTCTAGGTGATTTGAGCAAAAAATCCAAGGGGAAATGGATATTCGAGTCGCTCAGTTGCTCCAACACACACACAAGGTAAAAAACATAGTGAAAATGACTCTCAGGTTTTTCTTTTTGTGATTTTAATACACAAGAAACATACATCTATTTCAAAATGGATATCCATTTCTAAATGGATATCCGTTTAGTTTATGTTGTTTTTTTATTTGGTCAGGTTCGGGGACCTAACTTATATAATATAATATAATATTTATATTATATAATATAATATAATATAATATTTATATAATATAATATAATATAATATAATATTATAATATAATATAATATAATATTATATAATAATATAATATAATATAGGGCGGGGGCCCTAACTCGGTTAGCTAAGTAATTCAGTTCTAGTCTCCCCATCCCGTGGTGGGAGGCGTGTCGTGCCGCCGTTGGTCACGTTAAAAAGTTTACCAGGCGCACTGCAGTTTATAGGGGGTCATGCTACCCGATTCCTGCAGTCTAAAAAAATAAAAATAAAAAAATATAATATAATATAATATTATAAAAAGTATAGTGAAAATGACTCTCGGGTTTTTCTTTTTCAAGTTTAATACACAAGAAATGGATATCCGTTTAGTTTATGTTGTTTTTTTTATTTGGTCAGGTTTGGGGACCTGACTTATATGGTATGAGGATTTTTATATTATAACATGACATATATATTTTTATATATATTATAAAATGACATATATATTATATTACAATATAATATTATATATATATATATTATTACAATATAATATAATATATATATATTATATTATAATATAATATCATATTTATATTATATAATATTATAATATAATATGATATTATATTATAAATTATTATATAATATAATATATTATTATATTATAATATAATATATTATAGACAATATATAGATTAATATATAATAATAACTTTCAATATTTTTTTATGATTTGAATATTACGGATATCCGTTTTAGAACGAATATCCGTTTTGGAATCCATTTAGTAACAAATATCCGTTATGAATGGATATCCGTTTTGGACGAATATCCGTTTAGCTTTGATATTTGCTATGGCACCATGTTCTTTCTACTTGAGCCTAGAAAAAGTCAAAGTGGATTTTTGCAGTTTTGGGCAAGTTAAAAATGCCTTTTTTTCACATCGCCACTTTTTGGACCCCCATGATCTTGTACCCGTGTGGATAGTGAAAACTATTGGGTTTTATAGTGTCACATAGAGGGATCGGGGTAGCAACAAAGAAGAATGATGATATAATAAACATTCCACCTCCTACGAACATTTCTCAATTGTGTAGCTTACAAGGCAAGATTCAAGCTATCCATGTTATTTTTTTGTATCATTGGCGGATCAAACTCTTCCCTTTACCTAGCTTCTTAAGAAAGAATCAAAATTTAGATGAAATGAGGATTGTGAAAAATATTTTGAAAGTTTGAAACTACCTAGCTAATCCTCCCGTCTTGGAACCCGCTACTCAAGGAAAACCATTTATCCTTTACATCTCAACATCGACCCATGCTTTAGCTATATTGTTGGCTCAATAAGATGAGAATGGCAAAGAACATCTTGTTTACCGCATTAGTCAAACATTGATTGATTAAGAAACTCATTATACAACCATAGAAAATTTGTTTTGGCTCTTGTGTTTGCCACTAACAAATTGAGACATTATTTGTTGAATGTAGAAAAACATGTCATGAAATTTGATACTATAAAACATATTTTTGCTATAACAGATTTGTCAGGATGCTTAGCTAAGTGGGTTATGTTGTTAAACAAACAATACTATAGAGTATGAGGCCATTATTATTGGGATACATTTGGCCTTGTCCTTAGGTGTTCAACATAATTGTATATTTGGTGATTCTTAATTGATCATTAAAAAAATTAATGGGTCCTATCAAGCAAAACATGATAAGTTATCACAATATAAAGATCTCAAAATGACATTGTAGATCATTTTGAATCGTACACTATTGACAATGTTCCATGAAAGGATAATCAACACACAGATGCAATGACAAGCACTGCTTTTGTTGTTTCTCTTGAAGATTCTTCAATAGACTTCACATTCATTATCCATACTCTCACAAAACCATCAATAGATGAAAAGGTGAAGGAAAAATTAGTTGCCAATATTGAAGCCTCTAGTGAATGGTATGCGTCAATATTTAATTACCTAAAAGAAGGTACCTTTCTTGAACCAACTACCAAGAACACTAGAGCTCATATTCAAAAACTTGCAGCTCGATATATAATCCTAGTAGATGTGTTTTATAGACGATCATTCGATGGTCTTCTTATTAGATGCCTTAAAAAATCCAAAATCCCTAGAGCCCTTGAGGAAGCTCGTGCAGGTGCTTGCGAGGGGCATTTTGGAGGAAGATCATTAGTTCAAAATTTAATCTGCATAGGATACTACTGGCGAAATATGGAACAAGATTGTTTTGATCACATTAAGAAATTTCATAAATGTCAAGAGCATAATAATTTGATTTATGCTCTTGCTTTTGAACTTCGTGCCCAAATTCCTATTTGGCCATTTTTGGTATGGGATTTGGATCTTATTGGAAAAATTTCTCCTCCTTCTAGACATAAGTTTATAATTACTGCTATAGATTACTTCATGAAATGGGTAGAGGAAATTCCTCTTTGTTCCATGACTGTTGATGTACTTTGTCATTTTATCTTGGAAAACATCATCATATGATTTGGTCTTCCTTCTTCTCTAGTCTCAAATAATGGGATACCGTTTAAGAACAGTGAAGTCAAGAAATTTTTGGAAACATTTCACATTCAACATCAGTTTTCTACACCTTATTACCCACAATCTAATGGCCAAGTGGAAGCAATGAATAAAACACTTGAACAAATCTTATGCAAAATAGTTAGAAAAACATAATAACGATTGACACACTCAATTATCTTATGCATTGTGGGCTTACCACTCAAGTATTCGTACATCTATAGGAAATACACCATGTAACCTTGTTTATGGTGCAAACACAATAATTCCCTTAGAGTTAGAAATTGCCTCCTTGAGAATCTCTCTTAGGGGCCTTATTGATGATAACACTTATAGAATTTTTTTTTACAACTTGAAATGCTTGATGAAAAGTGTATAAATTCTCTCAAACATCTCCGAGCTTATTCCAAAAGAATGCAATGTATTTATAATGATAATGTAATTCCTCACTCTTTTAACAAAGGAGATTTGGAGTTATATGAAAATTAGTGTAATATAAATGCCGATGTAGATGAAAAGGGAAAGTTCAGCCCGAATTGGCTAGAACCTTATATCATTGATGAAGAATATGGGTCTAGAGCCTATAAACTTAAAACAACAAAAGGTACATCTCTTAAAGAACCTATCAATGTTGCGCATCTGCGAAGATATTACACTTATAATCTTTCGAATAGTATGCATGTTAAAGCATGTTGATAGATTAAGTAGATAGTTTTCAATTTTATCTCGCATTACTTCATTCTTGACAAACATTCTTGGTGTGTCTTGAATTATTTTGAGTAATTATTCATTTGTTTGAATTATTACTTTATTTTACATGTTATTCAATCATATGTGTGTTGTGATAAATTAGGTCATTACATGCATTTAATTTCTAAATTAGATAATAAGGGCATCTAGTTTAGCATGATCATACTTAATAAAAAATGTAGTATCTAAGTAGACAAAGGTGTTTAATTAGATAACATAACAATTAGATCATGGATACATTAATTAAATAATTTATTACCAAGATTTCTTAATAGATCACATTGACATCTAATCCAAACAAGAACTCATAGAAATAAAAATAGGCTTATATATAAAAGATCATAAAGTTTATATACATAGTCACCATAGTAACACAAATGTGGTGTGCCATATTATAATAAATCTAAGGAGGCTTATGGCTACCAGACTCCTCAGGCCCTAGTGGTGGTGCCTGTTGAGAGACAGTGGTGCGAGAGCGGCTCATAGAGCTCATCCACACTCGTAGGCCCTAAACTTGGCATATGGCTATGCCCTTGCATACAAGAGCTATGCCACGATCCTGGTCTATCTGATCCTTGTTCACCTGCACCTTAGTGATCTCTACTTGCAACGTGCTGAGTTATGACCATAAGAAAGCCTATGTCTTTCTTTCAAAAGAAACCCAATGATAAGGGTCGTTGTAATCCTCATCATTTAATTATAAATGTCAATCCAAAGCGGTGTCCATGGCGATATGCAAGAGGGAGAAGAAATCATTTGCATGACATTTTTTCTACAAACATAATTGAAAATTGTTGGAATCAAATCTAATCTAAGAGTTTGCAAATGAAATATTGGAATCAAATCTATCCTAAGAAGCATGTAAAGGGAAATACAAGAAATGTAAAGAACTGAAAATGAAATGCTGGAATCAAATCTATCCTAAGAAACTTGTAAAGGGAAATACTAGAAATGTAAAGAATTGGAAATGAAATGACTGCCAAGAAATGAAACTACAAACAACTACTGCTACTAAAATACTAAACTATATTATTTCATGAAACTCTTCCCCTAAAGCAAAGGTCTGAAAGATGAGCCTTACAGTTGTGCAACAACTTGCTAAAAGATAGGAACATCTGTTGGGAAGAAAAAACTAAGTCTTTTCTTCATCTTGCTGAGTCAATCTCCTTTGCTCATCCAAAACAAATATGCCTATTTTTCAACCCCTAAACAAGCTCCAAAAAGGTGTTTGAGAGCTGAAAAAGTCCTTCCTTAACCTCTTCTATCATCAAAACTCTTAAATCTGCCCCTATCTACTCTCAACTATTCATAAACTAAGTCGAATAGCTCCCTAAATATTTGCAACTACCCCTAAATTCTATCAATTTTTGTCTAAGTCACTCCAATTTCCTTTAATGCTCGCAACTGCTGCTTTGAAAAGCTCTAACTGTTGTCCCTTAACTTCTCATAGAAGCCTAAATTGCTCAACCTCTTCATAAATGCTATTATACTTATTCTTCACTTAGATCCTACTTAGTTCCAGAGATTTTGGAGCATGAAAGCAAATGAATGAAGAAATTTTGGTGCATGGACTGGTGAAGTTTTCTCTCAATCCACAAACTAGGTTTTTGTGAAATTTAATGGGTTTTTTTGTCTTCTTGTTTCCTAATTTTTTATCCAAAAATCTCAAGAACCCAAATCATAATTTTTAAGATATGATGAAATCTTGACTGCTAAAAATCCCTCACTTTCCTCATCATTCAAGCAACACACCGCTTCTCTTTGACTGAAGAAAACACTAATTTAGCTAATATGATTCAGGAGCATCTAGTGATGTAGGGCAATCTTGCATCACCCAAAAAAAAAGTGTTTTTTTGAAATTTTCTTTAGTTGTTTTGAGTCCCATGATGACACTTAAGGGGTGTAAGACAGTTAGGTGTCAAAAATAGCAAAAAATGACCACTTACTATTTTTAGTAAGTTGGCCTAAATGAGCTCGTATGGATGTGAAAATTTACCCCAAGGAGCAGAGCTAAAAAAATATTTCCAGTCACGAAAGAATCACCTCAATACATTGCACGGTTTGGGAGAAATTAAAGTTTTCGTCTCCAGAAATTTCTTCAATGCAGCTTCAAATTCGGATATAAAACTTTAGAGGCCCCGAAATAGCTCAAAAAGTGGCCGAACTAACCTACAATTGATTTGCATGTTGTATAGCTCGTTGAGAGCTTTCCAACGATATGTAATAATATCAAATCAGACACCTGAATCAAAAGTTATGGCCCCACAAAGTTGGTCCTCTAAAAAGTGAATTTCATTAAAAATTTCTTCCTAGGCCAAAAATCAAATGGTGGGACTTTTAGCACCAAAAAAAAAGGGGAAATTTGAACTTTCTAGAACATTCTAGGGCGGTTGTTGGGGAAAATAAAAAGGGTTAAGTGGGGTTTGTAGAAGGTGGCCCTGATAGTGCAAATTGTGGCTTCGAATAGTAGATTTTATTTTCAAAGTTGATTTTGTTGTAATGAATCAATCCCATGAGGTTGTAACATGTAAGCTTTGAATCTGTAATTTTATTTTTCTAAAATTAATTGAAAGTGAGTCATTTTTTTGTCTCACATCTTCTATGTTGGTATCTATTATTGTGTCTGTGGTTTTAGGCAGTGTATTCCTCATCATAATAGATGAGACATTTTTTTGTCTCATCATCTCCCCCACACCTAAAATGTTGTAGGTCCTCCTGCAACTCATAGTGAGCTTCGAGAGCCAATTTTTTCACTTTTATTGCAATTGCTATGGAGATTTTCTGAGAGGTGCACTAGAAATGCTTCTGAAAATATTCTGAATTACTCCAAAGCTATCTAGAGCTTGATGTCTTATCTTCATGTTGGTTCTGAGAGATCCAAAATGTCTTCAAATGCCAAAATAAATTTGCAAAATCTCTTAGGAGTAGCAATTTTTATAGAGAAATGCATGTTTTTGAGTTTTAGAGAAGAAGACATAGCATGTGTAAAACACTTATTTGCAGAAAAGAAACCCACTCTATCCTACTCTACTTATTGATGTAGATATACGTTACACAAAACCATTAACTAGTTGTAGAAAATAACATCATTTTCTCAAAAGATGGATCCATGTATTCAACTTTTTGAAAGAAGAGGAAAATCATGAGAAGAAGATGGCTAAATATTTGAACTCTGATGCTCTTCCTTCCTTTGAAATGACAACCTTATCCATAATTTATGATTCTAGTAGATGCATGGGTTGATTAGAAAGATCTTGCAATACTTCTTCACATTTTGTTGCATGCATGATTGGATGCAACTCCTTATCCTTCAAATATCTGATCAGGCAACCCTCCTTGGACTTTGAAGGTGTCCAAAGAATAATATTTTTCTTGGTGGGGCTTGACGTCATGGCCCTCTAGTTGAAGAGATTGCATAAGAGCTATTACCTTTGCATGCAAGAACCTCTTCCTTTGGATCCGTTGTTTTGGGGGGGGGGGAGATTTCTATAATAATAAACCTAAAAAAAACTTTCCAAACTAATTTTCTCTTTTGACCTACTGTCACCAAATCAACAACAACTCCCTAATGACACCTATCCCCAACAACGGTGCCAAAATGATAAGGGTCACAATAGTTCTCATCATTTAATTATAAATGTCAATCCAGGGTGGTGTTCATGGCGATATGCAAGAGGGAGAAGAAATCATTTGCATAACATTCTTTTTCTACAATCATAATTGAAAATTGTTGAAATCAAATATAATCTAAGAGCTTGTAAATGAAATACTGGAATCAAATCTATCCTAAGAAACTTGTAAAGGAAAATAGTGGAAATGTAAAGAACTAAAAATGAAATGCTTGTAAATGAAATGTTGGAATCAAATCTATCCTAAGAAACTTGTAGAGGGAGATACTGTAAATGTAAAGAATTGGAAATGAAATAATTGACAAGAAATGAAACTACAAACAACTACTACTGCTAAAATATTGAACTATATTATTTCATGAAACTCTTCGCCTAAAACAAAGGTCTGAAATATGAGCCTTATAGCTATGCAACAACTTGCTAGAATATAGGAAAATGTGTTGGGGGGAAAAAATAAGTCTTTTCTTTATCTTGCTCAGTCAATCTCCTTTGGTCGTCCAAAAAAAATATTCATATTTTGCAACCCCTAAACAAGCTCCAATAAGGTGTTAGAGAGTTGAAAAATTCCTTCCTTGACCTCTTCTACCATCAAAACTCTTAAATATACTCATATATGCTCTCAACTATCCATAAACTGGGTCGAATAGCTCCCTAGATATTTGCAACTACCCTTATATTGTCTCAAGTTTTGTCTAAGTCACTCTAATTTTCTTTAATGTTTGCAACTGTTGCTTTCAAATGCTCCAATTGTTGTCCCTTAACTGCTCACAGATGCCCAAACTACTCAACCTCTTCATAAATGCTATATTACTTATCATTCACTTAGATCCTACTTAGTTTTAGAGATTCCAGAGCATGGAAGCAAACAAATGACAAAATTTTGGCACATGGATTGGTGAAGTTTTCTCTCAAACCACAAACTAATTTTTTTGTGAAATTTAATCAATTTTTTTGCCTTGTTTCCTAATTTTTATCCAAAAATCTCAAGAACCTAGATCCTACTTTTTAAGATATGATGAAATATCAATTGTTGAAAATATTTCACTTTCCTCATCATTCAAACAACGCACCACTTCTATTTGACTGAAGAAAGCACTAATTTAACTAATAGATGAGACATTTTTTTTCTCATCACCCAAGTGGCTCAAAGCTTTTCATATGCAAACCTAAGCTCCTCATGTGTAGATCTCGTCTACTCCTCCCTAGCTCAGACCTCCTTAATCTTAACTCAATATAAATTGATGGTCCTCATAGTATCATCATAGTATGCCATCCAACTAGACAAGGGATCAAATAGGTCAGCATGGCGCCCCATGCTAGGTGGTGGCCTATGCTTCGCTTGTGTCACCTAGTGTGGGGGCATTGGTGGAACAATGCCCTTAGTGACTCGATTTAAGAAGTTAAGCTAGTCCTGTGTGAAAACTATAACAAAGAAAACATAATATAAGTCAGAGCAAGATCTAATAAATAAATCATAACTAAGGCTAAACATAGAAGATTAATGAAGTAAAAACCAACCCTCATTCACATACTCACAACAATCTAAAAATGTAACTCAAAATTTGTTTGAATCAACACCAAAAATATGTAAGGTCTCATGTTTCTTATTCAAAGACTCATGAATTGTTACAAAAACAAAGCATTATTGAAGTACAATATTTTGCAACCATATTGGGATGATGAAAACCATTACAAAATGTATGCATATCTGATTTACAACAACAAATAAAAATACAAAAATTCTCCTTCAATTTATCTTCTTTCACAATATTCTAGCTCCTTCAACCTGCATTTATCATTAGAAATCACTGCTGCAAATAAACCATGAAACCATGAACCTTCTTGTTGTTGTATTACACCTTCAAACTTGCAACAAAAATATCTTCTTAGTCTCTTTCAACCTTATTTTAGTTGAAGCTCTCAATCTCCCTTCACATAGACTTCACTAGCTCACTATCTCTCCAAATATGGAGCTCACTAGCTCCCTAAACCATGGGCTTCTATGCAAATAGAAATATACAAAAATGGAGTCTTTGAATCCTCTCTTCAATCTGAAATCTCCCCATATCACTTACAAAACTCTCAAATCCCCTTCCCAAATGACAAGGTTTGAATATATAGATTTGTGACTGAGGAAAACAACTATGGTTTTCTAAAACCATAAAAAAACTTGTCACTTTATACCCATTATTACTACCTCATTCATTTTAATCATTTAAAATTATTTTTTGGGTTTTGTGTACCTCCTTCTCACCTTTCCAGAACATTTTGAAATTCTTGATTTCGTTACAATATGAGGAAGTTATGACCATTTTACTGAGATTGGGTCTCATAGTTACGACCAGACATGCAACAACATGCAAAGCTTGTGGCCAACATACAAATGCATGCAAAGAAAGCAATTGAATATGAAATAAAATGCATACCAAGTGGTACCACCTATAAATGAGACTCCCAAATGGAATATTCCACCATTTATACCTTTGAAACATTTACTAGAGCATAATTCCTCAAAAATTACATTTTCAAATCACCACAAGGGAAAGTTATAATGTTGCAAACTAAAATATTTATTCTCCTAACCCCTAAGCCCTTATTGAAAATCAAACAAAAAAAAAATTACAATATTTTTGTTGATGCAATATTTCCTTACACCTTGGATGCTTCTGCAGCAAAGATAAATAACATATCACATCACCTAGATTGCCAACCTGCCAATCGAGATCTTGATAAGACACAATGGGTGCCCTATTGAAACTCATTTGATGGGTAGGAAGTATGGTGGGAGTTGTATGGCTAATCTTTCCATGCTCATGAGATTGGATTCCTGTTGTAGTCCATGCATGTGCTTGGGTGACATGAGGATGAGATGTCGATCTCTCCTCGGGGACATTCATGGCCTTGACTAGCTCCTCGGGCTCCTCTCTCACCAAATTTTGATCAGCCTTTATATCCTCCACTATATCCTCATCATCAGTCATATATCCATCCATGCCTCCATCCTCTCAACATGACAAAGGTCCAACATTTCCTTCAGGAATATCGTAAGGGAAGACATGTGGAGGTCATACTGTCATCCACCATCTCTCATAATCTATGGAGGTGCCTACATCATCCAAGTTATTGGGGGTGCATCCTGATCCTCATCATCTAAATTGCTAAAGGTAACATCAACAAGTGTAGGATGATGGATGGCCCTTGGCTTGGCACCACTATGTGTTCGAACCCTTTTCCTAGTACCTGCAAAACAACATGAATAAATGGGTTAAATAAGGAAATGCAAGCTAAAACAAGGATTCCCTATGAAATCCATTTACAAATTCAAATTAGGAAGAAAATATTGAAGAACACAATGCAAATGACAAAACGAGATTCAATCCTAATTAGAAAAGAAAACTCATGATCCCATGAGGGAATTGGTGCCAATTTGATGTGAAAATTGGCCCTTTCCCAATTCCTATGATGAAATCTTGATATGTTGAAGATGATATTGATCCACTTTTGATGAAAGATGAGAACTCCAAACCAAATATGCAAAAAGCCTAGCTAAGAATTCAAATGATGGATGAAAATGGCTAAGTATTTTAGCATGGTAACTTTGCAATGTTTGTGGATGATGAAATGAGGAGAGGAGCTCTTCATTTATAGGATTTCAAGATGGATGAATGTCCAAATTTGAGCAATGTGGGACTAACATTCATCCAATGATATGGTTCCATTTATCAAGCTATGAATGGATGATGGTTGTGCAAGATTTGGGGTTTGTGCCAATAAATGCCAGTATTTGAAATTCAAATTTGTTGAAATGACATGCAAGAGGGAAGGGAAAATGCAATAAATCCCACTTGGCTCAAGGCAAAGGACATGTAAGATGAATTTATTGCCTTGTTGGATGTACATGTTGACTTGGAATTTTTGAATTCAAATTGAGAGAATATTCCAAAAGATGCCTTGTGAGGAAAATAAAGATTTAATAAATGAATTAAATCTATTTTCATGTGCAACTTGCATTATCTAGATGATGTGACATGGGATGAGGTTAAATTAATCAAGGGTTTAATTAATTTAATAGGAGATTAGATGATGTGACTTATTTGACTTAGATTTATGGATTTATTTAAATCAAATAAGAGAGGAATATGATAAGAGGCTAATTAAATAAAGATTTTGATTTATTTAATTAAAAGGGATGGTGTTAGATTAAATCAAATAAGGTTTTAATTTATTTAATTTAATGGATAGACTTTAGAGATTTAATCAAATAAATTGATTATTTAATTAAATAGGGATAATTAGATCGTGGATTGATTTAATTAACAAAGGAATTGACTTAATTAATAAAATGATTTATTTAATTAAGAGGCGAATATTGATGAATTTAATCGATAGGGAATTTGATTAAATGGTTAGACTAAGGGATGATTTAGGAAGAAACAATGTTAGTAAGTCAGGATCAGATGCACGATGTCAATCAATATATTTTCGATGTCTATATTTTGCCCCTCTTTGAAGCAATGCACTTGTTGCATTGGTTCAAAGAATAAACGATCTCGATCAAAGCCAAATTTTTTTGATGTTTCAAAACTTGCCCCACTGTTGCATGGCAAGAGAAAACATGCCATTATAATGCCCCTCAAAAGATCAGATGAAAATTTTGATTTTTTGGGTGATCTCGCGAAAAAAGGGTGACAAAGTGCCTAACAGGTCCGAAAGGGGTCCGGGAGGCTAAAAACGTGTCTAAATGCAATAAAATGATAAAAAACAAGCCTCAAATGGACAAAAACAGGTTTGGGGGTGCAAAACCCTAGCAGGACAACCTTAGAGGGTCAAGAAACCTTAATTTTTAGGCTTAAAAGGGGCTCGAGGGGTCACTTTCAAGTCATTTTCACACACCTCTGCTAGCAAACCTTGAGATTTGAGCTCTAACCCCTCGGTGATATGGCACAACGACAGCTTCCTCTACACATTTCAGATCGAGTTCGGACCTACTAGCGGCCACCTAGCATCGGTGCCCCGATATGTGACCCTAACCGAAGCTTCGTTTTTTCAATTAATGCATTTATTAGCCTTTTAAAGATGAGCTCGCCTCCAGCAGCGCTATTACAACGCCGCTTGATGTTTAAAGTGCACCGCTAATTGCCTTTTTGCACCTCAATGATGCAATTCGGAGTTTAGAAACTCTAACACTAGGCTCAGGCTCGACAGGTTGATTTAGGTAAAGTGCGCCGCCGCGGCGCCCTTATCATGAAAATTGCGATGCTAGGGATAAATTGTGCCACGACGACGCTATTTAGTTCATTTTGGGCTTGCGCGAAAAAGTTTTAGAAAACTCAAACTGCAACGCTTTCACAAACTGCGCTGCTGGAAATGAGTTTGGAGCGTTAAGTTAGGATTTTTCCAAAAAATTTAACATGCTGACTTTCTCTTATGCAGGACGGGCCAAGGGAGCTTTATTCTTGGGAGCACTGATCATGGGATTTGGCGAGCGTCCTACGGGACCTGAGTGATAGAGACCAGGATCGACTGGGAGTCGCTGGTTTATGGAATATTGCATACGCTGCACCTGTGTGCACACACCTAGGGATGTTATCAGTGCTAGCTAAGAGGTGGCATAGCGAGAAATTGTCATTTCATCTCCCTATTGGTGAGGTGACTGTCACCCTGGAGGACGTCTGGCGTATTCTGCGGTTGTTAATTCATGGCTGACGGGTGATTTATGACATGGAGGACAGATGCAAGTGCTGCGTCAGAGTCCTCGCCACTCAAGACATTATTTACTGTGAGGGGCAAATCGAGCTGGAGCGGTACAAAGTCACCACACCTCCTTTCTGCTGGGCAATTGCGGCGATCATTTCAGGTTTGGTTGCCCTAGACAGACGAGGGCTGTATTTCAGTCTAGGTTGGGGTTACTGCTGGGAGAGGATGGTTTGGGATAGACCAATTTTATTTGCATGGGGACCCATCCTTCTGGATTCACTTTACAGGGATCTCCATGAGTATGCATACATGGATGGCAGAGCGCTGGGGGCCGAAGTGACACTTTTGCATGTCTAGGCATGGGAGCACATCTCTGTGTTACGTCCACGAGTCTTTCCGGTTCTGATGGGGGTAGAGGATGCCCTCGTGACACTATACAGAGGCGGTGTGTCCTTCACACACACTGGCGAGCATGGGATCCCTACTAGAGGTGGGTGCTAGATGAGATGCTTGTATTTACTTGGTGTCCATACCTTGGTCAGCATGGATGGGCTGACGATGTAGATCAGCTCTTTTACTGCCATCAAGATCTATACATGCAGGGGCGGGAGGACACTATGATCAAGAGATATCTACTCGGGCATGTATATTGTTAGTTTGGGGAGCCATAGGATCGGCCGAATGACGACTACGTAGCCGTGTTTGCACGCAACATGACACAGGTGTCATAGGGGCCTGACATTCCTACTGCGGATGTAGTTGACAACTTTTGATAGCTGGTGGCCCGACCTTGGGCCTATGATCAGGGTTTGGTAGATTTGGGCACCACACAGGCCTACAAAGATTGGTTTAGACCTCCTCTTCAGTTGACTGTTCCCGGTGAGGATCTAGAGGTACACAGGGTTAGAGGCAAGGGGAGAGGATAGGACCAGGATGAGGACCGAGGGTCACAATTCGACAGGATCCACCAGCCGTGCCCCCAGTCCCACTAGGTCATGAGGACATCCATATGCAGGATCAGTAGCAGGATCCGCCAGTCCCACCACTACGAGCCGAGGGTGAGGATCAACCTCACACACAGCCACGGGTACAACCGACAGGGCAGGCAGAGGCATAAGATGCCTTGATTTTATAGTTACAGGGACAAGTTCAGGCAGTGATGGTTGAGAGGGACCAGGCACGGGCTGAGAAGGAGCAACTTAGAGTAGAGAGGGATCAGGCTGTGCAGCAGAGACAGGTTGCAGAGCTACAGGCAGCCACAGAGCTAGGCCGCACCCAGCAGATTGAGAGCATGACAACCTCCACATTTCAGGGTACAGTTCCGGTTCAATCTTACAAGGATGCTATTCGAGAGATAGAGTACTACCATTGGGCTTACCACGACACTGTACCTAGAGCAGACTAGGTCCCAGAGTACTCAGAGCGGGCCAGCCAGAGACCACCAGAGGGTCACAGTGACAGGGGAAAGGGCAGCATTCACGGAGATTGGGTCTAATCGAGATATTATGATGTATCTTTTGTGCCTTATGGGCTCTTTTTTGATAGCCTGATGGGAATTTTGTACTGATTGACATATATGTGTATAGTGATATGATATTTATTCTTTGTACTATGACAGTATCATTGATGATATGATATATGTGAGCCAATTTTGATGTGATGCAATTTATTCTTTTATTTATGCATGGATGGTTTATTTCTATATGCTTTGCGGTGATGTTCTAATATGATGCGATGGTCATGATATGTTGCAAATGAAATGGTTTTATGAGATGCTTAGAATAACAAATGTTATTATCCTAAATGATGTATGTGATGCAATGATATGTTAATGCTAAGTGATATGCTGATGCGTATTGTGAATGAAATATGATGATATGATGTTATTTATGTTATGCAAGTATGTATGCCTAATGAATTAAATACTTATATACCTATTGTTTATGAAATAATGATTATGAGATGCTTTCGTTCATGCTATGCAATGATTTATGTAATGGTAATATGAAATGCAAATGAATGCTTATGCAATGATCAATGTAATGTTATGAGATGCCATGTAATGGGTGGAATGTGATGACATGAATGCACCTATTTAAAATTCAATGCGTATGTTTCCTATATGATATGTATATGCAATATGCTAATGATTTGTGGATGCAGGATCGATAACGGTGATGGTGATGATGATCAACTGTCATAGTACCTTGTTAGCATGATTAGTAAGGAAAGAAGAAGTCATTTCAACAATACGCAAGATGACACAAATGCAGGTGATGATGATGATGATGATGATGATTACTTGCCAAGGAATTGGGATTTTCAAAGGACCAAATTTTCTTATGTTTGATAACACACATGGTACGATGCATCAAGGTATAGCAAACTAGGATGGCGTGGTACCTAGTGTGATGGACTTTGACTCGACAATCAGATACGAGTATTCTTGTTCACACCTAACATGCGAAAACCTTGCTAGGATGCACTTCAAAAGTTTCAGACACCTCAAACCAAAACATGGAAAGGTGAACCTATCCCTGTAATAGTCAACAAGTTGCCCTTGACTTCTTCCGCACATACCTGACAAAGCAAGTATTCGCCAAGGTTATATTACAAGAATGTCCAACAAGCACAACAGACAAAAGATAATGATCGTTGCCCCATTCCTATTTATCTAAATCCCCTGTTTTAGGATATCATCAAGAAATCCTTGGAATGAGCGCAAAAGTAAGATAAGTCAAAAGATATAGACCAAGTAAACAAACAAACTAATGCTCTTCAATACTGCTAACAGAAAAAGGATGTGTTTTCTAAGATGATAACCAAAACTTATTGCCAAAAGATAATGCCCATTGTAGGAAGGATTCATCCTAGGACATGTTAGTGGATGGCGGCAAGTCATTTCATTTATAAGGGATGATTGATATGGGACCATTTCAGATGATGTGTTACCGATACGAAGGGATAACCAACTTGCTTACTCACTGACTTAGACTTAAGACTTGACGTTTTGAGTTCTGCTTTTAAACTGCTAGACTTGTTTCCAACTGTTTCACCAAAGGTTGATGATGACGATCTAGTTTATTATGGATGGTGCTTATTGCGGATGCAAGCGAGGTGGGATGGATGGATTTTTGTATGTTTTTGATGTTTTTGAAATGTTTTTGAGGCTGTTTTTGGTATTTTGGATTTGTCAAATGTTTTGATTTTTGATTTTTCAAATGTTTTTGGGATTTTCTGAGATTTTGACCAAGGACCTAACCTAAAGACCTATCCTAGGGGTCTTGGGGGCTGATCGACAGATTAGCCTTGCCTACGTTATACATGCAAAGACCACGTAGTTCGACTAATGACTTGACCGATTTACAAATGATGATATACATGATGAGATGTCAGTTTATTATGACGAACTCCTAAAGGACTAACCTAAATGTCTCGATGGATGATCAAAGATCAACCTTGCCTACGTTCAAGCTTAGAGACGATGTAGTTCGACAAGATGACCTTGTTTTTGGATTTTGAATGACTTTTTTCACCTGTTTTTGGATTTTGATATGTTTTGAATGTTTTTGTGCTTTTTCGATGTTTTGGATCTTCTAATTTTGAGGACTTTAAGATCATACACGAATTTGATCTGATAAGAACGTGCCCCCAGCACGATGCAATAGACTACTCCGATGAAGGTAGGACAAACTGACCTTGAGAATTGGGCCAAGTAGTACTAAGAGGAATCATGATACGAACACAGGACCAAGCTATGGTGCGGATGCGAGTGAATGTGTGATGGATGGAGACCTGAATGCGATGGATGATGGGAGCGAAATGGATGGATGATGCCAAACAAGCCACAAAGATCTTGGTGGATGGAAAGTGCTTATTTACACAAGGCACCTGTTTGCCAGGTTTTCACCAAGGTACTTGCCCAAAGTGCCACCGAAGTGGTTTTCACTATAGGACGATTTTTTTGATCCATTTTCTAATTTTTTTGGATTTTTTTCTTTTATTTTTATTTTTTTGCTTGTTACCAAGACGCCTGTTTGCTAGGTTTTCACCTAAGTAACCATTATTTCAGGACTTTTTTCTAATTTTTTGGATTTTTTAGTTCTATACCTTGAAAGATTTAGGCATAAAACTTTTTGAGATGGGAGCTATTCATGGGCTCCTGCAGAGGTTCCCCTTTGGGTGTTGATAACTGATATGCCCTTGATTTATAACTTGCTGTGATGACAAAGGGTCCTAACGAATTAGGTTCGAACTTGCCTTTGCTGCTGGGGTTTGGGATATTCTTCTGATTTTCTTTTAAGACCAGTTCTCCTACTTGGAAAGTCCTGCTTCTGATTTTCTTGTTGTAGCTCCATTTGAGTCTATTTTGATAGACTTGTAGATGGTTTAGAGCATCCATGCGTTTCTCATCCAGTAACTCCAAATTGTTTAGTCTTGATACCCGATAGTCCTCATCCGTGATGAGGTTTTGCAATGATATTCTGAGGGATGGGAGCTCGATCTCAATGGGGAGTATGACTTCTGATCCGTAGACCAAGGAGAAGGGGGTGGCACGGGTGGGTGTGCGGATGCTGGTTCGATAAGCCCAAAGGGCAGGATTAAGCTATAGATGCCAGTCATGACCTGTGTCATTGACTGTTTTCTTGAGGATTTTGAGGATGGTTTTGTTCGTAGCTTCTGCTTGGCCATTGCCTTGGGGATAGTATGAGGTGGAGAAGCGATGCTGGATTTTGAATTTCTCACACAAATCGCGAACCTCCTGGTTCTTGAATGGTGTCCCATTATATGAGATAATGGCTTGTGGGACACCGTAACGACAGATGAGATAGTTCAGGATGAATTTTGAGATCTGCTTCCTAGTGATATATATCATGGGTATGGCTTCCACCCACTTTGTGAAGTAGTCGGTTGCAGTTATGATGAACTTGTGGCCATTGGATGAGGTGGGTGAGATTTTTCCAATGAGATCGAGTCCCCACTATGAAAAGGGCCATGGTGTGATAATGGAGTGAAGTTCTTGAGCTGAAGCATGGATGAGGTCCCCATGCTGCTAACATTGTAAACACATTTTAGCATGATCATGCACTTCTCTTTCCATTGTGGGCCAATAATACCCCATCCTCAACAATTTCTTGGCCATGGTCATTCCACTTGAGTGTGAACCACAAATACCGTTATGAACCTCAGTTATAGCAGTTAATGCCTCCTCAACATTTATACAGCATAGCAAGGTACCTTCTATGCTTCTACGGTATAATGTATCACCTAGGATCACAAATCTAGATGCCTTTTTGATAAAGGTTCATTTTAGGCTCGATGGTAGGTCAGCGGGTATGACTCCTATGCGAAGATATGTGTAGATGTCATGGTACCAAGGATCACTTGGACCAATGATTTCACACATGAATTTTGATTCTGGTACCTCAAATGTGGGGACGAGAAGCTACTCAATCAGAAATTCATATTTCGGCGCATTATGAGGGATATCTAATAGGGATCCAATTGTAGCCATGGCATCTGTTGCTCTATTGTTGGTTCTTGGAATCTGCTCGAATGTTATGTCAATGAAGTTTTCCTTTAGAGTCTCCACCAATTTCTTGTATGGAGTGAGCTTATCATCCTTAGTTTGATATTCATTATTGACCTGATTTATGATCAACTGAGAGTCCCCATATACCTTGAGAGCTATGATGTTCCATTGCACTGCTATCCTGAGGCCTATAGTCAAAGCCTCATATTCTGCTATGTTGTTAGTGCAAGGAAATGCCAGTTTGTATGACTTCGGTATGCAATCCCCTTGTGGGGTGATGAAGAAGAAACCAACTACTAATCCATGTTGTGTGTATGAACCATCGAAGTATAATTTCTAGTGGTCCACTACGTTGAGGTTAAAAATGGATTCATCTAGAAATTTTGAGACAAGAGGATTCTCAGAATACATAGGTGCTTCTGCTAGTTGGTCTACAATAACTTGACCCTTGATGGCTTTTCACTCTACATACTCGATGTCATACTCTGACAGTATCATTACCCATTTTTCCATTCTGCCGGTTAGCATTGCCTTTGATAATAGATACTTGAGGGGATCAATTTTGGCAATGAGCTTGATCTTGTGTGCCAACATGTAATGTCTAATTTTTTGGGATGCAAACACTACTGTGAGGCATGCTTTTTCAATGAATGAGTAATTTAGCTCATGACTGACCATTGTTCTGCTGATGTAGTAGATGGCCCTCTCAGTTCTATTTTCATCATGCTGAGTTAGGAGAGCTCCAAGGGCTGCTGGTGTTGCTGACACATATAAGATCAATGGCTTTCTTGGGATAGGTGGCATTAAAACTGGTGGTGTCAGTAAATATTCCTTAATTTTGTTAAATGCCTCTTCACATTTTGTATCCCATTTGTATGCTACCCCCTTGTGGAGTAGGTGAGAATATGGGTTCTACTTGTCTGCTAGTTTTTCTATGAAACGTCAGATGGATTGAAGTCGGCTGTGGAGACCTCTTAGTTGTTTTAATGTCTTTGGTGCTTCCATCTCGAGGATTGCTTTCACTTTCGCCAGATCCACCTCGATACCCCACATGGAGACTATGTATCCTAGCAATTTACTTGACTGTACGCCGAAGACACACTTCTTGGGATTTAGTCTGACTTTGTATTCCTCCAGTTTGTCAAAGATAGCACTTAGGTTTGCTATATGATCTTGTCTTTTTCTTGACTTAGCTAGAATGTTGTCGACATAGTCTTCGACTGTTTTATGAATCATGTCATGGAATATTAGTGTCATGGCCCTTTGATAGGTTGCTCCTACGTTCTTTAGGCCGAATGGCATCATGTTCCAGTAGTAGGTCCCCCATGGACAAGTGAAAGCCATCTTATGTTGATCTTCTTTTGCTATCATAATCTAGTTGTATCCTGAAAATCCATCCATTAGTGATAGCATCTCATGCCCTGCTATCATGTCTACTATCATGTCGATGTTAGGAAGTGGGAAATCATTTTTCAGACATGCTTTGTTCAAATCTCAGAAGTCCATGCAGATTCTGATGGCTCTGTCAAGTTTTGAAACAGGTACCAAGTTTGATACCCATTCTAGATAATCAATTGGTTGTATGAATCCTGCATCTAGCAACTTTTTGAGCTCCATTTTGACTAACAAAGTGATTTGGGGATGCATTTTTTGAAGCTTTTGTTTGACTGGCTTTGCTTCTGGATATACTACTAAATGATGAACCACAGTCTCTGGATCTAGCCCTGGCATGTTAGCATAACTCCATGCGAAGTTTATTTGTCTTTCCTTTAGGAATGCTGCTAGGAGTTCTTGCTCCTCTGATAATAATGATTCCACATAAAATGTGATATGTGGGGCCTCCTCGGTTCCTAGGTTGACTAGATTGCACTTTTCGCCCAAGAATGCTAACTTCTCTTGATGAATAGCTCTTAAGGGAAGATTGAATCCTTCATCCTCGGGCGCCTCAGGGAGGTTTTCACCATTGGATACATTCTTTCTTTTTACTATTTTCTTGTCAGAGTGCCACAGTGTGGTTTTCACTCAAGGACTTGGATATGATTCTTAGTTTCTCACTTTTGCGACTGAAGGATTCAATTTTTTCCCCATAATAGGCGTGTGTGTCCAACTCTATTATAAAGCCTATTTTGTGATCTCCATCTGGAATGTTATCCCTCAATCCCATGAATTCTGAGAGCACTTCATCATTTTTGAATGTATCGAGAACTGGTGGTCCTTGTTGGTCATAGTCAATCAGTTGGGGGTACACTAAACGGATCTCATGATTTTGATGATTGGATTCAAAGGATAGGGTACTAATCATACACAGGGTGGTATTTTCGAATAGCCTAGGTAGATTAGTCAAGGTATCTTCATCATCACTACTAATATAGGGCTCAGTTATAAAGTTATGTGTTTCTCTACCTATGACTATTGGTGAGTGTAATTGTACTAGTACTGGCTGAGGAGAAACATTAGCCGTTCTAACTAGAGGAATTCGACCATGTACGATTATTCTCAGAGGCGTACATCCAAGACCAAAATTTTTTATGGGTCGCATCTCTAGCATGATAGGTATTATGAGACCGTTGTCATTTTGTCCCAGTCGTTGATTTCTATCATAGCCCATTGCAAGCATCATGTGTAGGCCCTTGCTTCTTTTGTCCATTGGTAAATTAGCTGCCAATCTTTCATCTTGATACAACATGTGAGATGGATCTGCTTCAATAACCTCATGACCAAGGTCTCCCCATCTTGTGAATTCGGGATAGTTTTTAGGATAGGTTTTTGATGTGGAAGCTTGATTTTCTTGTGGGCGTCCCCGTGATCTAGGATATTGTGGTAACTCTCCTATCACAAAAGCATTGTTAGGGAGTTTGTAGCTTCCACAACTATCCTTTTGGATGATGAGCTTAATATCGGAGATGGTGGGGATGGCAGGTGTCTCTGTCGTAGAAGTCGACGTGAGAGTGGTGGGGTCAATATATGGTGTGGATGGGCCCTCATCGTTCTTTGGCACTTGGGGGATTTTGTAATACTTGGCCTCAAGATTTTTGCAATATGAAAATGTTTCGGGATCCCCGTGGACGGTGACCTCTTGTCCATTATGTGTAAATTTCACATATTGGTGGAAGGTTGATGCTACAAATTTCATTGCATGGATCCATGGGCATCCCAGGAGGATATTATATGGCAAGTCGAGGTCCAAGACCTGACATGTGGTTTCCATGAGTGTTGGCCCTACTTGAATAGGGAGTTTAATCGTGCCCTGAGACACTCTTTCTTGGTCATCATATGCTCTTATTGTGATGCCCTTTCCTTTGTCAATGGAATCTTCTGATATTTTCAACTGCTTGATGAGGCTAAGAGAATAGATGTTCAAACCTGTACCTCCATCCACCAAGACCCTTTTGATATTTCTCTTGTGTACAATGGCTTCCAAGTGAAGTGCATGGTTGTGAGATGGTTGGGCGGGGAAATTTTGGGCAGAGAATGTAAGGAGATTAGGCATTATGATATTTCCGACCATAGCTTGGAATTGCTCTGCATCGAGATCTGTGGGGACAGTGGATGAGGCTAATGCTTGCTCAAGGATCTTCTTATGCGCCAATGATATTTTTAACAACTCCATGATGGAGATGTGTGATGGAATTCTCTTGAGTTGTTCTACAACATTGTAGCTATGTGGAATGGCTCTAGATGAAGGGATTCTATTAGGTTGGGATGATCTTGCAATGATGACTTTGCCGCCTCTTGTGGTGACTCCACAATCTTCGGCGTGGGCGCCCTTGATGGTGATGACCATGCAATCTTCATTTAGGGAGGCAACGACTGTTTCGTACACATGATTTACACTTTCCTTCCCTTTATCATTTTTATTGCCTTTGTTGCCATGATTCGGCATCGGATTCGTGTAGATTTTTAGATCTTGATTTTTGGTAGGTGGTTCCACATTTATGATTTTCTTGTCAATGAGATCTTTGATGATATTTTTGAGTCTCATGCAATTGTTTGTGGTATGAACTTTGATTTTATGAAATTCGCAAAGTTGATTTTCATTATACCAAGGGGGTTTGACGTTGGGTTCTTGGTAATTCTCGAATGTAGGAGGCTTGATGAGTTTTTCATCGATCAATTTTTTTAGTATGTATTCCAATGGTTCCCCCAAGATAGCATATTTTTGTTTGGGATAACTTTTGTGTTGGGGTGGCCCTCTTTGATCATTGAGGTTATTGATGGTTGGATTGTTGTTGGGTTGGTATGTTGTGTGATGAGTGTTTTGGCATTGATTTTGGATTTGCGGTGTGGGTGTGTTTTGGCGTGGACCACTAATGACCACCTTGGCATCGACGATGCCATCTTTAGTGATGTTCTTGTTTATTGCCCATGTATGAGGTTTATCATTTTAATTTGATGGTGGGCGGTTATTTTGATGTTCATGATATGATGTTGATTCAACAAGTTGAGTCACAAGGGCTCTTTTGATGCTGAGCGCCTTGGAGATCAATTGTTCATATGTAGTGATACCCTGAACCTTGAGATGAATTGCTAAGAAAATTTCAAGGTTGGCGATGATGGTGCAAACTTGTTGTTCTTCTGGCATGGTCCACTTACTCCGATTGGCCTTGGAGCGCCATCGTTGAAGGAATGAAGCAAAATATTAATTCTTTCCTTGTTTTAGAGCGTTCTTCGAGACTAACATCCATTGCAATGTTACATGCATAGTTCCTAATGAATGTATCCCTGATTTCTTGGAATGTTCTAATGCTTGAAGGTAAGCGAGAGAACCATTCTATAGTGGGACCTACCAAGCTTCTAGGAAATAGCCGCATTAGATAAGTATCGTCATATGTGACTTCCATGCAATGAACCTGGAATTCCCTGAGGTGATCTTTAGGGTTTCCCATCCCTCGATATTTGTCAAATTTGGGGATTTCAAATCCCTTGGGGAATGGTTTCATCTCTAAGCTCCTATCAAATGGATAGGGACACAAGTTGCTTGGTGTTTTGGTTGTTTTCCCTGATTGAAGGTCGAGCACTTGTTGCGAAAGCAACTTGAGTTGTGTCATTACATCACTTTGCGGATCAGGGGGTCAGATGAAAGTGTTTTGAGGTGTTTGAATCATGGGTTGGATGGGTGGATTGGTTGGTGCATTGTTCGATGGTATCGGTATGTTCTGGCAGGAAAAGTAGGCTTCTACTTGCTTTTGTATGAACAATGCTTGTTGTTGATCTTGTTGTTGTTGCGCTAGGATTTGTGCTTGTTGTTGTGCTTTTTGTTGTTCCCACAACGCTTGTTGTTGGGCTAGAAATTCTACTACTTCTTGGTGCTCTTGGTATTGCTTTAGTGCTTGCTGATATGCTTGCACTTGCATTGCTTGTGCAAGAAGTTGTGCTTGAGCTTGATATTGAGATTGCGCTTGAGCTTGGGCTTGTGCTTGTGCTGCTTCCACTTGTGCGGCTTGTTGCTGCAATAATAGTTGTGCTTGAGCGACCCTTTGTGCTTGCAATGCTTGTGCGACTTGTGTAGCTTGTTGTTGTTGCTGTTGCAATAAAGCTAAGGCTTGTTGTGCTTGTTGTGCTTGTAATGCGGCTTGTGCAGCTTGAGTAGCTTGTGTGGCTTGTGCAACTTGTTGTACAGCTTTTTGTTTTTGAACTTGTTGGTACCCTCTTTGAAAAGCGGCTTGCAATGCTGCGTTGTATTGGCTTGATGTGGTGAAAGTTGGTGGTGGTGGGGGTGGTGGTGGATTTGCAATGGTGGTAGATGATATTGTGTTGATGTTTTGGGTGTTGGATAGTGGTATTGATGTGATTGGTCCTTGAGAGACCATGCTTTGTGATGTTAGGGGTGCGTTTGATGATGTTGCCATTGCTTGCACATTTGTCATTTGTTGTTGCGATATCAACGACAGATTTTGCGTGTTTGGTGCAATGCTTTGATTGATGGTTGGGATGTAGGTTTGATTGATACTTGGTAGGGGAGGAAGCCCTAAACCAAGGAGTGGTGTGGATGATAATGGCAATGGCGGAAGGGGTGGAAAGGTGAGGGGTGTGAGTTGTTGTGAAAACATCGTGGTGTCGAATAAGCCCCCTAGTTCGAACGTATCTCCCTCTTCTTGTGAATTTGTGAGAAGAGGTGTTTGAGGAGTTGCGTGAAAGAATGATGACGATGGATCGAGATGGAATGTGAGAGGAACATTTTTGTGTAATGGGTTTTCGGGTATGTTTTGTTCCAATGTGGTGTTTGCGTCCAAGTTTTGATTATTTACAAGGGGATGTGATTGAAGAGCATTGAGAAATGTGTTTCCCTTGTTGACATTGGGTTGGGTTGGAGCAAATGATGTTGTGTTTTGCGGCATGTTTTGCGTGATGTTTTGGGATGGAGGTGTAGATGAAATGGGAATGGTGGATGAGATAGGTGGAAAGGATGTCTCCACTATAGTACTTATATCAAAATTTGGAGGCAACTTGGCCCCTTGTTTTGCTAGTTCAAGCATGTATAATGAAGGGTTGAGTCTCATCATGATGTTGAAGATTTTATGATTCTCTGGATTTTGAAGCATTTCTGTCATTTCCTCACAAGACATTCCAAAATTAAGGTCCTCTCCTTGATTTTCTTCTTGCGGATTTTGCGATGATGAGAGGGTCAATGGATTGCTTGATTCAGCTGGATTCATTTCTGTGTTTGTTTGGCTAAGATCGCTTGAAGCGGGTGTTTCTTTGTTGGCTTCCATACTCTTCTTGTATTGAGATCTCGTTTGAACCATAAAACAAGGATCAATCCTCGAGAATATGGGAGATGAATCTCTTGATTCTTTGGATCAATTGTTATTTTATGTCCCAAAGTAGAAGGTTTTAGGATGTCTTGAGGATCAAATGTGATGATATGATGATGATGTTAGGGATGGATGATATGGATGTTCTTGGCTTTTGATAAATATTGAATGAGATACTAGGCTTTTAGGACTTGTGGATTTTGATTTTGATTTTGGATTTTGAGATTTTGTCCTTGATTTTGATTTGTTTTTGACTTGGATGTTTAAACAAAAAGACCCTAAGATGTTTGGATGATGATCTAAGGGATAGCTTTGTTCAAAGGATGATAATTTGAATATGTGTGAGGAGAAGGATGCATCTACCCACACCTATTCAAACAAGATGATTGTTTCACTAAGCATATGAAGAAGGATTCATCTACATACACTAAGCTAGACAAGATGATTTTGATAACTTTGACTAAGTATATGCAAAAGGATGCATCTACACATACCTAGCCAAAGGTTTTTTTGCTAATGTTTTCAAGGATTTTGGTCTCAATGATATTGATGATTTTGATTTTTCCACAAAGCCTAGTATCAAGGATGATTTCAAGATATTTCAAAAGGTGATGATGAGATGAAATTTGTTTTGATGTTTTGAAGGATGAATGAAAAATAGATTTTGATATGTTTTGATCCTAAGGTTAACCTAAAAAGATACACTTTGTTTGCCTAGACCTAGGTATTGAAGAGCATGCAAATGCTTCCTAATGACCTTTGTAACCAAGACATGATTTCATTTGAACATTCATTTTCGGATTTCCAATCAATGATTTGTGCTTTGGGATTTGGAGTCTTCAACACATATGAAAGTTCAATTGGCTTAGCTTTGCTTAATGTCTTATTTTTACCAAAAACACTTTCTTCAATTAGGTTTTCAAACTAAGATGTCTAATGTCTTAATTTCCTCAAACCCCACAAGATATGTTATGTGGAAATTTAATGAACTTAAGGCAAGGGTTTTCCTATTATTTACTTAAGAAGACAAATTGAGATATAATCCAATGCTTAGAAACCTCTAAGGACGTGAATCCCAAGGGAAAGCAATAACATATGGATTGGGTCAATTGTATTTGTCCTCAAAAGGGTTTGAAATTTGGATGATGTTAAGTGTTTGTTTTTGAGATGTTTTCGATCAAGCAATGCATTTTGTAACCCAAGAATAAGTACAATCTTATGGATGAGTAAGACAATATTTGTTGGATTCCCACTTGGACAAGTCCAGCTACACTTATCTCTAGCGAATGGTTAGATGCTTGACCCCACTGGCTCCCCTCCACGGCTGATTAATGTCAATCGAGGCAGCCAAGCATCAACACCAATGAAACTCCCATGGCATGCTTTCCATTTCTACTAGAAGACCGTAAAAGTGTGGGGTGGCTTCAGCGACCGTTCTTGCACCAACAAATAGATAAAAGGATTTTGGCAAATTCTAGCACATGGGTTTTAGTAAGGACTTTCCATTTGTAGGAGTTGACCCAATGTGGCAAGAGTCCCCTTTCAGATCCATCTTGTTGGAGTCAACCGCGTGATATTGGCATTTCTTCTAATATCCACATTTATATCCTTGGAAATACTCTTGGCTTTAGAGTGTTACCGGTTGAGTTGTTCCCTTGGGTGAGTACTTTTTCTCCAAGGCAGGCCCTCTAGGATAAACAAAAGCGAATGAAGAACAATATTCATACTTGATCAATCCTTGTTGGCAACAAGGAGAGAGAATGTACACAACAAAGCCCCCACTCACACTCGCACAATATTTTGTTCAATTTTAAGCCCAAATCGAAGTGTGGAGGTGATTGCTTTATCTTAACCCAAAGTCATGAAAAAGACCTTTTGATTCTCAAGATTGCTATAAAGCGCAAGAGAAGCGCATACGTCCTTTTTCAATGGCTTTAGTCTAAGTAATCCCTCACAAAAAAACAAAGCTACACTTGTTCTTTTTAGATCCATAAAGCAATGTGCGAGTTCATTTTAGAGCACCAAATCACAAGTGAAAAGACATTTGTTCAATTTGTTAATCCCATTAACAAAAGGAATTGACTTAATTAGATAAAATGATTTATTTAATTAAGAGACGAATATTGATGAATTTAATCAGATAGGGGAATTTGATTAAATGGTTAGACCGAGGGATGATTTAGGAAGAAACAATGTTAGTAAGTCAGGATCAGATGCACGATGTCAATCAGTATATTTTTGATGTCTACACTATGCATGGATCTCAAGAATGTAGGCCACAAGCAAGGCGCTATATGTATATGACCAAACTGACACATGACATGATCATAATGGAATAGAATGATGATATAGTCATGACACCCAAAAATTAACCTATCCTGTTGCATCCTATCCAATTGTTGTATAAGACTGAGCCACTACAGTAGAGTCATGTATGGTCTCCATACTATTCCATCCTCCTCTAGATGATCGAACCTAACTCTCTAGTGTAATAGATCTTTGCATTTCTAGGCTCACCTCAGAGTATAACATAAGGCTTATGGATAACCGTGAGCTATCATGGTGGGAAACCTGGTCGGTTTGGTACATGTAATATGCTTGAAGGCCCCTGAAGAAGGGTACAATGGACAATTTTGTGAACCTCTTGATAGAAAAAATGACCAAGATCATAATAAATATGTATGATCATGCTTCATCCCCAAGCATAGATTGTCTGATGCTCCCTCATCTCTTGTATAGTATGAACCAAGCCCCATCAAGGTGTGTGCCTCATCCATCAGCTGCAAGAGCTAAGGCGATGCTCATGCACATGATCTGATGAACTAAGGGAACATAAACATATAGAATCCACCAGAGCTTGATGTGTGCTTTAGAATCAGTGGGAGTTATATGAAAGCTAGTACACTATTGAATATCCTACCTCATCTGTCGACACGTGCGGTACTCATCAAGGTGGATGGTCTCACCCCGGTCAGGTAATCTAAGTATATGGTGTATATCCTCAAGTGTAACTATCATATAACCCTATTAGGAGATGCAATATCAAAGTATCTACATTCCACCACTCAAATAATGCCATAATCATCACATCGTGATACCTCATCGGTGGCATTAGGTATATACAATATAACCCAGTGATACACAAATTCTACTCCTTAGTAAGTCATGTAAACTACTCTCAGAGAAGGGAAAATAATCGTCCTCCTAAGCATCGTCAAACACATGGTAGATCCTGGAAGAAGAAAAGGAAATCATTAGTAACATGGTAAAAATAGTTATCCAAAAAGTTAAAAGTAAAACTGGTGCAACAACACCTAGGAAAAACTAGTCAGTTACACCTAGGAAAAATTAGTCAGTTAGGAAGACTAGAATGAAGTTTTGTTTTTGCAATATTTTCCATGAAGGTCATGTTGACCAGTGGATTGAGGTAGATAACTTAGAGGTGTGTTGATCCCAAGGATAGAAGTTGTGAAGGGATGAATAAGTTTTGAAGCTCATCTTGCTTAGTTTTCTAAAAGTTGGCAAAGGTTGAAAAACACAGTGGATTTTATAACTTTTGCCATTAGGTCATCAATAGGTTCGACTAAAGGAGCTTAAATATTTTTGGAGCCTATTTAAGGTGTGCTTCGACCATGGAGCAGGGTTGGAAGCACAGATGTTGTAGTGAATTTTTGTGAAATTGAAGGAAGATAGCGTTCTGTGAGACAATTTCTGATTTTTGCATCTAAATAGAGCTTTAATGGATCAAATATGCTACTATTTTGACTGTAGAATGTAGTGTTGTTAGCATACAAGCATTGTGTAACATTAAATAGCTTCCTTGTTCAATTTTCAACACCATTTGTAAATAGTTTACTTTTTCCCTATTGCTGGTCTAAACCAGACAATTTTGAGGAAATGGAGTGCTAGAACACTTTCCCACCATACAAACTATACGACCCTTTGGGAATAGTGCCTAGACTCCATGTTTGTATAGATGGTAGGTTTTAGGGTTTGTGTGTGTGCAGGAGTTGCTAGCAAAGTCTTGCCCTAGGTGAGCCAGGAAGAGTCCAGCTAGGGAAGACATGGGGTGCAGAGCACATAACTTGCAGGGGTGATAAGGTATTGATAAATTTCCTTTTGGAGAATTCAGCTATGAGTCTTGGCAAGGCTTGGTGGTCAGGAGGAGGCTCCATCAACCCATTTGGTGTGTGAAATATTTGACAGTTTGGAAGCAGCATGAAAAAGGATTAAAAACCCTAGTTTTTGGCCATTTTTGAGTAGGGCAATGTACAGACAGTACAGGCTCCAAACCCTAAAAATCTTCAAGGTGTGGCCATAGGAAACACAAACCCCAAGAAAATATCCTAGGTCATTTAGAGGTTTTTGGAGTGGTTTCCATTTTTCTTGGGTTAGGAGACCTAATTGGGGCTCAAGGGCTAGTAGCCTTTTTAACCCTAGAAGAGGGTTTGGTGAGAGCGATGGAAAATTGGAGATTGGTGGATGATCAAGAACCCTAGGGGGATGGTCTTTAAGCCATGGGAGACATCACACACCCCTGCATCAAATTAGTGAAGGTTGGAGATTTAGCTAGCCTTTAGGAAGATTAAGGGCTAAGGAGAGAATGGCAGAGAGAGCACCAAGATTGGTTTGGTTAGGGAAATGGAGATGATAGTAGGGTTGGCTAGGTGAACCAGGGGTGCCTAACAAGCATTAGGGCCTATAGGTTAAGGTGGTGGAGAGTGACACCAAAGGGGTTTGCCAAGGTGAGACCCAGAGCATGGAACAGTGAGTGTTCCATCTAACCCTACCCTATCAGATTGGTATCAGAGCAGTTAAAATATTTGGGATAGAATCTTGCATGTCAGACCTTGAATCTAGTGGTTCTACCATCACGGTGACAAATGCTGAATTGGCTAAGATGGTTGAAGAACAGGAGGAAGAAAATAGGCTAATGAGGGAAAGAATAGCCCAACTTGAGCAAGTAATGAGGAGCACACAGTTAGAAGGAAGGATACCAAAGGAAGAAGAGGTTGCAGAGGAAGACAAGACCCCTAAACCTGACCCTGTTTTGAAAGAAGAGCCTTTCTTGAAAGCATTGAAGGCTTTGAGTGGAAAATCACTTGAAGGCATACCACTATTTAGTGGAAAAATGGAAGCTAAATTAGTCATGGATTGGATAGAGGGAATGGAAAACCATTTTGAGTGTGATGGGGTCACAGAAGCACATAAGGTAAAGGTGGCCAAATCAAGGTTAAGAGGTTCTGTGTTGACATGGTGGAAGTTCATTCAGATAGAGAGGGAAAAGGAAGGCAAGCAACCTATCTCTACTTGGAAGGGAATGGTTGCCAAGGTAAGAGAAGCATACATGCCCGATGACTATGAAATTCAGTTGCATAAGAAAAGACAAAGCTTGAGGCAAAGAGACCAAGATGTGAACTCTTATACTAAGGAGTTTCAAAAACTTTGCATGAGGTCTAATGTGATAGAGGATGAAAGTCTCAAGGTGGCTAGATATATTAACAACTTGAAGTGGAACATTCAAGAGGAAATGACTCTTCTAAGTCCCAAGACAGTACACCAATGTTACCAATTAGCTATAAAGATTGAGGAAAGAAGTAAGAGGAAACAAGAACAAACTTCTAAGAGCAGAGGTAAAGGCAGAGATCAAAGAGATCAAAGAGGACAGCGAGGTGGATACCAAGGTAGAGGGACTAAACAAAGAAATTAGGCAGAGTCTAAACTCACAGAGCATGGAAGTGATACATCTTCTAGAGGAGGATATAACAGAGGTAGAGGACCTCAAGGAGGTTTAAATAGAGGAAGAGGAGCAGTCAGGAGCAATTCTTACTTTGCTAATATGAAGTGTTACCATTGTGGACAAGTAGGTCATCCTACTTATAGGTGCCTAGAGAAAGCATCTCCATCAAATACTGAGAAGAGAGTGGCATATGCATAAGAGGACACCGTGAGTGTCAAATCACCAGAGGTTAGTCACATTGAATCAGCAGTGGGGGAGAATCTGATGTTTAGTAGAGTTTTGATCAGACAACTAGTCAAGGAAGAGCCAAAACAGAGAAGAGCCTTATTTAGAGTGAAATGAAAAATACTTGGGAAAGTATGCAAGGTTATTGTGGATTCAGGTTCAACTGATAACATCATCTCAGAGGAGGTAGTAAGGAAGTTGAAATTAGAGAAAGTACCCCACACCAATCCCTACAAGGTGACATGGTTGAACAAAGGACAGTGTTCTTGTCAATGAGCAGACAATGGTGGAGTTCTCCATTGGAGGATACAAAGACAAGTTGGTTTGTGATGTTTTACCCATGAATGCATGCCATCTACTATTGGGCAGACCATGGTAGTATGACAGAAGTGTCATGTATGATGGAAAAGAGAGCACCATTTATTTCAAGAAGGATGGGAAGACATTTAAGCTGCAGTCACTATTAGATGAGGAAGAAGGAAATTCAAAGACACCTAGTTTCTTGTTGAGCAGTGGTAAGGAGTTCCTTAACAACCTACATCAAGGAGGTGAAGGATATGTGGTTATGTTACAACCTAAAGAAGAAGACAAGGCTGAAAAGATAGTCATACCCGGAGTAGTCCTAAAGTTGTTGGATCAGTTCAAGGACATTGTAAGTGATGGTGCACCTACAAATCTACCACCAAAGAGAGCCATAAGTCATCAAATTGACTTCATACCTGGAGCCTCATTGCCTAACAAAGCAGCTTATAAGCTTACACTGGATCATAATCTAGAGGTAGCTAGGCAAGTGCAAGAGTTGTTGGATCAAGGATTGATTCAAAAGAGTATCAACCCATGTGCAGTACCGGTAGTCTTGGCAACCAAGAAGGGAGGTAAATGGAGGTTATGCACTGATTCTAGAGCAATAAATAGGATCACCATTAGGTATATGTTCCCTATTCCTAGAATTAAAGACTTAATGGATTGTCTTGGAGGAGCTCAATAATACACAAAGTTGGATCTCAAGAGTGGATACCATCAGATTAGAATTAAGGATGGTGATGAGTGGAAGACAACATTTAAGAAAAATGATGGGTTATATGAATGGAGAGTGATGCCATTTGGTCTCTCCAATGCCCCTAGCACATTCATGAGGCTCATGAATGAAGTGCTCAAAGGCTTCATAGGGGCATTTGTGGTGGTATACCTTGATGACATCCTCATATTCAGAAAGACATTAGAAGAGCATTTAAAACATGTGGAGTTGGTTCTTAGAAGGTTGCAAGAGGAGAAGTTGGCAATCAATCTAGAGAAGTGTGAGTTCTTTAAGCAAGAGCTTGTATATTTGGGTTTTGTAGTGTCCAAAGGATCATTGAAGATGGATCCAAGTAAGATGGAAGCTATCCTAAACTGGCCTACACTAACCATAGGGACTGAGGTAAGAAGTTTCTGTGGATTGGCTCAGTTCTACAGAAAATTCATAAGGAACTTTAGTGGTATATGTGCACCAGTCCTAGATACAATCAAGGGTGGTTTAAAAACTAAGTTTGTGTGGACTCAAGAAGCTAAGAAAGGGTTTGAGAAATTGAAACAAGAGGTGGCAACTCAACCTATTCTCTTATTACCTAGTTTTGACAAATTGTTCATTGTTGAATGTGATGCAAGTGGAGTGGCAGTAGGAGGAGTACTAAGTCAAGAGGGTAGGCCTATAGCCTTCTTTAGTGAGAAGCTCAATGAAGCAAAGAAGAGGTATTCAACTTATGACTTAGAACTTTATGCTTTGGTTCAGTCACTTAGGAAGTGGAGGCATTACCTTCTACCCAAGGAACTTGTAGTCTTTACCAACAATCAGGCACTTAGCTATATGAATACCCAAGAGAAGTTGAGCAATAGACACTTGAAGTGGATGGAATACATCCAAGCTTTTACCTTCACCATCAAGCACAAGAAGGGACAACTAAACAAAGTAGTAGATGCATTGAGCAGGAGGTTGTTGATAGTGCAAGAGATACAAGTGAAGAGCATAGGGATTGACAGTTTTAAAGATCTCTATGGGGAAGATGAAGACTTTTCAGAGGTCTATAAGGTATGTTATAACTTTGAGAACCATTTCCATAGCCAATACTCAGAGTATACATTGCAAAGTGGGTTATTGTTTAAAGGAAATCAGTTATGTGTTCCAAGAGGGTCAATGAGGGAAAATCTCATTCAAGAAAAGCATAATGGAAGTCTTAGTGGACATTTTGGCATCAACAAGACTTTAGAACTAGTGCAAAGAGTCTTTTACTGGCCTAAGTTGGCAAGAGATGTTAGAAAGTATGTGGAACAATGTGTTGTGTGTATGAAAGCTAAGGGAGGAGCTAGTAATGCTGGTCTATATCAACCCCTACCCATTCTTAATAGACCATGGGAGTGTGTAAGCATGGATTTTGTGGTAGGCCTTCCTAAGACCAAGACTGGTTTTGACAATGTCTATGTAGTAGTGGACAAATTTAGCAAAATGAGTCATTTTATCCCTTGCAAAACTACTCATGATGCTAGTTACATAGCTCATCTCTTCTTCAAGGAAGTTGTAAGGATCCATAGATTTCCTTTGAGCATTGTTTCAGACAGGGATGTGAAGTTCATGAGTCACTTTTGGAAGACTCTATGGAGTAGATTGGGTACCAACCTGTCATTTGGATCAGCTTACCATCCTCAGACCGATGGTCAAACATAGGTGGTTAACAGGGTGCTAGGTAACCTTCTAAGGTGCCTAACTAAGGAGTATGGACAGACATGGGATATGGTTATCTCACAAGCTGAGTATGCTTACAATGATAGTGTGAACTAGACCACAGGGAAGAGTCCTTTTGAAGTTGTGTATGGGATGAACCCAAGAGGCATATGTGAGGTCAGAGATCTTGGAGCTATGGAACATAGAAGTGGACATGCAGAGGACTTCAGTCAAACCATGAAAGAGATTCAGCAGCAGGTGAAGAAGACAGTCACCGAGGCTACACAAAAGTTGAAGGAGAAGGCAGATTTGTCAAGAAAAGATGTATAATTTGTAGTAGGAGACTATGTCATGGTCCACCTCAACAAATCAAGGTTACAGAAGGGTACATCAACCAAGTTGCAGAGGAAGAGAGTGGGTCCATGCAAGGTGTTAGCCAAGTATGGGAAAAATGCATACAAGGTGGAGTTACCTGCAAATTTAGGAATTTCACCAATGTTTAATGTAGCTAATTTGATCAGATATAAGGGATCGGTCAATGATTTAGATCATAACAATAGAGAAATCTTCAAGGATGTAAGCAACATACCCTTACCTACTCCAGACAAGCAACAAGCAGAATGAATCTTGGAGTCAAGAGTGCAAAAGTCTACAAGGCATAAGGTGTACATGGAACACCTTATCAAGTGGAAGAACAAGCATGAATCAGAAGCCACATGGGTACAAGAAGATCAGTTCAAGAAGTTTGGTATTGACCTGTCATTGATCTCTCCTTCCATTCCTTAGTGTTTGGGCTAAGAGGGGGAGAATGGTGCATGAGCACCTAGGAAAAACTAGTCAGTTAGGAAGACTAGAATGGAGTTTTTTTTTTGCAATGATTTCCATGAAGGTCATGTTGACCAGTGGATTGAGGTAGATAACTTAGAGGTGTGTTGATCCCAAGGATAGAAGTTGTGAAGGGATGAATAAGTTTTGAAACTCATCTTCCTTAGTTTTCTAAAAGTTGGCAAATGTTGAAAAACACAGTGGATTTTATAACTTTTGCCATTAGGTCATCAATAGGTTTGACTAAAGGAGCTTAACTATTTTTGGAGCCTATTTAAGGTGTGTTTCAACCATGGAGCAGGGTTGGAAGCACGGATGTCGTAGTGATTTTTTGTGAAATTGAAGGAAGACAACGTTCTGTGAGATAATTTCTAATTTTTGCATCTAAATAGAGCTTTAAGGAATTAAATCTGCTACTGTTTTGACTATAGGATGTAGTGTTGTTATCATACAAGAATTTTGTAACATTAAATAGCTTCCTTCAATTTTCAAGCACCATTTGTAAATAGTTTACTTTTGCCCTGTTGCTGGTCTAAACCAGATAGTTTTGAGGAAATGGAGTGCTAGACCACTTTCCCACCATACAAACTGTACTGCCCTTTGGGAATAGTTCCTAGACTCCATGTTTGTATAGATGGTAGGTTTTATGGTTTGTGTGTGTGCAGGAGCTGCTAGCAAAGTCTTGCCCTAGGCGAGCCAGGAAGAGTCCGGCTAGGGAAGACATGGGGTGCAGAGCACATAACTTGCAGGGGTGACAAGGTATTGATAAATTTCCTTTTGGAGAATTCGGCTGTGAGTCTTGGAAAGTCTTGGTGGTTAGGAGGAGGCTCCATCAACCCATTTGGTGTGTGAAATATTTGACAGTTTGGAAGCAGCATGAAAAAGGATTAAAAACCCTAGTTTTTGGCCATTTTTGAGTAGGGCAGTGTATGGATAGTACAGGCTCCAAACCCCAAAAATCTTCAAGGTGTGGCCATAGGAAACAAAAAAATAAAGAAAATATCCTAGGTCATTTAGAGGTTTTTGGAGTGGTTTCCATTTTTCTTGGGTTAGGAGACCTAATTGGGGCTCAAGGGCTAGTAGCCTTTTTAACCCTAGAAGAGGGTTTGGTGAGAGCGATGGAAAATTGGAGATTGGTGGATGATCAAGAACCCTAGGGGGATGGTCTTGAAGCCATGGGAGACATCACACACCCCTGCATCGAATTAGTGAAGGTTGGAGATTTAGCTAGCCTTTAGGAAGATTAAGGGCTAAGGAGAGAATGGCAGAGAGAGCACCAATATTGGCTTGGTTAGGGAAATGGAGATGATAGTAGGGTTGGACAAGAGAACTAGGGGTGCCTAACAAGCATTAGGGCCTATAGGTTAAGGTGGTGGAGAGTGACACCAAAGGGGTTCGCCAAGGTGAGACCCAAAGCATGGAACAATGAGTGTTCCATCCAACCCTACCCTATCAAAAACAAGACTGACTCAAGACATTGTCGCCATTTTTGGACAAGGGGTTTGGGACACTGTCACCATTTTGGGATAAGGGGTCTGGATAGGTCACCAATTTGGGATAGGGTCATCCAAAGAGGACATAATTACCTAGTTTGGATAGGGACACCATGATTTTTGGAAAATTCTTAAAAATAGTGTATAATACTAAGGGAAACCATAGGAAGTAGGTACAAGGAACTCACCTCTAGTGTGATTGTGTCATTTGCAACCTTTGCTCGTAGGACCTTGAGTCTTGGGGGTTGGTATGGTCCTCGACTCAGAATATTCACTCCTTTGCACCAAGGTATCTTTCTCAGAATCTCCAAATAGTAAATGTGAAAATGATGGTAAAAAAAATAGTTTTGAACTAACATAGTAAAATTTCCTAGTAGCATATTTCACTCAAATCACATAATTTGGGCTAGAGAACTTTGATTTCAATGTTGTCTATTATGTTAGATTCGTAGTTTTGTCCTTGATATTATCCAATGTTTATAGATAGATGGTGTTGTGGTCTCATAACCCTATCATAAGCATTTCCATCACAAAGCCTACTAGTTCGATGTGGTTAGATTACTACCTTGATTCCACCTCCATAAAGCAAGAAGAATTAGGCGGACATACATCTACCCTTAGATTTGGTTCTCCATAGAAGTTAACATATTGTGTATAAGATGATTTTGAACAGCTAAAAAATGAGTTTTGTAAGATGTGGTTCCTAACACTGTGGTTTTGCAGATGAATAAATTGGGGGCTTCATTCTCTCACTAAAAAATGAATCATAATATCCATATGAGTATCCTTTTATGAAGTATGATTTACTTTAGCTTGCATATGCATGTAGTATTATATGGTTGCTAAAGTGGGGGCTAAATGTAGCGTAAAAAATAGGTGATAATATAATTTCACACTTAGTTTGGAACAATTTTAGTGACCCTTGCATTCGTGCATTTTCAACCCCTCCTAAATAGGCCCTAATTCCCTTTATTATGCATTCCAAGGCCTATTTTTATCGTTTTTTGACAAATTGCAAGCATTGAATAAGTGCAACCAATTGTTACTTTTCCCTCGATCAAGTGTGTCTTGGAAATTTGGGCTAAGACCCATTCACCATGGTGAATGGGTCCCCCTTTTTGGCCAGGACCCAAATTTTAATGAGTTTTGGCAACATTTTAACATTCAAAATTCAGATTTCAAATGTCGGCTTTCAAGATCTATTTTTTTAGGAAATTAGAGAAATGCCTATAAATACCTAGTCTTTTCACCATTTCAAAACTAGAACACAAGAGATAACATTAAAGCAAGAAAAATTTGAATTCTTGGAGCAGCACTACTTGAAATTGTAGGTCTTCAAGCCCATTTACAAATTTGATCAAGCTTTATCACATGATTGAAGGTTGATGTCTATGGAAGAGCATGATGGATTCTAGGGTTGGGAGATGCATTTGGTCACTTCCCTCCACCTAATGACTTGTTTCCTAGGTGCTATGATCTTCAAACTTCATTCTACTTGCAACCTAAAGCAAGGTATCATTGCATTTCAGATTTACCTATTGTGTTATGACTTCTCCCTAATTGGATCTTATCATTGTCATATAGGAATCTCACTCTAATGCACTTGAGTAGGGTTTCTTTGAATTCTAGCTCATAACAACCTTAGAAACACATAAGGTTACGGCACACACACTATAATATCTTTATCTTTTTGTTGAGGTTTAATTACCAAAATAGGGGTTTGACTAAGGCAAACCCCCATATAGCCACCCAAATAATTTCTTTTGTATATTTATTGCAGGTCTAGATCCGAAGATGAAGATTTGCAGGTATAGGAACAAAGAGTAGACAGAGGGCTATAGGATTAGAATTTGAAGTTTTAGTAAGGTTTGCAAAGACATAAATCCATTCTTAAGCCTAAAAAAGATGCAGGTCTAGGTCCAATTTACTCACCTTTGAGGTTGAAAGTCAATCTCTGCACCTTGTGGACTTGCATCCTAATGAAACCCTTAAAAATGGGGAATTGATATTAGGTTCTTTGTACTTAGGACTCCTTTCCCCACATTTTTTATGTTTCAAAGGGTAAAAATGATAATATGGTGCAATGATGTAGGATCATCCTAGATGCAAGAGAAATCTTGCATCAACTAAAAAAAAAATCTAATGCTTGATTGTTTATCTTAATTTTGTTGTTTTCAAGTCTAGTGAATAAATTTATTGTCTGACTAAATTTTTTATTTTTACCAATAGTAATATAGAGTTCATTTACTATTACCTTGCTAGAAATGATTTAAATTTATTATTTTATTTACAAAAATAATGTTAGGGCATTAGAATTACTGGGAAACCTCTAGAAACCTCTAAGTGCCAAAAAGTGTGCTGCAATATATTTTAAATTAATATTTTAATGTTTTTTACAACTCGGGCATTGCAAATGAAGGGGAATATGTTAGAGCATTATGGTGGATTCCAAAGGGAAGTTAATCATCCATTCTTGTGCTAAAATTTATATATTTCCATCATATGTTGTGAAATTTTTTAAATAGATTGGGAAGTCGGTAGATAGAGATAAGCTAATGAGGAGTGTTGAATAGAAGCAATCAACCATGGATGCATGTGAAGAGCATAAGTTGTAAGATTTATTATTATTTTTGAGGATGAGAAGCTATAGGTTGAATATTGAAAGTTATTCCATTAAGAATTTTATCAGTTTTGAGGTTTCAGAACTCCAGATGGTCATGAAGTTGAGATTATTTTGATTGTTGTCTTGATCCAGTTGATGGTAATTGTGTGGGAGAAGTTTTAATTCCATTGCAGCTATAACATGACTGCAATTTTAGTTTGTAATCATTAATTGGGTGATGCAATGGAAATAGTTTCATTTGAAATTAGTCCATGTAGATGAGTTTGTTGTAATTATTTTGAGATTGAGTTTTAAGAAGTACCATTTGTATAATTTGATTAATTTTTTGTTGTGAAGTTGAGTATATGTTGAGTGGGATTCCTCCTTGAATCAAATGGTACTAGAGATAGAGTTCCTAAGTGTGTAAATATATTTCCAAATGTGAGGCAATTTACACTAGACCTAAGGTTGTGGGTATGCACTTCAAGAGGATTTGAGGATGAGGGAATGAATTTTGTTTGAGATCAATTGGTTGTCCTCAAATAAAGATTAAATCTAGGTAGAAGGTGTAAAAATGTCCTCTAGTGTGGGGAAGTGGGTAGAGGGGGTTCTAAGAGGTGCATCTTCTAGGATCTTTGTTGGGTAGAGGATAGTTGTAGTTGTGTGAGTACTTTGTTTAAGGTTATGGAAGTTACATATTATGTGAATTGAATGTGTGATTGAAGATGGAAAAGCAGAAGAATATGAGGTATGTCTTGGGAAAGGCTTTAGGAATTTAAGTTCTTGCAAGGAAGGAAAGAATATTCATAGTTGTAAAATATAATATGAAGAGTATTTTGAAGGATATGATGAAGACAAGGAAAGAAATAAACCAACATGAAGAAGAAGAGAAGAAAAAGGGTGAGGTTGAGTCCCATTATTTTTTAATATTGATTTATTTTTAGATGAATTTGTGTGTGCAAGAAAAGATGAAGAAGAGATTCTTGTGCAAGAGGATGAAGAAGAAAATAACAAGATTGTAGCAACATATCTTATTGAAGGAATGAAGGAAGGTGTGAAAGAAATTGTAGCTAAGAATGAGGAGGGCAAATAATATGTTGCAATAAAGATTTGTGAAGAATTTATAGAAAATGAAAGAAAAATTAAGAGTGTAGTAGTAGTTATGAGCCCTTTGGAGTGTTAGGATTTGGTGGTGTACACCATTGCATATATTAATTTATTTAATGTTGTAATTAAATAATTATTTAGTGTGGTGCACTTAGGAGGTGTGTTTAGCTACATTAGATAATTATTTGGGGCCACATGTAATGTTGTATTGTAACATTGGTTTAATTATTTTATGTGTGGGAGATAAATGACATGTTGGAAAGAGACACTACAAATGTTTTCTAGTGTTTTCATTGATGGAAACACTAGTCAGTGATTCGATCTGCATGTCAGTATTTAATCATACCGAAAGTCAGATTGAAGATCAATAATTATCTGTCAAGTTAGAACATTGCATCCGACAGAATTGTGTTCATCAATTCACATGCAATTTTCTGTTATCATTTTGAGTTTTGGATCTCAGGGAAGGTTTTTTGGCATATGATCTCTATTATTTTTGAATCATAGAGCCTCATATCGATTTGTGTGCAAGTTAGGAGATTTAGTTGATTAATTTTCTGCTTATCAATGCAAAAGGTCGACTAAGTGAATGTAGCTATTGCAGATATTTGAGGAGCAATTGTTTAAGTATGTTTGTGTTTGAGCATGTTGATTTGGGTCCTTAGTATGTTGTGGTTGACTTTTGTCGGTGTGCATTAAAAATTAATTATGGATTGAGCTAAAATTTTGTAAATATTTTCATATTTTGTTGGAGCCGACATGTAGTGATTAAATCTTTAGTTGCGGATATAGATAAGTGATCGATTATATCATTTTGATGTATGTATGAAGTGTGTTAATGTGTGTTGCGAATGTCAAAAGAATTGTAGATCGAATATGCACAGTTTCATTTGTGCATAAAGGGATTTGTTATGCGAGTTAGAGTAGAAGTGCAGAATTAGACAGAAGGTCAAGAAAGCAATCAATGTGCTTAACCGAAACTATTCTCAGGCATTTGTAGATGCTATTTCATAGTTCACCACTCCAGTTGTCTTTTGAAATTGATTGTAAGGTAGTGAGCCTTTCTGTTTTTGAGCAATGAGCTCTAGGCAGTGTGCCTGAATGCAAGTACATTCCCATTTTGTAAACATCTTTTTGAGTATACTCAGATAATATTGTGGATTGACCTCCACCGTGGTTTTTCCCCTAACAGGGTTTCCACATAAAAACTCCTTGTGTTATGGTGTTGTGGTTGCTTGTTTTATGTTCATGCATATTTCTTTTGGTTGAATTTTATAAGTGCTTTAAATATCAGATTAATAAAGCTAAAAATTGTAGAACATTGATTCACCCCCCCTCTCAGTGTTCCTTGATTCCAAAAATTGGTATCAGAGCCTAGTTCCTCAAAAGAAGTTTAAAATCTTGGGGAATATCTGGGAAAGTGATTCAATAGATTCAAGCAGTCTTCAACAACAACTTCTGGTGGCCCTAGATGATCTTGATCAGTCAAAATCTGAAGTCTGGGAATTGCAAACAAATCTTATGAATGTTGAGAAATTCATTCAATCATTGAAAGATAAAATCAATGAGTCAAGGGAGAAGATAAGAGAACTATGTGATCAGATCAAGCATAAAGAAAGTAAGAGCATGGAAGGAGAACACCTGAGTCAAGCCTTGAAGGAAAAGATAGAGGAATGTGAAAAGCTTTCCAGAGATAATGCAGTACTAAGGCATGAGATGGAATCTATTATGATAAGGATGACCAAGGAGATTGAAGAGAAACTTGCTTAGTCCTTGAAAGAGAAATCTAAAGAATGCAACCGAATTACTAACAGATTCAATCAATTGGAGCTTGAATTGGAACAATCTAGAAATAATGAAGAAGAGCTTGAAAAGCAGATTGTTGATCTTAGAGATGAACTTGCTACTGCAAATGAATTCAAGGAGAAGTTCAAGATTAGCTCAGCCAAGCTTGATGAATTGATTAAAAGTCAGAGGACTAAAGGTGACAAGCGAGGTCTTGGATATGAGAAAGGAGAAAGTTTCAGATCTGGACAAAGGAGATTTAGGCAAGGAAATCAGATGAACAAAGTTGGAAGGTATCCGGTAAGATAACCTAATGCTCAAAGGTTCAATGGTTACTGTTTTGTTTGCAATAAATTTGGTCATATGGCAACTCAATGTAGAAGCATAATGAATCCAAGTGGTCCATCATTCTCAGGTCAGTGCTTTAATTGTAATAAGTTTGGTCATAAGTCAAATGAATGCAAAAATATGATGAACAACTTTTATAAAGATGTCAGATGTTATACATGCAATAGATTTGGCCATATTGCTAACTGGTGTAGATTAAGAGAAAATCAATGGAATAACTGGTTTGGATAAAGAAATGTGGTGTGCTACAATTGCAACAAATCCAATCACATTGCTAGATTTTGCAGAAGGGGTCTAGTAAATCAAGGGAGAAACATGCAGAAGGATGAAAAGGGAAAAGGAAAAGTCACTACAGATGATATCAAGAAGCAAATGAAGAAGATATGGGTGAAGAAGAGTCCATTTGCTGTAGGAAATGATTCCACACTAGAACCAAGATCTAGTAATTCCTCCGGGAATTAGATTGTGGCCTCTATCCTAGGGGGAGTTATCAAGAAAATTCTTCAAACTCCCTATCCATAGTTAGTACTGGGATATGGATGAGTGCAGTGATTGCATTGATGATCTACAGATGCTGTTGTAACAATTGGAGAGAGTATTTATGCAGAATTGAAGGTCCGCAAAAGAGTTATCTCTCATAGTGTATGGAAATAGGGTATCCAAATGAGTTAGGGTTGTAGACATCCAAATTTGGACAATTAATTTATCCAAATTTATCACTTTTCATCTAAACATCCTCTTATCCGAGTTAATTAAGTAATATTACTATTATTTAATTAATATATTTAATTCTGCCAAATCCCTAAGGTATTTAATTAATAATTAAATACCTTACCCTCCTTAATCCTCTTTTCATCAAATAAATTAAATAAATATTACATTTATTTAATTCCTCGCATGCCATTTCATCTAATCCTAATCCATCTCCTAATCTCTTCATTAAGGATGCACATGCCTAATCCTTGATTAGGATGTGTCACATCCTCCAACTTTTGCAAGTTGGTTTTAATCCTAATTAACCCCTAATTATCCTCTAATTACTGATTAGTCAAACCTAATTAGTACCTTGGTCAACTCTCCCCATCCCCGGAATTTTTAATTTCTTTTTATTCACCCTAGGCTCCTCTCTTCCCCATGAATTTTTAATTCACTTTTATTCCTCCTAGAATCCCCTTTCCCATACATCTTCTAGAACCTTTGACTTGTCACATCAAGTCACATGTGACAAATTCCCACCTTTTGGGAACCTTGTCTTATCCACCAGATTCTTCCAATCATTATGAATTTTTAATTCACTTTAATTCACCCAAGTTTCTTCCCATCTCCCAATGTACTTGCAAGGTACTTGTACTTCCTCCACATCATGTACCTCCCTTCCACCTCACTTACACCTCATCTCCCCTTAGCCACTTCACCATCCACATGTCAAGATGTGAGGGCTTGTGAGTTCTCAGCCCACCATAGCCCTTCATCTTGACCTTGTTGGATGAATCTTGACCGTTGAATTCTCTAGAGAATTCAAATTCTTCTATAAATACCCCCTCCTCAAGGGCATTTTCAACACTTTGGATTTTCATAACTACATGCTGCCAATTTGCATTCTCAATCATCCACTATCATCTAGCCATTCATTCTAATCACTTTGCACATACAATCTTGCATTTAGTCACTCAAGAAATCATCTAAGGAGCACACAAAATCATCCCAAGCAAGGGCCAATCAAGGAGACATCAACAGCAAGGAAGGTGAAATCATTTGCATCTTGTTTTATCCATTTTCCTTCTTGTTTTGTCACTCTTTAGGTTAATCTTGAAGTGTCCCTAGTCTTTTATCACTTGCATTTTTAGGTATTTTGCACATTAGAGTAGGGTAAAATTCTTAGGATCACAAGGGTAAAAGCATTTATTGTGATAAAAATTTAGGTGTGTGAATGATAAAAGGTCATTTGTATTCTTCATTTGTCACTTTGCACTTTGAGAAGAAGAATTTTGGAGAGCTTTGAAGCGAACTTTGGCGAATTGTGGTGAGATTCAAGTGTGAAGGCGATTTGGCGATCAAACCCTAATCCAACGAAAAGGTATTTATCGAGAAAACTTGTGAACTTGTGAATTTGTGAAAATGGTTGCTGCGTTGGTAGTTGATATCAATGATAGGCCCTGTCCAAAATTCAAGTGGAACCCTTTCAAATCTATTGAGACAGAGCCCTTAGGTGCATTTTCATTTGTTCTGTATGACGTCTTGCATATTAAAGACATTAGGGCATACATTCATGCAAATATTGAGGAGTTAGGGAGCTCAAATTTGTTGAATTTGTTTACAAATCATATAGTTGGAGAAGATTTTAAGGTAAAACCTGAATTCAAAACCCTAGAGGAGAAGAAATTCATGCAGATTATAAAATTTCCTGTGTTCGATGAAAGTGAATGGGTCCTATATATTTTGAGCCAAGTTCATGCTGAATTTATGTGGTTGAGTCAACCTTTTAAGATTACAAAAGAAGTCATAAGCATTGTTACTGGTTTAAATTCCTCTGGTGGATTGTCGATCTTGAAGTCTGTGAAGAATCAGATAGTTACTGATGCAACTGGTTCAATATTTGATAAAAGAGCTATGACAATTGATGATATTATTGAAGTGGATGTCAGGTTTGCATCTATGGTCATTGGTTACAAGATCTATCATTCCAACTGGGATAATTTTGTATTCGACACAACTATCTATGCAACATAGCAGATGGTGAAGGAGAATGCAAAGTATGATCTATGTGAACTACTTTGAATCCAATTAATGGATAATCTTGGAAAAATCAAGAAAGATAAGAAGAATTCCTTCAAATATGGTAATCTGCTGTTGTGTTTATTCTTTTATTTCATGAATGAAGTTTTGGGAGTTGGAAAAGTGCATTGGAAAGGTGATAAGCTTGTAGCTGTTCAGATTAGAGACATGTTATATAGCATTGGTGATAGTAAAGCCAGGAAAACTATAATCTGGGGTTATTTCAAGAACTTTCAGAATGAAATGTAAGCCAGGGAAAGAATTCCAAAGTCTATTGTGGAGAATTACAAGGATACTATTTGCTTTATTATTGACATTGATCAATGCTTGATGGAAGTTACAGATCCTAGAATGGTCTGGATTATGCCAATGGGCTATGAAGTTGAGGAGAACATCTTGGAACTGTATGGACAAAATTTGTTAAGTAAGTCTCAGGATTTGACAAAAGAGAGGTTTCGAACCTATGAAGAAAAAGATATGCAAGTACATGAGCAGTTGAAGAAACATATGATAGTTCAGAAGGTAAGGAAGGAAGTTGAAGCCTTTGCAAAGAGCATGGGTATATCTACAAAAGCAGTAAGAGAAGCTAGAAGAAAGAGAGAAATAGTTGAAGCAGGAGAGCTAGTTAGATCTGAATCTTCTAGTCCAACAACATCCTTTGCCTAAACTAGATCTACAAGAAGCTTTCCTCTCTCATTCGGTCCTGCAAAGAAGTCAACCCTTGTGAAAACTCAAGCCAAGGCATCCGGTAAGAGGAAGAAGGACAAGAGCACAAGAGTCTATGCTGATGTCTAAGAAGATGAAGAGGTAAGGGAAATAAAGCATATGGGCACCCAGGAAACAAAAGTCACTAAGGACAAGCCCTATGATGAAGAAAAGGCAAAGAAAAAGATGAAAATTGACAAACCAGGTATGTCTGTAGAAGAAGTTGAAAAGCCTTGATTAAGGATGGTAATCTTAGACCTCTTGGTGAATGGTATGACACCTTTGACAGTGTTGGTCAAAGGGTTCTCGAGGAAGCTTCAATAAAGTACTTGAATAATTTCAATATGACTCTTATTGAAATAATTTCTAAGTTACCCAAAGGTCTATATGAAGTTTTGGAAATGAGAAGAGTAAGTGCAAGGACATAAGAAGAGAAAATGAGAGAATGGATACTTGCTGATCTATGTCTGATGATGTCATTAGAAGAGATGAAGAATACTCTAAATGAAGCTAAAAGGGATTTTAAGAGAAAAGCAAGGGTGAACAAGTTGATGATTATATAGACTGAAGAAGTGGCAAAGGATACTGAGAAAATCCTTAAGGAAACTCTGTTAAGGAACATATACAATGATGTCTCTAAAGAAGTGCATGTTGAAGATGTTTCATCTGATTCGGTAAATGAAGAAGGAAAAGAAGAAAAATTTGAATCCTTTATATATACACGATGCTAAAATTTCTATGGAGACTGAAGCTCCTAAAGTTGTGTGGGTTGAAGGAAAAGATATTCCTGAAGCTATGAAAGAATTAGTGATTGAAGAGAAGAAGGATGAAGTGAAGGAGATTCTCGTGGAAGCAAGAGACACCGCTAAGGCAGTAAAGGAGTTCTTGGAAGAGAAACAAGAATATTTTTATCATGAATTGATTAAAGGTCCTATCAACTTGGCTACTTTGTCTCTGATTGAGAAACTAAAAGTTGCATCATTTGCATAGGCCAAGGAAAGAGAAGAAATTATGAAATCACATATTGAAGATAGTGAGTTGTTGAATCTTACATCCGGTATTCTGGAAAAGATTATGCCTTCATATGTCAAGGATTCATCTGATTCGCCATCCGGTCAGCTAAAGAAACTTGTTAATTTTGTAAGTACTCACTTTGAGTCACTTGAGAAGTCAACTATGGATAAGGTTCAGAAGGAGTTTGATGCTAAAAGGTTCAGTAGGTTGAAAGGCATGATATCTAATGATAAACTTTGTTAGCTACTTGTGTAAAGAATATTCTCAAGCATGTGAGAAACAATTAGCAGATATCACTCAAGCATTTAATCCTCTAGCCATTTTTGTTGGAGAGCAAGAAGGTCAAGTCATATCCTTGCTTGAAAAAATCAAAAGTTTGAAGCATGAAGAAAGTATCATTATTGAAAGGGTTTGTGAGCTTAGATGACTAATTGGTCCAAAGATGGAAATAATGTTGAGTGCATTGTACGAAGCACAAGATGTTATGGCAGTCAGTGATCCGACGAACCTTGAATCAACAAAGATGAAATCTTACTTATTTTGTGGTCACATGACTATCTTGGAGAGTTTCAAGAAGGGTTGGGACACTAGTTTGAGCTTTTTGAAGAATAATTTTATAGATATATTCAAGTTTATGTAAGTTGTAGAAGCATGTTTGTACATATGCAGTTTGTTCATAGTGATTTTGTTTGATTTTTGGTATGTAGATTCTTGCCTTTGCCATTGATGTCAAAGGGGGAGAGTGGGACAGTGAAAAATGTTATAATCCTCTCAGGGGGAGTTGTCTTTTTAAAGTTTTGAAGGTTGGAAGTGTAATTCATGTTGGTACTGATCCGACACTTAGTCATTTTTCACTAAGTGTTGCCATAAATGCCAAAGGGGGAGATTGTTGGCAAGAGACATTGCAAATTTTTTTTGGGGTTGTCATTGATGGAAACCCTAGTCAGCGATTCGATCCACACATCAATATTTGATCATACCAGAAGTCAAATTGAAGATCAGTAATTATCTGTCAAGTTAGAACATTGCATCCAACAAAATTGTGTTCATTGATTCACATGCAATTTTTTGTTATCATTTTGAGTTGTGGATCTCAGGGAAGGTTTTTTGGTTTATGATCTCTATTATTTTTGAATCATAGAGCCTCATATCGATTTGTGTGCAAGTTAGGAGATCTAGTTGATTAATTTTTGAATCATAAAGCCTCGTATTAGTGCAAAAGGCTGACTAAGTGAATGTAGCTATTGTGGATATTCGAGGAGCAATTGTTTTAGTATTTTTGTGTTCGAGCATGTTGATTTGGGTCCTCACTATGTTGTGGCTGAATTTTGTTGGTGTGCATTGAAAATTAATTATGGATTGAGCTGAAAGTTTGTAAATATTTTCATATTTTGTTGGAGCCAACATGTAGCGATTAAATCTTTAGTTGTAGATATATATAAGTGATCAATTATATCATTTTGATGTATGTATGAAGTGTGTCGATGTGTGTTGCGAATGTCAGAAGAATTGTAGAATGACTATGCATAGTTTCACTTGTGCATAAAGGGATTTGTTATGTGAGTTAGAGCAAAACAAAGTAGAAGTGTAGAATCAGACAAAAGGTCAAGAAAGCGATCAATGTGCTTAACCAGAACTATTCTCAGGCATTTGTAGATGCTATTTCATAGTTCACCACTCTAGTTGTCTTTTGACATTGATTGTAAGGCAGTGAGCCTTTTTGTTTTTGAGCAGTGAGCTCTAGGCAGTGTGCCTGAATGCAAGTGCATTCCCATTTTGTAAACATCTTTTTGAGTATGCTCAAATAATATTGTGGATTGACCTCCACCGTGGTTTTTCCCCTAACAGGGTTTCCACGTAAAAAATCCTTGTGTTATGGTGTTGTGGTTGCTTGTTTTATGATCATGCATATTTATTTTGGTTGAATGTTATAAGTGCTTTAAAGATCAGATTAATAAAGCTAAAAATTGTAGAACACTTATTCACCCCCCCTCTTAGTGTTCCTTGATTCCAACAAGACAATGATTTAATATTCGAGGAAAGTGTTTAATAATGTGTAGAGTTAGTACCCAATATTAAATGAGGGGTCAATGGTTTTGTGTTCACATATATTTGTGGCACATGGTTTTATCTTACCACTTGGTTGTATTAGTGTGAGCTTGAGTCTATATAAGCAAGCACATGATTAGTGGTTAAGATTGGTTGGGTGAGTGGGTTGTCATATTATTGAGTCTTGTTGAGGAGTGCATATGTGAAGCATGTCATGAGATGTTTGGATTCATGGTTGGATACATGAAGGATACATTGGAGAGGCTTGATGTTTTTGTTGGAAGAATGAGGTGTTTGTCATTGATGCTATTGTTGGCAACATGAGCATGTGGGATAAGCACAAGGTATATTGTTATGCATTGTAGTGTTGTCACTGATGTCAACATTGTACCCCGGTAAGAGGATCATTGTGTAGATTAGTTTAGGTGGCTCAGCCACATTTTAGGATGTTTGTGTAAGGAAATTTTGCAAGAAAGTTTGATCCCGTGAAGACATTTGTGATGGAAACTGACTAAGTGTTAATACCAATGATTTTGTTTTCAAACCATCCAGTTTTTGGGTCTACATCGATCCACCATTCAATACTTTTCTCTATAGTTCTAGTATAATGTTTTTGGTTGGTAGAAGTATCTAATTCCAAAGTTTCATCTTTTTTTGGCTCTTGGAGTGAGAGTTATGAGTAAAAAAAGTTTTACTTGACAGTTACAGGTGTTTTCCAGTTTTATGCATCTAATTCGGAGAATCCACACTTCTTCATGGATTGGATTTTTTCTCTGCAAATTTGAGGAGATGTTGACAGGTGTCAATAGATTGTGCATTCCAATTGGCATGGTGTTTGGAGGTTCGCGTGTATGAATGTGGATGTACAATTGGTGAATTTTGAAATTAGGTCTTATGTGATGCTGACCTAATAGGTTTGAAGGTATGTGAAGCTTAATTAAGTATTACGGAGTTATGCTGGAGCTATTATAGGTCCATGTTGACAAACTTGGTATATTACAAGCCTTGGTTTATGGTGCAGAGGTGAATTTTTTTGAATTTGAGCTGAGAAGTCATATTTTGTATATTTTGGATGGTGCATCTAATTAGGCTGACCTAATTGATGTTCTAAGTGTTTGTGGATGAGTTGGATATAAATATAAGATTGTTTGGAAGGTATAAAAAAAAAGCAACATGTGACAAGAGTTAGTGGATACGAATTCTGTGAATTTAGTGCGAATGTAGAGCAGAGCAGAGTGTTGATTTAGATCAGTATGAAGAGTTTTGAGTCTATATTTTGAGCTTCATTGGAACTATATTTCATGCATGAGTTAGATGCAATTGTAATAGTTTAAATCTAGTTGTGAGCCATAATCTCTTCTCTCTTATATTTTTTAGTGGGCAATGAGTCCACTTGGACAGTGAGTCCACCTATAGTAAGCACTTTTGTAATCTACTATAATCAGTTATAATATATTGTGAGCTAATCCTCATCGTGGTATTTCCCATTTTGGGTTTTCCATGTAAAAATTCTAGTGTTCATGTGTTATGTGATGTTGTTGGATGTTTGCATGTTTTCCTTCATTATTGCAAATTGAATAATTTATGTGTTGCATGGTTAAATGTTTAAATGGTTTAAAAGAATACCGATTCACCCCCCCCTCAGTATTCTAGGTGTTCAATAGTTTCAAAAGTATTCATTGTAACTCTATAAGTGCATGTAATTTTTTAATTACTAAATAATAGAGGGAGTATGGATGCTTTTATAGGCTAGGTTATTCCCCCTTGAGGACTTTCTCAAGGTATATCTTGTGTTATCTTGTGGCTTTCCTTTTTGATCTATTCATTTGGTTATTCTGCAAGCTTGCATGCATTCTTTTCTCTAATAGGGTTATGTAGGAAATGGATTAAATGAACTGGGTATTGGTGCATTATTTCCTAACATGGAGGACATGAAGGTGTTGGAAGATAAAAGTGCAACAACAATGTGTCTTGGGAAAGACACGAAGATGTCGATAGCGAAGAATTCAAATGATGAGAGAAATGTTTTTGCAATAGAGGAGAAAGAATAATAGAGGTAATGCTTAATTTTTCTAAATTTTGTAGTGAGGAAGTTGATTCACATTTAAATGAGGTAGTAAAAATGGAAGAAGAGATGGATGATAAGGTGACCCGGTGAAGGTAAAGGAGTGTGGAAAGGAAGTGTAAATGGAAATATTTATTTTTGATGATATTGTTAGCATAGATTTGTGTGTAGGTGTGCATTGGTGGACGAGGTTAGTATATGGTGGATTAATTTCCATGAGAGGAGGAAGAGGAATGGAGAGTGGTGAGATGAATTTTTAAGTGGATTTACATTTGGATGAGGATGAAGGCTATACAAGCTAGGTGTTGGAAGAGGAGAAAGACAAAGTATTTTGATGCACTTGTTGTAGTAATAGAGTATGTTGCAAGTTATTTGTAACTTAGAAGAGTGATACTATCACCCATCTCAATTTTATGAGCCAAGATTATAAAATTTTATTATCTTGAATGTCTAATATAGGAGCATCCTAGGTGCCAGGGAAATCTTGCATCAACCAGAAATAATAATTTCTAATGCTTGCTTGTTTATTTTAATTTTGTTGTTTTTAGGTTTGGTGAATAAATTTATTACCTTATTAAAAGTTTTACTTTTATCGATGGTAATTTGGATCCCATTTACTATTATCTTGCTATAAATGATTTAAATTTTATTATTTTATTTTTAAAAAGTATGTTGGGGCATTATAATTCCTAGGAAGCTTCCAAAAAGCTCTAGGCGCCAACAAGTGTGCTAAAATGCATTTTAAATTAATATTTTAATATTTTTCATAACTTAGGCATCAGAAATGAAGGGGTATATGATAGATCCTTATGGTGGACACCAAAGATAAGTTATCATTGTTAGGATAGGTGACATTAAATTTGCTATCCCAAGTTGATTTATGTGTCTCCATGTTCTTTGGAAAGTGTTCTTAAGGACATGACGGATAAAATATTTATTATTTATTTTCCTATGAAAAATTGTAATTGCATCCAAAGAGGTGGACCCTTCATGGTGGTGGCTACAAGGAATCCTGAGAGAATATTCTTCCTAGGCATCCAACTTTCTGGGTTGGGTCCACTTGAGTGTTCATGTCCTTGCATGTTATTTGCATGTTTTGTATGCTCTTGCATGGTCGGGTTCCCAATTTTGTATGGTGGTTCATGAGCTTGTATGTAGCCATCAAAGCTGTCAGAGACTTATGGAGCACTCAGGTTTGACTCAATTTGATTGGTTGTGGGTTAGGCGCCCATGCGAAGGCCATGTGATTATTGAATATTTTATTCCATGTTATGGGCTGTCCACTAAGTGGGGCATGGGTTTTTCCAAGTGGTTTTGCTTGTTGTTTTGGGATACCATTTGTGGTATTCTCTCCCACAAACTTCTATATATTGGAGCCTTTGGATGGTGGTTTAGTATGAGTTCTTTGCAGGTTGTTAGGACGACAAAGTGCTGCCAGATTATAGAGAGGATTGTTGTATTGATGTACTTCCTTGAAAATTAATACAAACATTGGATCTCTTTGGGTGTGGAGTTTTTTCCTACAAGGGTTTCACCATGTATATCTTGTGTCACTTGTGTTGATGACTTGTGGTATTGCAAATTTTTATTTCATTGTTGCAATTGCCAATCACTTAACCATTTTACGATAATCTTGTAAACATAATTTCAGATTTTCAACCACATATTTAAGTTCATATTGATGCAAGTTATACCTTGATTTCCAACAATCATTTATTATTGTGCCAAAATTTATATATTTCCATCATCTATTGAGAAAATTGATTCAAGATAGATTGGGTAGTCGGTAGGATAGAAAGAAGCTAAAGAGGAGTATTGAATAGAAGCAATTAAACATGGAGGAATACTGAAGAGCATAATTTATAAGTTTTATTGAGTGTTTTAGGTATGGGCAATTGAAAATTAAATATTTAAAGTTCCATCAAGAAATTTATCAGTTTCGAGGTTTTAGAGCTCTAGATGACAGTGAAGTTGATATTATTTTGATTGATATCTCGATCCAATTGATGGTAATTGTGTGGGATAATATTTATAGCCATTCAAGTGTAACATGAGGCCTTGAGGTCCTCATATGAGTATAATTTCATTTTGTAATTAGTAATTGGATGACTTAATGAAAAGGGTTTCATTTGAAATTAGCCTGTGTATTTGAGTTTGTTGTAATTGTTTCGAGATTAATTTTGAGGGGAAGCACCTTCATATAATTTGATTAATTTTTGTTGTGAAGATGAGTATATGGGATGAGGATTCTCCCATGCATCATAGAATGATTCCCACCCCACACAAAATCCTTTATACTAACCTCACATTTCTATAAGTTCTTTAAGTTAACTTTAGTATTATCTAAAATTTATTTAATATAAACATTTAAGCTCAAATCAATATTTACCAAAACTTTTATTTTCAATTTTCCAAATTTAATGATGGTATATAATTGTAGACATTTGTAAATAACTTAAGGATTAAAAAGTTCATTAGAGAAAAAATTAGATCTCATAATTGTGATTATAAATTGGATATAAAACAGTACCAACCTTTGCAAGAATTACATTAGATGGTATACGATATTTTCTAAATTCTATCTCAAAATATCATTATATAATTTTGATGTGTTAATAAGATTCCAAAGATAAATGTTTGCTTGAGTCATCTTAAATTGATCAATCAAATCATATTTCTTATGTGGCTTAGCTATCAACTTAGGTGTAAGAGGAAAAATAGGATCAATATGCATTAAATTTGGATGAGCTAATGTATACTTTTGACCCTTTACCATTCTTTGGAATGTATGTCTAATAGATTGATAAGTCTAAGGAGTAGATGTTAAATGTAAAGTATAATAGGTTTAGGCTTAGGATAACAAACACTCCACATGACATGAGAGGTTTGTAATATGGAGGCATAAAAAGAATAAAACCTATTTTAGGATGCATTGTTCTAAATACAAGTGGATTAAGTTGAGATTCAAAAGTATATATGACACAAGTAGATGAGGGAAGGACATAAAAAAGGAGTACCAATCAAGCATGTGAATGATTCCCTAAAATTGGTTGCTAGAGAAAGAAAGAGATAAAGTATCTAGTAATTAATTGATCTAGGCCTTATACAATGACATAATGAATTTAATAAACATTTAATACAATAGAGCCCATAAATCCTATAAGAGACAAGGTGTAAGAGAGCAAGAAAATAGGTAGAATAAAAATTTAATCATTTCCACCCAAACCATCATGATATGAAGAAGGAAAATCATCACCAAATAATATAAATGTATCCATCATTAATCAATAGGGTCTAGAAAAAAATAAGATATATTACTCTAAAATGATAAGCATGTAAGTTAGGAGTTCACCAAATTATACAAAGGAATAAACAAACCCTACATTGAATATATAGGCTAATTAACTAAATATAACACTTAATACCACAATTCTAATAGATAAAAGAGTTGGGCCTAGATTGACATTTCATTAATTAGGAATTTTAATGCAAAAATGGAAAGCTTCAAGAATGAGAGATTTTGTTTATATTTATGTTTTGATCTTTGACATATGACTACAATTTGAGTTTTGATATCTCTATGTTTGAATTTAGTATCAGATCTCAGTTCTATGATAGTGACTATTGTAAACATTGTGTATATTAAATGTTTGGACCATGGTGATGCATTCAACCTTGATAAATGAAAAAATGTAACCTCAACCTATGGGTACAACCTTGATCCAATGTTCAAAAAAGATAGGTGAATATTTTAAGTTATAGTCATAGTCATAGAGGTGGCCATCATTTGTTTATATGTGACATTAATCCAACTATGCATCATTGATCCAAATTTGTGACTTTGATCTAACTATGTAATCTCGATCTTTGTTTAAGTAATCTTTTGAAGCAGATTTGTCCTTGATATTTAGAAAATGTGGTGCTAATAAGCACCATTATGACCTATTATTGAGTGGGAGAATCTACACATTGTCTTGATTATAACCAAATAATGTTGTAGATCAATTAAATGATGCTAGAAATATGATCAAAGACACTTTAAGCATTCATGTAATGATGTTCCATACAAAAATGTAACACTAATAAAATAATGAATACTTTTGTTTCTTTTCTCTTTAATATTTGTTTCTTAGTGATTTGATTGTTTTCTTGCTTCACATGGCATAAAGTGATTCAAAACTCTTCTTTAGAGACAAACCCTAGATGTTCAAATTAGGCCCTTATAACACAATTGTCTCAATATCACAATCATTGATAAGATGAATCAACTAAAATATATAATAGAAAAATAAAGGATCTAAGGTCTAATCATGATTGTGATTATGATTTTAAATTGAAAAGAAAAACATTAATGAAATAAAGCCAAAGAAACTAAGAAAAGAAACTAATATTAACATAACATATAAATAAAGCCTCCAAACTATCAGGTAAAAGCCTCCAAAATCTCACTTATCACATAATAGTCAAATAAATATTGATAAGATGGAAACATTCTATTTTCATTTGCAATGTTTTTTGTCAATTTGATGGCAACTTTCTTTTTTCCTTTGCATTGCTTTATGTTTTAAATATGTATACAAATATTTCATAATTAGATAATACTTAATTTCTTTAAGGAAAAAATCTAGATTTGTCTAAGTTTATTTCATTCCATTATTTAACATTTATTATTAATTGTTTAATCTAGTCACATGTAACTAGAATTTGCATGCACAAACACATACTCTCTAACATATTAACATACATATAGTTTTCTATCGAGATAATCCTTAAATCTTCTTTAGATGTAAGTGCTAGTTATATGTATTATGTCAACGATAGCTCAAAATATGCTTGAATAAAAAAGAAAGGAAAATATTTTCCTAACCATAACTTCATTGTTAGTTTTTGAAACTTTTGCTTTTCCTAAAAACTTTGGAAGTTTAGTGTGCCAAATAGAAAGTGTGTTACATTTGCGGGAAAAATATTAATTTTATCATGATATATATTATCAACATATACAGTTTAACCAAAGCTTGCATCAAGGGCCTATAGCTCAGTGGTAGAGCATTTGACTGCAGATCAAGAGGTCACCGGTTCGAACCCGGTTGGGCCCTTACCAATCATTTCCCTTTTTCATTATCGTCTTTTTATTTTCTAACCTGTTCCATGTCCAGTCATATACGCCTCCATCCCTGTAACCACCTGCATCTTCTATATAACATACCCGTCCCATAATCATTTACCTATATAACCTCATTGGAATTGCATATCCATATCCGTAGCCCAATCGTTATATCAGGCTTCACAATTTAATAATGTGTTCGTTTTATGATTGATAGCATTCAATCATATGCCAAATTCTGTTGTGTCTGTTTCATTTCCTTCCAAACCCACACCCTGAATTGGGTTGAGGACTTATGGAGTTTACTGAATTTCAAATTAGTTCTGTGCTTATGATCGACAAGAGGGCAAAAGAAAGGGGCTTCTACATGTCTGATTATGCTTGATGTGATTGAAGAAGAGACTTTTTTGTTTTTATCTTTATGTAAAGTCTGTAAATTCTATTTAAGAAACAAGATTGCACCATATAAATCGAGATTCTTCAGTATGACAGGCACATCGCGCTTATTTGTTTTTAATAGCACCAGAGTGTGTACTCCAATTCTCCATTCTACCATGGAATTCCTCCAGATAGTTAATCCGTGCTTACTATTTGACATTTCCTATATTCATTGTTCCTTTAAGTGATGTTGGCTGCTCATGTTATTTCTCGTCTTGCTTCAGTCATTCTCTGTGTTTCTTTATGTACAATCCTTTTTTTTTAGTAGCAATGAATCATTTTTCTTTCTTTCCGATGGATTATAAAAACGTTAATTTAAAAAACTCTTACATAATCTAATCCAGAAACAACACATATCATTCATTTGAGAACACGTAAGAAGAAACACAGCTTCCACAGTCAGCATTTCATTAGTTTCTATTTAATTTGTTCAAATAATTTGATTTTTTAGTTCATTTAAAGTTGATAAGTAGGAGGTATTAGGATATTGTTATCAGTCACGATTCAATGTGGAGTCAAATTCATTGACCTATGTTTCATGATATTGATAATTTAAAAGTATTTTCCACATCATGATATTAAATTATAAAATATTATTAAATAATAATATTAATGATAATAAGCTTATTTATCTTCATTAATGAGGTTGGGGTAGATTATTCTCTATATAGGAGATTTTTTTTTGGAAAGCTCTCTTGTTTGGTTAATATAAAATGAATTTTGATGGTGCCTTAAATGACAACCTTGGAAAGTTAGGGGCTAGATGCATAGTAAGGGCTCCGACTAGTGTTGTGATTAGTGGGGCCTCATGAAATCTCAAACTTGGAACAAACAACGAGGTTGAGATGCAATCCTTCACACTTGATTGAAATGATGTGTTAACCAAGGTAAGGAAAATTGAGATCAAAGGTGACTTTGCTATTATAGTCAATGCCATAAGGGAATTTTTTTCTCATTGTTGGAAGATTAATAGTCTTATTGCTTTGGCCCTTCCTATGCCAAACCCTTTTTAAGATCATGGGTTACAATGAGCTCCTACAAAATTAGTTTAATGATGACTTTCATGAGCAAGATAGATTATATGGAGTTTGCATATCTTTTTGAAGCTATTTGGAAAGCAAACATGGATACATTAGTTCAACTTGTGAATGAACATAGGAAAATTTCATTCATGGGAAAGGTTTTAAAGATAAGGTGGAAGTGTGTCTTTAAAACCCATAGTTGTTTGCTCCTATTTAAGATTTAGCAGATTTAGGGGGATGAATTCATGGAGGTAGACCATAGGTTCTAAGTCAATGCAGACATCTCATTCATGTTTGTGGCTATTTTTCTAGACTTGGGAGAGGCAAAGGATCTGATAAAGGTGATGGCCTCTTCTATTACCACACGTTAGTTTCTTAAGGGTTGGAGAAATGCTTGTGGTGGCTAGATATGGTATTGGGTTGACATTTCTTGAAGATATTAGGAAGATGAGGAATGATAATCCCAATGTGCAATGAGGTCTATTCATCTACACTAATATAATTCAAAATGAATCTTAGCAGAGGAAGAAGGCTACAAGAGGTTTAGATTTTCTTAAACAAGTAATGGAATTGTGGTGATGGAGGACATCTCATGGCTCAACATCTTAATCTTGGAAAGCTCAGAGGAGATAGATTAGTGAAGTTTGATACAACCCCTATTAGTTAATATCATTATTTTAGTATGTTTTTATATGTTTAAGTTAAAAAACTACTAGGTTTTTTGGATGTGGTCATCAAAGTTTTTGCTTCTTCCCTTGATTTTTGTGGTCTATTTTGTTATGGTCTTGTTTGATTGGGAAAAGGGATCTAGGTCCTAAATCACACTTATCCCAATTTGGTTTGAAGGATTAGAAATGATCTCAAATCCACTTGACTACAAAACCTAATAGGAGGAGTCAGAATGGTGGATCAAGGTTCTAATCCTTGTGAATTATTTTGTGTGTGTGTGTTGTGATGATTTGTGATTGTTAATTGACTAATTTTGGATGCAATGAACTAACTATGTAAACTATGAAAATGTAGTAGTCTATTATGAATTCTGAGAAATCAAATGCAACAAATCAAAAACAAAATCCAAAAATGGAGAAGGCAGACACAAAGAAACTTGGGATTTAAATTTGAGCTTGAATTGGTTGGTCTAGAGCATAATGCACCCTGGACTGTCCTCCTTTTTTATAAGATGTGAAAGAACAGGTGTGAGGTCCCTAGTTTGTAGCTCCTATTTTTTCGAGGGTATTGTCAGAATTTCATCTGTTGACAAGAAAATCTAATTTTCATGTTTTGACAACTTGTAGGTTTGAATGCACGAATAAGCACGATTAGTCCTTTATCTTCCTCCAAATATCTTCAAATTTGAAAACTTGCACACATGACAGAGGGGGAAGGGTTGTGCAGTATAGGGGCTTGTCTAAGTCAAACCCTGTTTTGGTATTTCTACCTCTACGATGACTATGATGATATGAAAAGAGAGCTTACCCTCGATAGGGTAGAGCCTAAACGATAAACAAGTAATGAATTGACTAATGTTGCAACTCACCACTCAGATTTGCATTCCTTGATGGACCAAAGTCAAATACTCATCACCTTCAAGGAAAATTTGATAGCTTGATTGAAATCTTACAAGTGTTAGTGCTCACAAAACAAATGATCACAAAACATGAATAAAATCACATAAAAACATGCTTGATGCTTGACATGATGCTTGGTGTTGGCCTCCTACAAGCTTTAACAGCTAAGCCCTTACAACTGTGATTCAAAGATTGGACATCTAATCTGAATAGCTATCTCAATCATCATGAAGGTGCATTTAACTTGTCAACCCAGGGACACAAAATTGAAATGGGTTAGTACAATATGTGCACTAGGAATCCAAAGTAGCCATATTCATCCTACAGCTAAGAAAGACATAAGTGCTGAGCATCAACCAACAACTATACTAATCTGAAATGCATAAAAAAATGAAAATATGAGCAAACAAACAGGAAACTACTCTATCTATTTTGGCTGTAGGAACAGTCACAAAATGGACTTCTAGTGGCTGCAGGAATAGATAGTGCCCTATTCTTAACTAATTGCTAAACAAAAAGTAATAACTAAACTAAAGGATGGAATGCTCACCAAGTGGGCCCCCTTGGATGAGTATCCCTAAATGTACACTCAAATGCACAAACTTATAACTTCACTTTATTCATTGGAAAGCATGAGTACAATCAAGCAACATAACTATATTACTGAAAAACTAAGAATGTGAGTACATCATCAGATCAATCAACCTTCTGAGAAGGAGCATTCAAGTCTTATTTATAGGAATAAAAACTACTAACTACCTAGCAAGGTGGTTAACTCCAACATATTAGGATGCCACTTTAGGGAAAGCATAAAAAGTGGAGAGGAGGTTATGCATGCATGGAATCTGGTCAAGCATGTTTTCCTTAACACAAATCTAGCACAACAGTAACTCTATATTCGCTCAACAAACAATTAAGACCATTTACAAACCAGTTACAATTCTTCAATTTAAACTAGGAATTTCCCTCTTGTTTAGAGTCTTCCCTCCATTGACCTTTGAACGATCACCTTGTTGACCTGTATGGCAAACAACCAACTGGCAAAATCTTCCTCAATTTTGTAGGCTCTAATTATATCTGCATAACAATATTAGTACACACAACAATCGCATATATGTAACTATCTTAAAGTAACATTCATTAATCCACATGTAAAATTAACATAGATAGTTCATATAGCATGTCAATGTCATTAAAGATTACAAAAATAAGCTTATGCCCAATGTCTATGGTTTTGAGAAAATATCATAAAAAGGTCAACATCCAAGTATCAAATTCTATGAAAACTACAGTAAATGGATAATAAACTCTATCAAAATTGACTCATAAACTGGACTCATCACTTGGCATGAATAAATGCTGCTAAAAGATTGATAAATCTACTCTTGAATAATTTTTTGGATGCTCAATTTTCTCAATAGATTTCTAGTTGTTTCAAATGATGAAAATACTTTGTATTTATATGTAATTCTTCTAATTTCTCAAAAATCAAATGCTAATAGCTTACAATTCAAATTTGAAATTTGAAAATAATAAAATACCGGCACTGACATATTTGAATTTGGGCCCAAAAGAGGTGGCATACGACATAATGCACCCTACACCAGGACCATTCTTTTTGAGGCCGAAAGTGTTGAGGGAAAATATTGAATTTTTGTTTCCATTTCCCTTTGTTTGATTTTTCAAGGATGTTTGTAAAATGGGAAACTAAATGCATAATTAGGCCCAAGCACATAGGGGGGAGCTAAACCTAATGTGAAATTATCAAAGGTGACAATTTTCGATGTTACATTCAACCCCCACTTTAGTGAAAGTATGAACTTATGCTCAAAATCACACTAAAGTAAGAATATGTTAAGAGGGCTTCAATTATCCAAATATTGAATAGATAGGATGTTGTTGAATCTAGGGGATGCGTTAGCCCCCAAGATTCAAGATCTTATGGCAAGACAACATGAGGTCAAAGAGACACACATGTGAAGAGCAATGAAACATGACAAACATGAACCAAACATGACAAAGACATCACACAACATAACATAATATAAATACAAAAGAAAACATAATGCAAATAAGATTCAAACACAATGCAAATACAATGCAAAGGGGTATGGAAATCACATACGAGTAAGCTCTACATAAATTTACTAAGATCCATACCCAAGATGTTCATGATTCACATGCTAACAAAGTTTGATATTTGTTTAATTGAACCATGAATCAAAGCATCCGATATTCACTAGGTGAGCTTTTTGAAAGTAGAAAATGAGGAATACACAAGGGCTAGTGAGGACCAATTTTCACAAGGTGTGATCCCATGTCAACCAAACCAAGGATTATATAGTCCTAATAACTCTGATAAGTCACTACAAAAAATGATCAAAGTTCCAAGCCAACACATCACCAAGTTCAACACGCGTGAACAAAGTGAAGCACATAATGGAATGCATGCCCCCACCTTAAAGTAATTGTTAAACCCCAATTGTGAGCAATTTCTTCAAGGTAGAAGTAAAATGATAAACACAATATGATAAGGTCATGAAAGCTTATTAGAAAACCCTATGGAAATGATATTTTCCCAATAAAGCTAACTCATGATGAGGGGTTGTGTAATGTCCCCGAATATTTGGCTTGAGTGTTGCATAATTAGAAAAAATATTTATTTATGGCTCAATTATTTTTATTTTTATTAAAGGGTAAATGATTTTGATTCAGAGCTATGAACCAGTGAGGCCACAAACGAGGGACCTCACCCCCAATTTAAAAATTCAACAAATACACTGGAGTGGGTTTTGAACCTTGATGACAACACCAGGGGGACTTGGGAATTAATTTCCCATATTTTTTTTATTATTTTATGTGGCACAAGAATATTTTTTATAATTTTTCTATGAGGTTGGGTGACCCTTTTTGGAGGTAAAAAGGGAAAAAAAAAATTGAAATTGGGCACCCAAATTGGGTCAGCCAAATTGGATGGAAAAGGTGAAGATATAAATACAAGTTCTTTGGAGGCATTTCATATCATATTGGAATTGTTATTTCTATTGTTTTGGACTGCACTTTTGAGCATCTTATTCCAAGGATGAAAACCCTTGAGAATAAAGGGTGAGTTGGACTAAAACCCAATCTCATCTTGGGAAGGCTTCATAATGGAAGTCTACTTGCACTTCATTGGAGGATTTTGAGTTTTGGAGTGGAATTTGCATAACATTTTTGGAGTAGAATTAGATCATAATTTGGAGCATAATTTTGGATTAGATTTGAGCGCCATTCTCGAAGAGTCATAATTCAGACTTATAAATCAGTTTGGAGCACCAATTTGAAGTTGTTTTCATGCATGTTGGAGTGCCACCATAGAAGGAAAAATTTAAGATTTTTAAATCAAATTTGGAGCACCATTGTTGTGGAAATTTTGTGAGAAATATAGCATCAGGGTTTTGCCCTAATTTGGAGAGAAACTTTGGAGTAGATATGAGTGCTCACATTGAAGGGAAATTTGAAATATTTGGTGCAACAAACCCTAAGCACTTTCCAAGGAGGAATCCACCCATCTAGGGTTTGACATTTGAAGCCAATTTTGTATATATTTGGTATGCACAATCATAGATTTAGATCTGATTTGTAGAGCAGAAATCTTGACATATATTTGGCATGTTTGAGCCCATGAATTTATTGTAAAATCAATACAGATTATTCAATTTTGTAGCAACAAACTTCTTCATCCATTTGTCTTATGTTCTCTTGAGGGAAATTAGCAACAATTGATTTAACATTAGTAACATCGGTTGTTGGTAAGGATGTCATAGGAAACAAAGTGTCAAGGGTATGATCCATGATGGGTTGACTAGTGTCGATGCTATGAGTGAAAGAGCTAGAGAACTCAAGATCCACAACGGATGTGCTAGTGCGGGATGGCATGAGTCTAGAGCTATGTCTCACTAGAGTATTGGCAATAGGACACCAGGTTGTGAAGCTCATACAACTTTCACCAAACCTAAGGTGCACCCAAAATAGAGAATAGGAACTAGATAAATGCAATGAAAGTATGTAAAGAGAGATACCAGTTTCTAGATTTTAAACAAGATAATTTTCTAATTATACTATGCAAAAAACATAAAAAATGATGTCTTGTAAGTCCAATTTATGTTTGAAATGCACTTGAATTGATTAATTAACCTTACTGTAAAGGATTGCAAAAAACAAAAAAATTAGAAATTAAAACAAAAAGGTGAATGCAGAAACACAAAATGCAAATAGAAAGTTTTTAGAGCCCAGAAATTCAAAAATAGGCCTGATCAGGGACTCATTCGCCCATGGGAAAATGGGTCTTTTGTCAAGGTTTTGAAAAATTAAATTTCAAATTTCTAAGTTGATGTTTATGTTTTCATATTCTGGTTGCAAATAGGTAGTTACAGTTTCATATTTCTAGAAAATTAGATCTAAATGCAAGTGTGAAATGATGCTAAATGACAAGCAAAAAGACCAAATTTGAGATGCAATTTTGATTCAATTTTATGATTTAAGTGACTGATCATGAAATGTTATGTAAGCTCAGTATGCAAAATTAATTAAATTTTTAAATTTTTCAGATTTTAAAGAATGCAAAATGCAAACCTAAAACCCTAAATGAGATGCAAAATAATGCAAGTAAATAACCCTAAATGAGATGCAAACCAATGCAATGCAATGCAAAGTAATGAAAAATCCTAGATCTAGGGTTTGAATGGACTCCAAATTTAGAAAGTTTTATAGTGCAAGAATGTCCAGTTCACCAAAATGAAACGAAGAAAAATGTGTTGGGGGAAAGAAAATGGGGGCTCACCACAATGATAAAAACTATAGATGGACCTATTTTCCTTTATTTCATTAGGAAATTATGAGATCAACACAAAGAATTGACTTACAACCCTTAGGTGAGTCAACTCAATGAGGGAATCTACTAATTTCCTTATGATTGAGGACAAGAGTATTAACCTAAATAACACTTTTGGGAGAAAAACTAAAAATACTAAATCAACTCAATTATGCCCATTCAAACTTGAAACATTAATTTAAATCATAATACAGATAGAAACAACAAAGTTAGGCAGGTTTGGAAATGGAAGAGTGATAATGTACCTAACACCCAAAGGAAATGCTTAGATTTCAAAAGGATGAGCTTAAGACTGGTCACTATAGCCCGAAATGGATCTTACACTCTGAGAGAGTTTTTTCAACCCTGACTTCCGAGGAGCCCCTCTGTTAGTTTGCAGCACTGTTTGAGTCTGGAATTTTGATGTCGAAAATTCAAAGATAAGATCTGTAGGTGAGATTTCATGAATTGATAAAAAAAAATTGCAACTTTGACCACTTTTCCAACCTTGCTCTTCAAGAGATCTTCAATCCTTCTTCAACCTAATATTTGCAACCCAACCACAAGAGGGAAAAAATGTTTGTTTTTGGTGAATGGGGGTTTGCCTTGGTCAAACTCCATTTGGGTAATTAAACCTTGAATTGAAATAATGAAATATGAAAGGAACATGATGAATGAACAAGTGATATGTTGCAACTCACCAAACCCTTGAATAAACCTTTGGAGGGCTGAAATGTTGATCTTGATCTTGCATGAAATGGCTTCAATGGATGTGGATCTTGATGCTTGAAATATGACTTGAATGCTTGAAACCTACATCACAATGTTAGCTCCAAAAACACGCATGATTGCAAAATACTTTGACATGATGCTTGAGATCTTGATTGCTGCAATAAATCACTTATAAATTTGCACTTGAATGCCTTTGATCATAATATTTGCTTTAGGAATGCTTGCATGAAAACTCTAGCTTCTTAGGATTTGAATTGATGAAGTAACCTTGTATTTATAGGTATGTATCCTTAATTTCCCAAAAATTAAACATTACAAGCTGACATTAAAATTTGAATTTGGGGACAATAAAATATCGCCAAAAACATATTTTAAATTTAGGTTCAAAGGCCTAGGGAGGACCCATTCGCCCATGGGAAAATGGGTCCTAGGTCCCTATTCCTAGAACACACATTGCTCAAGGTAAAGTATTATGTGTTGGCATTAATAGTTGTTGGGTTTCCCCTTTGGAAAATATAATTTATTAGGCTTGTAGATGTAAAATAGGGCTTATTAAGGCACAATTAAGTCCAATTTAATTTAGGGGACCCAAACCAAGTGTGAAAATGTAAAGGGGTACATTTTCCTACACTACAATTAGTAAAAATAGGATCAACTAGATCTAATTCATCATCTTCTATGCCATAAACATCCCATCCCAAATCAAATATTCTTATCTGTCTCAAGGAGAATCTCAACTAACTTCTTCTCCTAACTTCATGCTCATCACTTGGCAATCTACCTAGTAATCTTCTAGATGGGGTATATAATGGAAACCTAGGTCTGGAAGTTGTAAATTATTCTTCACATAATCATTGTTCTCAAAAAGGAATTGTTCATCATTAAACTCCAAAGTATATTTAATCGAATCTATTTCAATGTTAAGAGCATCTGACATTGAGTTGCAAGTGAAATAACCAAAACCTACAGGAAACTGTACACCCACTTTCTTTCACTCTTGACATCTCTTATTTACATCAACCAATTGCTTGCAAACCTCTATCAACACAAATTTATCCTCTGCATATCTTGGAAGATTTAATGGAGAGCCATTGAAACCACCAACCCGAATGTATGAAAACCTTTGGAATTGAATGAAGTGACTTCCATACATGCCAAATAATTGCATGGAATCAAGAGTAAGCCTTAGGTCAATTTTCCCTTGTATTTCTCGAGTCACCCACATGGTAAAAGTATCAGTAATTCTTCTGTGATGAAGGTAGCTCTTACTCAATTGTAACTTATCATAATATTTGAAAATTGGGACTTCATTTTGAGCTTGGTCTCAAACCTGACCAAGGCCTAGTACTTGCGATGACATAGATTAGATATGAGGATATATGGAAGGATCAATTAATTGCAAAGAAGACAAATATTTCATGCATCCAATCACTAATAAGTTGTGCCCAATCTAAGAACTATTTCCCTATGAGCACGATTTGGATAAAGAAATACATCCATTCTTCAAACTCGTGTGCTCTTTCATTTCCTCTCAATCTATGCAGTAGCACAATTATATTTGAAATTTCATCAACAAAATGATTTCTATACAAACTCTGGGTAATTGGGATTTAACCTTTCTAGGCACGACCAACCAGTTCTTGGTGATTATATTTTGGTAATACCCCTTTTTTGCTGAGAACTCAATTTGTGAGTTAGTAAAGTTGAGTCCTAAAAATTGTTCTCTTTTTGAAATTTTTAGACAAGATGCGAAAGTAGTTCTTTGAATTTTAACAATCAACCTATTGTCGTGAGTTCTGACTTCATGGGTTTGGGAGTCATAATGCTTAATGCATTCAATAATTAGGTTTGTGCATTGAATCACAACAGGAAAGACAATTGCTTCTATTAATCCACTTGCAATTACTCTTTGTGTGATAGGTGGGGGATATGGCTTGTTAATTCTCTCCCAGAATTCATGTAAGCTTACATGTCTAGGTAGTTTAGTATCTCCAATTTCTGGTATTGTACTGGTTAAACCTAGAATATATTCATAACCCCGATATTTGTATTTCATGGCAGCTGAAACCCTAGGGTTTATGTACAATTTGCATGAGGAGGTTTGCGTTGGTGAAAACCATTCTATTTAAAGTGCAATTATTAGCAGCTTACCGAAATAAGAAGAGAAAGAAGTACCTTGGTGATTCTCCAAGGATCGATGATTGCAACAATTTTCTCCTTCACTTACCTATTTTTTAGCACCTCAGTTGAAAATACTCTTCTCACTAGCTCGCATTCCCTTTTAAACCTTTCGTAATTAATGCATGATTAATTGTTCCCTTGTTATGTTTGGCGTGTGTAGTCTTTCACATAATCTCTTCATTGTAGCCACTTTGAAAATTTTGAATGGGGAATGGCTACTTGATTGGATTTAAATAAAAGTTTTAATAACCTTGTCGATGACCGGCAGTGGTTTTGAAACCAATATGAAACACCAAAAACCCTTTATCTTTATGCTTTAAAGCTTTTATCATTATCAGGTGGAGAAAAAGAAAGTTTAAACAACTTTGTCAGGGACCAACACAAGTTTTCTAACTTGAGAAAAACACTAAAATGACTTAATTTTACTTAACCAAAGCTTTATAGAGATTAAGGCAACACTTAAAGATACCAACATGCTTTAGAACTTTGCAAAGATGAACATTGTGTGATGCGTCGGGAGTAGGAAAGGTTTTGAAAACTTAAGCAATGATCGACAAAGTTTTGAGAACTGGCCAAAAGATAGATGACTTCAAGACAACCATATTTTGAGTGAATAGGCAAGTTTTCGAGGTTGGAAAAATCTATCGTAATAAAAGGTAGTGATTTTTTTAATTTGTAGGGTTTTTGTTAAAAATTTAGAAAAATTATATATATATAGCGCGCAAGGTTTAAAAGTTTTTTTGCAAGCGTATTTATTATAGCAAGTCATCCTACATAGGGTGTACTTGCACCTACATAGGGCATACCTATGCCGACAGTAGGGAGAGCCCATTGATGGCCCCACACAGGGCACTGATGACCTCTCAACCTGTCGTCCGACAACTTCTTCACCTGTCGACGGTGACAAATTTATCTCGACATTTTTTATTTTTCTACTGGGCCACTTCTTTTTTTTGGTCGGTAGGTTCAGGTCAATTGTAGAGGAATATTTCATTCCTCTAAAAGTATATGCCAATGATTTTCTTGTCAATGGCGACAAAATATTTCGTCATGGAAAAAGCATATACTAGCAAATATTTTCTATGCAGGAAGCTGAATTTTTTTCCGGTTACAAGGGAACATTCTAGTGAATATTTTATTGATGTCAACAATACAGATTCTAGCAAGGGCCCCAAGTCCCCTTTTTTGGCCTTTAGAGAGATGTTTTTTTTTTCTTTTAGCCATACCTTGGGCGTATGATATCATTTTTTGGCAAACAAGATATCCTCAAAAAGATGGTTCCACCAAATTTCTAGTGGTGTGGGTCTCATCACCTGTTTTTGTTGCTAGTGCATTCTACAACCTATTGAAGTCAGAGGTGTTGTTTTAAGTCCCGAGCTTATAAATTTTGACCTATTTCTCTGTTTTATGCGAATCCAACGACGTTGGAATGGTCTTTTAGAGCTCTTCATAGCCATCTATGCACTTTTCCAGATTTCTCTCTAAGTAATTTTATTATTTTTTTTGTGTTTTCGCACACTGGTGAATTACTTGGACACTTCAACTCCTAGAAGCTTGTTGTTTGCATGTGATAACTCATTTTTGGCCATTCTTTATGTATTTCTAGTATTATGTCCTATTTGGGCATTGTAGACATACTTTTCACACACATTCTCTTTTGTAGACACACTGAGATAAAGTGTCATTCTGGTGTATACTTTTTAGGGATTTTGCACCTCCTATTGTGCCTTTTGTACTTGCACTATGATATAAAGTACCATGGAGGGGTTGATGCTTGCCTTTGGTTTTCCATCACACCTTTGTCAACTGAGTGTCCCTTTCACAATTATAGTGAATCCCAATGATTCTTTCTCATGCGTGTGTGTCTTAGTTTGCACACCCTTTTATTTGCAAGTTGTTTCTCCTACATGCACTTCTTGGTTTCACACAATTTTAGTGTACCTATCTTGGCTCCCCCGTTTTCAGTATTATGGGGAGGTTTCTACTATTGGTGCTAATTCTTCCTCGACTTCACATTTTTAGAGTGATTTATGTATCTAGTTCTTTTTCCTATGTACTAATTATCTAGATGCAGTGTGTACATTAGCAACCGGTTACCCATGTATTTCGATGAGATGGATAATTTACCATATGGATGCTCTTGCTTTCCTGTTTCTAGAGGTTCTTCATTTCAACACTATAACAGTCATCATTCAACAACAGTCTTCTTCATGCTTCAACGATGTTCTACATATGTTCCTCTTGTTTTTGGGACATTGTTTTAGTTGGAGGCTTCTTAGTCCTTCACCTTGATTTGGAGGCTTTTTCAGTCCTTCATTCACCTTTCTCTCTTTTGGAGAGGAGTTTTCTCCCACATGGTGTTTTCTTTTTTCTCCAGTTTTGAGAGATCTTTTGCTTGAACATGGGTACCTCACCAGGACTTGTTTGTCAGGACCCATCATGCATTCTCTTTTTTAGAATTTTTAACTACTCCCTAAGTTCATCTTAAGGGGGGTGTTAGAGTAATCATGCATTATTTACTTAATTATTAGTTTAATTTATTCTCATGCACTTAAGTTAAACTTAAGAGTGATTTACTATGTTAACTAGAGAGTTATTATTAGATCATTATGTCTCATTGCATGAGATGTTGACACTTGTCATGATCTAATCCCTTTACCATTTAGGGTTGCTCCTATATAGCACTCAACCCTCATTGTATTATTATGCCTTTTATAGAACTCTCAACCTTTGAGGACTTTTGTTTTCTTTGAAGATTCTTGAGGTTCATTGTTGTAGCTTTTTCTTGTTGAGGAATATTACATATATTGTTTGCAGATCTCTTGCGTGGAAGGTGTCTTTGTTCATTGTTTGATCTTGTGGCTGATGTTCTTCACATTTCTAACACTATGCCAAAGAAACAAGGGCTTAGTCTATCCAAGCTTGAGGTGAAATGTAACCTTAACACATGTTACACAGTGAGTAACCTCTCTTCAAGACTATTTTAGGTAGCTATTTCAATCATAAATGATTCAAATATTAAGACAAAGTATAGGTTAAGGGTTTTACTCAATGAATGAGAAATGTAAAACATGGTGATATAACCATATTTTCTCAAGATCTAAGCCATTTCTTTTTTTAGTTTTTCTCCTTGAAGTTATGCCCATTCTTCTTCACATCTCTCACATTTAGTCTTTGACTGAAAGACTTGCAAGTTATGAGAAAATCTATAAATACCTTTAATTCAACATGATAGGCTTATTTATACGATTGAGATTTCTTTTAATCTACAATCTCTCTCATGCAATGTAGAGTTATATATCAAAATCAAAGATATGTAGAATGAGGATTTCAATTAATCTGTGCATGACATCTATAATTATTCACTTCGATTAAATAACATAATATAATATTATCAAAAATATCCCTTTCAAATTTAACTAAAGTCAGATCAAATATTGAGAACACCACCATTTCCAAGATGACTTAATTATTTTACAGTTATTATATTCCTAACCTTAAGATAAGGTTTTAGGACAATGTAATTCATTAGTTTATTATCCCTTAGACAATTCCTAATTAAACAATTTGTTCACCTTATTCTTTATCAAGATTTCTTATTTTCTTTGCACTTTTACCTAGATATTCGTACATGAAATGATATTATTTTTATTCATTCATGATAGTAAAATCAAATATAACATTATTATGGACCAACTAGTAGATTTAGTATTCCATTAACAAAAATTAAATGATTACTTGAAAGAGAAAGTTGCATAGCTACAGTGAGAGTCTAAATTACCGAGGAATGAGGTAATGCTGATGGATGATAGAATTCATAATTATATAAATTTATACATAAAATTCAACAGATCAAAGGTTGGGATAATATATTTATAATAAAATTAAAATAAATGAAACGTAAAAAGAAATAGTTTGCACTTTTCTCTCTGCTCTTAAATAAAAAAACATTTATATTTGCAAGGTGTCATCTCTCAATGACTTGAAAGGAACATCACTAGCTCATATCACTGCCTTTATTCTGAAGTCGGCATTGGTATCATGCCCACACTGGAAGAAAAGCACCATATCCTTGTACAAAAACAACCCACTTTTGTACATAGGAATCAGAAAAGAAACATTAAAAAATTTCAAACCGTCCACTGAATGTTGAGGAAAGGCTGTAGTGAATGCTGCTGCATCAGAATTCAACTTTAATGTCACATCTCATGGCACTTAACGGACATACAGGGCCCAACAAAAATGTGGCATGAATAACAAAGTGGAACCATTGTAGCTGTAAGAGGGTGGATTCTTTTCCCCCCTGCCTTCAACTAATGTACAAATCTAAAACACACAAGGCATCTTTATCCAATTTGTTTGAGAAACTCGTCAATTTGGGCTTCACCAAACCCAATAATTGGAAAAATCAATTTGTTTGAGAAACTTGTCAATTTGAGCTTCATCAAACCTAATTGGAAAAATCAATCTGTGAGAGAAACTTGCCAATTTAGACAAAAGGCGTCCTTATCCAATTTATTTGAGAAACTTGCCAATTTAAGCTTCACCAAACCCAACAATTAGCACCCCACATTACCCAATTTAATAACCATTCATAAGTTCATAATTAGATTATGTGATAATAAGAAGATTACTGCTGCCTCTGGAGTTCTCCAATACCATAACACCCAGATTCATGGAGGTGGAGAAGATGATGTTGTCTGTATTGAGAAGTCTGGCGTTTCTAGCCCTGATTATGGGCTTTAAAGGAGCAAAAGCAGGTAATACTAATCTCCTGTTATGTTCTCAGAATTCTTGATTGAAGGGAATGAATGGGCTTGTTTTTCATTTTCATATGTGGAATGCTTATAGGTACAGAGGAGTTTGAGTACAATGGTGTGAGGGGACCTTCACACTGGGGGGATCTGAAGGAAGAGTGGAAGACATGTGGTCATGGTCGACATCAATCTCCCATTGATGTGATAAAAAGAGATATTGAGATATATCCCAGTCTGGGAAAGTTACACAAGAGCTATAAAGCAGCTAATGCATCTCTTGTGAACGGAGGCCATTACATCATGGTAACTTACTTTTAGTAGTAGATTCTATTCTCTCTGTTTGAAAACACTTGGAGATTGACTTCAGCATACTTGTGGTGCAGGTGAGATGGGCAGAAGGGGCAGGCACTATTCATGTTGATGGAACTAACTTTACTCTCAGGCAATGCCATTGGCATTCTCCTGCTGAGCACACTATTTATGGCAGAAGGTAAGTTGTATAAGATGAGATCCATTATCCTTCTTTAGCATCTTTTTAAGTGATTTATCATTTGGGATTATTAGATTTTGTTTATTTTTGTATTGTGATAAGTTGATGCATGATAGTTTTTTATTTTAATTATGTATATTTTTTAATTAATATTTCAGATTATATTCAGCGATCTATTATCAGGAAGAGTAGAGTGTGATCTAGAACATTGAAAATTGTACACTGTTAAAACCAAAAACTATTATACATCTACTTCATAAACTGTAAAAAAACTCACATCAATTATTACAATAGATAGTTTGAGTAATACTAGATTTATTAAAGTTACATTCAACATGCATCATTAATATTTAAATTATTAAAGTTAACTATGACCACATCCCGCAGAAGAGTTTTATAGTTAACTTTTTGTGGTCAATATTAAGGAGAAAGATAAATCTTTTCAAATATATTTTGCTAGTATGTTTTATATATTTGTGAAGTGACAATAAAATTATATGATAGAAACGTTAAAAAATTTGAGAGAATTCCATTAAATCATTTATTGTAATGGGTAAAAATATTTATTTGTGACATTTAGAATCTGTGATCTGTAGTTTATTATGCATTTGAAAGTAAAAGATATTTTGTCTTTTATTTTTTGACTGCACACATAATATAGATACATACATGATGGACATATATGTGTTTTTGATGAGTGATAGTCAGGGCCTAAATTTGACAGATGATCCTACCAATTAATCAAATTTTTTATGATGGTTAACCATTGGAAGTTGCCCTTCAAACACTAAGACATATATCGAATTATCAAAATTCTATATAAACTAAATATATATATCAGAATAATCTTATATGAATTTTAATCGTCTATCTAAAATCTCTCTTTCATATGATAACTTATCTAAAATTTTGATTGTATTTTATGACAAAAATGCTCAACTATGACTATCAAATTTAAGTCCAATGCTGACCATACACACATGTTATTGCGAGAATAACAATAAGATTAACAGTATAAATTCTGTTGCAATAATCCAGAGTTGATGCTTTTCTTATATTATTAAAATCACTTCTTTTTAGTCATTCATTTTTTATTATCAATGTTAGTGTTCAGGTTTGTATAAGTTCTGGCTGTGATCAGAGCTCTTTATATTGCAGATATCCTTTGGAAATACATATGGTCCACCAGACAAAAGATAACAGAACCGTGGTCATCGGAATTTTGTACAAGTATGGAAGACATGATACATTCCTCGCAGAGGTATTTCTATTCATTTGCTCTTTATTCTCATTCTTTACTTTATTTAAAGATCAGAGGATGCATCATCTTTCGATCGAGACCCATCTGTTATTATGTGCAGTTGACAAATCAAATCTCAGCTCTTAGTCACGACATGGAGCCAGATGCAAAGGAAACCCTGGGAATCATAGATCCCAAGCATGTAAAGCTGGGGAGTAGGAAATACTACAGATACACAGGCTCTCTAACAACTCCTCCATGTACTGAAGGAGTCATCTGGATCATTGTAGACAAGGCAAGTTTTAACCTGGGTTATAATTATTATAAATTTAAAAACTCTGGTTTGTTAGATATGAGCTGACAAAGTTGAAGCTAATGCAGGTAAGAACTGTGTCAAGGGATCAAGTGAGAAATTTAATAATGGCAGTCCATGATGTAAGTCATACTCCTCTCTTCTTTTTGTTTCAATTGTTGTTAGTATGAGATGTTTTTGGATTGGTTTCAGGAAAATTCACCTCTAACAATTCATTGTCATGACAAATTCATCTTGTGGAAAATTCAGTCATAAATTGCTGGTGAATTATTGACAGTGATTTTTCCACGAAATGAATTTCTCATGATGATGAATTGTTGGGGATGAATTGTTAACCGTGAATTTGTTGACAGTGAATTTTATGTCTGCAATCAACTGTTGCCAGAAGAACAATATATTAAGATGTATATATTTTTTAAAAATTTCCAAAAATGACAAGGTGGTGGTGATGTTTTCACAGGGATTTGGAAGGAATGCAAGGCCAACTCAATCTGAAAATGGACGAACTGTAGAACTGTATACCCCACGGCATGTAAACTCCAAGCATATTTGAGCTTACAAATTTATAACATCGGCAGCTAGTGGGGGCTTATGTTCTTTTGGATCTCTTATTCTAAATATAAAATTGAAATTAAAATAAATCTTGAGCAGAGGAAGAAACTACAGAAAGTGATGGATACAAATTGGTTGCAGAGATTTACAGGGTGGTCGTTGGAATGGGGAACTCCTTTTACTTTTGAGATTGCATAAACCAGGGCTTAAATTTGACGGTCGACCTTGCCTGTCAACAAATTTTTTAATGACGGTTATCTATTCAAAGGTGCCCTTAAAACATTATGATATACCTTAGTGTAAGTAAAATTATATATAAATCAAATATATATATCAGTATAATTTTATATAAATTTTGAGTCTATCCAAAATCTCTCCTTTCATCTAATACAATCTTTTTAAAATTTTGATTGTATTTTACCACAAAAATCTCTAAATATGGTCATACAGCCATCAAATTTAAGCCCTGGCATAAACCATTTTTATATTATGGCTTTTCTTTCTGTCTGCTTGCTTTGTTTCCAGCTTTATTAAAGAAAAACTAAGACCATGAACTGTTTTGTATTGTGGTTTTTACCTGTCTATTTATTTTGTTTCCAACTTTACTGATTTATATTTGGGTAGTGATTCTATAATACCAATTTTTGTTAAAATTAAATTATATATTTTAATATATTTGTTTTAATATTATGTTTTTATAAAAATAACAATAAAAATAATTTATTAAGTTAGATAATAAGATTTGGTTTCTTTCTTAAATGAAATAATATGTTGAAGAGACAAGTGAAATTTGAAATTTGAAAGTATGTATGTTGAAAAGACAAGGGTTCCCAGCCCCTTCAAAACCCGTCTTTTACCTTTAATCAAGACAAGTGAAATTTGAAAGTATTTATTTAATCCAATTTGAAAAAATATGATGATATATACTTCTAATTTCTATAATTTTATTTTATTGGTTCATTAGATGACAAACTTTTATTTATTTATTTTTACTTTGATTTTTCATATATGCTTTAAAAATATTTTTAAATTAATATAATTATTTTTATAATAAATAAAATATCTAAAAATAAAAGCAATTTATATATAATAAAAATAATAATTTGCGTGTTGAATTTGTTTAAACATAATTATATGTTTACATTATATATATTGTCACGAAAAAAATAATGGTATTGTAAGTTTTATAAAATTTGGAAATGGAATTTGTATATACATGTAGTATTTATACTATTAGTTAAATTTGGTTTTATTTTTATAATTATAATTATTTTTTAATAATTTTTTATGAGTTTTATATGGGCTTACACCCACAAAGAAAACACTATCATAAAGGTTAAAAATCAATGTACAATAACAAATATACATTACTTGAATCCCTCATCCATTATCTTGTTGAAAGGCACATCTTCTTTAGATGAAGAAATGACTACTTGTAATAGCCAAAATTTAAATTTTTTGCTTCATTAAGGAATTTTGTAAAAGTGGTGAAAATCTTGTAAAAATTGTTGTCAAAAGTTAAAAAGGGTCAAAATTTCTAAAAATAGAAATTTAATATTTTTATAATTTTTAAAAATAAATGGACAATAGGATTTTTTTGGGTTTGTTGTCAAAAGGATGCTGGAATTTTTTTCTAAAAATAGAAATTTGCATGTCAGCCCCTATTTTTTTGGAATCATGCATGTTTGGGAAATCCTCAGATTTTTCAAAATTTGATGATCTAGGTAGGTCTCTTTAGAACAAAATTGTCTACAAAACCCAGACCTCAATTTTTCGGCCGTACTTTTTATAAAAATGTATAAAAGTAGAATCTTTGCATGGAGGGCTCAAACTGATTTTGATTGGTTGAAAATACATCCTGATTAGGCTGGTCCAATTAAAATCGTCAAAAAGTCAATTTTTATTTAGTGGGTCTATTTTTCTTTTTCAGAAGATAAATCAATGCCTCCAAGGTCGTCAATGGAAGATGGCTAGCTGCCAGGTGTTAGATTCAAGGTCTCAAACATTGCACGGATCGACCAATGGCAAGAGATGCTTGAAAAAGGCGAACAGAGGAGGGGAATCTAAAAATAGCAAAATTTGTAGAAAATATTCTAAGTCTGGAAAAGAAAGGTGCCTTATTTCATGGAGGGCACTTGGCAGTAAATGCCTTAGTCAACTTTTCAGTTTTCATAGATCATGCATGCATAATGGTGAACATGGTCAAAATGTTAGCAACAATGATCAACGCAGTCGATGAAGGTGGTGAACAACAGACGAGGAAATTTGAAAATCTTGGAAAATAATCTAACTCTAGAGAAGTTGGGGCCCTTATTTCAAGGAGGGCGCCCAAGATCTCATTCTTTGGAATTTTTATTTGTCATTTTTTGGAAAACGTGCAATTTGACTCCATTAGCCCAGTTCAAATCCAATCAAATGTAGTCAAAAGCAATTTTTAGGGTTTGAAAAGCAAGAGATCAACTCAGATATGTTCAGGCTCTTCAACGAATCCATCATCCAATTCCAAGGACATATCATATAGCAGGAATCACAATTGAACAGAGGTGAAAACACAAAAAAGGAAGAAAGTCACCAAAAAGTTAAAAAAATGAAAATATTATGTCTTTGGAAGGTTTGGGCTCCTTATTTCAAGGAGGGTGCCCAAGACTTTAACACTTTAAAAAAAAAAATCTATGTTTTTCAGAAAACATTAAAACTTTTTCATCAACCCAATTTTGGATTTCGCAAAATCAGTCAGATGCAGTAATCGATGTTGGTATAAGGTATCATTCTTCTCAGATTTGATCAGGTTTTCTAGTTTGATTGACTTTCAATCTCAGTTGTTCATAGATTGACGAAAAATGATGCCCGAACAAGGGGTATCGGATTTCGAAGACATGCAAACTAATTTTTTTTGAAAATCATGAAAAATAAACTGTCTAGAAGACTTAGGCGCCTTATTTCAAGGAGGGTGCCTTTTTTCTCAGCACTTAGTTTTCTTCATTTCAACCTTCAACAACTTTCAGGGTATACAATCACAATCAAACATCATCAGATGCTGGAACGAAGCTAGGGATCACTTTAGTAGTGGTCAAAGATGAGATTGCCATGGTCAAATAGTGATTATCAGTCAACAATGCTAATTTGACGGATCGTCAAAGTCATAGGCAAGCTTCAATAGAGGCAGAAGTGAGCGAAATTTGAAAATTTCAAAAAATAAACTATCTCTCGTGAAGATGGGCACCTTATTTCAAGGCCCAAGTCATCTTAACTTAGAATTTTTTCAAAAACATCCTCATATGCATGCTTTTTTCTGCCCTATTTTTTAGGAATTTTCCATGTTGATACAAACGAAGTCAGATATTTTTGCATGATAGGCTCCAAAATAATAGGGTTTTGCATGAAATTTTTTTTTTAATCTTCAAACCCTATTTAAGAAAGCTTTTAGCATTCATTTTTCATAATTTACAAGTTGGCTTTCAAAGGAAGAAACATCAAATTTTCTTCTCTTCAAGATTTGGAGGCTCAAACGAAGTGATTTTTCAGCGTTCTTTGTGGATTAGAGATTGGGAAGCACAAAAGCACACTTTTTCATGGTCTATTTTTCTAGGGCAATCACTTTTCAAAATCAAGTGGTCAAAATTTTCAACTTTCATCGATCTGGGTCCACTTGCCTTCTGCTACTCTTGAAGATTGGAAAATTTTATAATTTTCAAGAGAATCTACTTTTTCATGCATGTTCAAGAAATCCTTAGATTTTTGAAATTTTGATGATCTAGGTCTCTTCAGAATGAGATTGTCTACAAAACCCAGACCTCAACTTGTTTTTGGAAAATTTGCATGTCACCCCCTATTTTTCAGATCTTTCTTGTTCGAGAAATCCTCAGATTTTTCAAAATCTGACGATTTGGGTCTCTTCAGAACAAGATTGTCTACAAAACCCAGACCTTAGTTTTTCGGCCCTATTTTCTACGAAATCTTGCGTGATCTTGAAAAAATCAACTTTTTAAAAATTTGACAATCTGGGTCTCTCTAGAATAAGATTATCTACAAAACCTAGACCTCATATTTTTTCTGAAAATCTGCCTTTTGTGAAGAAAAATTAGCAATCTCTTTTTAGGTCTTGTGCTGAACTTGTCCGAACATAGGCATGTTTACAGTCAAAAGTCAAGTTTTCCAACATGCAAGACTCTCCAGCAAAAATCAGGACCAAATTAGTGTTGCTCCATGATTTCCTAGGAACATTCAAAACCGACTTGCATCATGTGCATCTAGTGTTCGATTTGCATGCTTTGGAAGGCATAGGAAACATCACATCTCAAAATCTTGATCATTTTGGGTTGCTTGTAGTAGAGCTTCTATTCCCATCTTTGTGCAAAGCCTTGAATTCATAATTGCTTGTGTCAACAATTACAATCCAACTTCATGAGAAATCATATTAACGGATGGGTGTATTATTTGTAGCCTCAAGCTGGAAGATATTGAGAAGTGTTTTGCAATACCACCATGGACCGAAAACTTCATCATATCTATTGAAGAATGTGAAAAAGTGTGGTTTACGCAAAAGGGAAAATGCTAGAAAAGAATGGCTCAGAAGTGGTTGAAAGAGAAGCAAAATACTTTGCCAAGGAATTTTCGGCACAGTGAGTTCAAGGATGAATTTGTAGTCATGATTACTTTGCTTAACCAAGTCACAGGTCAAGCAGAAGCAAATAAATTTTAGCCTTGGATGTTTTACATCATCTCCTAGATTGTTGACAGAACAAAACACTATGACTGGCTGACATTGATCAGTGATAATCTCCACAATTAGATGACAAAGTTCTTTAAGGCCCATGAATTCCACATGGTATCCTACCTCATATATCTAATGACCTTTCAAGGCAAGTTTAGAGGTTTGAATGTTGTTGGAACTCTAGGTGTTCAGCATGTATATGATCATTACCCATAGCTAAAGTTTCAAAATCTGAGCGGCATTACAAGCATGTGAATGATCTATTTTTGATGCATATAGTGCGAGATCTTGAGAATGAGTTGCATATACATATTTTAACGGATGCCAAATTGACAATGGCGGAGTGGGATGATTGGTTTATCCAATTCCCCGCGTTCTTAGGACATAAGAGTATATGGCTTCTCAGGTGATCCAGTCATGCTACCTAGATATCCAATAGATGAGGTCATGTTCATGGAATATCTAAGGCACGTACATGAAGTGCACACATTTTTACGTAACAGATGCAAGCCTACATTGAGTTTCCTATTTGAGGTGAGCATATATAGATGCATATCAACAGTTGATGCTAAGTTGATGAGCGAGGAAATGCCAAGATTTGGTCTCAAGCTCTTCAAGGAGAGACATTCATATGATCCTCATGGTGTCTTTGCACCCCGTCTTGGTCAAAATCATGCACATGTACCTATAGTTGAAGATTTTTGGGTTAATTGCACAGATGAGTTCGAAGTGCGCAGGCACAACTACTCCAGACTTACTCTTTGGAAAATAGAAGATTTCTTATCAGAGTATTTGGAGGGTTTTTCAGATGATGATGGGAAAGTTCTACTTCCCATGTATGCCTGAGATTAGGTCAAGCAATAACAAAGTTTTCATAAGTTGATTGGTTCACTAAAGAGAGCACCTTAATTGAAGAGAGGACAAGTTGAGTTATCAAGAACAGTAGGATCTTCTTGAATAGTAAGAGGACAAAAATGGTAGCTATTCCAGTTGTAGAGCCACCAGTAGTTTGGTCATCTCTACCTTCTTCTTCTAAATCAAAACCAAGAGTGAAAGCTATGAGAAATCCTTCATAAGATACAAAGATCGAAAGAATGACGAAGAGCTTAAAGGAAAAGGTGAATCAATAGGAACAATCAACAAATGCATCAAAAGTTCCAGTTGAGTCAGTACCACAAGTTGAAGTCATGCCTTCATCTCCTATTCTTCCATCATTGCCAAGGCCTTCTCCTATTCATATAGATTCAGAAGGCGATTCACCAATTCGTAACGTCTTAACACCAATTGATCCATCAGGAGTTTCTAGAGCTAGAACCGATCCTCCTAGAGAAGTTAGTAGAGACTCCTTGTCTTGGCTTAAGAACCTACTAGGTAGGAAGAGGAGGGAGCCTTCTTATCAATTGAACTTTGCAAAACTTGATAGCATCTACCAAGACACAACTTGAATAAAAAACTTAAGAAAGTTCATATGGAGAAGAATTTTGATGACAAGATCATCCTTGAGTTTTCCACACCTTCGGAGGACAAGAACTTTGATGAGGTTGAAATTGATGACTTCAAAGTTGTCAAGGCCAATCTTAGAAGAAGCACCCAACATACTAATGTGAATCTCTTCGAGGTTGCAACTGATAATCTAAAGGAACGTGTGCTCAAGGATGGAGAAGATAAGGCAGCCCTCAAGGTTGAGATTCGATAGATGTGGTAGTATGTTTTCAATATTCTTCATGGTACTTCATAGGATACTTTGTTGCTTCCACAAGTTCTAAAGTCACCTACAAATCAACATCAACTAAGTCAGTTGGTCATCTATGGTAAACATATGAGAGATTGGATATAAGAGTTTATCACCAGGGGCAGATTTATACTTGCAGAGATGTACCAATTGAGGTATAACGCTCATGATCTTTGTTCAGGGATTCAGGAGCTTGAGCATAATATAGTGGAAAGGAAACCAAGAGATGAGATCGTCATTTTTTACTTGAGGATGACTTATGATTCAACAACTATAGAAGAACACAAGAAGAAGCTTTTTTCTTGGAGAGAAAAAAATATCTTCAAAGTAAAAACCTATGAAGGAATATATGTAGAATTAGTTGGGTATAGACAAAAGGTTGCTAATACTCTCAAGTTTGTAAGTACATTTGTGTCACAGATCCCTTGTCAATATCAACATGAAGATGGAACTTACTTTGACCTCGGTGAAGTAAAGATAGAGTTTCAAAAACTTTTCCGTGGTAGTTTTAATGGTGATCCTGTTGCTTGCAAGATGAATCATGTCAAGCCACAATGTCAATTTTTTTTGATGAAGCAGCTAAAAAGAGGAAATAATTGCTAAGTTTGATTGTAAATGGTGAGGAGATGTTGGAAAAATAGTTCATTCTGTATAGTATCAAGGTTCCTGATGAAGAGGCAATTAACAATTTTTTGGAGGATATGATTTCCCAAGCTATCAAGGAGTGAACTACCAGTTGAAACATGCAAAGATTTCTTAGAATATAACTCAAGTAAAGGCATCAGTTAACTTGATGCCTTTTCCAAGTTAAACTGGTTGTTCTCATTCATGCTTATCTATTCTTTGGAAATATCAATGTATAGTTGGAACTTTTTTAGTTAACTCATGTTAGCATTTAGTTAACTGTTAGTTATCTTTTGTTTAGTCTTAGAAATAGAGCTTGCATGTTGGCAAGACTAGTTGTTAAAAAAAGGAGATTTTAGGGTTCCCTACTCCTTGTTTGTGTATAAATAAGGGAGGCCTTTCCCATTTATTTTTAACCGTTGTTGTGATGAAAAATTTGCTAAGCCTATTTTCCCTACAACTTTGCTATTCAATGTATGTTCACTTTTGTTTCAAGAGTAATCTAGTTTGGTCACATATCATATGCCTATTTTGCTACAATTTGTTGTCCCATAAGTGTTTTTACTGTTATAAAATTGAGGAAGGAAATATCATTCCTACCTTGCTCTGATCTATTGTCTAAAATCTATTTGAAAACTTTGTCTTATGTTTTGCTTTCATAACCTTTATTTCTATTCACATTTAATAAGTACAATGAGTCTTCGGGTGTGTTTTGGAAGTGAGTTTACTTAAGCTTTTGTGTCAAATCAATCATTCCTTGTTTACTTCTAATTCTAAGGCTCTGAATTTACTTGAGTTATTAGAATAAGCTTAGTTGTAGTTTGAAGTTATGAAACCAGAGAAAAACTTGAGTAGCTACAAGACAAAGTATTTTATAACCTTGTGCTCTTAGTTGAGAAATAAAAAGATTGGTAGTAGAACTTTAGTATTTCTTTTTAAGCATAATCAACAAAGAGGGAGCTTCCCCTCCTAATTTGAAGACCAGTCTAACTGTGCATAGCTATCCATTCCTAATTCACATTCCAGAGGTGCGAATTGAAACTCCAACACTACCAACATTGTTCTTTCAACTATAAAGAAAAAAATTATCTCAGATGAATATACATACGGGTAAACCCACAAAAGTGGTTTACAATTCCAGTGAGGAAGGAAAAGTTGCAAAAAATGACCCCATGTAAAAAAAATTGGTTTTTGGGGGTTTGAACAAACTTTTTTTTTGAGCAAACCAAAAGGGGGTTCACTAGAACCCTAGTTCGAGCAAACCCATTAAATGTAGAGTCCCACCATTCCCGAGAAAAAACAAAGAAAACTTTTGTGCAAAGGGGGTTCGCTCGAACCAGGGTTCGAGCAAACCCCCCTTTTCCCGCTTTCTCACCCTCTGGCACCAAAAAGCTCCATAAATTTTCCCTTCGAAGCTTGAGTTGAGGATGAAACTGGAGGAGACTTCACAGACCCAACTATATGATGGTAGTCCTTGGAACAAGCTATCCAATGGATATAATTTTAATATGTTTTGGTTTTATTATGTATTTGTTTTTTTAGTTTCATTAAACATAGGTTTTTCACCAAAAATCAAGCTCTTTGTTCTGCACTTGTGGAAAAATAGTAGATTATCAAAAAAAAATTGAAAAATATGAGTGCACCATTTATTGAAGTCCTTGATCCAACAAAAAAAATTGAATTTCAATACATACAAAAAAAGTTACATTGTATACAGTCCACTTATGTTTGAATTGTAATTGGTTTGACTTCAAAACTTGATTAAGGAAAAAATATTCAATAAAACACTATAAAACCAATTAGAAGCACTAGATATCATAGTTACAAATCTAAATTTAAAAAAATTGGAATTTTATCCTTCATGGAAAATAATTATGTTGTATACGGTGAGTGTCACTCCTTAAAATGGTGTTTACTGAAAAAAACTAGTTTTTGAAGGAGATGGAAAAAGAAGTGCAATCTAATTCCAAAAAATTTGAAAAAAATATATATTTAGAATCTATAGACAAAATGTCACAAATTGCTAGTTTGCATCATCTTCAAATTCCTCACAGTTTAGCTACTATAGGTGCCCAAAAGTGAAGATTTAGTTAAAAAAGCTCAGTTCAGTGTCCAATTTGGCCAAAAATTGTAAACCAATATTGTGGGATCACCCATACATAATAGTAGAAAAGATAACTTAGGAAGATAGCTTCATTTAATGATCAACTTGATTATTAAATAAGGATCTCAAGGAGGGTTCCATTAGACATTAAGTACTTGTGTGCAAATGAAATAAGGGAAATACTTTATGTATCTACCACACTACTAGAAGGTACATCCAACATAGGCTCCATAATGCCACACTTGGAAGAAACATTTGAAATATTATCTACACCAATAGAGGAAAGAGAAGAAAATAAATCCTAACATAGCATGACTAAAGATGCTACAAAAGAAGAAGAATTATTGTGGCTTAGGTTAAAGGGAGAAACTATATTTCCCACACCTACAAATTGCTAGAGTGATTAGTTGATTGAAATGAGGGAGAAGTTATAGGATTTGAAGGAGAGCAATGAAAAGATGAGGCACTAGCCATTGAAGGAATTATTATACTATAGAAATAAAAAATAAGGATCTAGCTCAACTAGGATCCTTGTAAAGATTATGTGAGAGAAGATAGAGGGATTTGGGGATATATAAAACCCTTGAGAAGGATTCAAGTAGCTTCCAAGAAAGAGTCAATCGAACATTATAGAGGGAGGTGAGGAAGCTTAACCTATTTGACCAATACCACCTTAAACTTTGAAAAATAATTGAAATCAAAGGACCAATATTTCATATGAAGAATGGAATTATAGGATTTGAAGGAGAGAAATGACAAGATGGTACATTTTCCATTGAGGAAATTAGTATACCTTATAAATAATAGTATAATACTTATCCAACTCAACTAGGATCCAAAGATTATGTGAGAAAAGTTAGAGGACTTCAAGGAAATATTTAAAACCCAATTAAAGCACAAATTTGTGTTACACTTTCATCCAACAAATAGTTCTAGTGAAACAATTTTTCCCTAAACAATTTCGAGTGAAATAGTTTTTCTTGAAACCACATGGAGTATATGTGTCGCATATAGTTTTGGGTGAAACACTTTCACCATAAACTATAAAAAAATATGGTTGAATTTATGTGTAATATTTCAAGTGAAACCCTTTCAGTTGAAAGTGTTTTAGTTGAAACCCTTTCAATAAAAAATGTTTCAGTTGAAACCCTTTCGATTGGAGTTATCTTTGTGGTTGCATATTTTGCAATCTAACCCCTCTTTTGGGGCGAATTCAGAAAAAAACTTCAACTTCAATTCTAAATTTCTCCAATTAGGGGTATTTTCATGAAATTTTGAAAATACCTTTTTGTAGAGTTCGGAGTCTAGAATCCATTTTTTTGGATATTTTGATTGTTTTATTATGATTTTTATTTAATTTATTATAAGTAGGTTTTTATAATGCAACACGATGCTGATTAGAAATTTAAAAATATATATATATATATATATTTTAAATATATGGTGCACTAGAGGGAAGAATCCTATCCAAAAGGGTATAATTTTTTTTTTTAAATAATAAAAATAAATTAGACAAAAGTTGACATGGACCATGAAAACTATGCCATTCTTGTAAAGTTTAACTTAAAATGTTATTACAAAGAAATTATTCATCATTTTTTTTTTCTTTTCATGCATTAGATATTGAAGTTAGTTAAATTTGGGGAAAAATAAATTGTTTGCTCTTTTTTATGACATCCCATCAACTTCGTTTTTTTAGCAATTCAAATTCTACTCTTATATTTATAAAAAAATATATCAAACTATTTTTTTAAAATACAAGCATAAAATTCATAAAGAGTTTTATATTTTATTAGTTTGTCATTTTGAAATTTAAAACATAAAATCCACTTTTATGCATTTGAAGTTGAAAAATTATACTTGTGTTGGTCATTTCTTTTATAAAAATGTGAAATAGATTTGTACTTTTACCCACTGCAAGAAGGGTTCTAGTAGCCTCCAAGCAAGAGTCAATCTAACATTATAGAGGGAGGTGAAGAAGCTTAACATATTTAGCCAATACCACCTTGAAGTAATTTGACAAAGAATTGAAATCCAAGTACCACTATTTCATATGAAGAATGTCCTCCCCTAGAAACCAATTTTATCTATAAGGATCGACTCTCTACCAATTTTTGGTGTAGATATTTTAATGTGGAAACACTACACATATTAGTATATTTCTATACTACTTTCCATGAAAGGATTATAGTTAATAGACATCTAATAATTGATCTATAATTAGAGGTTTACAAAATAACTTGCAAATTAATCCTAATTACAAATTTTCCCCGATCGCAATAGAATAGCGTGACTATGTTGTTTAACCATTGAAATTACAAAATAAGTTTACATTTATATAACTAATTAGTAAAATGTTGTAATTAGAAATCAAATAGCGAATTGAAAAATGAAAAGAAATGGAGAGAATGATAGATAGAAGATAGAAGAATAAGACAGAAGAGGAGATAACACTAATTGATAACAAAGTTCATCCAATCAGGACTATGTCTTTGGGCCCGCTTCTCAAGTAGGACCACTTTATTAATGTTTCCAAGCAATAGAAAATCCTTGTTACAATATCCAAGCTCCAAAACCTGCATAAAATTTCTCACAATCTCCTCTCAACACTTGAAGACACTCAAAAGGCCTTCGTGCTTACAATATTCTCCTCCAAAGAATTCTTTCTACAAAATTAACTTGGCTAATTACAAGCCAAATCACACCCCTTTATATACCAATTTATTTGCTAATATGAGCTAAAACCATATTATTTTGCAAATATACCCATATCTCCAATATCTCCCAATTTACAATACAAAATCTCAAATAAGCCCCTTACAATATCCTTAATAATCTTTTAAAAACTCCTAAACCCCTTAAAATGATTTTAATAATCTTTAAATATCTCATGAATATATTATTTAAGCCCCTTTATTCATATCCTGTAATCGGGATTTTTAATATTCTAAGGGTTTAAGTCCCTAATTCTAGGGGTTACTATGTTATTTATGGGAGAAATCGGCTTAGAGAAGTCTTTAAAATTTGATGACGCCTGCTTAATATCAAGATCATTGATGACACCCGCGAGGAGGTCAGGTGGTCGACCCCCACCCCTCTATTTTTAAAAGGCAATTTGAAACAATTATTAGACAAGAGAAATCGGTTGCACATAAAACTTTCAGTATATTGTTTGGCACAACGACAGGCGCAAGTGTTGGGTATCGGGTGGTTAAGGGTTTGAATCCCATCCACCAATATTTTTGGTAAATACAACCAATCGACCTTCGAAGAGCTAGAAGTGTAGGAGGGGTGCTATGTAGGGTGCCATGTGTCAACTTCTTATTGGCCCGTTTCTACTATCATACTTCCACGTGTCAACACGTGATTGGTTGAACTTCCACATCACTGTCACGTCAGCACACAAAGACACCTAAGTTGCCACGTGTCAGCCTGTTGTCCTACCATGCAAAATGTACTGCCTACCACTTGTCACTCACTAAGTGTTCCACGTCATTGTCAACTACTGACTGTACTTGCTAATGTCATCAAGTCAACCTTCCTTTTCCAAACTTTGACCAATGATATCTCACTCATACGGACTTCGTTTGACGTGAAATGAACGACATCAGAATCATGGTGATGAGCTCCACAACTTGGTGTTGTTTTTGTCTCATTTTGAGACGGTCATTTTTTTCCTTTTTCCTGGCCCCCTGATTTGCTTGTTTGATCAGACCTTTGACTGCACATAACTTTTGCATACGAACTCCTTTTGAGCCCATTCAAGTTGAGTCAGGACCATTTCAGTGAGCTCTACGCGATGATGTTGGTTTCGTGAGATTCTGAGACTACAATTTTTTTAGGTTTTTGGATCCTCCTGGATCAATAATGAAATCCAATGATGCTAGAATAGACATGAATAAATATGTACACCATACTAGTTAGCATAATGTATTTCCTCTTCCAAAAACTGACTCAAATTTTAGGGGGTAAGCCTTCTTAGAGAATTGAATGAAACACATATTCCTAGCAACTATACACTACTTCAATCCCTCACCCACTATCATATTGAAGGACACATATTATTTAGATGGAGCAATAGCTACCAACTTTGTGCTTTCAACTATAGAGGAAAATATCTCCTGCATGAAGATACACACATAGTAGAATAAAATATAACTTAGGCAAATTGCTTCATGTAATTATCAATTTGACTATTAAATAAGGATCTCAAGGAGGGTTCCATTAGACATTAAGTACTTGTGTGGAAAGGAAATAAGGGAAATATTTTATGTATCTAACACGTGCTACTAGAGGGTACATCCAACATAAGATCAATAATGCCACACTTGGAAGAAACATTTTAAATCTTCTCTACATTAATAATGGAAAGAGAAGCAAACAAATCCTAACATAGCATGAATAAAGATACTACAAAAGAAGAAGAATTATTGTGTCTTAAGTTAATGGAAGAAACTATATTGCCAACACCTATACATGCAACCAAAAAGTTGGTAGAGGAGTGATTAGTTGATTGAAAGGAGGGAGAAGTTATAGGATTTGAAGGAGATAAATGAAAAGATGAGGCACTAGCCATTGAGGTAATTATTATACCTTAGAAAATAGTATAATAAGGAGATCTAGCTCAACTAGGATCCTTGTATAGATTATGTGAGAAAAGGTATAGGGATTTGAAGAAATATAGTACCCCCAAGAAATATTCTAGTAGCCTCCAAGAAAGAGCCAATTGAACATTATAGAAGGAGGTGAGGGAGATTAACCTATTTGACCAATACCACCTTGAATGACTTTGAAAAATACTTGAAATCCAAGTACCACTATTTTATATGAATAATAAAATTATAAGATTTGAATGAGAGCAATGACAATATGAGGCAAGTTTACTATTGAGGAAATTATTATAACTTAGAAATAATAGTATAATACTTATCCAACTCAACTAGGATCCGTAGATTATGTGAGAAAAGTTAGAGGGATTTGGGGAAATATATAAACCCCCAAGAAGGGTTCCAATAGCCTCCAAGCAATAGTTAATCTAACATTAAATATATGTAGGTGAGAAATCTTAACCTATTTGACCAATACCACCTTAAAGGACTTCGATAAACAATTAAAATCCAAGTACCACTATTTCATATGCAGAATATCCTCACCTAAAAACCAATTTTATCTATAAGGATAAACTCTTTACCAAATTTTGATGTAGATATTTCAATGTGGAAACCCTACACATATGAGTATATTTTTATATTACTTTCCATGAAAGGCTTCTAGTTACTAGACCTCTAAAGACAACAACATCACTTGCATCTCCATCCAATCAACAGTTGAAGGCAGCTCACAAGATCTATTTCCTTCCCCTAATGGGAAATGACTATGTACTAGGGTCATTTGTTGTATGGCTACTTGGAATTTTTGAACATATGTTTTGTACAATTGATATGTGGAATTTTATGTCCATATGGATTTCTTGCAAGCCTGTATAACTTTATTGGATATATTGTATAATATTATCGACATATAACATTGTGTGGCCTTATGGCTTTTTGGTTAATGCAAATATTATTTTACCACTATTGTCAGATTATATTGTTGAATACTTTTCCTCTCACCTCACACTTCTCTCCATCAAATGTAAAGCACAAAATATATATCTTTATTCCTTTGTGAAGAGTGGCATACTTTTCAAAGAGTGATGTCTCTTCAAAAATAGATTACTACTCATTATGTTATTAATATGTCACTAACTTATTTTAATCTTAGCATTTCCTTTTAATACATGTCTTTAATTTGCTGCCTAAGCTCTTCCTTCATAAATCTCCAACATTTGTTTAAGGATAATGCAAGCATTTAAACTCTTTTAAATTTAGTGTTGTTTTATATTTACATGCCAAATTTTAACTCATGTTTGTTTTATTATTCATTATAGGTTTATTGCCAATAGTTTCTATGATCATATGATAGAATTGAGAATTAGAAACATATTTAATTATGTTCTATTTTACTAGAAAATATCCATTCCACTTATCTTTTTTTCAATAGGATATGCATTTCTTAAAATTGACAAGGCCAGTCATCTTAGCCAAACCATAGAATTGATCACTTGCATTACATTGAGATTATATTATCAAATTATTTTAGCTTATTTTTTAAAATGTAAAAGGAAAAATGTATTTAACAACAACCTATCAAAATACCAAAAAATTTCTTACTTAATATAAAACACTTAAGATATGTATATTAAGAAAAACCATACTATAAGAGCACACTAATGGTATTCATATTGACTTTTTTATATAAAATGTTTTCTTCAAAGGATAAACATGTAAACGAAAGTCATAAATGATATATTAAAGCCTCTAAGGAATCAAGTTGTGACATAAACAAATGTTATAGTCAAAGGAGTAATACATTTACAAAGAGAGTTTTGGATATTATGAATGATGCAATAAATGTCCAAGAATTTGACTGTGTGGTACATTGTAATTGTGTTGAGGTTCAACTTTAGCATTAGGTACCAATTGAAAAAACTCATGTTACAAAGTGAGCATACAACACCAATATGAGGGATTTTATATAAAAATAAGTATGATATATAATAAATGTCTATTGATTCATTTAAAAATTAATAAACACTAAAATAAGGCCCTACTAACATACTAAATAGATGCATAAGTGCATGGAAATGGTGGAAAAAAAAGTGGCCACTAAGAATTTTGAAGGTGATTAAACATAATGCACTTTCTTCTTAAAAATATAATGCAAGCATGTTATGGCTCAATAAGCTCGATCCATAACACAAACACATTATAATATATGCATGTTATGCACACATATCAAAATTGATATGTGTGTATCTTTATACTACATAGAATTTTAATTGATGCCCTTATTAATTTTTTCCTTTTGTCTTATAGCATTTTAATCGTTGCCCTTAGAGCTCTTCCTCACCATCACCTATCAGTTGTAAAACACCAAGAATTCTTAAACTCAATGACGGGGATGATGAAATATAAGAAGAGGCTTTTCTTCCATTAAATTGGTTTCTCCATCTTTCATTAGATCAATCCTCATCTCCTATGCACAAAATATTCCTAAGTGGTATCAACCATATAGTGAAGAATTCCATAGATGATGCATTTGTAAATACATCTACTAGTGGGTCTAAAATTCATAATAAATTTCATGAGATATACTTGGCCCTTTAATGTGTATAGTTATCTAGAGTTCTAAAGTAGAATTAGTATACCAGGATGAGTCACCACCTTGAAAAGATTCTATGGGTGCATAATATTAGAAACTACTAAGGAAAAAAATATAAATTTAATGATCTTCCACTTGAGAATAAGGATACTAGATGCAATTGGGTTTAATAATTAAAATATATAAGGAAAATGGTAGCATTGACCAATACAAGTCCCAAGTCCCAACTTTTCACTAATGGCTATGAATAGAAGGTATTGATTATGATGAAATATTTTCCACCATAGCAAAGATCAAGACTATTCAAATGCTTTTGGGAATGGAATTATAGTTTGGTTCAAAATTTCATCAAATGGATGCCAAGAAATCCTTTCTTAATAGATATGCCAAGAAAAAGTGTTCCAGCTTGTGAAACACCCCACTAGAGAATTTGTAAGCTCAATGCTTAGAAATAAGGGCTCAATGCAACTAGTACCCATGCACATAGACATATAATGTACCCGTTCCCTACCCTTGTGCTATCTCCACTCATAGAAAAACATCGAAACTGTGTAGCCTGTAACATTTGGGAGAGTTGGGTACAAAACAAGACCATGCACAGTGTAGAAATGCCCACGCAGACATGTTGGGTTTGATGGTTCAACCCCATGACACACAGAATAAAAATTAGGCTATCTTGCAACTTCACATTGCATGCAACTAATGGTTTTTGGGGCATCAGAGAAACTTTCACCATGGCTATATGGTTTCAAGTATTAAAAATATGAGAGAGGTTGTTGTAGAGGGCCCTCACATGCACCTATAGGTTCAGACAAGATGTTCTTATGTGCCACTGACTCTGAGAAACAATGTGTCAATGTTTGACATTTTTTTGTACTTAGGGATCTTAAGAGAAAGCATCAACATAGTGTAATTCAGAATGTTTGGGAGAGTTGGGGTACAAAATAGGACCATGCCTAGCATAGAAATGCCCATCTAGATGTGTTGACGCTAATAATTTTTCTCCATGAAGAACAAAAACAAAAATTAGCCTACCTTGCAACTTTACACTGCATGCATTTGATGGCTTTTGGGGCAACAAAAAACCTTTCACCATAGCCAAACGGCTTGGAGATATGAAAAAATGAGAGAGGTTATTGTAGAGGGACCCTACATGACCCTGCAACTTTAGATGAAAAATTTCTAAGTGACATGGTTTCTAAGAAAGAGCTCGTCAAAATTTTCCACTTTTTCACACTTTGGTCTCTTAAGAGAAATCATCAGTACAATGTAGCCTAGAATATTCCAAAATTTCAGGGTGAAAAATAGGACTTTTCCTAGCATAAATTTACCCACCCGGATGTGTTAGAACTATTAGTTTGGTCACATCATGAACAAAATAAAAATTATGCCACCTTGCAGCTTTTTCTTCAATACATTTTACGCTTTTTCCATCAACTAAAACCTTGTCACCATAGGCAAATGGATTGGAGATATGAGAAACAGAGAGATAGAAGAACCCTACATGACCCTGTAAATTTAGACAGAATGGTTGTAAGTGCTGCAGTTTTAGAGAAAGAGTTCATCAAAGTTTGCCACTTTTTCACACTTAGAGCTCTTAAGAATTCATTGGTACAATGTAGCTTGGAACGATTTGGTATGTTGGGGTGCAAAAAAGGACCTTTCCTAGCATAAGCCTGCCCACTTAGACATGTTGGAATTGTCTGTTTGGTTGCATGACGAACAAAATGAAAATTATACCACCTTGCAAGTTTAGACTGCATGCATCTGATGCTTTTTGTAATGTGTGAAAACTTGTCACCATGGGCAAATGGATTAGACATATGAAAAAATGAGAGGTTATTGCAGAGGGACCCTACATGACCTTGTACCTTTAGATAAAATGGTTGTATATTCCACGGTTTCTGAGAAAGAGATTGTCAAAGTTTTCCACTTTTCACACTTTGGTCTCTTAAGAGAAATTGCCAGTACAATGTAGCCTAAAACATTTTTGCATGTTGGGGTGCAAAACAGGACCTTTCCTAGCATAAAATTGCCCGCCCGAATGTGTTGGAAGTGTTAGTTTGGTTTCACGAAGAACAAAACAAAAATTACACCACCTTGCAACTTTCTCTTCAATGCATTTGATGCTTTTTCCAACAACTGAAATTTTTTGACCATAGGAAAATGGATTGGAGGTATGAAAAAATGGGAGAGCTTCCTATAGAATGACCCTACGTGACATTATAAATTTAGATGAAATGGTAAGTGCCACAATTTCCAAGAAAGAGCTTGTCAAAGTTTGTCACTTTTTACACTTAGAGCTCTTAAGAAGTCGTCGACATAATGTAGCCTGGAATGATATGGCATGCTGGGGTGCAAAAAAGGACCTTTCCTGGCATTAACCTACCCACCTAGACATGTTGGAACTGTTAGTTTGGTCACACGATGAACAAAACAAAAATTATTCCACCTTGCAAGTTTAGATAATATGTACCTGATGCTTATTATAACGTGCAAAAACTTGTCACCACAGGAAAATGGATTGGAGATATGAAAAACTAAGAGAGGTTATTGTAGGTAGACCCTACATGACCCTATACCTTCAAATGAAATGGTTATAAGTTCCATGGTTTTTGAGAAAGACCTCATGAAAATGCCACTTTTTTGCACTTAGGTCTATTATGAGAAATCGTTGATACAATGTAGCCTAGAATGATCCGACATGCTAGGGTGTGAAATAGGACCTTGTCTAGCATAAACCTCCCCACCTAGATGTGTTGGAGCTGTTGGTTTGGTCGTATGAAGAACTGTACAAAAATTACACCACCTTGAAACTTTAGACTACATGCATTTGATGCTTTTTGCAACGTGCAAAAGGTTATCACCATGGGAAAATGGATTGGAGATTTGAAAAACTGAGAGAGGATATTGTAGAGGGACCCTACATGATCCCAAAATTTTAGACATAATGGTTGTAAGTGCCACAATTTATAAGAAAGAGCTTGTCAAAGTTTTCCAATTTTTTGCACTTAGGTCTCTTATGAGAAATAGTCAGTACAATGTAGCCTAGAATGATCTGACATGCTGAGGTGTGAAATAGGACCTTGTCTAGTATAAATCCCCCACCTAAATGTGTTGTACCTATCAATTTGGTTGCATGATGAACTGAACAAAAATTATGCCACCTTGCAACTGTACATTGCATGCATTTGATGCTTTTTACAATGTGTGAAAAGTTGTCGCCACAGGAAAATGGATTGGAGATATGAAAAATTGAGAGGTTATTGTAGAGGGACCCTATGTGATCCTGTAACTTAAGATGGAATGGTTATAAGTGCAACAAAAAGGGTCTATCATTACACAATAAAGAAAACAAAGTCATGTCCAAGTGTTAGGTGCTACTACTGCTAATCAACTTGGTCAAACCTAAATATGAATAATTTAATTATGAAGGAAGAAGATATTAGTGTGATAGATAATGCAGACTTTACAACTAAGACTGAACAAATAGAAGCACATGATAACCCTATCTTAGAAGAACATTTTTACCTCAACTGGAAGAAAACTTGAAGACAGCCATGGAGATGCATGCAATGGGTTTATCTATTTATTATCTTCAATTCATGAGTAATGGAGATGCATGCAAGAATAAAATGAAGATTATAAGTTCAACATGCAAGATTGGGGAGAAAGAGTGGAAATGATGATGGAGTTGTCTTCAAACAAGTAGGTGTATGCAAAATATGCATGATGGAAATATGGCATGAAAGGTATAGGTCTATTATTTGTAACCCTTCTTTCTATTTTCTCTATCAAATAAGATACATGTAGTTTTCATTTTAGGGAGTTGCATATAGAAAATATATGTAGAGGAAAGTTAAAGATTTTTTTGAAAGAGGAAAAGGCATGAATTTGGACAAAGGCTTTCATGAAAACCTTGTTTGAATGGAAGCAAGAAAACATGGTAATTACCTCATGAAAATCATCTTAAAAATGTGAAAGATATGTAACCCTTTAGTCAATACAAATGTCATAATAGTCCAAAGCATAGAGACATCACAAAGAAGGATAAATCATGATCAAAGGACAATAGTATTGAAGAAGGTTTATTTATCACAAAGGACATCTTATAATCATGTTCATGATGATTTCATATGATAGTCACATAAGAACTTGCTACACATTCACATAGAACTAGGTTGGGTAGTGAGAAATGAAGAGATTATAGGCACAACCCCTAGTTTTTGACTTGCAAGAAGGGAAACCCTTATGAATTGCAAGAAATATTGACAAGTTAAAGTGTCAAATGTCAAGGGAAGACCTTTCAAGAGTTCATGAAGCTTGAACAATCATAGTCATTATGATAGTCCTAGTTTTTAAGACATTATGATAGTCATAGTGGTTTACAATCATGGACATAAGAAGGGGCAGTCATACCACTAATGGATGATAGTCATTTATGACTGTGTTAAAGACCTTGATTGTGAGATTCCTATGAATCTTCATGGTTTTTCCTTTGTAAAACCAAGAAAGTACCTATGACAAGAGAGTGGGTATGCACATATTGTTAGGCTAGATCTAAGTGATTGTGGTGCACTCAATGAGGATTGTTTTAAGCTTTCAAAGATAGATAAAAATCATGACATTCCTAGGAATATCATAGGAAAAAGATCTTTTTGATGGCCCTCATGATTGTGTTGAGGGAATTTTTGCATGGTTCATAGTCTAGTAGCTTTTTAATCACCTAAAGGTACATGATAGAATAATTTTAACCCACTAGGATGACTTCAATACATAGACATGAGGCACTCAAGGATAAACCACATGCCACCAAAGATATGAGGTGTAAAATTTGTGTATATATGGCTGGCTAAATGACATCAAGCTATATTAGATACAAGGCCACTTGTGTGCATGAAGTGGAATGTTACAAAATAGGCAAATATAAAGTGCCCTTGCTACCTTCAATTGAATGTAATTTGTATGATTGTCCTCTAATATTTATATGAAACTCATTGTCTTTGAGACCTAAGGACTACCCTCTTGAATCATTAAGGACTATCTTTCCTCTTCTAATTGCACTCCATTTAACTAAGGTTTACCACCTTTTGTGCAATCTACCATTAATGAACATCTTGAAACCCCTTGAAGTCTTTCCTTATAACTCCTGTTCTTAAAACCTCATGGTTGTCACAAGATTGTTGCCCCTTTAATGACTATGATCATGCCTAAATCATAAATAATCATTGAAGTCAAAGGTACTAATATTACTTATGAGGAGAAACAATATAGTATAGGTTAGCACTATGGATCACTCAAGGGTCCATTTAATAAGGAAAAGTTAGAGATACTCTCACATAGAAATGTATGGTTAGTAGGATTTATCCTAGTTAATGAACATGTCACCATAGCTTCATAAGATTTCCTAATCTCTACTTAACTCAACACATCCCTAGGTCACTAAGCCCAAGGTTGGCTCTCAATAGGATATATCAAGAGGGCTATAGCCATAAAAGTAGGAATCTACCATACTTTTATTTGTGCACATAATTCAAGGGTGGGTACCTTGTATCACAAGTCCAAGCATACATAACTTATATATTGGGTGTTCACAACACATCACCTACACACACATAACAAGCAAAAAAAATATATTGAGGACTATATTGGGTGTTCACACTAGGAACAAACTATGGCATGATTGATAAAAAATACAAGAGCACATAATGGAGGCTTCCCATCCTATCCAACAAATAACTTATTTAATGCAACAATTTATTTTTGTAAACCAAGCATGCACATTATACATCATGATAAGCACTTAATTAAGGTCACAAACATATGAATTCAATTTATACTATTTAAAACAAACATATGTGATTTAAATAGAACATCACACTCCTCTTATGTAGAGCATCAAGATCTATGGTATAAATAATGATAGAATAAACAAGAAGCTTTTACATAATTCATTCACAAGGATTGAAAGGATTTGAAACTAAGCTCAATATGACCACAAGAAACATTAATGAGCTCATGACATAATGCAATAACACACCTAACATTATTACCAATGCACTATGACTGAAAACACTTACAAAATACTTACCACACCGCAACCTCAACTATTGTGATTTAATGAAATATGGACCCCTACACCTCAATCGACATAATCCAATGTATGTATTGTACTTTCTATTTGACATAGCAGCATGAAATCATACAAAATGAGGAATGAATCACCAATGAGATCATGATATGATTAGATACAAAAAAATAAGAATGAATACATAAGATATCATATTTTCTAAGCTAAAAAAGCATGATAAAATTTTATACAATATTTCCTATCTATGATGTTTGCAAATTTCCACTTCTTCAACATGATAGAATGAAAGAATAAGTAAATATCACAATAAAGACTTCAGGTTAAAGAAAATAAGAAGTAGAGCATTGGCATAATTATAATGTATATTTGAAAACTACATAACTTGGTCAGCACTAGAAGCAATTTGATACATAATATTGATTACAACCTTCTATAATCAGCAACAGTAAACCTAATTGATTTGAGCCTGAGGAAAACAGTCAAAGGGCTAAAGGAGGGTATCTTTAAATGAGGACACCAATCAAAGGGCTAAAAGAGGGAAGCTTTAAAGGAGGAAAACAATTGTATCACTAAGACAAATGTCTAAGCATCAATGACCATGAGACAAGGAAGGGAAACAAGGAAGATGATATGTATATTGGTCAAGGAGGACAACAGTTAAAGGGCTAAAGGAGGGTAGATTTAAAGGAGGACAAAAATTGTATCACTAATACAAATGTCTAAGCATCAGTGGCCATGAGACAAGGAGGGTTATCAAGGAAGATGATGGGTGAGAGGGAGAACAAAATCAATGCAATCACCTTGGTTAAAGTAGGACAATAGTCAAAGGGCAGATAAAACATGACCAAGTTAAGGTTGTTTTATTTCTTATGATAATATGCATATAGTGGATAGTCATGTGTTGAGAAATGTACACTAATATACTCTAATGTGACCTAAGAAAGAAAGAAACACTAATACTCTTTCAACCACTAATATATGCTAACTATCAATTGCAATATATGAGTTAGAATAAAGAAGAGGTATAAATCTATGAAAGAATGTGATTTAAAAAATTAAAAATTTATAATATATGTGCCTTTCTCATTTCCATAACAGTTAGAACACAAGATAATGATACATATTTTAATAACCAAAAAAAAGTGATCAATAACATGACTTTACAAATTCAATGTACATACTTACAAATCAATCCAACGAACCATCCAGGTCTGGTCTATTCTTTATTGTGTCAAGTATTGTCTCATGGTTAGAATCATGAACCTTCCAAAAGTTCTTCTTCAAAGGTCTACCCTCATATTTGATCAAATGAACATTGGATGCCACAACAAGGTTTGAGTAATAAAGAATCTTCCTATGCATGTCAAAGTCCTCAAATAGCCAGACATCAAACTTCTCAACTGGTTACCTTCTATGCCATGTTCCATTAACAATCATCGAACCTGTAGGATATTCTATGTTTTCTCCATCTGTAACTAGGGCCTCCAATTTCTTTTTGTCCTCAACATAGTGACATGAGTAATAATTTGTTCCCTCTTCATTTTCTTCATCTCCAATCACTACATAAACATGTCATGCATTGATATGTGCATCCAATTAGATGATAATAAACATTACAAAAAAGCTATAAAGTAAGATAAAACTAGGAATTTTGTAAACTATGCAAGTATATATATTACCTAGTTCTACTAGTTTGATACATGATCAAATTCAATAGATGATTGCATCTCTATTATTTGTAGTGGTGTTGGGAGTCGATACATGTCAAGTGGGCTTAGAATTCTTAACCACCATTCGTCAACCCACTCCTTTGACTCACACTCATTCTAGACTTGAACTATACATGAAGAACAAAATCATACCATCTTCCGCATATGGATAGTCCATGAACCTGCATTAGAACTTCTAAAAGAGTGTAGCCCACTCGATCCTATCAATGTACAATAGTCCTCATATTTTTCAATGTTAGTATCATTTACCAACCAAAAAAATCTACAAATTAAAGACTTACCTTCATTACCTAGACCCATTGCATGATTACACCAATAGACGATTGATTTTACATCTATCAACTTTGGACTATCTTTGTAATTTAACTCTTCTCACGCTAAGGATTTTTTAATACATGCTCCCCCTTTCCATGCCCTGCCTCAAAGAAATTCTAAATATGTTGAGCACCACTGATATTACACATCTTGCTCAACTAATAAAACATCTTGGAGTTCTTGAATTGTGATGTACAATTATCTGATCATATGATATGTTGATGGAACGATATGCCCTTGCTATCCAAATCAATGTAGAACATTTGAAAGAAACCTTGCATGAACTCTATAGAAAGTGTGTGATCATCACTAATGTAAAAGTGATACTCCCTCAATACCTTCCTATCATAATCTGTACTATTACCTGCATGGATGAATGCTATATGCACAAATATAACAACCTATTTAGAGTTGTAGTATTGTGATTGCACCTTGTTCTATGGTTTTAGTGTGTAGTTCTCTACAAATTTGACAACTGAAATGATGGTATGAAGTGGAATCATGTCCTTGCATAACTTGAACTATGAGTCCAACCATCGAGCTCTATGTGTATGCCTTGCATACTCATACACCACATGATCACAAAAAATTCCCATAAACTGATACACTAGAATCTTATCACTGACCAATTCACACTTTTTTGCTCCTTTCCCATCTTCTAGACTATAGGCTATTGTCTTGTATTTTCCAAGTTCCACAATTTTATTTCCAATTACATGTATACTATGCATATGTTGACAAATTGGCAAACGTTGCAAGCCAGCACAATGAACATATGTGCCATCCAAGCATGATTTCATATAAAAAAATTGACCATACAGTCTTTCACATAAAATGGTAGATATGAAGTCCCTTGAAGATCTAGGTGGAGGCCTTATGTTACATTCCTGCAAAACATTGTTAGTATGCATATCTACACATATACATTGATAACCATCATAATGGTTAGAAAACTCAATATGTACTCTACAACAAAAAGTAGTGTGTGTGTGTGTGTGTGTGTGATTTATTTTGACATTAAAAGGTTTTAGCATTTCAAAAATCCTTTGACAAATTTTAACTTGAGGATACATCTCTACAAATTTAGCAAAAAATTGGGTTTGAGTCGTATCCAAAAAATGCTTTGGATGTGGCTCATGGTTTCTACTACCAATTATCCTTCTTACAACATCTCTTTGATTGGGAGAGACCCTTGTGTCATTCTTCCAAAATTCTTGCATTAGGGATCTCAAGACTTGAAAAATTTCTTTATCTTTTTGTGGTAGTCTACCTGAGAATGCCTATAACTCATTATTATTTGGATCCTCCACTCATTGAAACCTTCTTTTGGCTCTCATTAGAGATGATCTACTTATTTTCAATGTTTTACTTGTCTTTGAAAAGATCACCTTATTCCTAGTTTTATTGCTTACCAATGTTGATGTCAAGACACATCAAACATCATTACTATTTTTTGTGCGTGAGGTAGAACCCACGCTCTCATATGCAATCATTATATTATTTACAATTGATTTCTCACTTGATTGATCTGATGTTCTTAGCCCAAGAATCTTTATGATGGCCCTAAATTTTAGTTGCCTTATCATTTCAACAAATATTTGACATCTTCCAGTATCATTTAGTTTCTCAAAAATAATCTACATATCCTCTTCACATATCTTTGACAAATACGCTTTGTAATATTATCAACCATTGGTTTCAATATATTAGCATCAATATCAATAAAATATTTAGGCTTTCTATGCAAAAATATAGGAGTTCTCAAAGGTAGAGTTACCTCAACATTAGTAATTTCAACAACATCGAGGATAGATGGCACACCTTCAACTGGAGATGAAAATAATAACGTACCTTGAAATTGACATGTAAACAATGTTGTATCTTCAACTTGAGATGTGGGAGGTGGAGTGTCTTCAAGTAGAGATGTGTTTGTTGATGTACTTTCAACATGACATGTTGTAGATGGTGTGCTTTCAACTAGAGATGTGATTGCTGATGTACTTTGAACATGACATATTATAGATGGTGTGCCTTGAACTTCACTTGTGGTTGATGATGTGCCCCCAAATTTGGGATTCATTTGTCTTGTTGCATGGATATTTTGCATCTGTTGCCTTTGTGATGCCAATTCCACATCCCTCTTATATTGCATGGGAATTTTTTCTTCTATGGGTTTCAATTTCTCTTCTTCACAAAGTTGCCTCATTGTTTCTCTTATCCTTGCATATTTGGCTTCACGTTCTTCTGGTGTTAGATTCTTTGCTCATTTCCTTGGCATGATGTTGAATGCTACATGTTCACAAACATAAAAAGAACAAAAGTAAGTAATGCTCACTAATACAAAAATATCAAAATCAAATGAACGCCAAAATAGAATAGAGCATTCATGAAGATGAAGACCATAAGAAATGACCTATGAAGAGAAAACACAACATGATGAAAGCTATAACAAATATAATAAAGAAACATTGGCAGATCACATGCATTTTTTAATAGATAACAGATGATTGATAGTGGGTTTTTGAATCTTCATTGCAAGTACTTGATGATAGTGGCAACTAGATTAGTTTTCCAGACCTTTGAGTCAATAGAGGGACAATTATCATCACCTCCCAATACATTTCACAATCCATACTCATCAACAAATAAAAAGCGATAGTCATGAAGAGGCATGATAGAATAGACTATGAAATCAAAGATGCATAATAGCTAGGAAGCCTTGACATCAAGTATTTGTTCCACATAATAGTTTCAAGGATGCTTCAAAGATGACCTATGGTTGAAAAATGAGAACAATGCAAATGAAGATAGTAACCATCACAGTTAATGGCAACAAAGTCTTATGATTATTAAAGGAATGACAATAGGACCGTGAAAGAAGGGCAGCAAATTCTTGATAGTCATCATATGCAAAAGGATGCAATAACAAAGTCATATTCAAGATTTGAAACTTGTGTTTTTGTCCATGAAAACCACAAAAAGACATTTCATACATGTGCATTAACAGTCTTCAAGACCATTGAAGGGATAGACTCAAGAAATAGAGAGATTTTCAAGGGAAGCATGCATAGAAAAGTATTGAAGAGATCACAAGGAAGATAGAAATATTGTTGAGCAGCAGATAAGTTGAGAAGACAGTTGTAAAATTTCTTGTAGGAAATTCCAATGTAATGTCAATGAACATACCTAGCCTAGAGAGCGATGAAGACAGTCATGGGTAGAAAACATAGTTCCAAAATATTGATATGACAACCATGAGACTAAAATTGATAGAGGGAAGCCTTAGAATTGCACTTTTTGGCTACTTTTCTATGACAAAAGTTATCCATGGTTTCAATGTTTAGTAAAAAATATGTTTAGTTTTTGGAATAATTCTATTTTTAGAAACTACTATTATAATAGGTATGCTTTTTTTTTTCAAATGGCAAGAGGAACTCAAAATAAAACATTTTATTTGTTGAAAGTTGCCTTTTTAGAAAATTGATTTTATAAAAAAATGTTTTTTCAAAGGTAGTCATTAGTTTCATATCCTTAGATAGGGTTTCAAAAAATTTCATATGCTCCAAAATTTGTTGCCATACTTTAGAGTTTCTAGAAGATTTCACAAAGTTTGCAAGTCAAACTTATTTTAGATTTTTTAAAATGACTTTTAAGTGACAAAAGTTGCTATTTTTCCAAGGGGGGATATATTTGAGTTATTATTAGGATTTTATTTAATTATTTTTATTAGTTCTAGTTTGCTTTAAAAGTAGTTTTATTTCCTCTTTTATGTAGATAGGGATAGGGTTACTTAAAGTAGCACTTTATGGGAATATTATATTATTATTTTAGTTGTAAGATCTAACTCTTAGGGCTTATAAATAAGTGCCTCAAGAGCATGTTATTTGAAATAAGGAGAGTTGATGATGAGCATATGTTGTAGAAATTATATTGTTTTGAAAGTTAAAGATTATTGGTGGAATTCAAGCTTATGCTGAAAAAGCTATTATCATATCAAAGTCATTATAATTGTGATTGTATGTTTGTAATTTCTTGAAGAGAATCAAAGCTAGATTGTTTTGAGTCAAACTTTGTATTTTTTAAATTATAGTTTAATTATTTCCTTCAAGAAATTGTGCAGTGTTCATTTGTCTAAACCTTTCTTGCTGATTTAGATCACACTCCATGGTCCTAAAATAAATGAATGAGGGGAAAAATGAGGGTAAAAAACAATAATAAATGAGAAAATAAAGAATGATTGTTAGATATTTGATAACCATCATCAAGGACTCTAGTTACATTTCTAAACACTTGTAGATTTTTTAATAATGAAATAAACCTTGGCAATTGAAGTCATAAAAAATCTTCATGAGTTAAGACAACCACGGTCACCATGAGATGGAAGAAAAAAGTTGCAGATTAAGGAGCCTATATGGACAAAGACTAAATTGTGAAATTCAAAGGACAAACTTATCAAATGATAGAGTTTCAAGAGTTCAAAAAGGTAATTCAAACAAGCTAGGAAGAACACTCTTCTAAATAATATGATGATAGTCATGTAGGGGATAGAACTTGTAGGGGGGCCGGTCTCAAGTGATCTAGGGTATATGCTACCTTTGATGTAACCAAACTAAGGATAGTCACTTACCTCAAGATAATGGTAAATGTAAGTGATAAGGTGATAGTCAAAGGTTGCAAGTTGGAAATAGGAAGCTTGGTGCTTGCTAAGGGCAGTTACATAAATGCAAAAGGGTTTCCATAAAAGTATGTGGATGATAGAATAAAATTAGTATTTGCACTATGATATGGTAGTGACTAATGAGAATGCAATATCATAAGAAGATAAGATGCAAAGATAAGTGTGAAAGTGAGCATTCTATGCCCATACATGAGCATATCCTAATGAAAAAGGAAAGAAATTTCATTAAAGGATGTGATAGCAAGTAGGTGACAACTATGGAGAGCATAAAAGCATCATCAAAATACATCATGATAGTGTGAGGGGAATAAAGTAGACTGTGATAGGGTTGCATAACAACCTAAACCACAAAATACACAATCCACCACCAAAGTATTTTGATGTAACCTTCATACAAATCAATTACATAAAATAAATTCAAAGTTTCAAACAAAAACTATGCAAATCAATGAAATATGCCATTATATTATTCATATAAAATCCATACAATCATCATTATAAAAATCAATCCCACTCAATACTCTACGCAGGTAATAGGAATTTGATGCAACTATCAAATGAAACCAATACAATCCAATGGCATGTTTGTTATTTGAACTTTCACATAAAATTTATATAGTAATCGTGCAAAATAGTGAATGTCACTAACCATAATGCATGAACAATCACAGTAGGCACACCATAAGAGCTTGATGCACACTAGTTGAGACACATACTTCACACAATAGCAATGACTCTAGTAAGTTACTATGCCATTTATTCTAATCAACCTTGACCCACACCATATATGCCACATTTTATTTCAACAATCACAGACAAAGTCAGTTCTACATAACCATGATGCATTGACAAACACACCAAGCATTTCATATGAGTTTGAAATAAACTCTAAGAAAAACACATACAAATCAATGGCATATATGTCAGTAGTACCTTCAAACCAAATCCATCATGAAATTGAATGATAAATATCGATAGGTCCTTCATGCAAAATTCATTCAATCATGTGAAAAAATCAATACCACTCAACTATGATGGATAAACAATCACACCAAGAACATTATATGGGTTTGATATAACTTTCAAATAAAACTCATACAACTCAATAGTATATGTCATATTACTTGCAAACAAAACCCAACATGCAACTAAATGATGTCACTAGATCCTTCATGTAAATGTTATACAACCATCATGTAGAAGCATCAATGTGACTCAACCATGATGCATGAACAATTAGCTTTCAAAGAAAATCCATACAAAAAAAATTGTAACCTTAACACAAAAGCTAAAGCAATTGTAATATGTCATGTCATATATTTCATTCTACCTTGATGCACACCATATTCCATATTATATTAAAATAACTAGACATAAGATTGAATGTCACTCGGTCATGAAAAATGGATAAACACATTAGGCATGGCATAGTAGTTTGACATCTAATAGGAATTTGATCAATTTCACTTAACCCTAATACATATGCACACTAAGACTCCTCATAAAAAATAATGACATACATGCCATTAAACCCTTGACAAAAAAACTATATAATCAATGACACTTGGTTAACATTGTTCATATGGTTAGTCTAATTGATCAAATACTAAAGAATTGAAACAATAACAAGATGGCATGATCAATTAAAATCCATATTAAATTAGATTCAATATACAATACTAAATGACTCAATTTAAAGAAATAAACATGAAATTCAAAGAAATTGAACCTAATTAGTATACAAACCTCTCAATCCCGTTGTGGATTGATGCATAATGAGTGGATTTGGATGTGGATTTCTCATTTTTATGCATTATCCATTAATATGCAAAAGCTTGATTGAATATGAGAGTTGATTCACAAAAGATACACTCAAATTGCTCGCAAATGAGTAATCAATTTGAGAGTAATCAATTTGAGAGAATGACTTTGCTATGAAGATTGTGGATGAGTTGATAGGAAATAGGCCTGGTATTTATAGATTTGAGAGATATTGATCAACGGTGAGGATTAAATTGGAGGATCAATGGATGAGATCGAATGAGAGAGGAAGACATGGATCAAGGAATGAATCAAAGGTTGATAATCCATGAGACCTAGATCATGGATTAGATCAAGGGCTCACAATCCATGAGAGTTCCAACAAGATCCCTTAATTCATGGAGAAGAAGTTGAAGATATTTCAAGTTGCGGGGAAGAATTCAAATTAAAAAAGGAGGAATATTCCTTGAGGAATATTCTTTATGCAAGTTGGAAAGATTGGAGGAAATTTAACCAATTAGATAATTCATGAAAATCATTTAATTGTGCAAGTTGGCAGAATTAGGAGTTTTAATTAAATAATTAAGAATTGTTTAATCAAATGGGATGAATGACATTTAGTTAAATAATATTGATAGTATTTAATCAAAAGGGGAGAAAATGGTGAATTATAATGAATTAATCAAATAACCTTACCTATTTCATTAATAGGAGGATTGAATGAATTTAACTAAATAATTGGATATTTAATTAAATAGAGGAATTAGGTGAATTATACTCGAAACAATGTTAGTAAGAGAAATTAGGTGTGGACTGTACAATATACTCAAAACATTTTTAGGTGTCTATAAACATCATCAACCTTAATGAACAAGAAAACCAAACACTCCATAATGGTTTTGTAAATTAGCTACACAAATCTCATACAAAACACATGAGACTCAAATCCTTCACATGTCATAATGAAGCACAAGAGTCAACCATGATACATGGACAAACACACAAGGCATATCTTAGGAGTTCTTTGTAACCTTAAAAAACCCATACAAATTAATCGAAATATACACCATCATAAACGTCAAACAAAACCCATAGAGTTTAATTTGGTATATTAATAGACCCTTTACACAAAATCCATATAGTTACAATGAAAAAGAGTGAATTCCACTAACCGTGATGGAAATGGACTACTTTAAGCAATGCAAATAGAATACATAAGCATGTTTGTGTTGAGTTGAAATACTTTATATAAGTTTACAAGGATTTGTCTAAATTATGTCATGTTTTTCATTTTTTCTTCAAACTCCTAAAACACTGATTTTTTATGCAACTTCCATCTAATTCAATGTTGAATTCTATGTAAAACTATTATGATTACTAAAATTATGAAAAATAATGGTCTATATTATCAAAATTAAATTAAAAAACTCATAATAATCATTTCAATTCAACAAAAATGAAAATATTACTTGAGATAATCAAATTTGATGTAAAAACTTCAAATTATCTTCTTTTATGTTATCTAGCAAATAAATTGGTGCTCAAAAGGTGATGGAGCAAGAAAATATGATACTACAATAAGTCAACAGCATGAAAAGGTATTTCCTTGTCTGACAAAGTGCAAAACTAGACAAAATTAGGGAATTGTGGACCTGTATCATGGGTCAACTAGCCTTTTTACCATTTTTGGCATAGGCCATTTGGTGCTCACCAAATTTGGTGAGTTCCAAATGTGTTGTATAGAGTCTTTACAATTTGGCAAGCACCAAATTAGCTCTATAGAGAATTTGCAAGTGTGAAGGCCTCAACCCTACACAAAGACCTATAAAGGGGAGAGAGAATAGTGGGAGAGACCTAGAGGAGTAGTAAGGGATGGAGGGAGAATTTTAATGAGATTTACTGATAATGAAGAGTATATTTTTCCCTATTTAGTCAACTTTACACACATCCAAGTAACAAAAACAACACACATGACATCCTAAACAATTGGAACAAGGAAAAATGGTGCTAGTGACAAACATCAACAATATTGTTGAGGAAGTGGTACAACATGTTGCCTCACATATGTTATGATCGCTTTCACTTGCATTGTTTTTTTCACTTTTGGCATTCAAGGTATTTTGTAAGGACTTGAATTTGAACCAAAATCATGGCCATCTTAGCAACTGGCAGCATCAAGTAACAATTGTTGAAGTTGTTTGATTTGTGTCAGAACCTTGAAATCATGCTTCTTTATGATATTGTGCCAGTCCATCACCTACATATAAACTTTGTGAACATTTGCTTGAATGGTGTTGAACTTGATGATATAATTGGAGTCTGAGACCTGCCATTCAATGGCCTAGAATTTTTTTCTATTTAAATTAATAACATCTTGGACATTTTATGTTATTGTTTATGGTTTAGGGTTCAAGGATTAGGGTTTAGGTTTTAGCGTTTAGGGATAGAGGGGGGAGAGAGGTGGTTAATGAGAAAAAGATTAAGAGGTATATATGGCTAAGGATGGATGGAGAGGTAGACAAGGAGTGATTGAGAGACCTAGAGAAGGGAGAGGTAGAGAGGTGAGGGGGAGAGAGGTGAGAGATAGAAGAGAGGGAGAGAGAAATGGAAGTATTGGTAGAGGAGTAAAAAGGGATAGAGGGAGAGGTAGAAATGGAGGGAGTGAGAGGCATAGGGAAGGGTGAGTTAGAGAGGAGATGAGGTAGAGAGGGGAGGGATAGAGAAGAGGAGAGAGAGAAGAATGAAGAGAAAGATATGGATAAGGAGGGATAGAGAGGCTAGCAAAGAGTGACTTCAATACTTAGAGGGGAGAGGTAGAGAGGTGAGGGGAGAGAGAGAATAAAATGAGAGAGAAGTTCAAAAATAGGTAAATATGGGTAAGGAGGAGGGAGGGAGGTGGAGAGGGAGGGAAATCACTAGAGATCTTGGATAGATATAGAGGTGAGAGGCCTACAACCTAGGGAGAGAGGGGTGAGAGACATATGGGTGAGAGAGATAAATGGGGGAGCGGGGTGGGAAATTAGACAAGGAGTGAGAGGTAGATATGGATAAGGAGGGATGGAGAGGTAGACACAGAGTGATTGAGAGATCTAGAGAAGCGAGAAATAGAGAGGTGAGGGGGAGAGAGAGGTGAGAGATATAAGAGAGGGAGAGAGAAAGGGAAGTATTGGTAGAGGAGTAAGAAGGGATGGAGGGAGTGAGAGGCATAGGTAATTATAAGTTAGAGAGGTGGTACGTAGAGAGGGGAGGGGCAGAGAAGAGGAGAGAGAGAGAAGAATGAAGAGAAAGAGATAGCTAAGGAGGGATAGAGAGGCTAGCAAGGAGTGACTCAAATACTTAGAGAGGGGAGAGGTAGAGAGGTTACGAGAGAAAAGTTCACAAAGAGAGAAAGAGGAGTATGGAGGAGGGAGAGAGGTGGAGAGGAAGGGAAATAACTAGACATACCAGAGAGATATAGAAGTGAGAGACTTACAGCCTAGGGAGAGATGGGTG
>VDFB02000003.1:469604329-469744379 GCA_007258455.2 Sequoia sempervirens | reverse complement strand
GCACTACATTTATAAGGTAGATTCAAGGAAAAAGGTAGTAAGAAAAAGGGGGATAAAGAGAGATCTATCAAAAGGATGGTCTAAAACTCCCTATTCTATTAGCGGGGTGAATTTGTCTTGTAGATTGACAAGAAGGTTATCCAGATCTTTGTTCAACTAATTGAGTGCTCAACTCATCACCTATCCTCACCTATACAACACACATGGATCTAGCTAAGCAAAGTCGAACAATGATCTATTATAGAACACAAATTTTGTTTTTGATAGATAACTTTGTATAAATGAAGTATTGCCTTATAATTTATTTGATCAAATATATAGAAAGAAAAAACAAGCTAAATCTATTAATGATTGATCGAACCTTAATAAAAATTGAATTAATTAATCAATTGATTCTGAAGTCTCATAATTGATATACACATGAAATTAGGTTTCACAATCCAATATTTAAAAACCTCAAAATATAAATATATACCCAAAATCTTTTGATACACTATCCCAACCCCCCTTTAGCCACCCACCACCTCCCCACTCGCTCTCTTGCGCTTATGTCAAAAGGCTCTTCGACTACAAAGTGTTTTTGAAAACTAAATTTTTATATAATCCATTCTGAAAAAATCTGAAAAACGGGATCATTGGCTCTTTAATGGTGGTCTGAAGCAATTTCACAGGTTATCACTGGTCGAGAATACTTGCACGGGTTGAAATGTATTGGATGTCTATTTCATTATATACGGACAAGGTAAGGAAAAGAAAAAGAATTGTAACCCATTTCCACTTTTGTACCCACGGCTAAGAAATGAAAGGAAAAAAATTGTGACCCACCCATTGAATGTGGAAGACAGACTTGAAATGATTCAGCTTCATCTATAATCAACTCTTGTGTCACATTCTCAGGGCACTAAAGCGACCTGCAAGATTCCACAAAAGTTTGGCGCGCATAACAAAGTGGAACCCTGGTACCTGGGGATATGCATTATTTCCCTCAACCTAGATGCCTTTAACAAATGCACAAACAACAAAAAAACAAAGTGGGTCAGAACCCTGACATCTCCCATGTTCATTATATACTCGCCAGTAATAATACAATCAGCATCAGACTAGAGACTGATAGCTATTCCTCCTCCTGGGCTCCTCAATACTATACCATCAGTTTTCTCCAATAAGATGGAGAATATGTTCTATGCATTTGCTGTTCTGGTCTTCCTAGCCCTGGAAATAGGTTTTGAATCAGCAACAGCAGGTAATATTAATCTCCTATAGTTACATTACTCTAAGCTTCAGAATTGTTGACTGAAAGAAATGAATTGTAGATCTGTGTAAATCATGTTTCTGGATTGTTTTATGGAACAGGAGTGGAGTTTGATTACAATGGTGCAAGGGGACCTTCTCACTGGGGGGATCTCAAGGAAGAGTGGAAGACATGTGGTCATGGTCAACATCAATCTCCCATTGATATAGTGAAGAGAAATGTGGAGATATATCCCAATCTGGGAAAGTTACACAAGAGCTACAAGGCAGCCAATGCATCCCTCAAGAACAGAGGCCATGACATCATGGTAATACTATTGATAATAGATTCTGCTTTTATATATTTGAAATTATTATAAATTACTAATCTGTATTTGGAGATAGACTTTTACATTTGGGAAATAGTACTTTAGTGCAGGTGAGATGGGCAGGAGGTGCAGGCACCATACATGTAGATGGAACTAACTTTACTCTATTACAATGCCACTGGCATTCTCCGGCTGAGCACACCATCCATGGCAGAAGGTGATCATATAAGAGAGATCACTTTTTAATGTCTTATAGGCTAAAATGGTTTCTGGCACATTTTGAAATAGCTTGCTTTAAAAGCAGCTACCATAATATGTTTATTTTTTAAGATTGTGACAATTAAAGTACGATGGATTTTAAATGGTCAAGGTGGAGTGGGATTTTTTTAGGAGGTATTTTCTACCGTGTGTCAAGTTATGGTATTAATATCAAGATTCAATTGTATAGTTTTGAGTCAAATTCAATGATCCATATTTTGTGAGTCATAAGATTGAATGGTCCACTTAGCGCTCATTGCATCTAGGTGATGTTCACAGTGGTGATCGGGACTTTCCCAGATATCACCCATCCTAAAATTACTTCAACTCAAGTGCGCTTAACCATGTAGTTTTCCCAAGGTCAAGTCCACTTAGCTTGCTACCCTATTTGCAAAACCTTCAACAAGTATTATGCCTTATGAACCATTCATCATAAAGCCCTTTTAAATTATCAATCTTTCAGAATTTATTTTTTGTTGTCACTTAGTTTAATAGTTAAAAAAAATATTGATCTATTTTAATATAAATGCATTTCACAGATTTCTTACTTGAAAACAGCAAATCTCTGTTTATGCAGTCTATATTGCAAATCAGGCAGCAACTATTTGTATAATAAGACATCTAATAACAAGTACAATGGAGAAGTTAAAAGGAATTGTGTTTGACCACATTTCATTTAACTTGTTTGTTTCTTAAGTGGGTCTCTATAACCATTAGAGAAAGTGTTTTTCTTCTGAGTTGGTTCTTAAATTTGAGAAAAGTAAATTTACCCTTGGAACTTATTCCAAATTATGTCATTCAATGGGGTGAATTGTATACAGAGTTGACGGTATTCCTTATCATACAAAAATCAGTTATTGTCTCTGCATTTTTTGTTTTAGGCTCTGTTGTGATTCAAGCTCTGTGTTGCAGGTATCCTTTGGAAATACATATGGTACACCAAACAGAAGATAACAGAACAGTGGTTATTGGAATTTTATACAAATATGGAAGGCATGATACCTTCCTTGCTGAGGTACTTCAATCCTTTGGTCTTTCTTCAGATTCTTATCTTTGTTTTGGGAGGTCAAAGCATGAAATATCGTTAAATCATGAGCGATCTGCTATTATGTGCAGTTGATGGATCAAATGGAAGCTCTTAGTCACGACATGGAAGCAGGAGCAGAGGAGGCTCTGAACATTATAGATCCCAAGCATATAAAGATGGGTAGTAGAAAATACTACAGATACACAGGCTCTCTCACAACTCCCCCATGTACAGAAGGAGTCATCTGGATCATTGTAGATAAGGTAAGGATTGAAGAGTTATTATGAATAAGTGTCTGGCTGACTTGTTATGAGCTAACAAGGTTGAAAGTAATGCAGGTGAGGACTGTATCGAGGGATCAAGTGAGAAAATTAGTAATGGCGGTGCACGATGTAGGTCCTTCTGCCATCCTGCCTTCTGATTCAACTGTTGTTTACAGAGTAAAGATAGCTTTCAGTCTTAAGAGGATTTAACTATGTAAAAAGATGTTCTATTCAATTTTTTAATGATAAAGGTGATGTAATCTGACAGGGATTAGGAAAGAACTCAAGACCAACCCAACTGGAAAATGGACGAGTTGTGGAATTGTATACCCCACGGCATGGCATTTCAAAACATATATGAGCTTACCAATCCATTACTCTTCGGATTGGTGGGAGCTTATGCTCTTTTATGTCTCTTTTTACAATTACAAGATTAAGATTATGATTAAATAGAACAAATGGGTATTGTTTGTCAAAGTTCAGAGTCACATGTAAGGTGGAGAAAAATGTTTTGCTCCCTGTCCTATATGGTATTTATATAAATATAAAATTTTGAAGGGTGTAAATGTCTTTATTAAGATTTAGTGTAAGAATATAATAAGTAATTTGATTAAGTTAATTTAGAGTTGTGATAGATAATGTAATAGAATTGAATAATTTGGAAATAAATTGAAATACAAATATTTAGTTGATAGTTGTAGTTTATAGGTGGTTGCCTATTATTTTAATATAATTTTTGAATTATAATTAAAATTGTGACTTTTAAGATGTATTGGAAGTTGAATGACAAAATTTGAAATGAGTCATTCTCATAACTTAGCTAGAATAGATCTGTAAGAGAGGAAATGAACTGGATCAGATATGTGAATTTAGAAAATAACTCTCCACATAGAATTGTATATGTAACTGTAGTAATGAATTGGTAAAAAACTAATAGATGGACTTCACTCATCTCAATCTTTTCATATTCAAGTTTAGTAAGGAGCTAATGGCGTTTACAAACACATTTAGGGTATCAATTGAATCATAGGGTCATGTTCTCAATCAAACTCTAAGTGGATCGATTCAATAGCAATGAACCAAGATTGAGGATAGAAAGAAAGTGTACAATGAACCTAGGATGATGTGATAATTTGATAATACTATTAGGATACTGAAATAATGCGCCAGAACAATTTCTTTTGATAACCCTAGCATGCTCCTTTCAAAGTGAATGAGTGAGTTTCTTTAAGTATAAAAATAAAGCACAATAATCATCACAAATGTACACTAAGTCAACTCATTATGACTAGTGAAGTGGTCAACTATAGTTAAATTTAGAATTTTAATTTTGGAAGCTCAAGGTAGAAGTAATTAGATGCCCATAGGTCTAATTCAATGAGGCAAATGATATATCGAGAGATTAAAATTAAATCATTAGATATTAATAAATAAAAATAGAAATGTAGCAATGCTATAAACCAAATTCATGTAAAAAATGGTTAGTTACAAACTATCTACAATTTGTAAGACAACTCAAAAAATTAGAAAAATAACATAAATATATAATTTTAACCATTACAAAAAGAAAAAAAAACTTAAAAAAAAAACAATTACATTTAATGTTATGTATACTTTTTTGTTTTCTTTCAAGATGGATGTGTAAAGCTATTTAATCCTTGTCAATATTTTCATTTACATAGGCTACATGGACTTAAATAAACTTTTAAGAAAAAAACAACTAAAATGGTATGTTAAAGGATGGGAGGGGATAGCATGATATGGGGATCTAAACTCTATAAACTAGATTGGTCAATATTAAATTTAATTGACTACTATAAATTTAATTGAATAAAAGAATAAGATGTCTTAACCATAATAATGGCTTAGACATCTGGTGGATGCAAGTCTTCCAAATTACTTTGAATCTTCTTTTTTATATATATCCCAACCCCACCAACCTATATTCCTTTGCGAGTGTCGTGGATCGGTTCGTTTCAATCCGATGGAATTCTCACTCCATAGTAGTTATTGTTAACTTGTTAAAATAGTAGGGGCCAAACAATCAATAAAAAAGGATGGAATTACCCATTGGGGGTTCAAGATGGACAAAGCAGGACCTTCCCAAACAATCAATCAAGGGTTTCTCAACAATCTTTGGTTGTCAACTTGTTTGGATGGAGGGAAAGTAAAATTCCCATCCACCCAAGGTTGGAGGAGTTACTTCCTTTCGGTTGAGTTAACACCTTCCGACATTGACAAATGAAATCATGCTCATCCATCCGAATTAGTTCTAGTTGGAGTGGCAAGCAAATCCCTTCCTAGCTTTCAACCATCTAGCTTGCCTTTCGTAAGACTTGATTCCATCATCCTACCCGACTGACAAAGTAAGGAGTGGTGGGAAGACTGTATGTGTGTGTGTGTGTGTGTTAATTATCATTTAGTGTTGTGCTTATTTTGATGGAATGTCTTAATACATTTATATATTGATAAGTGGCACACTCTTTATGCTAAGTTTAGCTTATAATTTGATTGTTAATGTTATTTATTTCACTCAATTACACCTATTGTCATTTATGAATATTCTCATATGTTCAACCTACATTTGCACTCGTGTCCATACATGATCCAAACATAGTTTTGAATTTGAAGGATAATACACCAACAAGGGACTAAATTTATTGTAATTAATAACTTACCATAAAAAATGAAATGATGATTTGAAAGCTAACTAAGATAGCTTTTCTTCAAATTTGAGCATTCATACAAATACGATAAAATTTATGGAAGAGATGTATGCCTACCACTCTACTACATGATGTCGACTTAAGTCTATTTATACCTTTCAAGTGAAACTAGAAAACTTACTAAAAATAGTAAATTATATCTCCCATAAAAAATGAAGAGTCAACAAACGGTCCTCCTTGGAAGTTGAAATGTATAGCTATCTATGGAAACAAATTAGTGAAAAAATATGTTAGAAATTATTTAATATTGGCACCCCAATTGGTGGGGTCATAACTCCTAGCTCATTCTAGGAAAAAACTAGACTACTTGGATGAGTTGGAAAGATCTCCAAGAGAACTGGTTTGATTTTTTTAGAGTGTAGCCGATGCCATCCTTCCTAAGAAACTAATAAAATTCCCCAAGACCAATTTCATTGTGAAGGCCTCCAAAAATGTAGTTTACAAAAACATTTAAAATACCAAAAAATATATTTTAATATTTCTTGTATTCGGACATGCGAATTCCCTTGAATGCCTTTAGATGTATACTAGATAAACCATCCCTATTGAGAATAAATGAGCCCCATTGAATCAATACTTTGCAAAAAATGAGTGAACCTTTTATTAATTTGGGCCACAGAAAACCACTTTCCATGATAAGGAAATTACCCTACCCTTACCACTCAATAAAGAGGAATTTTCTTATTCTTCAATATCTTAACAAAACCATTATTGACATGTTATGTTTTCAATGGAGGAGAAGTGTTTGGATTTAGTATTACAATAGGAAGAACATTCAACAACATCTAATACAAAGATAACTATAAAAAAAATCATCATCCAAGACTTAAAATATTGATCCAATGATAAATTAATACAAATAGGTAAAGAAATGCTTATTAGATTACATTCCTACATTTCAAAACTTTACAAAATATTCTAAATGTACTTACTTTGACTAAGCCAAAGCTTTTGTTTCAACTCATCATTTATTGATCTCCATATTGAGAATATATTTTATAGGACCATAAAATCTTTCATGTTTGAACTCCCTATTCATTTCCTTTCTATAAATGCAAAGAATAAAATGTTATCAAAATACATGATAATGATTAGCAACCAATTATTAATTAATTTAAAAAAACACGATGATCACATTCACTCCCAATAAGCTCAATATCAAATGCAAAAGTATTAAACTTTTGATACCTCATCAAAGATGACCACTATACAACATACAATAGCTATAAACATAAATACAATAGCTATTTCAACTTATAAAACAAGTTCTCCTTCCCTTTCAACATAAAACCATTAGATTATTTTATTTATTTTTCTTCCTCAAGATCCATGTGTAAGAAATAAGTTCTTACATCCATTCCCTCTACAGTCATAATTAGTAGCAATACAAAAAAGGAATCTAAGGAATTTGGTTTTATGATACGAGATAAAATTCCATTGAAATAAACTCCCTCAACCTAGAAGTAACCTTTTACCACTATTCTACTTTGTACCTTTCCAAATATCCATCCACTGTAAATTTCTTCTAAAATGTCCACTTTCAACTATTGGGTTTCCTTCCCTCAAGTAGCTCAAGTATATCCTAAGTCTCACATCTATCTAAGGTCACCATATCATCCTTCATGACATGCATCCAAGATTCATGATTCTTTTAAGAAAGAGATTATTCATATATATAGGTTCATTATTAGTACAAGATAAAATATGTACCCAATTGAAATAAATTGGAATATACCTATTAACTAATTTCCATTTCCTTGTGAACCTTCTTAAGGGTGTAGTAAGAGGATCTTGTTGTCTTTCTTCTAAACTTTCAAAACCCAAACCTTCTTCTTCCTCTACATCCTCATGTCTAACATAATATTCTTCCACCTATGCATCTTCCTAGTTCTCTATTTCAGATTTTTTTCCCTTTTTTTGCTAGCACCTTATCAAGCTTAACTCTAAGTTACTTAAAATCACATCTCTAGAATATACTATTTTAAGGTTAGAGAATTTGAAATCTTATATACCTAAACATTATTTTCATAGTAAGTGAAAAAACACTTGTTAGCTTGAAATCCAACTTAGATCATTTTTCTTTAGGAAAGTAAACAAATAACTTACAACCAAAAAATTTAATGAGTGAAATAGAGTTTGTATTTGTTCATATTTCCCATAATTTTTTAAAAACTAGAGAAAAACTTTGAGATCTATCAATCAAATAGAATGTAATAATTATAGAATCAAACCAAAAACATTGATCTAACTAAGCACTAATAGTCATGCTTTTAACTCCATCCATTAATGTCATGTTCATCCTCTCTATAGTTCCATTTCCTTGTGGTGCATAAAAAAAAAAAATCTACCTTACAATACATGCATATTTGTGAAAATCAAAGAATTGTTGAGAATAATATTCCTCTCCATTATTTGACCTTAATAATTTAGTTTTTTTATCGATATGATTTTCAACAAGAACTTTAAAATATTTAATCTTGCTATTTAAAGCTTTATATTTGTGCCTTAGAAAATAAATCCAAGTATAATGTGAGTAATCATCAATAAAGGAAGCATGGTAACAATAATTTTTAATTAAAGCAACATTCATAAAACCATAAACATCAATATAAATGACCTCTAGTAATCTCCTTTCTCTAGATATATAAAATTAAAATTTACCCTATATAAAAAATAAATAGTTCTCACAAGATAAAAATCCATATAATAACTAAATAAACCATCCACCATATTTTCATTACCTAGGGTCTTAAAACCTTTTTTGACGATATAGCTTAGCTTTTTATGCCACAACATACATAATTTGAGATTTCAATTATATAGACTAAGTTACAATAAATAGATGCATCAAGCTTGAATAATGTCCCAAGTCAAGATCCCTTAGCTAACATTATATTCCCTCTAACCAATTTACAACCACCCTTATCAAATATAAAATGCACTTCAACATCATTTATTTTAGAAATTGAAAGCAAATTCCATGCTAATTTTGGAATGCGCAACACATCTATGAGAGATTTTACACTTCCATCATTGAACACAAGTTGCACCTTTTTTTTGCTAACAATCTAGTGTAAACTATTATCACCAAGGAACACCTCACTATCATATGCTTTGTATTAAGAAAACACTCCCTATGAGGAGTCTTTTGATATGGGTCACTTGCATGAATAAACCATAGCTATCACTAGAAATATTAGCATCAATAATCAAATCATCATTTTCATCATTAGAGGATTTATAAATTTTTTAAAGAATTTTAAGTACTTCTCGTTTCTACATTTCTTTTTACACAACCCCATTTCTCATGGTTTAAAATTCTCTATTATTTTAGGTGGTTTTGGACCATCCTTTTGACTTAGACCTCTCCTTATCCCCTTTTTCTTACCACTTTTTTCCTTTCAAGTCTACCTTATACATGTAGTACATCCTTGTACCTCTCATTCATGGATTTCTAGAGCTCAATTCCTTGCTAAGAAAAGTGAAATAAAGGGAATCTAGTTTAAAATTTATAATAGGTCTACTCAATTCAGCAATTAGATTCTTCCAAAATTCAAGTAAAGATAAAAGTAACAAAATACACTTATCATCCTTTTCTAGATTAATATAAATACTTGCTAATTGACTCAAAATGAGATTAAAAGCATTTAAATGCTCATCTATAGAGTCTCCTTCCTTCATTTTTAACGAATTTATAATTTTCTTTTTAAACAAAGATTATTTATCAGACTCGTTATTTGATAAATCTCACCAATTTTCTTCACCAAAATAATAGTGGTAGTCTCCTCTAAGACATTGAAGAGAATAGAATATATAAGACACAACCATAGGGTTCCTTGTGCATTTTTATCCAATTTTATCTAATATTTATCTAAAACATTTATATTCAATTAAACTCTATCATCACATCTCTTCATTGATCTCTCTCTTCCAAGAAATCCTATTTTTTTAGCTTAAATATTGAGGCATTAAAATTTTCAATAATTGATCTTGATGTGGTTGCCACGAATTCTCTAACCGCACTTGAACCTATAGAACCACCATTTACATCATTTCCTCTACCCCCACAAAGCTTACCTTAATTCTCTTTCAAATATTAGGTCCCAATGGAAGTTTGGCTCTTTGGGTTCACATTGATCATTTTATTGAGCCTTTCACTCCCCACTTTGGCCTTACCTCTTTGTTCCTCAAAAATCTCAAGACTTGTAAATTTAGGTTTCACATCCAAAAATTCCCCTATGCTCTACATTTCATTCCCTAAAGCTTTCATCCATAATTGTATTATGTTGGACCCTAGGTCTCAATAGGAATCAAGAACTCTAAGTTCTAGTTCCCCATTTCATCCCAATGTCTAATCCCTAGCATCTACTCTCGTCCCCTTCCATTCAAAATTTAGGCCCTAGCTGGAATGTGGAACCTCAATTTTTATTCTCAAATTACTTTCCACTCCCAAACTTGTGATACCCAAGTGGACTACAAATATTGCTTTAAAATTGGAACCTTACATTCCAAGTTGTCATTTTGACCTACAACCTAATCTTGACTAGCATATTTTCTAGTTCCTTATTCCTCCCCTAATCTCAATGCTCACTGATCCTTTGCAGTTTTCATTGCCCACTTCTTCTCTAAATAAAAAACTCGACCTATATAACATTTTTGGTTCCCAATTCCTCATAGAACCTAAACCTCAAAGTGAAGATGCAGAGTTTAAGATTTCAAAGTTCTTTTCTAGGTTCCTCCCAAAACTCAAGACTGACTATGCACTAGAATACTAAAATTCCACATCAAATCTTGCCCAACTACCAAAATTTATATGCCACCTACTCTCCTACCATTCATGGACTATATTGATGACCATAGGTGTTGAAGATGCAATAATGATGGCTCTGCATGCTTTATTAGTATATGTGGACATGATTTGGTTAGATTTAAAATAATTAAATAAAAGATGAAAAACATGATTTGAGGATATGGATGCCCCCTACAACTACTATGATAATGGATTTTTAGGGTTTTGATGTAAGTTTTACATATTTCCCATTTTGCAATGAGTTGTAGTGGGGTATATACTCATTTTTATTATTCAATCCAGATGGGAAAATTAGTTTGGTGAAGAACTAAAAAGAATACACAATCAAACAACTAGGTTTTCCCCTAATGTGTAATGAGCCTATTGTAATTTTTGAAGAATGAATTTAAATTTTGGGATTGACCTTGATTGAGTGTCTCCATTTTCATTGTATTTATTTCTAGATGTATGTGTGATCAGTTGGTTATCTAGATGACTATAAAAACCCTACAAATATTTTGCATGGTGTCTTCACAATAATAAAGGAAATCTTCAACTATGTTTATAGATAACTAAGTAGGCTCATTTAATATTCTACAAATTTAGTTATTTATTTGAATGCATGTGTAGAATTTTGTTTTATTATGTATTCCAAGGGGTATAGTTTTTAGTTAAACCTCCATTGAGGTGTCACGCCAAGATTTTAATCATTACATGTTTTGAATAAATTCATGATTTTGTTGCCCTACTAGAATTTGCATCAATCTACTATGGACTCCACTTCTCATCAACCCAATATATTAAAACAAATAAATCATAATCATTCTCTTTTAGTTGTGTTGTATTATTTTTTCATGCTTCCATGTATGAGTGCATGACAATAATAGGGATTTTTTATCTATATTTTACACCCTCTACATGATAAGCCATTTTTACTACCTAAAATTGTATAACCTTATATTTTAAACCAACACATAGGTACATTGTGACAATTGGAATAAGGTTAAACTATATAGTGGGTATGGTTTGTAGCAAGGAGATCATTAAGTCCTTGTAATATCATATAATTCAGCACTTTAGGGAAACCCCCTTGATATTGCAGAACCACAAGTGAAGGAGGTCCTACCCACCTCATTAATTGGTCCTTATTTTCCCAACTTGAATATGGGATTTGTGGTACTCTTCCTAGGTTTTAAACCCTTGGAACTTGGAAGATTATTCATCCTTAAGGATTTGGTATTTTCAACACATATCACCAAAAAATTGATACCATTATCAATATTTAATTTAAAGACCTAGGCTAATTAGTAATTATACTGAAACCAAGAAAACTAGTCCTTTGTTGTTACTCTTTGAAATCCTTGATATAAAATTTAATTTTTCCTAATTTAAGGAGTGGAAACTCTATTAAGGATTGACTCATAAATCATTTTTAAGAGTAACAGGATAGAAATGGAGAGAGAGAAATGATCCAAAGGCCAAGAAACATCGGATGTGATTTCCCCCAATGTGAGGAGATAAAAGTATCAATGGAGAGCTAAGAATCCAAGTATGTCATCTTTACAATTTTGTGAGTACTAAAAATGTAGGTACTTTGAGTAGAAGAGATGCATTAAAAAATTATGACCAATGTATCTCAGATGACTCAACTGATAATAGTATTAGAACTAATAGGATGACCCTTAGGCATGATTATGGTAGGTTTGGACTTGAGGAAAATGTTGAAGCAAAAAATAGACATGCATCCTAGAATCTAAATACAAAAATATAGACATGAATTTACATCTACCCCCACGTCTAATAAATCCAATGGAAATTTACTTAAAAATTATCCTCCCTCATCTCACGAAATCAAACAAGAGATGAAGCTCTATTCCATGATGTAGATCTAGCTACTTTGTCAAAAAATGAATGTAGGAAAAGAGAATAAGATCATCTTATATATCTAATTGACCAACTTAGACAAAGGAAACATGAAATAGAAGTATAAATTAAGTTGCAACAAGCTCAGCATGCTCAACAAGCCCTACAAATAAACCAAAATATGAATATGAACAATTCATAAAATGTTCCAAATCAATAGGTGCATAATGTGTAGCAAAATCAGAAAAACCCCCAATACAAAAAACACAAAACATAGGCTCAAATATTTTCCCTAGTAAGTAACCATTAGGGTTGGAAATATACAAATAAATTGAATTTTATGGTTTTCCAAATTATCCTAATCCCATTCCAAATGAGATTTGAGCAAAAGTGCCTAAATTCTAAGTTTATAATGATGTAACTGGTGGGCACCACTTGAGACATTTCATCAATGTGATAGATGAATATGAAATAGAAGATAATGACTTTATGATGAAACTCTTTTTGTAGTCACTAGAAAAAATTGCAAAAGAATGGTACAAAATCCTTCCAAATAGTAGCATAGATTCGTGGGATGATTTATGAGAGCTTTTAGATTGTAATATGGAGAAAGAGTGGATCCACAATTCACAATCCTTGAGCTAACTACTATCAATAAATGGGTCAATGAGAAATTTATTGATTTCAACAATAGATTTGTAACATGACAATGAGGAAAGTGCTTCCCTATGTGAGGTCTAATGAACGTATATGCAGCCTAGTCTTATATTGTGGAGTATTTGATGCTGAATCGGGCTACTTCCTATGAGACGAGCCCTCAAACATTAAGGGAATATTATGCCATGGCTAGAAATATAGAGAGAAATATGAGAGAATATAGCAAAATTATTACAAGAGATGATATTAAACTTTAAAAACTAGGTGCAACAACTTCTAGTAAGCCCCTCACTACTCAGGAAAATTTAGAAAAATTAATGGGGCTTATGAAGGATTTTCATATAAAGCTACCAAAATGAGAAAGGGGTGTCTTCTAACAATGTTTCCATGTACTTCAATAAAGGTAAAATATTACATAACAAACCTTACAATTATGATTGATCTAAAAAACCTATACTAAAAGATAAGAAAATGGTTTCAATGAATACAAACCAAGGATACTAGGAGAGACATGCCCCTAATTTATTGAGGGAGGATCATGTGAATATTCATCAAGATTCATTACTTTTTGATATATGATACTTTCCTCATGATCAATCAATTTTTTTGGTTGTTGTAGAACTTGAAGATGAGAAAGGATTCCAAGAACAAGAAGGTGTGCTCGAGTATTATAAAGATGACAATGTCAACCAACTAGGTGAATATGAGAAAGAGGAATAATTTTAATATGACCATGCTATCCATCATGTTCCATATGAGCTACAAAGAATAGACTAAAATCAGCTCAAGGAACAAATGCAATAAAGGTATAAGAGAGTGCATCCTTCTAATAAATATATCAAGGCTCTCACTATAGTACATGTCTTACAAGTTTTGTAGTGATTACTAGCAAAAAAATAGGCAAGTAGGTTTCACAAATAAATTTGGTGTCCTTTTAGATATGTCAACTGCATAAACAAGCAAAGGAAAACAAAAAGATAATATTGTAGAACAAAGTGCAAATAGGACTATAAGTAAATAACCACCAAAAAAGAAGATGCACATGTTAGATGCATCCTTCAAGAAGAAATGTCCCCAAGAAAAATATTGTTGATATCCCAACCAATAATATGGAAGATTTTAGGGTTATTGGAGATAATCCCAAATAGAATCAATTTGATGAAGCAAAAAATGAGAAATAAAGGGTAACTAAGGAGGTTGAAAATGCATTTGATGTAACACAATGTGAGTTGTTATAAGTAATGTATTCATCCCTTACACTAATATTGTGACCATTCCATTGTCCACTCCCTTGCTAGCATACCATCCATTTGACATGACTCAAGCATTGAGTGAGTTGAGATTTCAAGTACCAGTTAGGGATTTTTTGAGGATCCTTGAACATAAAGAAAATGTATTGTTTTATATCAATACTCCTATTTTTTATCAACCAAATGAACCTTCAAATGTTTCCATAGAGAATGAAAATGAATCTAGCATAAAAAAGGAACCTAATATTTACTTGGGCACCATGTATAAAAGTAACAAATACTTATTTGATCCAATTCACACATATTTTCTAATAAATGGATGGCTAGTATATAATTGTATATTAGGTTGTGATGCATTTAGAATTCATGAATCAACTAAGCCTAAAGGTTTCAAAATCTCATGGATTCTCATGAAGTAAATATATTTGGGGTAGCTAATGATTTTGAAGTGCAACTTTCTACATACCCTGGTAAAAAGAAATCAATATACATCATCATAGTTGATTATCTAGCTAAATGGAGTATGCTATTGTCCAAGAAGTGGCTAGTCTCAATTGGTGGTAGCATTCAAATATATTTTTCTTGTGCTACTATACCACTGCATAGGAAATAAGTCCAATTACATAGAAAAAAGAAAATGTTAAGTATAGTGGAGAATCTAGATGCAGCCAGGAATTTTGAATGAGATCTATTACTTAGACATTGAACTAAATTATTTTTTTGATTATTAAGATGATGAGTTTGAAAATCAAGTGGACCCTAATTTATTTCACCCACATAAATATCCAAGAAATAATTGCATTTGGAACATGCAATTTGATTATGCATGTTCAAAAGAAGAAAATGGTAGAGTTGTGTCGGTGTCACATAATGGTAAAAATTATAAATTCACATTAAAATTGACCTTTGAATGCACCAACAATGCAGTTAAGTATGAATCGTCGTTGATTATATTGAATTTTTCTTCCAAGTATCGAATAAAATGCATGAGTACATGTTGATTTATAACTTGTAGTATCTCAAGTTAGAGGCAGATATGCTACAAAATTGTAGAAAGATTGAAAATGCATGTTGTGTGGGATATATTTTAGATGTTTGATTCTTTTGACATCAAATGGGTTGAGAGAAAGATAGTAATACAATAATTGATGACATTTGTTTTATTAGCTTCAAATTTTGATGCTTACCCTTAATTACAAGTATGATGTAAATTCTATTACCAAGCTTAACATTCTTGAAAAAAATACAATTGGTAGGTCTTTAATGATGATCAATGGATTTATTAGTTATTGGATTGCATTTATCATTTTGAGAATCAACTCATTAATCGGTAGCCCATGGTAGAAGAAAATGAAGAAGGTAAGGAGACTCTTTTTGAAAATGAAATTATATAAGATCAAAATAAATACTATTCCAAGAGGTCTTGTTTCTTTAGAAATAATATTTGATAATATTGATTGTTATAAGACAAGGAGTACACATATCAATGAGGAAGATGTAGAAGATGTGAACTTGGGAATTGAATCAGCTCCTAAGGTGATCGACATTGGTAAAAGGTTAAACCCAAGTAAGAAAAAAATGTTAATTGAATAAATAAAATAAAGATTTATTTGTGTGGTCCTATGATGAAATTGAAGGCTTGTAGGTAAGATTTGTTCTAACATACCATTCCATTGGATCATGGTACAAATCCATTTAGATAGAAATAAATTCCTAGCAACCCCACTCTTGCCCCTTGAATGTAAAAGAAACTAATGAAGTTGAAGAAGGAAGGTATAATCAAGCCAATTAGACATTCAAAGTGGTTTTCTATCCTTGTTCTAGTAATAAAGAAAAATGGAGAGATTAGACTATGTGTAGATTGTAGAAATTTGAGTATTAATTCCATCAAGGATAATTATCTATTGCCTAGTATGGACCACTTGGTTTGAGATTATTTTTATGATGGATTGCCTCTCAGGTTACAATCAACTCATGGTTGAGGAATCTAAGAAACATTAAATAATATTCACAACGTCAAGGGGAAAATTTGTATATGTTTGAATACCATTTGCTTTAAAGAATGTTTGAACCACTTTCCAAAGAGATATGGATGTTTCTTATGTTGGCATCCTAAATGAAATCATAATTATCTACCAACATGATCTAACTATATATGATCCAAGAATCAAGATGATCACCACAAGCATTTGGAGTTGATTTTCCAAAGGTGCTAAGAATATGGAATTTTGTTGAATACCAAGAAATGCTTTTTACATAGAAGAAGGAAATCTTCTTGGGTATATCGTGTCTAAGGGGGGGGGGTGAGGATTCATCTAGAAAATGTCAAATAAATTGACCTCAACCCAAAAAAGTCAAGGAAGTCCAATCATTCTTTGAACTAATAATATTTTTTTAGGAGCTTCATTCCTAATTTTGTAATTTTGTTCTAAAAGTGCTAAAGAAGGGATAGTCATCAAGATGGGATAAAAAATCAAGTGCTTCCTTTATATAAATATAGGATTATTTGAATAAGGCACCAGTATTGGCAAGCCATGATTACTCAAGGCCTTTTTAACTATTTTATTTTGCATCATTTTTAAACTACTATTGCAATTGTATTATAGAAAAATGATAATATTATGAGAAACCACTAGCTTTTTTCAAAAAATACTTATAGGATGTTCAATTGAACTACTTCATAATATAAAAGAATGCATATTCTCTTGTTAAGGTGGTGAAGAACTTAAAACCTTATCTTATAAGACCCAAAACCATTGTTTGTGTGCCACATATAGTGATTCAAGATATCTTTGCGCAAAAAGAGGCATCAGAAAAGAGATGTAGGTGGATGAACGATATCCAAGAGCATGACATGCAGGTGAAGAAAACCAAGATAGTTAGGGTTTAGAGCCTAGAAAAATTAATGGCTAATAAAAATTTGGAAGCAATTGAGGTCCATTAGGTGGGCTCTAACCCATCTTTTATCCCATGTCAATTGAAGGATTGTTCTTGGTATAAGGACATTGTATTTTACTTAGAAATTTTAAATTGTCCATTAGATTTGAATGATAAACAAAAGATAACATTAAAGTTATAAGCTCAAAGATATGTGTTGTAATGTAGAGAAAATTAGATGGTGTGCTCCTAAGATGTTAAAATGAGGAGAAATATATGAGGCTTATTGAGGAATACCAACAAGGATTGTGTGGTGGTCATACATGTCAAAAATACTACTTGTAAGATTATAAGAGTGAGTTATTGATGGCCAAAATTATTTAGAGACATGGCCAAGTTCATAAAAGGATGTGATGATTGCCAAATATTTTTTAGCAAGTTTAATTTCGCAAGAGCACTCCCCCTCACTACCATTTTAGTAGAGGCTCCATTCCAACAACGAGGCATAGACTTTATAGGGGAGATAATATAAAAAATTAAGAAAAAAATACAAGTGGATATTGGTGGCCACTAATTATTTTACAAAATGGATAGAAGCAATCCCTACAAGAAATTCTACCTCAAAAGTAGTGTTTTTTTTGTTGAACAACCTAGTTACCAAGTTTGGTGTGCCATCTGGAATAGTTATTGATAATGCAATTTCTTTTAGATCCTAATATTTTATTGAATTGTGTTCACAATATGGGATATCATTAACACACTCACCCCCTTATCATCCATAGGGAAATGGAAAAGCTAATTCCAACAATAAAATAATCATAAATATCATTGAAAAACTTTGGATGCTAACAAGAAAATATGGGATGATAAACTAAAATTTGATATTTGGGAAAGAATTTTACTGGAAAAAATCCATTTGAATTAGTGTATGGAACTAAGGAAAAATTACCAATTAGCCTTGAGTTACCAATGTATAAATTCTTGCAAAAAATTGGAGGGGAAGAAGAGAGTGTCATTTCTCAAAGAGTATATGAGTTGACCAAGATAGAAGATATAAGGAGTGTAGACATTGAATTTTGGTCTAAGCCCGTGACTTCAATTTCTCCATAATTCGTATTTTCATGATCATGATTAAATAATGTTAATTATTTAATTATTTTCTAAAGTATTTTCTCAAATATTAATTAAATAACTTTAATTATTTAATTAATTCATTTACTTTTATTCAATCCCGATTAATTAAATAAATGTTCTTTATTTAATTACGTCACTAATTAAATTTATCCTCTTTCTGAAATTAAATAAATTATTATTTAATTTATCCTTATCACACTTTCGACTATAATTAAATAAATACTTTAAATTATTTTATTTAATGCTTAAATGTCGAATGTTGAATTAAATAATCATTTAATTCATAAAAGCTTATTTTGGACATATTCTTCTATATTTAGATATTTGTTTAAGTTATCTAATTATTCATTCACCACTTAACTCGAGATCTATTTAAATCAATCAATCATCTTTTGATTAAATGTATGATTGTCTCTGACAAGTAAACTTCTTGTCTTAACCAGTCAGTTATCTAGTTTTAATTCTTATGCATGTATACATTTATTAATTAAATAACTTTATTTAATTAATTAATTCATGCATGCATTCGAACAGATCATTTCCTTTATTCTATCTTTATCCTTTTCATGCAATCTTTATTCTTCTAGTTTTCAAATACTCTCAACAAAGGATTAAATCATTATTTAATCTTGATCTCCACCTTTCAACTTGTAATCACTCACGTCACTACTGACACTAATCTCAATGCATGTTGAATCTTTTAATCTAAGCCTGTCATTTGAAAACCCTGTTTTCTATAAAATGGCTTTATCATCATCATTGTTACTCCTCCCGAAATATGATGACTTTTGGAGCACTTGTTTTATAATCTTTGATACTTCTCTTTTATCACATCTACTAAGGCTATACTTGCACACATACTGAAAATTTGAGGGCAAGAATACTATCACGGTAAAATGGAGAAGGACAACAGAGGTTCATGGAACTATTATTGATACTTGGTGAGATCTTTTCATTTATGCTTTCCTTTGTGCTATGTTGTTTAACTTTGGTTTACATTAGAGTTTATTACTTTTGAGTTGCTTTAATCTTTCCTATTTTCATGATGTTACATAGGTGAACCCAATGTGAAGACATGCTCTTCGCAAATCAGTAGAAGTTTTATTCATTTTTTGCAGGTATCATAGGACTTGACACATCTAACGCACGAAATGACACAATTGACATTACGAACCACATATGAAGAATACAACGACACATCTAACAAAATCTGACGCATCTGTGGCTTTTCGCGATGCAATTGACTAGTAAAACCCGCGACGCATCTGCTGCTTTGAGCGATGCATCTGACTAGTGAAATTTCTGATTTCAAATTATGAATTTAAAAGTTTTCATTGTGTTCTCATTACGACTAATTTTCAGTTTGTAGTGTGTGTTTTAAGGAGTTAACATAGTGTTTGCAGGATGTAGCATAGAAGACAAGTTTTTGAAACCATTTTTGTAGGACGATCACCAAAGATAAATTTCAAACTACTGATGAGTTGTCTTGTAGGACGTGTGATGAAGACTATTTTGAAACAAGATTGTCTATTTAAGATTAAATAGCATTTCATTTAGTGCTTAAAAAGAACTCCGTCTACTGTATTTTGTGCACTTGCACACTTTGTGTTACCTAATCAGTGTGTACATACACAGTGATCCTTTTCTTTTTTAAGAGAGGCTTCCCTAGGGATTTCATCACCTCAGGGTTTGACCTTGAGCACATTTTATGGCAGGCTATATCAAAGGGGGGGAAATGAAAGTTGTACCCCAAGGAGTGGTTAGTATCGTTCAAAGCTAAGCCGTGAGACCCTCAGACCACCAAGACTCAATGGTAATGAGAGATCTCAATCTCAAGCTATTTCAGACATGCTCTCTATTCACAGACTCCCTTACTAGACACCATTTGTTTTAGAAACCCAAATCCTTCTATCTGCTGGCGTAGGAGGTCAGACCTCTAAAGCCGTCTCACATCCATATGGTTCCTTGTAGAGATGAGAAGTATGCCATGGGAGTTTCATGGGTACTGAAGCTTGGCTGCCCTAGAGAAGTGAGTTTCGTGGAGGGGAGCCAGTGGGGTCAAGCTTCTAGTCATCTACTTTAAATAAGCATAGTTGGGGAAACCCAAGTGAGAATCCAATAAGCACTGTCACATTCCAGCCTTAGGATCATACTTGCCTGATTTAATCACTATTCATGTCTAAAATACTATGTTTTCTAAGTGTTTGTTATTTTCTAAAAATTTGATCAGAAACAATGAGTCAAAACCTACAATTTACAGAAAAATGCATTTTCTCATCATAAAACCGCAATTGTCAAATAGAGTCACACTTGTTCACTAGAGAAACACATCTATTACTTAGAGTCACATTTGTTTACCAGTCTGTCGCATCTGTCAAGAATGAGTCCAGCCTGCATTTACCAAAAATTGAGTCGCATCTACTTTTCAGTGAGTCGCATTTGTTAGAATAGGTCGCATCTGCTTGCTTGATAATTGCATCTAATAATCTTGAGTCACACATGTTAATTACCTCTATTACTGGAAAACCCGCAATTGAAACTTTTTGTGATGCATCTAAATAGATGAGCCGCATCTACAGTTTGGAATGACGCATGTGCCCTATCACAAACTTGAGCTATATTTTACCAGTGCACTGTCTGAGTCTGAAAATCGCAACCAATCAATCCTGAGTAGCAATTGATATAGTGAGTCACATCTGCTTGATACAAAATCTCATGTGTCTGATACCTAAGACTTAATTTACCAGTAAAATGCATCTGATAATTCAAACCACAACTGTTAAGTTCCGTGATGCATCTGTTATCCTACAATGCATTTTTCTGATTACTAGAAAACCAGAATTCACTATTACAGACCGAAACCAAACAGTCATAGCAATATCTGACTTATCCTGTCACACTGATCCTTGGACAGAAACTAGAAATTTTGCTCAAAATTTGCTTGATTGTATCCTTTAGGTATCATTCAGTCATAATGATAGGCATCTTAGTTATAGATTTTACTTTCATCTTAGGAGTCTTTATTTCCTTTACAGAGATCATCATTTGCAGATCTTAAGATAGGAATCTTTCACGCTTTGGATAAACCCTTGCTACAATGAACTTTTTCATTGAACCTTGTCATCATATATTTTTGTCCTATACGTGAGACATACTAGCTCATTAGTCTAGTTTGGGAGCTCACATTATCTTTTGGTCCTAGTCCTACGAAGGTTCCTTGTCAAAACTAAATTGAAACCTGGGTTAAGATTTAGCTGGTAGGTAACCTCTTTTAGAATCTTTCAAAATTGATCACTTAGACTTTTTCATATTTAGACATTGTCATCCTAGGATAGCATCATTTTAGACATTCCCTATTTGAAAGAAAATACCAAAAAAAAAGCTACATTCATTCCTTATTTGCAAGAAAAATCCCAAAAACATAGACTAGATTCATAATCATCCATAGACTTGGTTTTTGCATCACTTGTACTTTGAGCTTACCTTACATGGTTGAAACAAGATCTAAAAGGAAAGAAAGAGAAAAAATGGCTAATCCAAATGACTTCATCAATCCGTTCTCAAACCCCTTTTCAGGGACATCTTCATCAAGACCTCACAAGAATTTGTTAGACAAATTTTTTACTAGAGACGCACAAGGACACATTGTAGTGCAAGATATAGATTTTGTTGCACAAGACCCTGAGTTTTCCTCCTTTGTAGATGACTATTTAGCAAATGATCCTCATAGATACTTAGCTAAGTTTCTAGTAGAAGGTGCCAAGTTACCTCCTAGGTTTGACATCTGTACATTACAAACTACATCTACCCAAGGGACAACAACTACAACTACTAGTGCCACTATGCCTCAAATGACTACCACTATACCATCTGGAGGGCCTACATAGAGTGCCTCAACAATACACACATATCCATTTGGTACTTCTAGCTCAACATAGGGTCTAAATTTTACCATAGGGGCATCATAGTTCAATCCCTTTGGTCCTCTTGTTGGGAACAAAAGACATAAAACATCAGATCCTATACCAAGTGTCAATGTCACTGGTACCATACCACAGATAGTAGCTATACCAAGTGTCAATGTTACTAGTACTATACCACAAATTGGGGTCTCACAAATAGGAAACATACCCTCCTTTCAATATGGAATTCGACCCATCACTTCACAAATTCTAAATCAAAATCCATTCTCACAGATTTCTAATCAAAATCCATTTTCACAAATCCCAAATTAAAATCCATTCATACAGATTCTAAATCAAAATCCATTCACTAACATTCCAAATCAAAATCCACTTTACATACCGACACTTAACCAAAACCCATCACAGAACGTTGGATTCCAAAACATGTACATAGACCCAAACAATCCAACTAGCACATCATTAACACAAGTTGACGTCCTGCAGACACAGATGCACACTCTTCAATCATAGATGGATAACATGGCAATGTCTAACAAGAGAACTTTGTCAGCAAAGGATTTGTGCCCATTTCCCTTCAACAAATCATTATACATGACACCTTTCCCTCATGGGTATGTTATACCTAACTTTCCCAAGTACAACGAAAAGAGAAATCCAGTCGAACACATAAGGGAATTTTCCACGATGTGCATAGATGCGCATACGACCCCACCTATCTTATGAGACTCTTTCCGAGGAGTCTTATTGGAATGGTTTTTGAGTCTCCAATATCGCATAAAATCATGGGGCGAACTAGCTGAAAATTTTATCGAACACTTCTCCTTTAATATTGACCACGAAATCAACATAGCAACCTTGTGTCACACTACACAAGACGAAGGAGAAAATTTTATCGCTTTCTTCCAAAGATGGAGAACTATAGCCAACCAATGTCCTGTTGAGACACCTGAGAAACAAAAGGTCACTATCTTCCAAGAAAACCTCAACCCAAATTTGAGAAGTGACTTGAGAGTACATTGTTGCACATCCTTTGCAGAACTAGTGGAAAAGGGCCTCATACTAGAAAAAGGTCTCATTGACAAAGGGGAACTCAAGACACCCAATAGAAATCCCCCTATCCAGAACACCCCCAATGACAGAAATAAATTTTGGTCTCAAAAAAAAAACATTACCAATGATGGGATAGTTGATGCTAAAACCTTACAAGCAAGACTGATCATCACACTTAGAGGAAATAACCCCTTTACCAACACACAACACCGTCAATCAAACCCCCAACGCTACCCAAAACACCCAGCAACCATGGCAACAAAGGAGGTTTCCAAAACGTGAGTTCACTCCCTTAGGGGAACCCATTGAATCGGTCTTCAAACAACTATTGCAACACAATATCATATAGCTTCAAGATCCAAGACAATACGATCCAGGGAAATTCAAACCATTTTGGTGGGATGACAATGCCTTTTGTGATTTCCATTGGACTAAAGGACATAGCCTACAATATTTTGGACAACTGAAAAACATCATATAGGACTTTGTCAAGAACAAAACTATTGAAGTTAGTGGACATAAATATACGTCTTTAAACACTAATCACAAGGTCTTTTATAATCCACTACATGACCATGGGAAAGGAAAATCCCCTAGTTTGGGTAACATGACCAATACTTCCGCCAACTATGCTAGTGTCAAGCATGATTATAGTGGCCCCATCGTAAATCACATATGAACCATTGATGAGCACGTCAATACCATTACCATAAATAAAACTCCCGAGTGTGTTGTCAACACTCGTCGAACCAAGATCACCATCCAAGGTCCTCCATCACACCAGGCACCATAGACTTCCAAGCCATAGTATAACTTACTTGACCAGCTGGGGAAGACCCCAACCCAAATCTCTATCTTGGAACTATTGCGTATCTCACTTGATCATCGATCCATTCTAGACAAGGCTTTACAAAGCACGATTGTCCCTAATGATCTTGATGTCAATTGTTTCTAGGAAACGGTAGGTTGTCTGACTAATAATCATCATGCCACCTTCTTCGAACAAGACTATGCAACCAAGAAGACAAATCATAATGACCCATTACACCTTGAAGTCCTTGTTCATAAAACCAAAGTTAGACGATTCTTGGTAGATGGAGCAGGGTTGAATTGCTGCACTTTAAAATTAGTTAAGGCATTATGTGTCTAAGAAGTGTGTGTGGACACCACCAAAATCATTGTCATTAAGGCTTATGATGATGAAGAAAAAAATCAAAGGGGGTTGTAACACTTCCAATCAGAATTGGTCCTGCAGTTATGGAGACAAACTTCCAAATCTTAGATCTCACCCTCCCATACAACCTTCTACTAGGCAGGCCATGGATTCATGCCATGAAGGCAGTCCCTTCCACATATCATCAATGTCTAAAATTCCCTTACAATGGCACTGATACTACAATATATGGTGACCCATATCCTTTCTAATATTATACTAATCTACGAGAGATACCCCAACGCCAAGTTCCTGTAAACCAAGAAGCTTCATCATCCAATTCATCCCACTATGTCGATCCATCCACTCTTACCAAAACACCCACTTCGCCATCACTACCTTCCACTCCTAAGGTCGAGATCCAAGAAAATGGTTGTGGAGAATATCACATGAAGAAATCTTATTGTGTTAGCCATCTATTTCCTCCTAAATCATACGGTTTACCTACAGTAGATAGGAGACAGTTAGTGGTCACCATACACATCCCTCCCACAACAAATTCACAAAATGGGGAGAATTAAGCAAAGAAGCCATAAATGAGGATGATGTGACCTCCTGGATATATAGAGAAGACAATGAAGCACCTCCTCCACTTGCTCAGATACCTATAGATCAACATGGAAAAGGTTTTACCATAATGCAGAGCAAGGGATACAATGGACATAGTGGCTTAGGTTTAAATTAGGATGGGAGGATTGAACCTATCATTGTTTCTAAATGGCCAAAGGGCCTAGGGCTTTGGTTTTAATTGCTTCAGATTGGCGTTCCTAGTACCACATCACCTTTACTCAAGGAAGTAAGTGCTTCTGAAGATATTGAGACATCTGATGAACCATCTGACCAACCCTAGTATGATTCCCCCAAATCTAATGAATATGAGTGGGATTCCCTATCCTCCATCTCTGTCATGGACCTTGATAACTTGTTTGGAGAACTTGACTTAATGCTTAAATCCTCGTCAAATCCATTGAATTCATGTCCACCGAAGACTAGGAAAAAGAGGAATGGTTTAAACATTACTATTGGGAATCTCTTGATCCTACCTCTTGGGAACCTGATAAATCCACTTCAGATAACCACACCTTGGCATTAGGCCCACCTCAAAATCCACCTAGATCCAAGCAAAAGAGCAAAGAGGACTTGGTAAGAAACTTTTGTGACTATATGAACAACTCAGCTTTTACCTTGACCCCTTTGAACTTTGACACCTCCAATGATGACATGCCCTTAGTATACCCCCAACTCATCGATTGGGACCAACAAGACACACCCATCTTAGACATTTTTGAGAATGACGAAGCAATAGTTGAGTTCCTAGGACTACAAGAAGGCATACCTAGTGATGATCATAAGGTTGGGTTTACCATAGACTTGGATAACAAGGCATATTTTGGGGAATCTTTTCAACCCTCCAGTCACAAAAATAGGAAAAACAATAACAAAAATAAAAATGATGAGTCCCTAGGTGAAAACCGAAAGGCGCCTTTGGACAATGAAAAAGCAAAAAATAAGGACGCATTTGAAGGAAAAAACCTCTATGAGGCACCTAAGGATGGAGGTTTGAACATTCTCCCCATTACTCAGAAAAAGTCACCCTTTCTAGTGGAAGAATCTGTGGAAATCAACATAGGTACTGAAGAGAATCCCCAATTGGTCTATGTTGCAGCATCATTGATAGAAACAAAGCAGCCAAAGTTCTGCAACTTCTTCACACAAAGACAAATCAATTTTGCATGGTCATATGCTGACATGCCTGGGCTGGATCCTAAACTTGTACTACATCATTTTCCTTTACAACCAGGAGTAAAACCCATGAAACAAAAATTGAGGAAAATGCACCCACAGATTGCTTTACTAGTCAAGGCTGAATTGAAGAAACTGTTGGACGTTGGCTTCATTAGATCGATTGAATATGCAGATTGGATTTCTAATCTGGTACCAGTCACAAAACCAACAAGGAGCATCCGCATTTGTATATATTTTAGAGATATCAACAAGGCTTTTCCTAAAGATGACTTCCCTCTGCCAAACATTGACATGATACTGGACATGACAACACGATATGAGATGTTATCCCTTATGGATGGATTTCCAGGGTATAATCAAATCAAAATTACAACTAAATACCAACCTAAGACAACTTTCACCTATCCATGGGGAACTTATTTCTAGAATTCCATGCCCTTTGGACTCAAAAATGCTGGAGCAACCTATCAACGGGCAATGACAACTATTTTTCATGACCTCATACACACTCTCATGGAGGACTACGTCAATGATTTGATAGCTAAATCATTGACAAGAACTGATCATTTACAGGTTTTAGACAAGATTTTTTAAAGTATAGAAGAGTATAAAGTGAGACTAAATCTGAAGAAATGTATGTTTGGCATGAAATCAAGAAAGCTTCTAGGATATATCATTTCTAGATGAGGCATTGAAGTGGATCCAGCCAAAGTGAAAGCAATAATAGACGTGCCTCCACCAACCAATCTCATTCAACTAAGGACACTACAAGGGAGATTGCAATCCATCAGAAGATTCATAGTGCAGTTAGCAGATAAGACACAATCCCTTTCAACATTTACTCAGAAAAAGAGTACCATTTGTATGGACAGGTAAGTTTCGGGAAGCTTTTCAACTGATTAAGGATTACCTACTCACACCACCAGTCTTAATGCCACCTATTGAGGGATGGCCATTGATTCTTTACATATCAGCTACCACCCCAACACTAGGAGCATTGCTTGCATAGAACAACAATGAGGGTCATGAAAGGGAAATATACTATATCAGTCGCACTTTGGTAGGTTATGATCTCAATTACAGTACCATTGAACGTGCCTATCTTGCAGTAGTTTTTGCTACTCAAAAACGTAGGCACTACATGCTAAACCACCAAACCATGTTGGTTGTAAAGATAGATCCTCTAAAATATCTCCTAAGCAAGGAAACATTAATAGGAGGACTAGCTAAGTGGGTAATGGTACTCAGCGAGTATGATATCCAGTACGTAGAAAGAAAATATATCAAAGGACAAGTCATTGTTGATCAGTTGGTCGATGCACCGATACAAGAAAATCACCCTTTAGTTGTAGATTTTCCATATGAGTTTATATTCAACATTCATACGAGTATGACATGGAAATTATACTTTGATGGGTCCCACACCAATCATGGCTCAGGGGCTGGTATATTGTTTATCACACCATAGGGTGACTCTATTCCTAAGTCATTCAGGATTTCTTTTCCATGTACTAATAACATAGCAGAATATGAGGCTCTTGTGACAGGATTACGCATGGTAGTCAAATGGAAGATCAAGAACCTACAGGTTTATGTTGATTCTCAATTGGTAATCCTACAGGTAAATGATGACTATGAGACTAAGGATGAAAAGATTGCTCCCTACAAACGCATGAAAGATAGTTTCAAAGAGTACTTTTACAAGATTGAATTTCATCAAATACCTCATGTTCTAAACATGGCAGCAGACGCCATGGCTACTATTTCTTCACTCTTGGACATACCTAGCAACGTGCCTAAATTCAAGTTTTTGGTAGAACAACTTTTGGTCCCTGCCTATGACATCCCAGATTTAGAGATGGTGTGTGAGATTTTTGGTCCCAATTCCCCATGGTATAAAGACATCTATGACTACCTCCATGCCAAGATCATACCCCCTAACCTTTCTAATAACCAACGTAGGACATTTCTCCTCAAATCAGCCAAGTACACCTATTACCAATTTTTCACTACAGCTCAATTGGTGGAGCTGATTAAATTTTGTTATATTTGAAAGTGAAAGTATAGTTATTTTTGCTTGTGCTTAAGTGTTGTTTGCACTATTTTTATCAAGTATTAGTTGTGCAAGTATTTTGGGCAAACTGAGTTTCAGAAGTATTGCTCAAATGCTTTACAAACCAAGTGGAGTACAAAACAGAGTATACAGATGATTAAGCATAACAAATTGCTTTCATTTATTTCATGAATTTATTCACATTACATGTTTTCATTTGATTGCAAGAATACAAATGATGGTACAACTTTTCATTTTGATGCATTTCTTTCAGAATGGAAATGAAAGGAGAAATTAAAAGATCAACACAAGCTGTGGTTTTAGCTAGTTCCATTCATTACAAGAAATAAAATATACAACTGAAGGAAAGAAGAAAATAACATAGAATATATCCATCATTTCCTCTATTTGGTCTTCATTTGATGGTTTGTAGCTTGCTCCATTTTTCTTTCATTCCTGATTGTACCTACAAAAGATTGAGAAAGGTGTCAATTAAGAGCTCGGGATATGATCTATACTACAAGCCTATCAACAAAGATACAATTCATCCCTTGGAATGCATGGAGTCAACTAAAAGAGAAGTGCATGAAAGTGAGAGACAAAAATGGAGTGTCACATCATAGATTGTTTTTATGCTAATATTGTTTGTTCCTTGTGCAGGTATAGGAAAATTCATGAAGTTGATCATCTTATGAAGACATAAAAGTACGTGGAGTAAAACCGGCTCCCACAAGAGTAGAGCTTGGCATGCTGCCCCTCAAGAATTACAGATGGGGCTGAGTGAAGGAATGCAATCATCATGTTCATCTGAACTATTCATGAAGGAGTAAAACATGTTTTCAGTCATCAAACAATTAATCCTATTGTTCACTCATAACAATCAAGTAATATGTTGTTTTGAAAGCTACAGGTGGAAAATAGATTTAATATGCTTAATCAATTCAACTGAAGAATATCATTTTCATAATTGCAAATCTAAAATATTGCTATACAGTTTGCATTTTTCTTCCATGAGTATTGTTTATGCATCTTGTTTCATGATATTACAGCAGTGTTCATGCTCATGATGGTGATAGTGAACAAGCATACATAATGCCTCATTTGACAAGACACTATTTAAATCATATGAAAGAGCTTCAGATTCTCATTTGAATGGAAGATGATAAGCATCAGGTCATCAAACAGGTACTCACTAATGTTTGAATGCAAGTGTTGCATTAAAGGAAGGTGATATAGCAATCTTGAATGCTTTAAAGGAAAGAAAATTCCTAGAATAGTCTTTTCATAATGGAACATAAAAATGCATGAAGAGTGCCAAGAAAGGAACAATGATATCATCTTATCAATGCATGAACAATACAAATACAATACAACATCTTATGCAGTATGCTAGATGCTGGGGTTTTTAGCCCTAAGATCAAGTACCCACGAGATAGGGTTTTATTCAATGGAGCACATGAAATGTATGAAATACAGAAGTGAAAATGCAGATTTTCCATCATCTATACATTATGTGAGTTTTGATCTTGAAAGAAGAAAATGTTCCCAGAAATACAATAGGGGTCTGAGACAATTAAATTTCCTCTTTAAATCAAAAGGAGCGGCCATTCGTGCATAGAGCCAAGCTTATAAAAGCTTCTATTTTGACAGAAAGAAACAAGTACAATGTTGCTACAAAATGCCATGAAAGGATTTTAAATCAAAATACTTTCTTCCAAAATACCATTTACCCATGTAAGGTTTTTTTACAGAGATCGGAATGTAAACAAAATTCCATGGTGGGTCAAGCTCAAATTTTGAATGTGTAACAAAATATATGGATTCTTTATTATTTTCTAAATACCCACATGGGGTTTCATTAAAATGCAGAAATTGTACAATGCTCTCATGGGTCAAGCTCTAGTTTTGGAGAGATTCAGAATGGACATTATTTTCTTCAAAATACAATATACCCATATGAGGGTTGTTCCAGAAATACAAGAAAAATGTGATGAGGTCTTGGGTCGAGCCCAAAAGGTTCCAAAACACCTATTTTGCGAATGAGTAGTCGCGGCCAAGAGGAGGGGTTTCGGTCCCAAATTTCATTTGAAGATAGAAAAACTATTTTGGGTTTGTCGTCTAAATCCCAAGATCTGAAGAAAACAATGGAAATCATACAAATTTCTAAGTGAAATGCATTAGAAAAGCATGAACATGGTGCGGCCTGTGTAATGGCCATAAATTTATCAATGGAAAATGACCTTTTGCAGGAATATTAAGCTTTCATAAGATTTTATTTTAGAGAGAAAATGTCAAGAAATATATAGAAGAACAATAAACTTACCATTTGTGCATGTAGAAGACTAAGAAGATGGCAACTCAAATCTCACAGAGCTTCCAAATGCAGGGGCTGAACTCTCACAATGGCAACCAAGAAAGAACATAAGCAAAAGCACAAGAAAATGGAGTAGGATGCATTAGAAAAATGTGTTATAGCCGCGGCCTATGAGGCCATTTTCTCATCAAAGGAGCCAAGAAATAAAGAGAAGACAAAAAATAAGCTTACCATGACTTGGAGGCCGAGTATGATCAGAGTTGAAGAGAAGCAAAGCTTGAATGAAGGATCGAATGGAGGCTACAAATTGAAACCCTAGCTCATACATGGTGGTGCTTCTTGCATAGCATTTTCTCAAAGGTCACTAAAAGCAAATGATTCGATTTTAGGGTTTTCCTTAGGTTTTGTCTACCCTCATGCCCTAATTCAAAAATGGGCTTTCCATTTGAAGATTAATGCCTTAGTGTTATATCTTATGCATGCCTTAGGTCGAACATCTTAGAGGCCTCCATATTATGATTTTCCTAAGTCTTTAGGCTTGTTTGATGAAATATTTTTATGGCTTAAGGCTTTAGGGTTTTGGGTCAATAATGCCTTAGTCAAAATGGATAATGATAAATGCCTCAGGTTTTGATTAATTTTTGAGAGAAATCAATTGAAATACAAATGAGAATTTACTTATGAGTTAGGTAAAGCTTTTATCATTTAGGTTTTATTTTTCAATTGATTTTAAAGAAATCAATTAAAATATTGATAGGAGATTGCATTATTTTTTATGATTTTTTCTTAAAAAAATCAAATTGTATTGGAGAGATAAGGTTATATTGTTTTGCAAAATATTTTTCTAAATCTTTAATTGCAAAAATAATCAGATTGTGAGAGTATTAAATCTGCAAATCATTGTAAAGCAAGAATAAAGCAATATTTTATAAATTGTTTTATTTCTTTGCTATTTTTAGCAGGTTTGTCAGTGATCTTTTCTCTTGGTCGGATTTGAACTTCTTATTGAAGAGATAAGGTATTTTTTTTGCTTTTAAAGCAAAGAAAACCTATTTTTAGGGGCTTTTCAGTATGTACATGTAAAAAGTGTGACTTTTCCACTTTTGTGCCACATTTTTGGGCAGTTTTTTATGTTTTTCCTTGAGCTTTCTTCTTGAGCTCGGATTATGGTTTTGAGATATATCTTGAGAACAACTTAGTGCTTTTCTAAGTTGAGATTATTATTTTTTTCTCTGTCACGTTCTGAGAGCTTGTAAATTTTTTGTACTTAGTTTCAGACTTTGGCATATTCCTTCAGTTCAATAAAAGCAACATTCTTATCTCCAATTTTTGTCTCTATTTTACAGTTTTAGTATGATGTCTACATTGTGATTCTGTTTACAGATCCTTTTCATGTCCTATTATTGTAGATCATTGATACAAAAAGTTCATTTAATGCAGGTTGCATGTTGTTTTTAATTCTAAACCTTCATGCAAATCAATTATGTATTGGGTGTTCACGAGAGATTGTGAATTCATTGTTGTTTTTTTCTGAACACTATTTGTGGGTAGAATATCAAAGTCAACTTTAAGTTTGGAATCATATTAGATAAGTTTTACATTTTAGTCATATTTTTTATCCCTTTTCCCAGAAATTCATTTAGAATAGGATTCATCATTCGGAGAACCAACTCACTTTGGAGATTCCCTTTTTACATAGAACACCCACATCTAAAAAGGGTTTCCATGTTCCAACAGATAGTTTGATTTTTGCAAATCTAACAAAGGGTGCATATTTGATTGACAACAACACAATCATCAGAGACACCCCTTATAGACGTGCCTTAGACAATACCCTATTGAGATGTCTCGATACTGAAGAAGCACAAGCAACCTTGCATGGGGTGCATGAGTGTATATGTGGATCCCATTCTAGCAGTCCTACCTTAGCTAAGAAGATTATGAGACTGGGTTACTATTGGCCTACCATGGAAAAGGACTCATATATCTTTGTCAAGAAATATCATCAATGTCAGGTACATGGAGACTTAATACATGCACCAGCACAGGAGCTCTGCCCCATAACGTCACCATGGCCCTTTTCCCAATGGGGACTCGACCTCATAGGAAAGATACATCCTACATCATCTAACAGCCATAAGTTCATTATCACTGCGACTGAGTACTTCACCAAGTGGATTGAAGCTATTCCCATGACCTACATCACCGACACACAAATTTCTAAGTTTATCCTAAACTATATCATATGTCGATATGGTGTCCCTCAATCCATAATCATAGATAACAGTCATCCATTCAAGAACCAGAGTCTGTCATCTCTGTGAAGAATTCCATATCCAACACCATTTTTCCACCCCATATTACCCACAAGGTAATGGCCAAGCTAAGGCATCTAATAAAACTATCATCAAAATCCTCAAAAAGATTGCCAATGATGTTGGTCATTATTAGCATTTGTAGCTAAATCTATCCTTATGGGCTTATCGTACAAGCATCAATACTCTCACTGGCACCACTCCATATTCCGTAGTATTTGGTTCTAAGTCCATCTTGCCTATTGAGGTTGAGATTCCTTCCTTAAGGGTATCCTTGAAAGGGCCTATTGACAATGAAGAGTACCGAGTTTCAAGATTACATGAGCTAGAATTCCTAGATGAACGAAGACATAAAGCATTAGATCATCTCCAAGCATATCAAAATAGTCTTTTTCACAACTACAACAAGAAAGTCTTGAATAGAAATTTTGACATTGGTGACCTGGTCTTAATGGAGAATCCCAAGAATCAAGTTGAAAGAGAAAAACCAAGAAAGTTTGAACCAAATTGGTTAGGACCCTACATTGTCACAGAAGCTTTTGGATTAGGAGCATATCAACTCTCTACTCTAGAAGGAGAACCATTGTCAACACCTATCAATAGTCTTCATTTGAAGAAGTTCTACCCATAGCTTCTGAGAGCCTTGTCGAATTATCAAAAATACAAAAAAAAAATCATTACCTAGGTGAAAACCTGGAAAACAGGCATCTTGGTAACATAAAAAAAAAAAAAATCAAGAAAATAGTAAAGAGAAATAAGTCATCCAATAGTGAAAACCACTTTGGTGGTGCTTTGGATAAGTACCATGGTGAAAACCTAGCAAACAGGCGCCATGTGTAGTCAACTATGCTCCTTTGTCTACTATCATTCTAATCTAGCTTCCTTGTACATACCACCTATCTTTCTTATCTGCATCCATGTACATATCATATCTTTCCCATCCATCGCTTGTACATACCATTCATAATAAATGGTTGTCTTTTCCATAACTGGGAATGATTGACATCGAGTATACTTAGTATCCCCCATCCCATCGTATTCAAAATCAATTGGTCTTATACTTGACTGGGGGAAAATACTTGACTTACGTCACACTAGTTCTTACATTGGTTGTTCTGAAGACTTAAAACCATCGAAAATATCCAAAAACATCACAAAATGCCCTGAGAAAATCCAAAAACATTAGAAAACTTCAAAACAACAAAAAATAAAAACATGTCAAAAAATCCAAAAACAGAGTCAGAGTCAGTCGCACTTGTCAGTCTTTGTCATTTGTCGAACTACATTTCCTCTAAGACTGGGCGTAGGCAAGGCCATCTACCAATGTGCCCTGGGGCATTAGGTCAGTCCTTTTAGGTTTTTCTATATAAAATCATGATTCAATCCATTTTTCTATATGACAAGGTCATTGGTTGTGTCAAACTACGAGGTCTTTGCATGTATAACATAGGCAAGGCCATCAATCGATGAGCCCCCAAGGCCACACTAGGTCAATCCATTAGGTTTTGTAACATTCACTATCACACATGTCTTATATTTGTAAATAACTCATAACTTTTTCAATCAGTCTTGTCATTCAAAGTCTAGTCGAACTACGAGGTCTCTACGTGTATAACATAGGCAAGGCCCTCGAGGCCGCACTAGGTTAGTCCTTTAGGGTTCGTCATCAAGCACAAATAGTTGTCAGCACATCATATCAAGTCACGCATCAACAAGATGAACAAGTCAACAATGTCACCAAGTCAAATCAAACAAATTGTCAGAGCAACAACCCAAAATAAGTTAACTTATGTCTACTACAAGATGTTTCCTTCCTGAAAACGAACATCACCAAGACAAATCAACTTATGTTTCCTACAAGATGTGTCCTTCCTGGAAAATAGACACCATCAAAACAACAATTAGCCTATGTCTTATACAAGATGAGTCCTTCCTAAATACAAACACTGTCAAACAATCAACATGGCCTTACATAGGTTATCATATCAACGGCATCAGACTCAACATCTTATATGATACGTGTCTTTTTGAAACCAGGATTTTTTCATGCCTTATAAAGATATTCATAAACTCAAAACTAGACTCAACGTCTTATACAGTATGTGTCCCTCCTGAAACTAGGTCTTATCACTCAATTATCTTATCAATTAAAACAATCAAACAAACAGATCAAGTTTTGGAAAATATTTTATTGGCTTTTGAATTTTTGGCTTGTTTATCTTATCATTTCATTTGGCTTTAGTTTGGAATCCTGTTACTAGCTTTCTCAAGGATGTCCCATGAAGGATTTAGAGAAGCAACGACGTATCAAAATTATGTTTTCTTTGACTGTTGTTTGACGACTGTCTTTTCATTTGGCTTTATTTTGGAGTCATGTTACTAATTTCCTCAAGCCATGAAGGATTTAGAGGAGTGATGTTATCTCATAACTCATCTTTTATTTGTTTGTTGTTTGTGGTTTGTCTTGACAAAAAGACTGGGGCAATTGTTCCCTTAGTATGAGTCAAGATAATCCTTGTCTGCGACTGTTTGTTTTTAGCAGGTGGATGACCTTGCACACCTTGATTTATCTCATATCATGGTGTTTGTCTCCATTTGTATTAGTTACCACCCAATGATGATTTAGTGGAAGGCCTATTGTGATTTGGAAAAACATCGAAGATTGATAATACTAACATCCATTGTCTTTTATTATTCATCTTCTTTTCGCACTAACATTTCTTCTTTCTTGCATTATGAGGAAGTCCTGTGACACACAAAAATATAAAGCATCCTGCATATGCATTCATGTTAGAAACATCATGTAAATATCATACATTTTAAAATCATACATATATGTTGCATTTTAAAACACAAAAATATAGGCATCCATAGAATTAAGGAATCCATGACATATCATCTAGTAATCATTATTATAGATTGCATAACATATCACATACATGTACATACCAATTATATATATCACATTGCATCCACCATCATCAAATGTATAACATCGCATGTAGATAGCATTGTACATACATACATCATCATATAGAATCAATATCACATCATAAGCTACATAAAACATCATAATGTAAATATGATCATCCATAACATATGCATATCATATAGAAGATAACATATCATTTAGAACATATGAATAAATAAAAGATTGCATAATCATAAATAGAACTGCACATCATAGGAATCGCCTCCAAAATCATATATATATATATATATATATATGATTTTGGAGGCGATTCCTATGATGTGCAGTTCTATTTATGATTATGCAATCTTTATATATATATATATATATATATATATATCGCTCAAAAAGTGTCACATCACAATGTCATAATGTATCAATAAAAATGAAGCCCACAGGCTCTATGATCAAAATATAATGTATAATGAATAAATATCAGAATATGTCTCTATCTAGAACTCCCACTACTCCCATGTGGAGAATGTGGAGGTGACTGACAATGAGATCCTAATGACCGGTGTGCAAAAGGAGGCCTATCATATGGCCTAATTTTCTGAGGTCCTACGACCCCCTCTGTACTCTGGGTCTACTCTGAGTCCTGCTCTGTGACCTACTATTGTGTGCCTGAGAATAACTGGGAGCCCGTCTCCTAGGAGGAACCTCTCCCTCATATAAGTCCCTTTAGTAAGTTGCTCTCTCACTAGCTCTGACTGGCTCTCGAGCAAAAGTTTTAGCCAGCCCACTACAAAGAGTTGTAAACTCTGTAAATCTTTGTTCAGTCTCCTATCTTTGAGCTATGGCCTAATCCCTATCCATATATGCTTTGTCTCTCTCCATCTGTAGCGAGTCTCGCTCTACCATCAATTTCCTCATCCCCTCCTCCAAAGACTCTACTCTGTCCCGTAGATCTTCTACCTCCTGATCAACATGACTTGTATCCTCCTGTCAGGGCCGATCTCCCATATCACCATCCCACTCCTCCATGATCCTATCACAGAGCTCCCTCCCCTGATCTCCCATCTCCTCCTCATCATCGTCTTGGTAGCCTCCAAGCATAGCAAGATCATCAATCTCCTCCTCTCCTCCAACAACATCCTCCTCTGCATGCTCCTGTCCACCGGCCTCAACACCAACATTTTCCTCTCCCCCACCAACCTCCAACATGGGTATATCCTCCCTCTCCCCCTCCTCCTCATGGACAGGTGACAAATGTGGGCCTCTTCCTTGGTGACCTCATCGACCCCTACCACCACCTCTCTGACCTCCTCCTCCCCCATGTCCACCATCACCTCTCCCACCTCTACCACTGTGACCTCTACCTCTAATTTTCCTGCCCCGAGGTCCTCTCTTCCTCCTCTCTATAGGTGCATCTTGCTCTGGATCAGTAAAGGGCACTAGCCTGTGACTCACCCACCAAGCATCATATGCATCTGGCATGCCAGGATCTGTAGCTCCACCCCTCCATCCCCACTGAATAGGCTATAATGCATCAATTTCAGCCTCAACTATCACAACTAGAATCTCTGGTCCCCACAGAGTAACCTCCCTAGAAGATTGTGCATACTCTACTTGGCCTCAAGGCTCATCCTGAACCTCTCCAAACTATCTCAGAACTCTTTTTGGAAAATGCCTCTCAATAATATGTACATGTGAAACTATCTGACCAATCAAATATTGGGTCTATCGGCAAAATGATAGATGTCGATCCTCATTCAACCACTGAGCACAATCCATGTATAGCCTCTAGACGAACTACACCATGGTGTCAATGGCATGTCTGTAGTAACCTATGTCTCCTATGTGTGTCTAGGTGTTTTCCCTCGCATATCGGAAGGCATAAGGATATCCCTACTCTAGCTTGGCTGTAATAGGCGAATGAAATATAGCAATGTGTTCCCACTTCCATACCATCAACAGTGTGGTACCACAACTCATCGACTATGCCTCTCTATATGCTATATCATGTAGATGAAAGTATAACATGGTGAGCAAATGTTGACCCCATGCATACACCACCCATCTCTCTAACATACCCACTAACATCTCCCCCCATCCCACAGGAAATCCATGACCTCGGCGGTCAAGCAGAACTACCCCCCCAATTAATGTACATAACATACAATCTATCCTATCATATATACCAGCCAACACATGCCATCTAATCTCATAATGATCTATCCCTACCTATCTAATATCATTATGGGGGTAATATCTACACATCTCACTGAAACCCCTCTATGTATCATACATAACTTTGGCACCCCTAATCAGCAACCTCAAAATCCTATATACATCCTCTAATATAATAGTGGCATCACCTGTAGGCAGATGAAAAGAAGACATCTCAAAGTGCCACCACTCACAGAGAGCAGTCAGTAGACCTCAGTTTGCTCGAATAGTGGGCATATAGGTAACATGATGTAAACCCAAGTGCCAGAGGAACCGTCTCTCCCCACTCCACAGCTGATCCCGAAAGTCAAAAGTTAATGGTCTAGAATCCCTCATATAAATTGGATCCAGCACAACCTACAATGGCATAATGCATACCTCATGTCAGAAAACAAACAACCTCTTACAATCCAAAATTTCAAAAAAAATTGCCAATCAAATGTGACCTTTTCTATCAAATGCATTGCAAAAACTCAATTGTGTCATTCAAATTTGCAAATGTGTTGAAGCATCTCACATGCGTCAAACAGTAATGCATATGCATTCCTATTATGTAAATGCATGCAAATAAAACCATTCCCAATCAAATGACCATTCAAACATGCAAATGCATACTAAAATCACAAATGTGTTTTAGAAATTTATGTGCTACTATCTATAACATATGTGTTGCAGGTATACATATACGGTGCAATAAATTTTAAATGCATTTATTCATTCCAATGACCTATGCTAGCCTAGATGTGATTTTTCAAATGTGTCATCCTGCATACACATGTGTTGATCATGCATGCATATGTGATGTTTTCAAATCAACGCATTTGAAAAATAAGCTTAAAATGCTAAAAAGGCGTGCAAATACAAAATTTCAAATTTTGGTTTTCAACTACGTACCCGGGGTCCATCGTCAGCAGGCCGTCTAAACGTTTAAATGTGATATCTGTAGTGGGAAGTGTGAGGAACGGGTGACATTTTTTGCTAGAACTCCAGAGCACAAAATCACAATTTCTAAACTTGAGAGGTGAAAATGAATTGGTTTTACACCCAATTTGTATTTATACCTAGGGTTTTTTGGTGGCATTTTTCAAACCTTCTATACTGGATGCACTATTTTTCATATTTTGATGACTATTTGACCTATTAAAATTCCTCCAAACTAATTTCTTTCATCACCATCAAAATTTTGGCCATCAAATTAACTAATCAGGACTATTTCCAAAAATTTTGGAATTTTTTGAAATTTTGTCAATTTTCCTAAAGGGGCATACCTTCACCTATTCCACACTGGTGCACGACTGGGGCATGTTTATGTTTCTTTGACAACAACGCCGAAATGACATTGTATCAAAGAGGGGAAAAATATAGACACTAAAATTTGGTCTAAGCCTATGACTTCAATTTCCATAATTTGTATTTTCATGATCATGATTAAATAATGTTAATTATTTAATTATTTTCTAAAGTATTTTCTCAAATATTAATTAAATAACTTTTAATTATTTAATTAAGTCATTTTAACATTTATTCTTCTAAGATGAAGGCATGAGCGGAGAGAGAAAAGGATTTGGGTGCACACACACAGGTTTGAAATTTGAAGGCATTTGTGAGGATGAAGACGCAGAGGATGATGGTGATGGGATTTTGGAGTTGGGTCTATTTCCAGGGATGAGGTTGTTGTTGTTGAAGTTGAAGATGTAGAGGAGGTCGGTTTGAAGCTTTCCTTTAGAGCTCTTGGCTTTGAGGATGTTGTGGTGGATAGTTTAGAGGTTGTTGTTGGATCTACAATCGTTGGTGAGGGTTTTAACTTTGGAGGTTCGATGGAGGGGTTTGATGACGGGGATCTTGCTCCCTTTGTTGGATCTGTCTTTCTTCTCTCTAAAGATGGGATTGATCATGAGTGGTTTATTGATTCTGATGAAGAGGAAGAAGAGCTCCTTCTTGATATTATGTTGGAGACTCGTAGGATGTCTCATCAGTGTGTGAAAGTGAGGAAGAAAGAGGAGGATGGTGCTCCTTTTTTTGGGCTACCTAAAGGCTTTCTTAATCACCCAATTCCTTCTCAATAGGATTACAATGTGCAGGGTGTTGGGCTTGGTTTGGATGCGAATTTGGGTGTGTCTCTGACTCCCAAATCAGAAGGTTTGAAGGTTGTTCAGATGCTTGTAAAGGATCTTAGCTTTGGGGTTGGGCTAGTTAACCACCCTTTATCCTCTAGCTCCTCTAGTGAGTTAGAAGCTACATCTTCTCTTGGGGGTTTGGATTTTGTTAAGGAACCCCTCCCTTCATGTGAGGAAGATGTTGATACTCTGGTCATTCAGGCTCCAGATGTTGTGGTGGATAAGTGTATTGATATTGTTGGAAATGCTCTCATTGGGAGTTTCTTTGGCCCTCATCATAATATTGATGATGTTCGTAGCTGGGCTCTAGTCAAATGGAAGGCTTCTAGTCTACTGTAGGTGACTGCTTTTCCTAATGGTTTCTTTCTTTTTTCCTTCCAACTCCTTCAACAAAGTTTGGATGTCTTACATGGAGGGCCTTGGTTCTTTGGTAATTATGTCCTCCTTTTGAAATGTTGGACTATGGAATTTGTGGCTTCCAAGGATTGTTTCAATTGGGCCCCTATTTGGTTTAGACTCTCAGCACTTCCTTTGGAGTTCTGGGATGAGGTGGTCTTTCGTGGTATTGGTAAGAGTTTTGGTTTTTTCTTAGGCATGGATAGGATCACGAAAGACATGGAATGTTTAGTTTATGCTAGATTTTTTGTTTTGATTGAATCTGGTAAGCTTCTACCAAATAAAATTATGATTCGTTCCTAGATGGGTGTGTGGGAGCAAAGTATTCTCTTCGATTCTTCCTCTTTGGTGTGCTCTCATTGCCTTAGAGTTGGTCATTTTTCTTGCTCTTATCAGGACTTCAATCCTATGAAAACTTGTTTTGTTGGGAAGGTTTTGGGCTTCTCTAATGTTTCTGATAAATCAGTTTTGGTGAACCCTATGGCTAAGGAGTTGGAAGTGGAAGATCTTGTTGATTTCCTAAGGGGAAGTCCTCTCAAGGATAATATTCCTCCTGTTAGTATGAATGATTTTGTTTCTTCCAATACTTTTGGATTGACCCTTCTGGATCAAACTACCCTTATAAGCTCTTTGTTTGGACACAATTTCAAACCTCCATGATTGGTGTGGCTCCCTTTGGTGGCCTGGAGCTAGTTGACTCCGCTATTTCTCTACTTTCTATCTGGGTTTTAGGTGCCCTTCAAAACCTGTTTCTGTTGTTTGGCTCCCTTGTTGTTTAGTTGTTCTTGGTTCCTCCTTGGCCCTAAGGGATTTTTGTGTAAAGGGTACGACACCCTGTAAATGTTGATTACCTTATCAAAAAAAATTATTCTTCTATTAATTAAATAACTTTAACTATTTAATTAATTCATTTACTTTTATTCAATCCTAATTAATTAAATAAATGTTCTTTATTTAATTACGTCACTAATTAACTTTATCCTCTTTCTGAAATTAAATAAATTATTATTTAATTTATCCTTATCACACTTTCAACTATAATTAAATAAATACTTTAATTATTTAATTATTCATTAATCTTTTCTTCAGTCAATTAAATAAATCTTAATTTATTTAATTTAATCCTTAAATGTCGAATGTTGAATTAAATAATCATTTAATTCATAAAAGCTTATTTTGGACATATTCTTCTATATTTAGATAATTGTTTAAGTTATCTCATTATTCATTCACCACTTAACTGAGATCTATTTAAATCAATCAGTCATTTTTTGATTAAATGTTTGATTGTCTCTAACAAGTAAACTTCATGTCTTAACCAGTCAGCTATCTAGTTTTAATTCATATGCATGTAGACATTTATTAATTAAATAACTTTATTTAATTAATTAATTCATGCGTGCATTCGAACAATCATTTCCTTTATTCTATCTTTATCATTTTCATGCAATCTTTATGCTTATAGTTTTTGAATACTCTCAACAAAAATATTAAATCATTATTTAATCTTGATCTCCACCTTTCAACTTGAAATCACTCACATCACTACTGACACTAATCTCAATGCATGTCAAATCTCTTAGTCTGAATCGTTCTTCTGTCTTTTAATTTGAGCCTTTCATTTGAAAACCCTGTTTTCTATAAAATGGCATTATCATCATCATTGTTACTCCTCCCAAAATCTAATGACTTTTGGAGCACTTGTTTTATAATCTTTGATACCTTGCTATTATGACATCTACTGAGGCTATACTTGCACACATATTGAAAATCTAAGGGCAAGAATACTATCACGGCGAAATGGAGAAGGACAATAGAGGTTATTCATGGAACTATTGTTGATGCTTCGTGAGATCTTTTCATTTATGCTTTCCTTTGTGCTTTGTTGTTTAGCTTTGGTTTACATTAGATTTTATTGCTTTTGAGTTGCTTTAATCTTTCATTTTTTCATGATGTTACAAGGAGTATGGCCCATGAGAGAATATTATTGAGATGATAAAAATGAAATACCTCTTTCATAAGAAGGCTATAAAAAGGGAGTTCCATGTTGGGGACTTTATCCTCATGTAGAATTTAAAGATAGAATACAAGGGTAAACATGAAAATTTTGATGTCTTATGGGTTGGAACCTATCAAATTTTTGAAGGATGTAGTCAAGGAATGTTCTACCTTAGGATCCTTGATGGAGATTTTATGGAGCTGCCAATTCATGGTCAGCATTGAGCAAGCACTATTTCTCATAAGGGTAAGGTTCTTGAAACCTTTGTAATATAATTTTTTTGTTGTTTCTATGTCTACTCTTGTTTTATTGTGTTTTATTGAGTACCTTTGTGAACTCATGATACCTATTTAATCATGTTGAAGTGTAATTCGGTCATGGGCTTCCTTTTTGTTCCCCTTTTTTGGTTTTCTCCTAGAAATAAGGATTATCACTATGTCTACAAGAGACATATGTGCTCAACTAAGGCCAATATTGGCACCCCAATTTGATGTGTCTCATTTATTTCATTTGCTCCAAATTATGTGCATTTGACCTTACCTACTCTTTGTTAATAATTGATCAAAGAAACTCTATTATGGGTTCCCTAAGAGTCAAATAGTGCAAAGTATCATAAAAATATTGTGTATGGGTCATCTATATTATTTTCCTTGATATTTTGTGTTGTCAAATTTTTAGGGTTTTAATGGTATACATCCTTGCAAGCCTTTCCTATCAATCTTAAAACCCTGCCTAGAACCCTTTAAAAAAAATTCAAGTCCTTTTGCTAGAATTATGGTTTTTCAAGGTTTTCCTTATTTCAATACTTGGTCCCACGTTTCCCAACTTTCCCAACCCCAATCCTTTATTGTATAAATTTTTTTAAGTGTTTGGTTTGTTAGAATTTGAAGGAATTACTTTCTCATCCTATTTCTAATGTCAGAATAAGAGAATTGTGTTGGACTTAAAATGACACTGAGAGGGGGGGTGAATCAGTGTCTTAACAGATTTGACCAATTTTCAAAAATTCAAAAACATAGCTCAGATTTGATCTCAATATTACTTTGATTAATTCATTCATCAGTTGAATGTAATCATTCATAAACAAAATTGAGAAAAGTAATAATCAGTGAACAGAAACAACAACAACACTGTAAAGCAGAGAGCACACAGAAGAACAAAGAGACAAAATATTTTCCTGAGTGGAAAACCCTCCTGGGGTATAAAAACCACTCCTAAACTGCCTTACTGGCTTAATCTTCAAAACCACTGTTAACAATGCCTTATAGGCTAATTTCTAAGCACCAACTCAAGGAGCACCAACCCCTCATTTAGAGACACCAATCTCAAGGAGTACCAACCCTTTATTTAGAGACACCAATCTCAAGAAGCACCAACCCCTTACTCATATTATAGAATTACAATAATAATATCAGAGGATCACTCTGTTTTCAAGTAAGCTCAAGAAACTCAACACTCTTATCTACCTCATACTCTAAGAATCCAAATTTGTATTACAAATTTTTCCAATACATCTCTTGATATGGCCAAAATAACTATCTCTCAAAATTACTGGCCAGCAACACCTTCACAGTTTTCAACATAGGTTTATATATACAGTTTAAGTATGTCAGTTATGAAGAAATCTTCAAAAAGCGTTTTTCACCAGATTCTAAAATTCTCTTGCTGATTTTTGAATGTGAAGCTGAATAATGACAAACTGTAGATGATGGTAAAAATCAATAATAATTCTTATCCAGAGAACTGCAAATCATCCATTATTTCAAAAACGTAATTGCTCAAAAAGGTAACACAATGAATATTCTGCCATGTAACGGTTCTGAGATTCAATGCCAATCCATGATGTCGACCATAGTGTTTTGAGTCTTCATTAACCATTCGCTGAGACATCCAGACAAGTATGCTGAAGGAAATTATAACATTGATCATTCCTTTGGTCCCTGTGTGTCGCCATGACCTTTTGCCGTCGGGGAGAAACCATATTGAAGATCTTTTATGTTTTCCCGAAATCACATTTCTGTTATTTGTTTCAGTCGCTGAGACACAAGAGTCTTTCTCACCGAGATTCCCTTTTCATTTCATTCACTGTCGCTATAGCCTTTTGATATCAGAGAGACCTCCTGTAGAGCACACCATGTCTTTCCAAAAGTCATCCTTTCATCTGGTGTTGCTGAGACACTTTAATACCTATGTCGAAAGTCACTTTACCACTGTCAGTCATCCCTTTGTTTGTAAATGTGACATTCTGCTATTGGGGAGACGTTATGTAGATTTCATTATGTTTCACCGAAAGACTTTATCTCTTGTAAGTCGTTGTAACATAATGGTTCTCTTGCCAATGCATCCTTCTATCTTATGAGTGTCGCTAAAGCATACTGTCATCGAGGAGACCTCATAGAGAAAACCTTTTGTTTTACCGAAAGCCCACTTGATACACAATAGTCGTCGTGACACATGGTTTTTCTTGCCGATGAGACCATCCGTTCTATATATGTCGCTGTAACTTCAAACCATCAGGGAGACATCTTGTAGATCATTTCAATCATATCGAAACACCCCGAATTCACACCTGTTCATCGAGACAAGTCAGATCCTATGCCGACAAAGACCTTTTTGTTTTCCATCGGCGAGACCGGAGATCACTCGCTAAGACCTCTCTTCAAGCACATGAGTCATACCGAAATGTTTATCCACTCAGAGTCGTTGAGACAATACCAACCTCTCGCCGAAAGCCCCCACATAAGACTTAGTCACCAAGACTTGACGGGTTCGCTATGACATTACTCTGAAGCTACAACCTTTGCTGATAAGACCTTTCGGTGCACGGTCGGTGAGACAATATGTCTTCGGTGAGACTACATACTGAATACAACACTCCTGCCGAAAGACTTCCACATGCATTAGTCGAGGAGACATCACCCTTTTCATTATGACCCTTCATCGAAGCCTTAAACTCTTGCCAATATGTTCCCATTCAACCTCCGATCGGTGAGACAAAGCAATTTCGCTATGACCACATACCGACAGTATAACTTATGCCAATAGACTTTTCTTCTGTCGCCAAGACCACGATCAATGTCACACCGAAAGCTGCCTGTATGTAAAATCAAATCGTTATGACATCAAAAATGTCTTGCCGCTAGGCAACACAGATGTTTATCAAAACAAATGGATCGGGGAGACCCTAGCATTTTCACGCCGAAATGTTATTTTTCTGTCACCAAGACAATGTACAAATAAGATAACCAAAGACTGCACGAAGCTCAAACTGATCAATACGAGCTCAAACTGATTAGTACCAAAGATATTAAAATTTTGAATGTAAGTTGTCCACTGAATGCCAAGACAAGTAAACCATATAGACAAAATTGTATCAAGATAAAGCATGAGAAACCAATCTGAAACTGTCAACAAGTAGAATCAACTGAAAGGGATTTTGACATCAAGGACAAACCATATGATCACAACTGAGAACCAACAAATTGTACAAAGAAGCATAAGCGTATTTGGTGAAGTATCAAATTTTGTCATGTTCTCATCTCTGATATCAGGGAGCCACCAAGTCTAATATTGGCCTAGATTCCAATGTTGAGGATCTTTGACAAGAGAAGTCTAAAACCATGTGTTTTTAGTTAATTCTATCAAGGCACTGGAGTGGTAAGTCATTCTTCCCCTCCCAATATATATAAGGAAGAAATGTTATATTTTTCAGCATCAAGGTATCATCTCCCTCGATCTATTGGTAAGTAGATAGAGGGTGGATCAATGTCCTAATGTCCCAAAAAAAGAAGTAATTGTAGTGTCGCATTTTGAAGTGGTAGGGTTCCTTGTGCATTTTGAAGTAATTTCCTTTTGAACCTATTGCTTTGATAAGGACCTAGAACTCTATGTCCCAAGTGCATGTTTCCTCCTAGTTTCCAAAGCCCAACTTTGGTAGTGTTGGTCCCTTCTATATTTTTTGATACATATTGAAGTTCCCGACATGGCCAAGTTTCTTGAAAAATATTTAAGCATCAAAATAGATTAAGTGAATATTTTCAAGGTTATTTATGGTGATAAAGTTACAACAACTAAAAGGTAATTGAGTGGGTACTTGATAAGTTCTTGAATACGGTGGCATTCCTCTAGGTACATTTTCCACCATCTCCTTCACCCCCATAAATATTCCCTCACTTCCCTTTTGTACATTGAGTCCCAATAAAATTTTGGCACTTTGGATTCTCATTCCTCATTTTCTTCTACCTTTTTCTCCCCACCTTGGCCTTACCTCTCTATTCCTTACAAATATTTGGACCCATCAAGGACTTGGAACCTTAGGTTTAAGGTATAAGGTTTCCCCTACACTTCACATTCTACCTCGTAAAGCTTATGTATGTCATTTATTTCTTGTCAATCACTAAAACCGTGTAAAAATTGGGAACTCTAATTTTATGTTCCCCATTTCCTCCTAGCATCTAATATTTGTCATATATTTCCTTCCCCTTCATGTTAGACTTTGGGTAGTGACTATAACTTGGAACCTCGAGTTCCATTCTCAATTTCATTAATACTCCTAACTGTGTGATACCCAAGTGGACTTTAGACTCCACTTGGAACTTGGAACCTTATGTTCTAATTTATTTTTCTGACCCACAACCCAAACTCAACCAACATATTTTTGAGTTCCTTACTCCTTCCATGTTCCCAATGTAGGTTAGTCCTTTGTAGTTTTCATTGTTGGGAATAGGATTCCATTTAATTGCAATCCTAAACATTATTTCATGTATCTCCTAAGTCCTTAGAAAGTGTTCCCCAACACTAGGATTAGAAAGAGATTAAATTTAAATGAAATAAACATATTAATTGACATTTGTAATTAATTCTAAATGATAGGAACATGTGGGGATGCCCACGAAGAGCTCCTACAAAATAGGAGCACATGGGTCACCCACATGGAAGTTGGAACTCACCTTGAGTTAAGTTAATTATTTGGAGTAAAAGATAACACTTCAGTAATGCATGTAAAGATCCTAGAAGTTAGGGATTGATGTTTACATGCATGGAGTTCAATTCAGTTCAATTCAAATCAGTTCAGTTCTGTTCAGTTATGGTTTAGTTATCTTTAGTTGCATGCAGTTAGTTTTAGTTGAATGCTAGTTGACTTCAGTTGACTTGGAATGCATGACTAATGACTTGAGTTGCATGATAGATAACAGGTGATACATTCAATTAAGTGGGGATGATCAATCATGCATGATATTTGCATAAATGGTGAAGAGATATGTTTCAGTTAACAGAGATTGACTTGGACCCACTTTGGGCACCCAAGTTGGCATCTTGGAGTTAACACTTTTGCATGTTAAAATATTTTATAAGGTTGAGTTAAGTGGGACCATTCTTGGGTTCCTACTTTGAGGATAAGCTTAGAAGATATCTTCAGAATCAACATTGAGTTATGACTTCAGTTTGGGATACCCAAATGGATGAAGGACTTGTTTTGACATTGTTCTTCATGGTAGAACTTTGCTTGCAAAGAATAGGCATGGGTTTTGTGAGATAAGCATTGTGCTTTGTAATTGTAAACTCTTTGGAGTTTACAAGGCTCATTATTATCTATTTATTGCAGCAAGTTGAAGAGAGTTTATCAGTTTTTAATGCAGGTTGTGTCAGTTTTTATTGCAAGTTGTGAAGAAGATTTTTTGAAGTAAAAAGAAGCATCTCAAGTAAGGATTGGAATTATTGTAATCTTATTCTGAGATTAAATAATACATTGATTCTTGGTTGAGTTTTTTCCCGAAAGGGTTTCTCAATGGTATATGTTGTGTAACTTCTAATATTCTGTCTAATTTTTCTACAACCTTTTGTCTTCATTCTACAAATGATAAAATGAATCTAACCAGATAATCATCCACAAAAAATCTATAACAAAGAATACATATTTAGATCAGCAATCATAAAGTTTTACAAAGTATTAAACTACATAATCACCTCAATTTTCAAAATTTGGTATCAGAGCTGAGGTTGGGTAGAGTTTGGGATGCCTTTCTCTTAAAATTTTGAAAGTTTTTTGGCTGTAGTGGGAGCTTTTACTATTGTGTTATTGCTGATTTTGGAAAATAATTTTGTTACAATGAGTTTTAATTCTTGTTTAGATGTTGAAAGATTCAATGGATCTAATTATGAGGTGTGGAAACTAAAAATGGAGGATCTCCTTGAAGAGAGAGATCAGTGGTTAGTTGTTGGTAATGAGACAAAGTCACCTACAATGATGTCAGATGAGGATTGGTCTAAGCTTGATAAGAAGGCAAGAGGGACCATAAAATTATTTCTTGTTGATGTTGTTCTCTTGAATGTTTCAAAAGAAACTACTGCATATAAGCTATGGAAGAGAATAGGTGATATCTATCAAAACAAAAGTCTTACTAATAAGTTGTATTTGAAAAGAGAGTTGTATTCTTTAAATATGAAAGATGGTGATTTTGTTGCAAATCATTTGAATTCTTTTAATTTGATTCTAAGTCAGTTAGCATTTGTAGATGTAAACCTAGAAGGTGAAGATAAATGTATATTGTTACTTTGTTCTTTACCATAATTTTGGGAAAATCTAATTGTTGCTATCAATGGTAGTGGTGCAGATCCAAAAATGGACAATATAATTCCTACTCTTCTATCAAAGGAGATGAGGAGGAATTCTAAAACATAAATCCAAGATGCCTTGTTTGTAAAAGGTAGGCCTGAGAAAAAGGAACCTAAGGGAGACAAGGAAAGGGTAATTCAGAAGGACGAAGTAGGGTAAAGTGTTGCAACTATGGTAAACCGGGACATGTGAAGCAGGATTGAAAGAAAAAGAAAAAGAGTTTTGATTCTTCTATAGAGGAATCCTTAGATGATGGTAATCATGCTTTGATCATTTCATGTAAAAATGTTAGTGATGACTCTTTGCTTGATGTTAAAGAGTGATCTTAATGATGAGGATGGTAGTCATGATGCCATGTGTATCTCATACCACAGTTCAATGTGAGTTGTTGTTAGTGACATGGATGCATCATTGGTAAGGTTCTTCATGTGATTGGGGATATGGTTTTTTCTTGGTTTAGACTGGTTGCTAGTATGTAATAGTTTACTCTTGATATGCATTTAGAGTTTGGCATGGTACTTGTTCTCTTGAGACTAGGATATATATATGTTATGGTGCATGTGATCTCCTGGTAGATGGTTAGATCATGATGTCATGTTTATGTTCCTAATTCATGATTGGAGCTTTGACATTGATCTTGTGTAGTTCTCTTAAGTATTGGGTACATTAATCACTTGCTTGATTACTTCATGATAGTGTTATGTTGCATTTGGAGTTTGGCATGGATTGGTTGGTTAAAAGGTCCTCATGGATACTTGGAGAAATAGGTGAAGCTTGAGTTCTCTAATGTAAGAGATATATGTTGGAATGGTTACTTGTAAGAAAAATCTATTTTCAACAGTAAAGACCGAGAAGCCTACACCTTGGTTGGACGTGAGTTCAACACACTCAACGGTTTCACATGCCTACAAAGAGGCAGTTTGGATATAGAGTGTCGAACCCCAATCCTAATACCTACAAAACAACATAAACAAACACATTAGATAGTGAAATGCAAGCAAGAACAAGGATTCCCCATGGAATCCATTTACAAAGTTTAAATTAGGAAAAGAGATGAAGAACACAACAAGAAATTAATAAAAGAGAGATTGAATCCTAATTAAACAAGCAAACTCTTGATTCCATGGGGGAATTGGTGCCAATTTGATGTGAAAATTGGCCCTTTCCCAACTCCTATGATGCAAGCTTGATGAATGTTGATGAATGATCCACTTTGATGAATAATAGTGAGTGCTCCAATGGAAAAATCTGCATAACCTAGCTAAGATTCAATGATAATGGGTGGAATTTGCTAATGATTTGAGCATAGTAAGTTTACTCAAATTGTGGATGCTAAAATGAGGAATAAAGCCTCTTATTTATAGAATGCCAAAATGGAAAAATAGAGCAATGTGGAACTAACATTCATCTAATGGAAAGATGCCACTTGTCAACCTATGAGTGGATGGAGGATGTGCAAGTTTTGAAGATTGTGCCAATAAATTCCTATTTTTGAATTTTAAATTTGTTGAAATGACATGCAAGAGGGAAGAAACAATGCTTTGAATGCCACTTGGCTCAAGGCAAAGGACATGTAAGAGAGATTAAATTTCTTGTTGGATGTACATGTCAACTTGGATTTTGAATTCAAACTTGGAGAATATTCCCAAAAGATGCCTTGTTAAGGAAAATAGAGATTTAATAAATCAATTAAATCTATTTTCATGTGCAAGTGGTAAAAGCTAGAGGATGGGACATGAGAGGAGATTAAATTAATCAAAGTTAATTAATTTAATGAAGGGGGTTAAATGATATGACCTATTTGACTTAAATTTGTGGATTTATTTAAATCAAATATGAGAGGAATGTGATAAGAGATTAATTAAATAAATATTTATGATTTATTTAAATAAAAGGGATGATTGTTAGATTAAACTAAATAAGGCTTTAATTTATTTTATTTAATAGATAGACTATAAGAGATTTAATCAAATAAAATTAATTATTTAATTAAATCAGATAATTACATCAAAATGGTTAATTTAATTATCGAGAAGAGGTGACTTAATTGGATAATTGATTTATTCAATTAAGAGATGAATATTGATGAATTTAATCAGATAAGGGTATTTGATTAAATGGTTAGACCGAAGGATGATTCAGGATTAAATGATGTTAGTAGTCAGGATCAGATGCGCAATGTCAATCAGTACATTTTATGTGTCTACATTTTTCCCCTCTTTGAAGCAATGCACTTGTTGTGTTGGTTCAAAGAATAAACAATATCAATCAAATCCAAAAAAAATTGTTTTCAAAAAATCTTGCCCCACTGCTGCCCGGTGAGAGAAAACATGCCAATATATTGCCCCCTCGAGAGATTGAACGAAAATTTCAATTTTTGGGTGATCTTACGAAAAGAGAGGACAAGGTGCCTGACATGTCCAAAAAGGCTCCAAGAGGCCAAAAACATGGCTAAATGCAATAAAACGATGTAAAACAAGCCTCAACTAGACAAAAATAGGTTCAAGGGTCCAAAACCCTAGCACGATAGCCAATTAGGGTGAAAAAACCCTAATTTTCAAGCTTAAAAAGGCTCTGAGGGGTCACTTTCAATTCATTTTCACACAGCCATCTAGCAACCTTGAGATTTGAGCTTTGACCTCCTGACGATATGGTGCAATGACAGCTGCCGATGCACATTTCCGACTGAGTCTAGACATACCAGCGGCCACCTGGCATTGGGGCACCAGTAAGTGATCCTTACTTGATCTTTATTTTTTATTTTAGCGTTCATTTATTTCTTTCAAAGTTAGTCATTCTGCAGTAGCGCTATATAGCGCCACTCAAAAATCAAACTGTGCTGCTCAGTGTCAGATTGCGTCGCGGCGGTGGAGTTTGCAGTTTGAAAATAAATTCCAAACTCTGACGCTGAGGTCATGGCCCGCAGGGTCATTTCCAAAGTGTAACACGGCGGTGCCTTAATGATAGGAATCTTTTCAAATTACGTCGCTTGAAAGCAAAGTGCACCATTGTAGTGCGCTTTCATCATTTTGTGCCCCAGCGTCATAGTTTGATAAAAATCAAACTGCGACGCCTTTGCGGTTAGCAACACTGGAGTGGTTTCTTGAATGCCCGGCAAAAAAAAATTCAAACTTTTTAACATGATGACCCTTCTTGATGCAAGACACGGCGAGGGAGCTCTATTCTTGAGAGCACAGGTCGCAGGATCTGTTCGATTACTTGCGAGACCTCAGTAACATAGATCAAGATCAATTATGAGACATGGGGTTGTCGTACATCGCCTATGCTGCGCCCGTGCACACCCACCTTGGGATGATGTCAGCGCTTGCCAAGAGATGGCACAATGAGACCTCGTCTTTCCACATTCCCACCGACGAGGCCACCGTCACCTTGGAGGATGTTTGGTGCATCTTGAGATTGTCGATTCATGGTCGGCGCGTTATTTTTGATATAGATGACGGGTGGAATTCCTGTCACATAGTCCTTGCCATAGAGGACATTATCATTTGCGAGGGGCAGATCAAGCTTGAGCGTCACAAGGCTCTGGTCCCTCCCTTTCGCTTGGTTGTTGCAGCCATTATTTTAGGTCTTGTTTGCCCAGATCAACAAAGTTGGTACTTCAGTCCCGATTGGGGACTCTGTTGGGAGCGCATGGTGATGCATGACAAGCCTACTCATTTTTCTTGGGGGTCGGTTCTTCTTGCATCACTATACAGAGATCTTCACGAGTACGTCTACCTAGATGGTAGAGCACTCAGAGCAGGCATCACACTCCTCCATGTATGGGCATGGGAGTACATTGTTGTCTTTCAGCCGTGGGTTGTTGTAGTATCAATGGGGCCTAATGATCCCCTCATATGGCATTACAAAGATGGTGTGTCCTTCACACACACGGGTGAGCATGAGATTCCCTATTGGAGGAGGGTCCTAGATGAGATGCAGGTGTTTATATGGCGTACGTACCTTGGTCAGCCCAGATGGGTCGACGATGCAGATCAGATTTTCTTTTCCCGCCAGGACCGCCTCATGCAGGGGCGAGAGCACACGATGATAGAGAGATATATGTCTGGGCGCATTCAACACCAGTTCGGTGAGCCTCAGGATCGGCCAGACAATGATTATGTGGTTGTATTTTCCCGCACCATGTCACAGGTTTCATGGGGGCGATACATTCCTGCTTTCGAGGCTGTGGACAACTTTAGACACTTGGTGGCTCGACCATGGGCCTATGATCAGGGGCCTACGGATCCAACGTCACACAAGCATACAGGGATTGGTGCTGGCCTCCCCTACGTTTGATAGTTCCAGGAGCAGTCCCCAATCGGTGGAGGACGAGATGCAGAGGGGGAGGATGAGGATGGAGAGATGGTGCACGACAGGACCAGCTGGCCAGGGCTCCAGTTCAGCTAGTTCAGCCAGCTCAAGTCAATATTTTGATGCCGGATCAAGAGCAAGTTGCAAGCCAGCAACAGGTTCAGGCAGATATACCACCATGAGCTGGGGGTGAGGATCAGCCTCACGTGCAACCCCAGGTGCAACCCCCACTAGTACAGCTAGCAGGGCAAGCAGACCCTCGGGATACATTGATTGTGCAGCTGCAGGCCCAGGTGCAGACTTTGATAGGGGAGAGAGATTAGGTGCGGACCGAGAGGGACCAGGTCAAGGCCAAAGGGATCAGGCCATACTGCAGAGATAGGCAACAGAGTTACATGCAGCCACAAAGATGGGCTAGAGATAGCAGTTGGAGAGTATGGAAGCCTCCTCTTAGAGTACAGTGTCCATTTGGTCTTACAGGGAGGTCGTGCGAGAGGCAAATTATTACCGTATGCATTATCACTAGGCTGTACCCAGAGTAGCACGGGTCCCGGAGTATTCGCAGTGGACTAGTTTTAGACCAACAAAGGGTCATGGTGATAGGGACAAGGGCAACAAACAGGAGGATTAGGTCTCCTTTTGATCGAGATGATATCATTTTTTGTGTCCTATGGGTTCCTTTTTGATAGCCTAATGGGCCTTTTTGTATTGATTGACATACATGTACAGTGATCTGATTATTTTGTACTATGACAGTTACCCGATGATGATACATATGAGATGATGATTTTGATATGATGTGATGTGTATCATTTATTTATGCATGTATGGATGATTCTACTTCTATATGTTGTGCAATGATGTTATGGTGTTATATGATGTATTTATGGATGCATTTATTTCTGATGATATATGCATTATGTAATGATTATGACTAACAGATCTATATTGTGTTGTTGACTTATGATATGCAGATGTATTTATGTGATATGTGATGATGTTGCAGTCTATATGATGATTTGAAATGATATGATATGATATGTAATATGCAATATGCAAAATGATATGGAAATGATATATGGTGTATACGCAAAATGATGTGAATCATGCTTATATATGAAATGATTATGGATGGATGTATGCTTTGCATGTAATGGATTTTGTATGTTTTTATTTATGCTTATAATGATGTGGAATGATTTATGCAATGAAATGTAAAAAATAATTGTGATGCTATTTATCAAATAATATGGATGATTTAATGGATGCTATGTGTGCCTTTATGATTTATCCATGATGTAATGTGGATGCAATGATCGTGTTTTATTTAATATGTTGGTTTATGTGATGCATTTATTGTGATGTGATGTAATATATGAAATGCTATGTTAATGCAAAGTGGTATGATGATGCTTAATGTAAAATGAATATAATATGGGAGATGACTTTATGATGTTATGCAAGTATGTATGCAATGGATTATCTATAATGCTTATGTACCTATTATGTATGATTATGCAGTAGGTGGTAATGTGAAATGGTTATGAAATGTTTATGCAAATGAATGTTATGCAATGATTTATGTGATGAATGCAATGTGATGGAAAAAATGGATGCAATGTAATGAGAAAGGGATGTGCTAATTTATGAAAAATGCTTATAATAGCATGTTTTTATGATGATGAAAATGCAATGTGTATGTTTCCTATATGATATGTTTATGCAATATGCTAATGATTTGTGGATGCAGGATCAATGACGATGATGATGATAGTGATGATCAATTGTCATAGTACCTTGTTAGTGCGATAAGCAAAAAGGGATGAAAGAGAAGAAGTCATTTCAACAAGACACAAGATGATGAAATATGCAAATGATGATGATTACTTGCCGAGGAGTTCGGATTTTCAAAGGGCCAATTTTCTTATGTTTGATAACACACGTGGTACGATGCATCAAGGTATAGAGAACTAGGATGGCATTGTACCCAGTGTGATGGACTTTGACTTGACCAACAGGTAGGAGTATCCTTGTTCACACCTGACCTACGGAAACCTTGCTAGGATGCACTTTAGAAGTTTCAAACACCTCGGACCAAACCATGGAAAGGTATAACCTATCAATGCAATAGTCAACAAGCTGCTGAAAACCTCCTCCATACATACCTAACAAAGCAAGTATTCGCCAAGGTTATATTACAAGAATGTCAAACAAGCACAACAGACACAAGATAATGATCATTACCCCATTCCTATTTCTCTAAATCCTCTGCTCGGATATCATTGAGAGATCCTTGGAATGAGCGCAATAAGATAAGTCAAAAGATAAATATAAAGTAAACAAACAAGTTGATGTTCTTCAATACCGCTAACCAAAAGGAGATGTGTTTTTAAGGATAAGAATTGAAACTATTGCCAAAAGATAATGCCCATTGTAGGAAGGATACATCCTAGGACATGTTAGTGGATGGAGGCACATCATTTCATTTATCCAAAGTTTTCTTTCAAATGATTGATATGGAACCAAATGGATGATGGGTTATCGACACAAAGAGTTGACCCACTTGTTTACGTACTGACTTAGACCTAAGACTTGACGCTTTGAGTTTTCACTTTTAACCTGCTAGACTTATTTCTGACTGTTTCATCAAAGGTTGAGGATGATGATCATTTATTATGAGTGGGGTTATTACGGGTGCACGCGAGATGAGATGGATGGATTTTTTCAAATATTTGGATGTTTTTGGAGTTTTGCAATGTTTTGAGGTTGTTTTTGGTATTTTCAATATTTTACAAATGTTTGATTTTCAATTTTTTCGAATGTTTTGGGGTTTTCTGAGATTTTGACCAAGAGACTAACCTAAAGACCTATCCTAGGAGCCTCGGGGGCTGATCAATAGATTAGCCCTTGCCTATGTTTAAGCTTCCTCGAGATGACGTAGTTCAGATTCCATGTTTTTGAATTTTTTTATTTTTATAAGTGATTTTGGATTTTGATGTGTTTTGGATGTTTTTGGACTTTTTGCACAATTTTGACGACTTGGATATGGATGTGTGTGATGATATCACTGCTCTGTTTAGGATTTTGTTGAAGACCAAGCTAAGGTTGATTGATCAAATCGATGGATTGATGATGATGATAAAATTGTTGAGGATGCATAACAATGCAAGGATAGTGTTAAGCAACATAATGATCGAGAAGGATATCCCAAGATTATGGATTGATTGGACTTGATTGATCGGATTTTGAAGCTTGATTTGGAACAAAATTGTTTTGAATGATTTGATGTGACATTTGAAGTGCAACTTAGATACAACTGATAGTGATTACTTGGATTGATGTTCGATGAAAGATGAAGACTAATAAGAATGTCTTCTCAAAATATGCCATGGGCTAGTGATTTGGATTTTTTCTCACAAGTGGTGGACCGATTTTATTTCACATTTTCCAATGTTCGGATCACCACATAATTTGGAGGATATAGATCAAGATTTATTCCTGAAGCAAGATGTAAATATCTACCCCCAATGTCTAGCAATGTATGGAATGCCATGGATGGATGCTCAGATAGGTGGATGGATGGATGAATATGGTAAGCACGCAAAGGATGCCAAGGATTATTTTGCGATAAGATACAGTGTTCAAATAAAGAATGCTCATTTGGATAATGTTTCATGGCTCGGATAACATTGCATAGGATAGGATAAATGAAAATGAATCATGTCAAGATGTTTACCATAAGAAAGTGTGAAGTGTACCCCAAAATTTCATCAAGATCAAGATACCTTGGATGATGAAAATGGATTGGATAAATGGTTCATGGATGAATGTATTTATTATGGATAAGATGGATGAAATGTTGGTTGTATTATGGATGTGATAAGATGCTTCCACCTGGACTAGTGCACGTAGATGCTTGATTCTACACATGATGCCTTTTTTACAGGTTTTCATCATAGTACCTATCGAAAGCGCCACCATAGTGGTTTTCACTAGAGGACGATTTTTCTTTTCTTTACTATTTTCAATCCTTTTTTTTTCTTTTTTTTTTTTGTCAAAAGATTTTAAACTCATGCTAAATCACAAGGTGTTGTTGATGTAGATGCCCCTGTCATAATGTGCCATCGATATCCTTCTTGAAGAAGCTGCTTTGCTAAGATATGTGCACTTGAATGCAACTTTTGGGATTCTTGATCTGCTTTGTCAATACCGGAGTTAACTTTGTCTTTGTGCGCATATCATGATAGAGTGCCTTCTGAAATCTTATGATGAAGGGTTGATGCCAATACATGGTCAATATGAGAACTGGATATCATGTGTGGAGGTGTGGACAGAGTGTGTTTGGGGATAAGAGATGGATTGGTTGATAGTTTGGAATCTTTGACTCTCCAAACTTGGGAAGATGAGCAATGATGGGTGGATACGAAAGTGTGCGTGAAATTAGGACCAACTGCTTGATATACCTTGTACATTGCTTGAGAAACCTAATTTTTCTTTTGTGGACGTCTTTGACTGATATAATTCCCTTTTTGATTTTGCCCCATAGTTTTCTTAACTGATGGAATTTGATAGGGATGATTTTTCTTTGGTATCCACTTATATTTGATTTGTCCATTGTGCTTCTCAAATTCTTTTTCTTTGACGATATTCTTCTTAATTTGATTCAAATCTTTCTTTCGATGTTGGTCCCAATTCGTGGATGGGGTGATGGGTGGATGAAGATTCATGGCATGGTTGGTTGTAGTATTGGCATTGGTTTCACCATAAGGACTCTTTGTGCTCCCTATGTTGACATTTGCTTGAGACATAGTTGCCCCTAATATTGTGGAAGTAGTACCTTTGTTCTTTGATTATTCTTGTTCTAAGATGTCTTGTTCGATAAGCGTTCTCTGATAGATAGCCATTGTAGATGATGTAGTTCAATTTGATGCTCTGCTAACTCTGGAATATCTTGTTCTATCTAACTTGTTTCCTTGAGTGGATAATGTTGGATATCCTCATCCTTGATGTCCTCAATCTGAATTTGGGATATATCTGATCTTGATGTTGACAACTCAATAACCTGCTCTTTTTGTGTAATAATGTCAGGAGTAAAAGAATCATGTTTTGAATGAAGATCATATATGTGTCCATCCATAGAAAGCATCTCATGGGTAGATGGAGGAGTATGTGCTATGTGGATGTGATCATCATTTGTGACATCTTGTATAGATAGGAGATTGTCCATTAGATAATTGTAGTATCTTGGAGATACAAATTCTTGATCTTGATTAATTTCATAATTGCTTTTGATATGCTTTGGATCAAGTTCTTGACATGGGTCAGTTTCAAAGGATCCTTGGATATCTTTATTAGGAATGGGAAGTGGCTCAATATCCTCTGGATCATTAAGTGGATTTGGATCAAATGTTGAGTTGAAGATTCCTTCAATATCTGAAAACATGTCTTGGAAAGGACCATGCTAGACCTTGGTGAAAGACGTTGATCATGCTTTGGAATAAATTCTTGATATATGTCCTCTAACTTATTAGATGATGTAGAGACATTTTCAACATGATCATTGGTCGATGGATTGTTGATTACAGGATCAAATAATGTTAACACTCCTTGAAATGGATCATTTTCAGATATTGTTGAAGGATTCTTATCATGATTAAAAAGTGACTCTTAATGTATGTTGATTTGATCTTTGAATGAGGTAGAAACATCTTTCATGTGTTCGTTGATGGATAGGTCTTGATCATGTGATCGTTGACTTGGATCGATACATGGAGTCGTTAACATTTTGTTGGGATTTTGAACAACATTTGCTTGTTGGGCTTGGTATTGGGATTTAGCTTGCGCTTGCACTTGAGCCTGGGCTTGTAGTGTGGCTTGGGCAACTTGAGCAACTTGTGCAGCTTGCTGAGTAGCTAGTTGTGTAGCATGTCAGTTTTGGTTTTGTTGGAGTTCCTTCTGATAAGTAGCCTGCTGAGCGGCTTGTAATGCAATGTTGTATTGGTTTAATGTGTTTGGTTTGGGTGTTGGTGGTGGCGGAGGTGGTTTTGGAATAGTGCTTGCTGTGGTGATAAGAGGTACCATCGTATTGATGATTGGGATTTGGTTGGTGGATGGTGTGATCAATATGGTTAGTCCTTGAGAGACCATGTTTTGAGGGATGATAGGTGATGTGTTGGGTGCTTGTGCTATGGAGATGGTTGCCATCTGTTGTTGCGATATCGATGGTAAGGGGGGATGATTTGGTATGATGCCTTGATTGATGGTTGGGGGGATGTTTTGGATGAGCAGTGGTAGCGAAGGTAGCCCCAAACCAAGAGGTGATATGGATTTTAATGGCAAGGGTGGGAGTGGTGGGAAAGTGAGTGGCATGCTCCCTTGGGGAAATGATGATGTTTGATAAAAAAATGCCCCCTAGTCCAAATAGGTCACCTTCTTCTTATGAGGTCATCGGGAGAGAGGTTTGCAGTGTTGCATTAAATGATGATGATGATGGGTCATTATGAAAGGTGAGGGGGACATATGGGTGTGATGGATTTTGAACAACATTCATGTGATTTGAAAACATATCTATCCAAAAGTTTACCAAGTGTGGATTTGAAATTTTCATGTTTGGTATAGTTGTACTTGGTATATTCTCATTTGGCATGTATGGATTTGGTGGGATAATGTTTTTTTTAAGACTCATGCATTGAGTATTTGGTTGATAGATTTGTAAATTTGGACTTGGATTTAAAGCTACCATTGGAAAAGGTGTTCCAAGATTTAGATTGGGTATACTCACATTTGTTGTACAATTGAGGTTTGTAGGAGATAATGATCCCATGTATGGATTGTATAAATGTGAGTTTTGAAAGTCAATTGGCATTGTAAGGCTTTGATAATTTGGTTGGTTTAGACCACTTATGATGTATGGATCAAGTTTATATTTCATGTTCTTCTTGTGTTTTGACCTTGTTGCAAAAGTGACCTCTAAGGTGTTTAGGACCAATGATGAGATGAAGGGTGAAAGGGGTGAATGATATGGGTTGTTGAACGTTTAGGGACTTTGTATCAATGCTAGACTTTAGGATTTGGTTTTGATTGGTTTTGATTGGATAATGATCTTGTAAACCCTAAAATGTTGGATGTGATCTTTAGGATAAACTTGTTCAAAGGTGTGCTAATTTAACTAGAGGTATGAGAAAGGATGCATTCTCATACTCCTAATTAAACAAGGTGATTTTAATTTGTTTTAAGGATGTACCCAAGTCTAGATAATGATGTTTCCAAAGCTACAAATTTTCTTGTGGGATGGGATGATAAATGTTTGAAATGGATGAAGTGTTTGATTTTGATCCTAAATGAACCTAAGAAGGACTTGTTTACAAGGCCAAGGTTTTGAAGAACATGCTTTTCCCTTCAAACCAAAAGATCAATGTTTGCTCAAAAGACCATAAGACAAAAGATACACAAGCACATGTGTGGGGTTCAATTGATTTCATCTTGATTTAGTGAATTTTTTTTACCACAAACACTTTCTTGATTAGATTTTCAAACTAAATGTCCAATGTCCTAACTTCTTTTCATCCCACAAAGTGCTATGTGGATTTCAAGGAAATCAAGGCAATGGTTACCTATTGTTTATCTTTAGTAGGTAAATTGAGATGTAAGTTCAAGTGTTTAGAAACCTCTAAGGATGTGAATCCCAAGGGCAAGCAATAACACATGAATTTGGTCAATTGTACTTACCTCCTAAAGGGTTTGAAATTTTGATGATGATGTTTAAGTGTTTGTTTCCAAGATGTTTTCGAACAAGCAAAGCATTTTGTAACCAAGAATAAGTACAACCCTATGGATATGAAAGGCAATATTTGTTGATTCCCCACTTGGACAAGTCTAGCTACACTTATGTTTAGCGAATGGTTAGATGTTTGACCCCACTGGCTCCCCTCCACAACACTCACTTATACGGGGCAACCAAGCATCAACACCCATGAAACTCTCATGGCATGCTTTCCATTTCTACTAAAAGACCGTAAAGGTGTGGGGCGGCTTCAGAACGACCATTCTTGCACCAACAAATAGATCAAGGATTTTGGCAATTCTAAAACATGGGTTTTAATTAGGACTTTCTGTTCATGGAGATTGACCCATACGATGAGAGTCCCTTTTCAGATCCATCTCATCGAGCCAACCGCATGATATTGGCGTTTATTCCAATACCCACATTTATATCTCAGTTGGAAATACTCTTGGATTTAGAGTGTTACCGGTTGAGTTGTCCCCTTGGGTGAGTACTTTTTCCCCAAGGCAGGCCCTCTAAGATAAAAAAAAAATTGAGTAAAGACAATATCTGTAACTTGATCAAACTTTATTTGCAACACAAAGAGAGAGAGTGTACGCAATAATGCTCTACTCACACTCGCACAATGTTTTGCTCAATTTTAAACCCAAAATGAAATGTGGAGGTGATTGCTTTATCTCAACCTAAAATCATAAAAAAGGCCTTTTGATTCTCAAGATCACTATAAAGCGCGAGAGAAGCACATACGTCCTTTTTCAATGAAGTTAGTTTAAGTAAGCCATCACGAAGACAAAGTTGCACTTGTTCATTTTAGAGCCACAAAGCAATTGTGAGTTCTTTTTAAAGCACCAAAGGACAAATGAGAGTTGTTTTGTTCAATTGTTAACCAAAAAACAAACTCTAGTAAGTTGTAGTCCTAATGTTCGTTTTAAGCCTTTGCAAAAAATTGAAAAGGTTCTTTTTAAAAGCCCAAATGAAATTAGTATCCTAAGCAAGAAGAGATAACATTTTCCTAAGAGTGTTAAACAAACACTAAAGTGTTTAAAAACACTTTGATTTTGTGAAATACCATCATCATGCTTCTCTTTCTTTTGTTTTTAATTGATCCAACCTACAAGAAAGAAAATCAGTCAGATTCTACAAAACACAGAGGTTAAAAAGCAGAAAATAGAAGATAAACTTATCATTTGACAAAAGGCACGTGCTAAAATGAAATTCCAATTTTTTACTCCCTGCCAGTGGCACAACCCATGACTGTGTCACAGTTTGATTTCTCCAGCGGTGTTGTATAGTGTCGCTTACCAGTCAGCGGTGCTCTATACCCAAACTAGTGAGCTCAAATGCATTGCCCTTTTCACTAGCATCACTGTTTAAAATTCAAATTCAAAAATTTTAGGCGGGAAGGCTAAAGCATCCTAGTTTGGACTTTCTAGCAATGCCATATGGCGATGTTGAGCTTCCAGCATTGGAATTTTCCTGTGCACAAAACAAAAACGCAGAATTTTTAGAAAAACATGATTAAAAATGAGATGATGCCCTCCTTCTAGCGCCAAAATGTCGAACCCCAATCCTAATACCTACAAAACAACATAAACAAACATATTAGATAGTGAAATACAAGAAAGAACAAGGATTCCCCATGGAATCCATTTACAAAGTTTAAATTAGGAAAAGAGATGAAGAACACAACAAGAAATCAATAAAAGAGAGATTGAATCCTAATTAAACAAGCAAACTCTTGATCCCATGGGGGAATTGGTGTCAATTTGATGTGAAAATTGGCCCTTTCCCAAATCCTATGATGCAAGCTTGATGAATGTTGATGAATGATCCACTTTGATGAATAATAGTGAGTGCTCCAATGGAAAAATCTACATAACCTAGCTAAGATTCAATGATAATGGATGGAATTCGCTAATAATTTGAGCATAGTAAGTTTACTCAAATTGTGGTTGCTAAAATGAGGAATGAAGCCTCTTATTTATAGAATACCAAAATGGAAAAATAGAGTAATGTGGGACTAACATTCATCCAATGGCAAGATGCCACTTGTCAACCTATGAGTGGATGGAGGATGTGCAAGTTTTGAGGATTGTGCCAATAAATGCCTATTTTTGAATTTTAAATTTGTTGAAATGACATGCAAGAGGGAAGAAACAATGCTTTGAATGCCACTTGGCTCAAGGCAAAGGACATGTAAGAGAGAGTAAATGTCTTGTTGGATGTACATGTCAACTTGGATTTTGATTCAAACTTGGAGAATATTCCCAAAAGATGCCTTGTTGAGGAAAATAGAGATTTAATAAATCTATTAAATTTATTTTCATGTGCAAGTGGTAAAAGCTAGAGGATGGGACATGAGAGGAGATTAAATTAATCAAAGTTAATTAATTTAATGAAGGGGGTTAAATGATATGACCTATTTGACTTAAATTTGTGGATTTATTTAAATCAAATATGAGAGGAATGTGATAAGAGATTAATTAAATAAATATTTATGATTTATTTAATTAAAAGGGATGATTGTTAGATTAAACTAAATAAGGTTTCAATTTATTTTATTTAATAGATAGACTATAAGAGATTTAATCAAATAAAATTAATTATTTAATTAAATCAGATAATTACATCAAAATGGTTAATTTAATTATCGAGAAGAGGTGACTTAATTGGATAATTGATTTATTCAATTAAGAGATGAATATTGATGAATTTAATCAGATAAGGGTATTTGATTAAATGGTTAGACCGAAGGATGATTCAGGACAAAACATTGTTAGTAGTCAGGATCAGATGCGCAATGTCAATCAGTACATTTTACATGTCTACATAGAGACTTGGGAAAGGTATAGGTTTTAATTGCAAGTTAAACATGAATGTGATAGTCAGAGTGTTATGTGTTTAGCCAAAAATCCTATGTATCATGCTCGTACTAAGCATGTTGATGTTAAGTATCACTTTGTGCGAGAAATGGTTGAGAGTGGGAAGGTATTCATTGAGAAAGCTGACACTTTAATTAATGCTACAGATTATCTTATGAAACCAGTTCCTATAGATAAGTTCTCTTGGTTTTAATCATTTGCTTGGAGCTTCATGATCATGCGGGTTGCATTTGAATTTGGTATGGATTGATTAGTTGGTGCAGGAAGGCCACTGGCATTGAGTCTTGTACTTGATTTATAATAATGATTCCTTGTTTAGAATAATTGCAATGTATAATGTCAAGTGGGAGAATGTTGGGAATAGGATGCCATTTAATTGCAATCCTAAACATTATTTCATGTATCTCCTAAGTCCTTGGAAAGTGTTCCCCAACACTAGGATTAGAAAGAGATTAAATTTGAATGAAATAAACATGTTAATTGACATTTGTAATTAATTCTAAATGATAGGAACATGTGGGGATTTCCATGAAGAGCTCCTACAAAATAGGATCACATGGGGCACCCACATGGAAGCTGAAACTCACCTTGAGTTAAGTTAATTGTTTGGAGTAAAAGATAACACTTCAATAATGCATGTAAAGATCCTAGAAGTTAGGGATTTATGTTTACATGCATGGAATTCAGTTCAGTTCAAATCATATCAGTTCAGATTAGATCAGATCAATTCAGTTTAATTCAATTCAGTTCAGTTCAGTTCAATTCAATTCAGTTCAGTTTAGTTATCTTCAATTGCATTTAGTTAGTTTCAGTTGAATGCTAGTTGACTTCAGTTGACTTGGAATGCATGACTAATGACTTGAGTTGCATGACAGATAACAGGTGATGCATTCAGTTAAGTGGGGATGATCAATCATGCATGATATTTGCATGAATGGTGAAGAGATATGTTTCAGTGAACAGAGATTCACTTGGACCCACTTTGGGCACCCAAGTTGGCATCTTGGAGTTAACACTTTTGCATGTTAAGATATTATATAAGGCTAAGTTAAGTGGGACCATTCTTGTGTGCCTACTTTGAGGATAAGCTTAGAAGATATCTTTGGAGTCAACATTGAGTTATGACTTCAGTTTAGGACGCCCAAATGGATGAAGGACTTGTTTTGACATTGTTGTTCACAGTAGAACTCTACTTGCAAAGAATAGGTGTGGGTTTTGTGAGATAAGCATTTTTCTTTGTAATTGTAAACTCTTTGGAGTTTACGAGGCTCATTATTGTCTATTTATTGCAGCAAGTTGAAGAGAGTTTATCAGTTTTTATTGTAGGTTGTGAAGAAGATTTGTTGAAGCAAAAAGAAGCATCTCAAGCAAGGTTTGGGATTATTGTAATCTTATTCTGAGATTAAATAATACATTGATTCTTGGTGGAGTTTTTTTCCCGAAAGGGTTTCTCCATGGTATATGTTGTGTAACTTCTAATATTCTATCTAATTTTTCTACAACCTTTTGTCTTCATTCTACAAATGGTAAAATGAATCTAACCAAATAATCATCCACAAAGAATCTATAACAAAGAATACATATTTAGATCAGCAATCATAAAGTTTTACAAAGTATTAAGCTACATAATCACCTCAATTTTCAACATTCATTATACACTTCTATCCTAAATCCCAAACCCAACTTGTATAAAGTTCATAGTTCCCAATTCCTCTTAGAAGCCAACCTAAAAAATGAAGATGTAAAGTTTAAGATGTTGAAGTTCTTGTTTCTACATTCTACCTAGAACTTGAGACCCGCAAGGCATAGAATACTATAACTTTGTGTCAAATCTCAAATAGCTATTAGCATTTATTCCACCTACTCTCTTACCTTTCATGGACTCCATTGATGACCAAAAGTGTTGAAAATAAAAGAATGATGTATCCTCATGCTTTATTTGTACATGGGGACATGGTTGGGTTGGATTTAAAGAACTGAAAATGATGAAACACATGATGTGAGGATATGGATGCACCCTAAAATTGTTGTTATTGTGGATTTTTATGGTTCTAATGTAATTTTGCATGTTTCTTGTTGCACAAGTTACAATGGGGTACATACTCATTCATTTTTATTGTCCAATAGACAGGAAAATTACTTTGGAGAAGAACTAAAAATAATACACTTTCAAACAACTAGGATTTCAACTCCAGTAAAGGAAAAAAATGTATTTTATATTTTGATGATATGGGTTTTCCCCTAATGTGTAATGAACCTATTGTAATCTCTAAAGAATGAGTTTAAATTTTAGAATAAAACTTGATTAAGTGTCTCCATTGGCATTGTGTTTATTTCTAGGTGTATGTAAGATTATTTGGCCAGCCAAATGACTATAAAAATTGTACAAATATTTTATATGGTGTTTGTGAAATTCTATCTATGGATAGCTAAGTAGACTCATTCAATATTCTAAAAACTTATTTATTTCTTTGAATGCATGTGTAGAACCTAATTTTCTTATGTATTCCAAGGGTTATAGTCTTCAATGAAACCTTTGTTAAGGTGTCACACTAAGATATTAATCATTATACATTTTGAATTAATGTATGACTTTGTTTCCCTACTAGAATTGACACTTGTCTGATATTGACTCCACTTATCATCACCAAACACATTAAAATAAATCAACCATAATCATTATCTTTCAATTGTGTTGTATTAGTTTCTTCATGCTTTGATGTATGAGTGCATAACAAAAGTAGGGATTGTTCATCTATATTTTACACCCTCTACATGGTTAGCAATTTTAGCTATATAAAATTGCATAACCTTGTATTTCAAACCAACACAAAGGTACATTGTGATAACCAAAATAGAGGTATGTATGTAGTTGGTATATTTTATAGTAAGGAGATCATTCAATCCTTGTAATAGCATATAATTAAACACTTTAGGGAAACCCCCTTGGTCTTACAAAACCCAAAGTAAATGAGATCCTACCCGCCTCAACAATTGGTCCTTAGTTGCCCAACCTAAACATAGGATTTATGGTACTCTTCCTAGGTTTGACACCCCTAGTACTTGAGAGATTATTCATCCTTAGGGATTTGGGATTTACAACTTACATCACCAATAGCTCCTTGAGAAAATTCTTCTATTTCTTTTGACCATTTTCTTACTACGAGAAATGGTGATTGATAATAAAATGAATCACATGGCATGGTGTCACAAGTGTCCTTTTTATATTTATGCTTGATATTCATTCCCTATAGACAAGTATATATAGAATGTTTATAAATTCACTAGGAATTCAAGCTCAATAGTCTCATACCTTAAATGGTTTTAAAATATTATTCCTTAGCCTAACATAGTGTTATATTGGTCATCACAAGTATAAGATCATTCTTATCCAAGGCTTTGGAATATTATCGTGTTCTATTATATGGGTGGTCCCACAATAGTGTGTCCCACTTTTTGACCTAACTAGGATACTTGAAATTAACATTTTTTTGCATTTGTAAATTTGTGTCAATTATAGAAAATAAAAAATCAAGAATTTAAGGATGATGTAATCTAATGAGTTGTGAATTTTTTATTTAGGTCCAAGATATAATTTTCTTTTTTATTTTAAGAATTATTTCTATCATTTTTTATTTTTACTATTTAAATGTTTTTTTTATTTTTACTATTATTTTTATTGAGTGACATTATTCCACAACATATAAATTTTATTGAAAATTAAAAAAATCAAGATTTATTGGAATTAAAACCATTAGCTCCAATGTCTAGCACATGAGTATATATTTTTATGAAATAAGATTATTTATTATTAATTTTTGAACTAATACTAACAAAAATTTAGACCTATATTATTCCAAAGCACATTTATCTTATGATATGTGTCAAAATTAATTATTTTTCTTTGAAATGAGGACATATATGCAGAGTGTGGTGTATTTTTTGGGATTTTTGTTACAATGTAATTTTTCATAGTGTCTTAAATACATGCCATTTTTTTCATAATGTACCTACATTCATTATAAAAAAATTAAAATATATAATATTAAAAAATATAATATATATTATACTTTTTGTAAATATAATACTAAGGACTACATACTTACTAAATGAAATTTCCAAATGACTTCATTTAATCTTCCAAAAGATGAAGCAAAATTAGGTTTTTTTCAACATTTTGATAGATGTGGAGACTCCATCAAGGGTTTGATTTAAGACTAGGTGGTTTAATCTTACCCCCTTTAATTGAATCATTTTAGATGGAAGCCCTCAAGTCTCATTTTTTAAAAAATATAAGATTTCAAGCAAAAATTAGGATGTCCATAAGTGGAACATACTATTGTGAAATTAGCCATAACTAGAAAATATATATCTAGGAAAGGGTTCAAGGGAAACATAAAAAAATGAAATAATTCTTCATAGGAATTTTAATGTGAGAAAAATCTTCACCTACCTTGAGAATTTCAAAGAGGTTGTTGATAACTTTGAAGCTTAATTTGACATGGACGGTATTGGAAATTAACAAAAATGAGTTGTAGGGTATCAATAATTTCTTGCACCAAACTCTATTCATACCCTTCAAAATTTTGGAGGAAATTTAATGATCTATCTTGAGAAAATATCTCTACCACCAATCAAACAATGGGTTCTCTAGCTCAAATCTCTACTTCTTCCCCATTGTTTCTAGTTCAGTGACCACCTTTTGTTGAAGTAGCTAAGGAACTAGGGCTTTGATATGCTAAGGACTAAAATATTGGCTATGTCGATTAATTTTTTTATAGAATGGACTCTAAAATTCATAATTTAACTATTCTATAGCTTTAAATGGCATTAACGGTCTAATATATTATTTGAATAGATAAAAGTAAATATTTTTGTAGTAGTCATGATGATAGGATGGTGATAATAATATATCATCACATATGTCTTTAACCCATCATGATCACTCATAGGAAGTACATTACCATAATGCGCAATAATGAGGAGTGTGTTGCCATAAAGTTTAAGTACCATCTTTTCTAGAGTTGAGGTAATGCAAGATTTGATATCCCCATTTCTAATGATTACAAGATGCACCCAACACTAAAAAATGTCTCATCAATCTTGTTGAGTTTTTTTTCAAACAAATGGAGTTTTGGTGAACTCTATTGTATCCCTAACAACTTAAAAACTATTTAAAAGAAAAATAAAATGTTGAATATATACTTGTAGTTGTGAAAATATTCCTATAAAACCATACAAATTTGGATCCCTACAAACCCATACTATTTATTATTCCATCTCAATCACATATTGATTTCACACACCAAGGTGAGGTTTATTTCTTCTATCCCCCATTCTTCTTTACTGCTCTCTTTTTTTCATTGAAAAAGAACTGTCATTTCTAGTTTTCAGTCCCTTTTCTAAAAATAATTCTCCTTTTGAGTTAGGAATATTAAACATTCAAAAAACCATGTTGCAACCATCAAAGGAAAATACTCAAATTGTGTTATCATGTAGCTAGTCATAATAAAATCACTACCCAAGGGTCTCCCCTATTTACTCCTAAAAGATGATGCAACATTGTTGAAAAACTTAAGAAAACCCCTACCCATATTTCTATCATTGATCTTCTTAAAAAATCTCCTATTCATAAGTATATCTTGAACTAAGTTCTTTAAGAGTCAAGAGTCCCCAATGATAGTGATCCATCTTGATTCCAAACCCTCATAGTACACTTATCTTCTAACCACCAAATTACCTTTAACCAAAATGGTATGCCTCCTATTAGTTCATCCCATAGTATTTCTTTGTATATTGAGGTGATTATTACCAAACATAAAGTGAAATAGGTACTTGTAGAAAATGGACCAAGCTTCAATATTTATATTCTAACAAAAATAGAATATCTTGGTTACTTTGAATCAGTATTAGACCAAAATACCATTACTATCAAAGCATATGATAATTTAGAAAGAGAATTAGTATGTACTATACATCTTCCTATCATGGCTAGGCCTATCATACAATAAACCTTACTAAATGTCATTGATGTTGACCTTCCTTACAACATCCTTCTTGGTTGATCATGGATTCATGTCATGTACATCACCCCATCCACCTTCCACCAATGCATTAAATCACCCCATTTAGGTAACAAAGTAACTATCCCTAGTGAACCTCAACTTTTCCAATGTCAGAAGATGTTGGAAGGGCGATATCGCAAAAGTGATCATTATCCCCTAACTAAAAGTGCCTCTAAAATAGAAAGAACCAAAACTCCCAAACCAAAGGGGTCTTCATCCTACATACACCTAGATATCATCCATCCACATCCAAAAACCGTTCCAATTTATATTTTAATATCATTGACAAAGGTTGTGTAGAGTATGAAATTTAAGACACCATGTATGTGGGTAAACTTCCCCTTTCACCTAGAGTTTGTAGTAGGGGCATCATGAATAAGAAGAAAACTCAAGTATATCATTAGTTTGGTACAAATTATTTCATCAAATTAGGTTATCTTATAGATGATAAAATTAAAATCTCTAATGAATCTTGGCTACATAATAATGGTTTGGCATCTTGCTTTCAAAGTAACAAATGTTTGGGGAAAGAAAGATATATCAAATCATGAACTATAAAGGAAATGGGATAGGCCTTCATGAACAAGGGATTCTAGAACCTATTCAAATTTATGTAAATAAAGGATCATAGGGATTATAATGCATGTCTCTTGATGAGAAATCTAAGGATCTTAGTAATGTTTCCATGGTTTATGAGGAAACTTGATTTGAAATCAAAATTGTTTCCTCTAATAGTTTCTACACATATCTTGCAACCACAAAACTATTCAATGACACCAATGTCCTTATCATTAGCCTTGATCTTTAATACCCTAAATTTATCAACTAGAACCCACAAGATCACATATCAATGGATTTCTTTCATGATGATGAAGTGATTATAGAATTTCTAAGGCTTCAAGATGACATCATGTTAGGATACAATAGACAAGGTTTCAACATAACCAAAATGCTTCAAAATATTTTTGGGAGTAGGAAGAGTTTGTTAGTCAAAAATATACAAAAATAATAAAAAGGTGAATCCCCCTAGTGAAAACCTCATGAGGTGCTACCAAACCAAAAAAATAAAAATCTAGAAAATATTGGCAAGTCTTTGTGAAAACATTTCTAAGGTGCTAATAGATGAGGAACTCAACTTTCCCCCTACACTAGCATAATCATAGGACACTTTTAAATTTCTTGTTGAAAATAACATTAATGTGAATATTGACACAAAAAATAATCCCAAAATGATTAAATTTGTTGCTACTCTCAGTCCTATATAGAACAAGAAATTCTCATTTCCCTTTCTATTTCATGGGATTTCTATATATTTTTTCTTGGTCATATGCCAATATGCTAGGATTGGATCAATTCCTTATTGTACATGACCTTGTCATACATGTAAACGTTAAACCAATTAAATAAAAGTTAAGATAATGCATACCAACTTGGTCTTGCCATTCAAAGAGGAACTACAAAAGATTATGCATGTTGGATTTATATGACCAATTGACTACTTTGAAAGGATATCCAACATTATTCCCATCAGTAAGAAACCAATAGGTATCTAGAAATATGTAAAAAATTATGAGACATTGATAAGGCATACCCAAGAGATGATATTTTTGTTGCCTACTAATGATGTGATTGTTTGCTTGACAATAGGATTATGCAATGTTATTACTTATGGATGCTTTCCTAGGTAGGATACAACCAAATTAAACTTGCACTTGAAGACCAACACAAAATGAACTTCACTACACCTTGGGGAATGTTTTGTTACTGAGTCATGTCATTCAAATTGAAGAATGATGGTGCAACTTATCAAAGAACCATGACTATCCTTCACTACATCTTGGGGAATATTTTGTTACTAAGTCATGCAAATCAAATTGAAGAATGATGGGTACAAATTATCAAAGAACCGTGACTATCATCTTCTATAACATATTTCATGATATTGTCAAAGGGATATGTGGCTGATATAATAATCATCCTATAATTCTATAAAAAAAATTGAAATACTAAGTTAGTATAAATTTTATCTAAATCCTAAAAAAATATCTTTGGTGTTATATTAGACATATTATTGGGATTTATCATGTCCAGAAGAGGTATTGAAACTAATCTAGCTAAAATTAAATCTCTCAAAGAAATTCCTCCTCCCAAAAACCTCAAACAACTACATAGTTTACAAGGAAAAATTCAAGCCATTAGAAGACTCATCCAACAACTTGTAGATAAATGTCAACCATTCACTCATTTATTAGAGGACATTGTATTTTATTGGAGAACATAATGTCAATAGGATTTTAAGTAACTTAGATAATATCTTTCAAATCCCCTAGTGATATTGCTATCTACTCCTAGAGAACCGCAATTACTTTACATCTCAAAGACATCATGATGATTGACATGATGCTCAAGGAACATAAAGATATTTTTATTATCTAAGCTAAAATTTGGTAGAATATGAGCTCTACTACATCCAAACTGAGATGGCATGTCTAGTGATTATTTTTTCTTCTAAAAAATTATGAGATTATTTTCTCAAAAATAAAACTAAGCTTGTCATCAAATTTGATCCTCTAAAATATATTCTATCAAAGTTAGCTCTCACAAGTATGATAGAAAAATGGGTTATGTTTCTCATTGAATTTGACACTAAAAGTATGTAAATAAAAAAGATATCAAAGGCTAAGGCTTTGTAGATCAACTTCTAGAAGTACTACTACAAGATAATCAACCTTGAAACATAGATTTCCCATATGACTCTATTCTATCTCTTCATGAGTTATTTAAATGGAATTTGTATCTTGATGGCTCCTTTACTACTCATGGTTCATGGGTAGGAATTATATTTTTATTCTGCAAGGTAACCTCATCCCCAAAGCATTTAGAATTGGTTTTCTTTTTACCAACAATATTGTAGAATATGAAGCATTTATTTTAGGCCTCAAATTAGAAATCTAATGGAGCATTTAATATTTATCTATGTATGGAGATTATTAACTCATTATAAACAACTTAACAATGAGTACCAATTTGAAGATAAGAAACTAGTCCCTTATAAAGAAATGGTTTCTAGCTTGATAGATTATTTTGAGCATATTACCTTCAAGCACATTCATCATAAAACCAACAAATTATTGGATGTTATAGCTACTATAGTGGATGGAAGACAAACTAGACACAAGCACAACCTATCTACTCAAGTGGAGTATTTAATTTTGTAGGCCCACAAGTACACTTGACCTAGTGTAAATAGTTTGGCATATTGATCTCAAGGCACTAACAGTCATCAAGATCGCACTTGTGCATGAGAGGAGAACATACATGGCCTATTATTCCATTTTTAAAATTATAGTGTGAGTAACTTTTCAAGGATAACCATTTATCAATGCACTACAAAAACCAAATAGCTAAAAGGCTCCCTAAGTTAGGCTTGTATGGATTCAACTAAGGAAGCCCTTTATATATATGAAGGTACATCAAGCCCAAGTCCATGAGATTAGGGAGCTTGTTGAAGGCTCGTAGTTGAGTCAAATCCTCCCTCACTTTACTTTGTCCTCTAGAATAAAACTACAAAAAAAATGATAATTTCTACCCTATAGGAGGAGTCCTTCAATTATCTTCTTAATTTATATACCTTGTTGAAAGATGTGGATTTAGGTTGGCACTTGGTGATGAAATCTAAGCTAGACCCACTAAGATTTTTTTTAAATAAAGAGATGAATGTTTTTCATTCCCAAGATCGTAAAATCATGCAACATAAGAGCATATACATACTCAATATTTGGGCTATACAAATGATAAACTATTTCTAATTCTCAATATTGCCTCATGGTGCAAGAAAAGAGTATGTGTGATTCAATTAAGAAAGCAAATTTTTCAAATATTTTTAAGCTTTTACCTTTATTTTTTTCTAATCCTTGATTGACACGCTATAAAATGAACATTAGTAGTTTTGAAATTGAATTCCTTGACATATGATATTCGTAAACTACACTCAAAATAAATTACTAGCAATAAAAATAAAATAAAAAGATTAATGATCCTTACAAATTTGAAAAACAATATCAATAATCTCTGTGAGATAAGCTCAATAGTAACCTTTGGAATGAATATGTTAAACAAAATAAGAAAACATTTTTTTAATGGGAGCATAACTTCTTGAAAAACTCATTAGTTGTGTTCAATGAATGTTTCAATGTAAACTACTCAAGCTCAAGATTTATGCTATATTCAACTTATTTTATTATGCCATTGGATAAACATATGATAAAATTTCGAACTTAAGTGCATTGGTTATGAAGATGAAGTAATTATATCAGACATGGGGATGTATAGAGAGCCAAACATTTTCTGCAAGTTCTAAGTAAAAAGCATGTTGATTCAACATGACATGCTTATGAAAAATATGTCTTGCAAATTCTCTAATTGTTGAGGCACTATCAAATGCTTCTGTAAAGGATGTATAAATTGGTTAGCAAGACACACTGTCCAATATTCATAGCTCGTGATGTAGATCTATGATAAACCTGTAATTTGTTGTAGATATATCTAGGAAAAAGGAAGTGAGTTGTGGGTCATGTGGACCTTTATCAACTTCCTATTGAATATAAATATCTCATTTTTCTATAACAAAGAATTTTAATATGCCAGAACGTATCAAAAGCTGGCTTACAATAGAATGGGTTTGTGAGCATATGCAAATAGACTACATAATCGCAATAAAAATAATAGAAATATGGAGCATGCAGATCGAGGGATTTGCTATTTGGAAGGTGATAGGAGGTCTACTATAAATTTGAAGCTAATAAAGAAATTATTTGTGATAAATTTTGATCCATATACCACCAAGGTCAGAGATAAAAGAAAAGAGAAATATGACCCAAGAGGCGATTTTCACACAGGTGCAAGCACAACATTGTTATATGGTGAAAAACAACATTATCCTATGTAGAAATGTCATTCGATCATAAGTGTAAGTGATGGAAAAAAGCACTATTCCTTGTCTTTACCTCCATGAACACCATACATCAGAGCAAAAAAATATATAGATTTTTTTATTCTGAAAGAGGTTGGATAGATTCAAAATGTCACAGGCCTAATGTTGTAGAATGTTTGATGGGATTAGATGCAATGCCAAGTGAGTCTCTGTCAATTCAAGATATGAAATCAATAGAGATCCATCCACAGAAAGAGATGTATTGTAAGTAGAAACAAGAACCTAAGCAATCCCATGATGTTTATTTTTTCAAAAAGAAGTCAAAGGGTATGTAAGCCTCCATAAGAACAATGTTTACTAAATGCCAACCAAGATTTTTCATTAAAAACAAAACAAATCTTCTATTTTTTCTAATTTTAATACAATATGAAAAAAAATGAAAAGCATAGAAATCAAACAAAAGGGCAAGTAAGCCTCAGATAAGAATAATGTTTACCAAATCCCAACCAAGATCTTTCATTAAAAATAAAACAAATCTTCAATTTTTTTATAATTTTAATACATTTGAAAAAATGAAAAGCATAGAAACCAAAAAAATGGTCTCATCAAATGTGTTAGAATAAATGCATTAAATTCAAAATAAAAACTAAAATATATAAAATATCTATTTTAAAATCTCGCAAATTTCAGATGGAGTGTGAAGGGATTTGCTTGTAATTAAAGAAAGGGTTGTGGATGCTCAATTGTTGTGCAATATTTTTAGTAGCATGATTTGGATATCCAATTTCTAAAAAGAATGATGGACTTATAGATTTTTAGGTGAAAATATGAATGCTCAAAATTGATTTAATCAATCTTGTGGACAGGAGATTTGATTTAGAGTTAACTAGTTTGTTTGACTAGTTAACTCAATTTGATTAGTCAACTAACTTGATTGACCAGTTAACTAACCTAATTGATCAGTCAACTAACTTGATTGTTTAGTCAACTAATTTGATTGAGAGATAAATTAATCAACTATTTAGTTAATTAATTTGATTGATGAGTGAGAGGTGGAAATGACTAAAATGGCATAAGTGAAATAGATGAGAATAATTAAGATTATTTATTTATTTTAATTGGATATATGTGCATGGATTGATTATGAGATAATTAATTAATAATGACATGGGGTAATATAAGGAGAAATGAGATCAATTAATTAATATAATGTGATCAAGTAAACAACAAGGTGAATTAATAGGGTGAAGTTGATAAATCAATGATGTGATGAAACAATAAAGACAACAAACTAAGTCAATTGACAAATGACCATAAAATTGATCAATTGGAATTGACTAGGATGATGACAAATTTAATCTACAATAGTCATTCATATCTTGCAACATTTAAATATTTTGTAGCATTTCATATCACTGCATAGATCCTATAAAATCTATGAGTTATTTCATTTGTGTAACATTGAATAATACCTATCATTTTTTATAGCATTTTGTTTATTTTATAACATGCATTCCAATTGTATAGGAAATTGTGTAAATCCTTCCAATTATTTTGTAGTATTTTCTTATATTTTGTAATATTTATTCCCATTGTGTAGCAGTTGTTTTTGTTTTTGAAATATTATTTTCTATTTATTAACATTTATTATCATTGTGTAGACTTGTATATTTTTTTACCATTGTTCTATATTTTGGCTCTAAGCGTGTGCCCTTGAATTTGCATTGCCTTGTTGATAACTAATTTGGGAGAATTTATTTTGGGCTCATGAATTTCTCTAGTTTCCTTTGGATCTACATGTTTCATGCTTGCATCTAGTTTGCTCCCTTTCTTTCATGGTGAATGTTTTTATAGTTCTAAGTGTGATTGGGTTGTGTTTGTTTAAAATTTTGATTTAAATTTTTTTTTAATGTTGACCATTCATAAACAATCACCCTTATTGTGGATTTGGTTTCTAATGAGGATTGCATTTTGATGAGACCAATCAAGTAACCAAAATCATGCAATAGTAAGTCAATTTCAAAATAAAATATAGTGCAGGTGAAGGTGCAAATAAAAACTCTCAACCAAGCTAAACAAGGGAAATCCATCACTACTTATAATGCATAAAATGTAACCAAAAGCATTACTATGAACTCCAAAGTTTAAATTAGACTAGGGAAATATTTACAGGGCATGGCCAAATTGATGCATGTGCATACCTTGACAAGAAAACAAAGCATGTACTTTAAGTACAAAATATTTCATGTTCAAGATGCAAAATATGTAGAGAACCATAGAAACATAAAATACAACTAGGGAGCAAATATTAAATAATAAAGTGCCCTGGAGAACCAAAGAATTTCATGAGGTAAAATGAATTTTCCAATATTGATTACTAGTGGGATTCATGAATGACCTATAAAATGAAAAAAAGATGTAATCAAATATTCATCAAGATAAACTTACTAGGTTATAAATATAGATTTTCCTAGGGGTTTTTTTATATTGAACTCAATTCTTTGACTGAGTATGAACTCAAAGAAATCTAGACAAACTCTCACACAAATAAGATGGGGATCAACATGCAAATCTATAAATCATGCACTAAGTGGGCTAAAGAGATAGGGAAACCTTATGGCACACCCATCTCGCTCTAAGCTAGTTATCTTGATGCTAGGCATGAACCCCAACACCAAAGGTTATAACTAACAAGAATCTCAAACTCCACCCAAAATCAGCAATAGGACAATAAGATCTTTCACAATACCTTACTAAATCCCTAACCCACATAAATCTATCCACTTGCACACATGGATACACAGATGTGCCAAGAATGGAAAGAAAACTAAGGATACAACACCACAAGAGATCATGTTGTTGACCAACCATTACATCATTTCAATTATATCCATTTTACATAGCATACATTTCATCTACAATAGTTTGCACATTAATTCTACAAGAATGCAGAACTAGGTTTCTAATCATGTTTTGATCACACAACTAAACATGAAAAAATGATGCAAAATGCCATACACATTTGACACCAACATCCAAACTTGATAAAATTGAAGGTGGATATCTTGTCACTTATGTGGGTGGATCACAATCAAATATATATGTGTCCATAAACATAAGATACTTTTCAATCTCTAAAGAAAACATGTTAACGCATCATGATTTCAAAACATAAAAAATTGTATTAACACCCTCTCATGATGAGGTGTAAAACCATCTAAAACAAAATGATAAAATAATTTCAAAATGGATCTCATCATAAACATAAGAATGTACAATAATGCCTAAATAACCACTTATTACAATGGTCACAAGGACCCAATTTACAATGTTTCTAAGAATCCAAAAAGGAAGAGATACAACATGATGTCATGAGATTCCAACACACCCTCCAAAGATCCTCCAAATTTTTTTGGCCCCAATGGTGGTTCAACACCACCCAACCATGTGGAACTCTTAGGCCCACCACTCTATACTAGAAGATCATCTTTAGTCCCAATCATAATCTTAAAAAACAAGGAATATATGGTAACACATTCCAATTAAGGGCATACAAGGAATGCCAAGCAACATAAAGGAACAAGGTTTCTTCATGTCGTCAATGCACATGCAAGGTGTCTCAACACACACTAGATACAAAATTTGATGAAATAATGGGAAGAGGGTCCTAGATAAAAACCAAGAAGTGTCATTACAATAACATGACAACCATGTAGAATGTATAGAACTCAAGTATCTACAATATAGGGATACCCAACAACAATCATCAATCTCAATGAGTTGGAAAATACTCTATTCTCCAAGTCGCGTACCCTTTTAAGGTATTCAAGAATTAGTGAAGGTTTATCCTAATTATGTGTGTATTTCATTAGACCCCCAGTAAATTTAATTATTGAAATTTCATTGAACTCTCACTTGGCTTGGTCCATGAGTTCCTTTCAAACCATAGAATGTAGCATGATAGGACACTTCTCCTTTATACTATACCTTAATTCTAAGTGTCCAAAACTCTAAAAATATAATTTATTTGGGGCATGGAAATCAATACAAATTTTCATGACACTTGATCCAATGACACAAAATCAAAATCCAATAGATCCAGACAATTCACCCCACAAAATAAAATAGGCTAACAAGTAATGAATTCAATTTTTCATTTTAAAAAGGTTCAAATCCCATGAAGGTGTCTAAAATCACCTTTGATGAATTCAATGAAACCTTCAAATTTTCAACTTCTAAAATACACATAATCTCAAACTTTTAAGCATACTCTTAGAAGCCCAAAATGCATGTCACCTTTTCCACAAATAAGACTTATTTTTTAATGTTGGAGAATGCCAAGATTAGAAAGTGTGAATTGATAACCTTCCACAAGTGAAATGATGAGCACAATAGTATGCCTATCAATATAAAATGAAGAGTGTAAATACAATGATCAACCTTGCATATATAGGAAAGGATGAGGAGGTGAGAAGGTAGGAGACAGTGACTAAATACCCCTCCAAAGTTTCAACACTTGTGAGCTCACTTGACAAGTGTCTGAGCGATTGGAAACTATGCATGCAATAGGTGTCTCAAGTGATTAGGACACATGTCTCAACCATATGAAGTGATACAATAGCCTAATTAAACTTAAGCTAAGTTTCAATAGATCAATCTTAGAAAGGTGATATCCTAGCTAGATTGATAATGGCTCTATTTACACTAACAAAAAATGCCATAACTCTAGCTCATTTTGTATTTTTTTTAAATAATTAAACAACAAAAATAGAGTTTATCACTACTTTTATGAACTCAATCTTAAAGAAAATCCTATACAAATAAATCCATATGCATCCATCTATGTTGGCATGGAAAATGAAGAATTCATTTTAATATTTGGATAATTAGACAAGAAAATTACAATTCAAAATAGAAGTGTACAACAATAGAGGAGAGTCTCTTTGGAAGTAAGCACACCACAAGCAATCTTTTCCAACTCCCAAGGAGTCCCAATCCAAACAATTGTTCTAAGTTCAAGCAAATCCAAAAAACTTATTTTCCAATTTATATAAATTATTTTCAAAAGAAGAGAGAATTTTTCAAACAAATGCAAAGTGATTTTCAAAATGCCTTACTTTTCCTTTTGTCTAAAATCCCCTTAAACACCTTTCTTCTTTTCCCTCATCTTCATATTTAAACTAGCTATTCCAAAGAAGGGTTATTTTTTATAATATATATTTATCAAAGCCATTTTTCGTTCAAATACTTCAAGAAACTATTTCCTTTTCAACAACTAATAAGTGAATATTCTACTAATATTTGCATATCCTATTAATTCTAATATTATAACACATTATATTCATAAATCAATTAAACTCGTTTTAATTTCTTTCCCACATGAAATAAAATAAAGTACATGAATTGTTTCACTAAGATAAAATTTAATTATTTTATTTTACAAACACAATAAACATGCATTTCAAAACTATAATTTAATCATCCTTTCAACTCAAATCATATTAAATATTTCACAAACATACATTTTGAAACTAATCTAAATGTAATACAAATAAAATAAATGATGCAGGAACATCTAGGGCGTGAGAGCAATCTTGCATCACCCAAAAAATGTTGTTTCTTTTCAATAAGGGCTAAATTTGGCAGGGTTACTATTTTTAGTAAGTTTGCATTTATGCACAGTTGGACATGAAATCTTACACAAACCTCCAAAATGGTAAATTGAAGCCAATGGCGAAGAAATCAATTCAATATCATTTATCATTTGAGAGATTAAAATTTCAATTTTTGAAAATCCTATTAAAATCTTTGAAGTCAATTTTGAGGCACTTAGAGGCTCCGAATGGGCCTGAAAATTGGTGGAAAACAAAAGTAGTTGGCCTTCAAACATCTCTTGAGAGGTTTCCAAAAATGTATTATAATGGAAAATCCAATCGTCGGATCAAAAGATATGACCCCATGAAGTTGTACTACCAAAATTCATAAAATTTTGAACTATCTTCTTGAGGAAGTTACACTTTCTAGAAGATTCTAGGGCGGTTACACCTTCCAAATAAAGTATGTGAATGGGGGCTACAAAAAGGAGGCTAGAGCAGTGTAGATGGTGGCTCTGATTTGTAGATTTGCAGATTTATGTAATCAAAAAGCCCATGTGATGACAATTATAATGTTGTTATTTCATTTTTCATTTTAGTGATAATAGAAAATATTTGCTTCCTTCTTGCATTTTGTTTGTGCCATTATTTGTTGTTGTGAGTTTTAGATTGTAGGGGGAGTACTCTTCATCAATAAAAACATGCAAAGGAACCACTCATTTCATTGGTTTACTCACAACATAAGGATTCTAGAATTGCCACTGATTTGGATCCAAGTTATACAAGGATTCACAAGGCTCATATCACAACTTGAATCAAGTGAGATAGAGGTTCAGAAAACATGGTTTATCCAAGATGACCATCTCCAATTAACCATCGTTGGAAAAAACTTGTTTGTACACACTTAGGTAAAACATAAAATGTCACAACTCGAATCAAGTGAGATAAAGGTTCAAAAAACATGGTTTATCCAAGATGGCCATCTCCAATTAACCATCGTTGGAAAAAACTTGTTTGTACACACTTAGGTAAAACATTAAATGTACCTAAACTATATAAGGATAGTTGAAATATAACACAAAACACCCAATATGGTATAATCCATAACATGATATCAATCATCACATCTAACCATAAATCATATACAACTAGCATGATATGAATAACGAGATGTAGAATTAAATAGAATCTACAAGGATGAGCCATATATAAATATTAACATCACATATAACATATATAGTGAAAACAATGAAGCTTAAACGCTACAACAATCCAACATAAAACTCTAGCTATCCCTTTTGTGGAACCATTGACCCAATTTGTTGTCGTTGTGCCGACTGATTTTGCTTGTCCTTCGCTAAACACTGTTGTTGATCCCCCGATTGCTCCTGACTCCTCTTCTGCGTTGTCAGCTTCATTGTGTGGAGGCTCTTTGTCCATTGTGGTTGTGGATGAACCGCTCATCTCGCCAAGCTCAGTTGACCTTGGTTTCGAGCCTTCCTGGTCTATTGTGTAAGAAAAAAAAAAGAGACTCCCCAAACTGCGGCCTCAAGTTTTGGGAGTCAAATCTATCACCCCAAATTCTGGTGTTGTCTAGTCCCAGTACTTCTTTTGACATGTTGTCTATCAGTTGTTCGGATTCTGGTACTATTCTATGTGTGGCATGTTTGGCATGTTCTGTCGAACCTTGTGGCTCCTATTTGTAAGCTCTTTCTAGTTCATGTCTTGTTTTGAACTAGCTCTTTTTTGGCCTTGAGGGCTCTCCATGTAAAGGGTACAACACCCTGTAAATGCTGCTTACTTTATAAAAAATAATCCAACATAAAAAAAATTGATGGCGTATGCATCATATAATACATAGTTAGAAGAAGGAATGCTAATACAAAAGTTTCATTAATAATGGACATTGATGCCTCCAAAACATCACATATAATGATAAAACATATAAAATTATAGTATAAGTATCCAAAGTACACAATTAGAATACATTGATGGCAATATAAGGCCTAATTGAAAAGTTTTCTATAAAATATCATAACATATATCGCAATACAAAGTCAAATAATGTAATACAAGATATAATATTGAAATAAAAAAGGCACAAAAGGTACATACACTAGTGAGCATTACAAAAGAACAATATCAAAATTTAATCACTTAAGGAACATAGAGACTTCAAAAGCAAAATAAAGCCCCTTTATTTTCTTGGGTGTTCCATGTAAGCAACAATAGTTGTTAGGATATTAGCACTCATTTGTCCCTTTAATTATATCATTATTAAAAAAATGGTTCTAATTTACTACCTTAATTACAACTTCATAGGAGTTTTCGGTTATATTTCACCACCTCCATTACAATTTGATGGGAATTTACCACCTCAATTATAAATTTATAAAAAAATTAGGTTTAAAGTCACCACTTCAATTACAAATTTATATAAAATCTAGGGTTTTATTTACCACCTCAATTAAAAATTTAGAGAAGAATTTGGTTTTAGTTCACTAAGTTGATTAAAAATTGGCATGAATTTTTGTTTCCCAATCACCCATATTTTACTTTCAAAAATATGTTTAACATAAAATAACCACCCACTCTATTGCTTCAAGTATATTTTAAAAAAGAATTATTAAGGTGATTATGCCTCTACATTGGAGATTCACCAAAAAATTTATAGAACTTTTTAGGGACCAACTCTTAAGGTATACCTTGGCCCACATAAAAAAGAGTGTCTTACTTGGAAGGAAACTTGAGATTCATTTGTTGCCACTCACCACCATGTGTCATTGGATTTATGACAATTATAATGTCATTAAAGAGGGGGTTACAAGTTGTACTATGTCTAGCATCTTTGATCAAATAATAGTTTTTTTAGAGGTGTGGAAAAAATATGATTGCACCCACATGGACTGCTAGTTACACTTGACTCCCTTGGCTATAGAGGTCAAATAGTTAAATTGAGAGTTGTATTCTATATTAAAAGGAGTTACTCTTAGAGGAATCATGGGTCCATGTTTGACCATTTTAACTATCACTTGAGTTATGGTTTTTAGCCTATAGTTTTGGGAATTCATTGGTAGTTTCCTAGGTCTCCTTGACCTATAAAATGAGTGCTTGGGATGTAGATTGTATAGTCAAATTTATGCAAGGTTATATTGTTGAAATTTATCTAGAGTAAGTTGAAGAACTATAAAGAATGATTGTTTTTTGAGATAGTGTAACTACTTTGTCTGATTAAGACATTGAGTGTCTATTTTTGTATAGTTTTCTCTCTTCCAAGGTTTTGACCAAGGTGTAACTTGTGTTCATAAACAAAACTCTACTAAAATTATTTTAGATCTAGTTTATTTACATTTCTTCTCTCTTTTGATTAATAATTGGTCATTTATTTCCAAAAGAATATATCATTTGACTCTCCTTCCAATGTTCAACCTTCCAAGCTAATGCTAATTCAACCAATCTTTACAATTTACCATAAAAATAAAAATACATTCAACCATAAGAAATCAAAAATACAATAGGAATCATGCCATCACATAAATATATTAAACCTACCCACCCAAAGGAGTATAAGCAAGGACCAAATATAAGAACACTTCAAGTGTGAGGGATCTCTCCAAAATAAGATGTTAAGAAACAAAGGCATAGACACACTTCCTATTAGTCAACGATTGTTTGCAAGTGAGCTAAGCTCATATTTATATACAATGGAAAACTACCAAATCATGTCACTTGCAATTATTAGGGCCACAAAATTTGAGGAAGAACAATATAGCAGAGTGGGAGGAACAAATATCATGAAAAGCAAAGGATAAACTCAATAATCAATAACAAAAAAAATGGATTATGCAAGCCAACAAACAAAAGGAAGACTTCAAGTGATCACAAAACTCATTATTTGCTCAATGAGAATTTGTTCCCCAACTATAGTGTGCCCATAAAATTTAGGCCACTACGTCTAAGAGAACTAAAACCATTAGAGTAAGTTTGTGGAATCTAGAGGGTGTAAAGGTTCTATTGTCACTATTAAAGGCTCCTCAACTTGAACAAAGGACTAAGTTTGAACAAAGAAGGACCACTTTAGAACAATGACCTGATGACATTTATACTTGAAGAATCATGAATGAGTGAAAGAGATTTTAAAGCACACAAGTTGGAAATGGCATTGAGCAAGTAAAAAATAGGCTATCAAGAGAACTCCACCCAAAATATGATCAATGGTTTTTGAAGATGGTTGGGTGGTAGGGCCCACTAATATGTTACATTTGCTCAAAAACATCAAACTACAATGTTGGATTGGGAGATAGTGGATGGGATTTTATTTAACACAATCTCTGACAACCTTCCAAAACCTCTAATTTTCTTGGGGAAACTCATACGAAGGAAATATTTCCTAAGCAAACTTGACTTCATTGAATACTTGTGAACAAACTCGCCTTCATTTAAAATGGATAAGGAGCCCACATAAGGAAAATTTTAATAGGGGTTTTAGTTTTATTACAAGGTGCACGAAATGCACAACATAAACATAAAAGGTGAATTGATAATTATTGTGCCAACATATCCAAGAATTCGCTAAAAACATAAACAAAAACTTGTTTCATGTAGTGGAATGCATATCACAAAATTTGAGATTGGAAAAAAAACTAGATATGGTCGCAAAAAATATAGCTACAATTTATGTAGGATACAAATTCATTGTATATACAACAATCAAATTGCTCTTAAACAAAGACATGTATGTAAGTAAAAAAACATGGTGCAATTCTAACACCTACAAAGATTTAATAAACAACTTTTTCTTCAAATAAAGGACAAACATGTGAATGTCAACAAATCAAAGGTAAGTTTATATTTATCTATATTACCCATGCTTGACATGTGTTTCTTTAATATTTAGTAACAACCAAACTATAATGTCCCCATTTCAGCCATATGCTCCTCTGTGACTGATAGCCTATTTCTGGAACCCCGTAGGCTCATCTATGGTAAAATTAGGGTTTCCTCTTTCTGATGCAATTTTGAAGGTTTGCATGTAGGTGCTTTTGATGCATGTCTGGTGGAGCTTTCTGGGTGTTTGGAGAGCTTCAAGATGAGGTAACATGCATGTTAAGATAATGAAATACAATTTTGACTAATACCTTACACGCAAGATTGGTTTATGGGTCTTTTTGGGTTTTCTAAGACCTTTGAGGTGGTGTGACATGCATCTAAATCTTACAACCTTTTCGGGTATTTACTATTTATAGTAAGTCATGATGGCTACCCGGTTTGTGCTTAGTAGATATTTAGAAACACTTACTATTTATAGTAAGTCATGATATTGCTCAGTTGGTGTTCAGAGGAAGTTTTGCAAACTTACTATTTATAGTAGTTTGCTATTTTTGGTAAGTCTATTTTTATCAGTATCATTCTAGTAGTAGCTCAATCATCTGTAGTTCGATATGGTTGATCAATTTGGCTTTCTCTTGAGTTGAAGTGAACTTATTATTTTTAGCATATTCTATTTATAGTAAGACTAATTGTGGCAGTGACTGCTTATCAATTAGGTCAAGTTCAGCTATTATCAATTTGCTATATTTGGAAATCTTCCAGTTTAGTCATGACATTACTCTTGGCTACACCCTTGGGATTGAGTTTCTTACTTATTCAAATTTTATGTCTAGTAGTTGTACCCCACACCTAGTGCAATGACTTCATGTTGTTTTAATGAGGGGCCATTAAGGGGGTCAAACTCCTTTGTGCATTAAATGATTTATTTAATACATTATTGATGCAACTTTAAGGTGGAGGCCAATTTGAGAAGTTGAAAGAATATTTTAATATTTCAAGAAGTGCATGAATGTAAGGTGGTGTCCCAAGGAGGAAAATGAATGGGTTTAGTGGAGGAGTTGTTAATGCTTCATTTACACTTGAATGGCTATAAAGACTTGCATCGATTTGGAGTTGGGGATGGAGGGATGAGTAGTAAAATTATGTTGTTGAATTGATTTCAAAACCCGGCTAAGGGGGAGCTTAGTATTTACACCATTCTTCGGGCCTAAAACTATGGTTCCCTAGATGGTCAATTGGGAGTGTGCTTCTTTTAGAAGTGCATATTGAGCTTCATTGTTGGAGATTTTGGTGATTTTTATCAGTTTTATGTTTGTTGCTTCATCCATGGTTGTAAGTTATTTTTACTCATAGTTGGTTATGAGATTTTATTTGGCTTGTGGGTATTGAACCAAACCATTTCTATACTTATGACGACCCCTCTTGCAAATAACCATATTTTATTTTGAAGTGTGTTCTTTCATAGATTAATCACCCTTCCTTCTTGGGTCGTACTTCCTTAATAACCAAGCTTTGGAGTTCGTGTCTTTCATTGGAGGTTGTTTTGGATATTGTTTATGCTTTGTTGTAGGTGACCTTGTCAATGGGAAATTAAGAATTCAGTTTGGAGTGCTTCATAGGAGTTTTGAAAGAGAAATGAGCTTATTGGTGTGTTGCATAGTTGCTAGACTATATTTCAGTTTTCTTGCATTTCATATCAAACTTAATCACTTCCATTTTATGCAATATTTCTTGGGCGTCTATGCCTCTAGTTTCATGTGCATTCAATTTGGAGGAGATGGGAGCATTTTGGATGAAGATATGAACAGTTTAGTGAAAGTTTAGTTGTTGATCTGAATATTTCAGTTTGTTGGTCTTGTATATAAGACCTGGTTAATTCCATTATTTTCTATATTTCTTGGGTGTGTCCAATCATATTTGTAATTAGCAATCATCTTTCATCATTTGCATTGATTATACAATTGTAACACTTTGTAATTTGCAAATAATTTGCATTGTAAGGCTGAAAATAGTAATACTATTTCAATCATTAATATTTTTGCATTTACTTTGTGATTTCATGCAAACATTGTAACCCTTAGATGGTTTACTGCCAGTGTGGAGGAATAAACAATTGTAACTCTCATTTTTCACCCACTGTTTAAGTGGAGAATCCCCACTGCTTAGTGGATGCCTGTTGAAAAGTGGATGCCTGTTGTTAGTAGATGAATGGTTCTTCATTGTAATTATTTCCCCCACTAAACAAGTGGTAGCGTGGAATTCTCATGGTCGAATCACTGCATGCTTTTACATTTCCAGCATTGTATTTTAGTTTAATTATTTGCTCACGATTCCATCACCATATGCTATCACCTCGCCTTCAATAGGATCTAGGTGAACATTCTTGCTGAAGGTTACTTTCAAGTTGGTTATCTTTGGGAGCTAACAATAATTCTTGGTGCTTGTGTTGGTTTTGTGGTGAAAATTGGGGAAAAAAAACTAAGGGGCCTATTTCAGTCGTATCAGAGCTTGCGAACTTGCCATCCTGTGGAATCTAGCAATAAAAAAATTCAGTTTAGTTCTTATGCCTAGCATTTAATCAAAACTCAGAAATTTTCTGCAGCTTGTTGGATGTTTCAAAGTTAAGTTTCAAATTTAATCATGGCTTCTGATGTTGAAAAAATTTTGGCAACAACACTTTATATGGCAGGAAAAAGACTCGAAAAATAATTTCAATCAAGGGAAGTTAAAGTGAACATACTTCATTTGTTAGAACAATGTTTGAGCCAGCAATCACCTTCTTAAATAATGCGGTTGGAATTAGCACCTACAGTGGCCTCTTTGAATTTGGTTCAGGCTGCAAGGAAAATTAGATGCGGAAACAACTCTCCTAATGTCAAAACCTCAGGGAAGAATGCAAAGATACCTTTTAAAATTACAATTACAGTCTAATTAAGATGCACATGAAAGAGATAATAGAAACGGAGTATTTGACACACACATATGAACACCAGATATACGTGGGAAAACCCTTACGGGAGAAAAACCCACCACACCAAGAGAAATCACTTTGTATTACAGTAATGGAGATTACATACAAATATCAAACTTATCTTTCTGCTATCATATTTCAGCAGCTTTCACAATGATCAAACTTGTACAGGAACCTTCAAGTTACAATCTTTACAAAATAGAAATCTCTCTGATTATACAACCACACAGTAATCTATCGATCCTTCGAATCATCTAACTAAGCATCATCTTCTATTCCAGACTATATTCATGTTGCCCCTATCTGTCGAGCTTCCTCTCAGAATTGCCACAACGAACTATCTTCCAACGGTTCCCATTCGGCTTCTCTGATTGGTCGACTACAAGCCACAGGATATTCTTCACACGATCAAAAGGCTTCAACTATGTTGGCATGTCAGTGAGAGACTAACCGTGTCTCCCCAATGCCCAAAGGCTTCATTGTTGATATCGGCGTAGGTTCCAACAGTCAACAAGACGATATAGCGAACGCCACGAGTCATACTGAATCCACTAACATTCATTTCATTCCTATCGGCAAGAGTTTCCTCATCGACAAGACTCATATCGCTATTCACAAGTCACACCGATCTCAACATTGCTATCGGCAAGACTTACCGCTCGCCAAGAGGTTACACCGTGACTTCTTATGTTACACCGAACACCAAATAATAGTCAACAAGACTTATCACATTCGCAGAGAGTTCATACCGAGTTCTCAAGTCATACCAACAACAGACTTCTTCATCGCTGAGACACACGTCCATCGTTGAGACTTTACTCTGAAGACTTAAGTTAAACATTGTCGGCGAGACATCCATATCGGTAAGACTTCTTACCGAGCCACCATATGTTACTCCGATGACTCCATGTGAAACATCCTGTCAATGAGACTTCTCTTCATCGCGGAGACTTCTTCCCGAGACCTTTGGGTTATCCCGAGTGAATACTGTCGGTGAGACATTCCTATCGGTATGACTTCTTACCGAACACCCAAGACTTTCCCCGAAGGCTTCAACATAAAACACTGTTGGCGAGACTTTAGCTATCGCTGGGACTTCACCCCGAACTAAGCCTTTCGGCCAAGGGTCTCCCTGATATACGATAGAATGGCCTATCGGACAGAGATCTCCACGAGCGGTGAGAGGTTATACCGAACGAAATGTCATAGCGAAGACTCCAATGTGAAACCGTTCGGCAAGACTTCTGCAAGGTCACAACGACCTGTACAAAACATAAGGCTACAAATTTGCTCGTTGGCCAGACATAGAATATGTCACACTGACTTGGCTCCAATAGAGGTTTCAGCCTGTGGGATTGAGACACATATTTCCAACAATCTCCCACTTGACAAAGATCACACAGGCACCTCCAGAGCACAACAAAACTTACTGAAAATCATGGGCACTAAGGCCCGTCAAACTGGCACACCACCTAAACTTTTATGTGCTCACTGGCTTCGTCAATGCATCTACAACATTCTCCAAAGTATCAACTTTTTCCAAACTGACCTTTCCATCCTCCGCCATATCTCGTACAAAGTGGTACTGTACATCTATATGTTTCATCCTGGCATGGAAAGTAGGATTCTTTGCCAGACAAATTGCACTCTGACTGTCACAAAAAATAGTTATTTTCCCTGCATCAAAACCAATGTTAGAAGAACACCAAGCGTTTTAATAGCTGCTTGTTACAAGCATGTGTGAAACGCCGTAATTCAGCCTGCAGCCAGTGGACAAGGCCTACGATGCAGTAGAAACACTCATCAACTTTCGGTGCACCGCCATTCAACATGAAAGTATATCCCTTTGAGGTGGACCTCCTGGCTGTCAATATCCCCTGCCCAATCAGAATCCACATAGCCTCGAATACTGAGAGTCCTCTGTGATTCAACTAGGTTCCCATGGTAACACAAAGCAAAATCTGAATTTCCCTTCAAATATCTGAAAACTCTCTTTACAGCATCCTAATGTGTCCTTCCAGGATTAGCCATAAACCGACTAAGAACTCCCACTGCTTGGGCAATGTTTGGCCTTGTACAGACCATTGCATACATAAGACTTCCATCCACACTAGCATAGGGTACACTAGTTATGTCCTCCATCTCAGTAGGAGATTTTGGACAGTCTTCAACAGATAGCTTCGTTCCATGCAAAAATGGAACAACTAGTTGCTTGCAATCATTCATGCAAAATCTCTCTAGAACAGTCTTGATATACTTACTCTGACTGAGCCAAATTTTTCTACTATTCCTGTCCCTAGTTATCTCCATCCCTAAATATATCTTGCTGCACCAAGATCTTTCATTTCAAACTTAGCAGACAACTGAGACTTAAGATCAGAAATCATTAACTTACTATTGCCTATGAACAGCATATCATCAACATAGAGAGCAATAATAAGAACTCGATCACTTTCAGCTTTATAATAGACACAATGATCAGATTTGATCTCACAAATCCCAAAGACAATACAAAAGTATCAAATTTCTGGTACCACATTCTAGGTGACTGCTTTAACCCATACAGAGACTTTTTTTAACTTGCAAACCAGTTTCTCTTTACCTTTTTCAACAAAGTCTTTCGAGGGCTAGGACATATAAATTTCTTCTTCAAGATCGCCATGAAGAAATGTTGTCTTCACATCCATCTGTTCGACCTACCTCCTAAGTCATCACCCATTTCAACACCAAGTGACAAAAGAAATCTAATGGACGTCGGCTTAGCTCTGGGGAGAAAAAATCTCCCCCATAATCCAATTCCTCTACTTAGGAATAACCCTTAACCAATCTTGTATGCTTTTCCACCGCGCCATCCCGGACCAATCTTTTTCTTAAATACCCATTTGCAGCCAATAGCCTTTCCGCCTTTAGGCAAGGGCACCAAACTCCAGGTTTCATTCTTATCTAAAGATGCCATCTCTTCTTCCATGGCTTCCAACCAAGAATCTGAATCGGACATTTTAAATGCCTCCTTTATAGTCCTAGGATCATCGGTGCTAGAAATTAAAGCATAGGCACAAGTAGAATCTATCAAAAGAAGAACTACTGTCGAGGTTGTTTTCTTTCCTTGAGTTGACCTCCTCACTTGTGAGGTTGAGGTTCTTCTTCTTGAGAACTTTGAACTGCTTGGCAGGCTCTCCTCGGGTTACCGAGGAATTTCATTTGAATTTTCAATTCCTCTTTCTCACGGTGTCGATTTCAACTACATCCTTATTGCTTTTTGACTTTGTCTGCATTGCCAGTCAAGGTAAGAAGGTTTGACTCCGCGAAATATTACACTTCTATTGTATACAACCTTCTTTGCCATGTCGAGTTCAAAGCTTGTATCCTTTTATGCCAGCACTATAGCCAATAAAATATATTTGACAATAACGTTCTCCAACTTAGATCTTTTCTCATCACGACACATGAGCATATGCCTCCACTGACCAAAACATGAATATGTGTCTCGGAGAGGGCTTCTTACGGATACGCGACTTCCAAAGGTGTTTTCTCAACAAAGAGTAGAATTTGGAGAGCGATTAATCCAAGTAACCATCGATACAACAGCGGCCCTCCTGACCGGAACTTCTCCTCGGACCGGCACTACTAAACATGCTGTGCTCTCTCCATCAGCGTCCTATTGAACCTTTCTGCAACTCCATTTTTATTGTGGAGTATAAGGTGTAGTCTTATGTCTTTTAATTCCATGGTCTTTACAATACCTCTCGAAATCATCAAAACAAAATTCACCACCATTATCAATCCTTAAGCATTTAATTTTCCTTCCTACGATTTTCTACAAGGTTCTTAAATTCCTTAAGCCAAGTGAACACTTCGGTTACTTTTCAAAAATAAACAAATGTTCTTCTTGAATAATCATCAATGAACGATACATAGTACCTTGATTTAGATAGAGAAGGAACATTCACTGGACCAAATACATCAGAATGAATATAATCTAGCAAACCAGAAGATTTATGAGGACTAGAATAAAATGAAACACGGTGTTGTATACCATATATATAATGTTTAAAGAATTCAAATTCAAGGTTACAATCTTCAAGCCCCTCAACCAAGTTTTTGTTCTTTAAGGTTTTTAAACCTTTCTCTCCAATGTGGCCTAGCCTATGATGCCAGAGCATAGTCTTTTCTGCTGGAAGTTTAACTTCCATAGAGTTTATACAATTAGGAACATTTCCCTCTTTTCCTCCATGAGTAGCCTTCTATGACTTTACAGAGACATTGTTACATTGAACAACATGTGCATCTAGCTTGTACAAGGTACCAATACGAGCACCCCTTGCTAGCACCATTGAGCCTCTAGTCATCTTGCAGCCATTTCCAGAGAACGTGACTTGCACTCCAATATCATTTAGCATACTTACAGAAAGTAAGTTTCGAGCCAAACCTGGTATATGCATTACATTATTGATTCCCTTCAATCTGCCATCGGGGAATTGGATTTTGACTCTTCCACGGCCAACAATCTCCAAAGTTGAATCACTTGCCAAGTACACCTTTCCACCATTTTATTCTTCATACTTCGTGAACCAGTCTCTATGAGATGTCATGTGGAAAGATGCTCCAGAATCAATCAGCTAGAAATCATATGATGCTTGTGTAGCCAAGGCTGCAATGAAGGTGTCTCCATCACTGTGAGAAGAATCATTGTCGGAAGAATACTTCTTCTTCTTCTTCTCCTCTTTACAATCCTTTCGGACATGGCCAGGTTGCCCAAAGTTCTAGCAGTTCACCTTGGACTTCTTTCCATGAGACTTTGATCTCCCCTCTAATTTTGATCTGGACTTCTTGTCCTTCTACTTGCCTTTCTCTTTTGACCTTCCTCTAACAGCAAGGGCCTCCTTCGCCATCTCAAAAGATTTCCTTCTTATTTCTTCTGATAACAAAGAAGCAACAACATCTTCCATCTTGAAACTGGATGTTGTACTCCCAATAGCCATCACCAGGTGATCCCATGAATCTGGCAAAGAACACAATATCAGCATACAGCGATCCTCTTCATCAATCTTCACACCAACATATGTTAGTTGTGCAATGAGCATATTGAATGTGTTCAAATGATCAGCTATAGAACCTCCTTCCTGCATTCTCAAAGTGTACAACTTCTTCCTCAGGAACAGTTTATTCACCAAGGACTTCCCCTGATAAATAGATGACAGTCTCTTCCACAAGGAAGATGTAGTCTTCTCTTCATGCACATTAAGAACAGAGTCTGCCAAACAAAGCCTTATCATCCCCTTAGACTTTCTATCTGCAAGGTCCCAATCTTCTTGCTTCATGCCTGTAGGTTTCACTCCAGACACAGCAATCCAAAGATCGCGATCCACTAAGAGATCCTCCATCTTAAGTTTTCACAACTCAAAATTGTTTCCATTGAACTTCTCTATTTCAATCTTTAATAACGTGCTAGCCATCTCAATATGTAATTAGAACTTGGAAAACTTCTACAAGACTCCCACTGAATAGAAATGACACAAAAAACCCCATGTACCCACAAATAACACAACTGGTCAGGCTCTAATACCACTTGCAAGGAAAATTAGATGCGGAAACAACTCTCCTAATGTCAAAACCTCAGGGAAGAATGCAGAGATACCTTTTAAAATTACAATTACAATCTAACTAAGTTGCACATGAAAGAGATAACAGAAACAGAGTATTTGACACACACATATGAACACCAGATATACGTGGGAAAACCCTTACGGGAGAAAAACCCACCACACCAAGAGAAATCACTTTGTATTACAGTAATGGAGATTACATACAAATATCAGACTTATCTTTTTGCTGTCATATTTCAGCAGCTTTCACAATGATCAAACTTGTACAGGAACCTTCAAGTTACAATCTTTACAGAATAGAAATCACTTTGATTATACAACCACACAATAACATGTCGATCCTTCGAATCATCTAACCGAGCATCATCTTCTATTCTAGACTATTCATGTCGCCCCTGTCTATCAAGCTTCCTCTAAAAACTACCACAACGAATTGTCTTCCAACGGTTTCCATTCGACTTCTCTGATTGGTCGACTACAAGCCACATAGGATAGTCTTCACACAGTCAAAAGGCTTCAACTGTGTTGGCATGTCAATGATACACTAACCATGTCTCCCCGATGCCCAAAGGATTCATTGTTGATATCGACATAGGTTCCAACAGTCAGCAAGATGATATAGCGAATGCCATGAGTCATACTAAATCCACTGACATTCATTTCATTCCTATCGGCAAGAGTTTTCTCATCGACAAGACTCATATTGCTATTCACAAGTCACACTGATCTCAACATTGCTATCAGCAAGACTTACCGCTCGCCAAGAGGTTACACTGTGACTTCTTATGTTACACCAAACACCAAATAATAGTTGGCAAGACTTATCACATTCGCAAAGAGTTCATACCGAGTTCTCAAGTCATACCAATAACAGACTTCTTCATCGCTGAGACACACGTCCATCGTTGAGACTTTACTCCAAAGACTTTAAGTTAAACGTTGTCGGCGAGACATCCATATCAGTAAGACTTCTTACCGAGCCACCATATGTTACTCCGACGACTCCATGTGAAACATCCTGTCGGCAAGACTTCTCTTCATCGCGGAGACTTCTTCCCAAGACCTTTGGGTTACCCCGAGTGAATACTGTCGATGAGACATTCCTATCGGTAAGACTTCTTACCGAACACCCAAGACTTTCCCCGAAGGCTTCAACATAAAACAATGTTGGCGAGACTTTAGCTATCACTGGGACTTCACCTCGAACTAAGCCTTTCAGCCAAGGGTCTCCCCGATATACGATAGAATGGCCTGTCGGCCAGAGATCTCCATAGGCAGTGAGAGGTTATACCGAACGAAATGCCACAACGAAGACTCCAATGTGAAACCGTTCAGCAAGACTTCTGCAAGGTCACAGCGACCTGTACAAAACATAAGGCTACAAATCTGCTCGTCGACCAGACATAGAATATGTCACACCGACTTGGCTCCAATAGAGGTTTCAGCCTGTGGGATTGAGACACATATTTCCAACAGAGGCATCCTGATGAAGAAACCAAGTTGTTGCTTACTTCTTGCTTCATTGAAGTAATGAGAATTGTGGTACCCCGAGTGCCCTATGATGATGAAACCATAAGGATCATTTTAAATATGATAGTGGAGAGTTTTCAAGATTTGGATGAAACTGGAAGTGATTTGTTTCCAAGAAGGGCTGATATATTAAATACATTCTCAGAACTTAGAACTTGCATCCTATTGATATATTTGGAGATGCAAAATCAAATTTATCATTTGTTTTATTATCTCTTCACCTCGACATGGAGTGAGCAAGAAGAGAGGATGTTCGCAGCTGTCATGAATGTTATAATTCTTACCATCAAAGAAGTTGATAATCTTCAAGAAAGTGTCCAATCTCTTCTCATGGATTCTTATGAACATGAAGATCATATTTCTCCCACTGTTGATGTGTTAATCAATGAAATTTTCAGTCAATGTGAAGAACAGTTGAAGTCATTTATGAGGACAAAGCATAAAGAAGATCAAACAAATGAAGAAGAAATAAATACAATGCTCAATTCCAATGTACCTATGGATGAAACTCGGTCTATACCTTCAAATGTGTATATGTCCAAGTACACAGTTGAAGAGGATATTGAGACATCATTAGCTATGAAGACTCAAGAAGAACCTATGCATTCTATAGAAGAACATAAAGAAGACATATCTGTGAGTGAGTCACATGAGGTACCCATGCATTCTTCAAAAGAATGTAAGGAAACAAGAGTTGACATGGAAATGTATGAAGAGGCCATAAGTGCAGATCCAAATGAAAGAGAAGTTCGGTTAGAAGAAGATGATACCCGCTCAGCCAGTGAGTTGCTTCTTCATCTCCACAATTCTGAAGGATTTTGGTTTGGAAAACAAGTCAAAGATGAGAAAAAGAAAGAGGAAGTTGAAGTCTCTTCCCACTTAAAATTTTATTTGACCAACTCCCTTGAATCATGTGTTGAAGACAACATGGAAGGAGAAGCTTCCAATAGTTATAAAACATATTTCTCTTCACTTGAAGCCAAGCTAAGGTAGAGAGCTAAGGAATTGGAAGGCACTATGGACAGGATGATGAAGAGTTTCCATCACATGCGTGACAAGTTAAGGAGTACAGCTCAAGGGATTTTTTAAATCTTTATCCATCAAATTTGCACTACATCACCTCAACAAGCATATGAAGATTGCAGTTCAAGTTCACAAAATGTTGAAAGGGGAATTGAAGTTCTTTCAAAGCTTGATGAAATTCATCAACATGTAGAAAATTTGATTTATGATGTGCCAAGAGGGGTTGATGTATGTTGCATTTCCATTATTGATATGAATTCCATTAAGTTTTCCTTGGAGGAAATCAAATCAAGTCGTTTGCATATTATTCGTGATAAAGACAAAGTGGCCAAAATTGTTGACAAGGCATTGGAGTGAAACGAGCTTTTACTAAAACCAAGTTGCAGGAAGTGCATGAGGCTTTAATTGAAGCAGAAACATGGATTTCTACTGTTCAAATGTCATGGGAGCAAGAAAAAAAGGAAGAGCAGAAGAGCTTCAGAAAATTCTTGATGAGCTTGATCTCATTCAAGAAACCTATGATCTAAAACGTTGTCCTAAAAGAACAGAGCATTTTGTTTCACATTTGTAATCCTTTCAGGCCTTTGATAATCCATTATTTGAAGTGGGTACTAATGCGCTTCACACAAATCCCTTGTTTGTGAATAAAGAGGGAATTTCTTCAGAAATTACTAAACAAGGAGGAAATTCCAATTTGTCTTCCAACAGTGGAGAGGTGGTACATGAGTTACATGAAGATGAATCTACTGCTACTTCTAGTACATCCATTCAGCAAGGAATGGAAAATCAAGGATCACGAAGAAATAAAGACATTCTATTTTATCAACAACAAAGAGTTGATTGGTGTACTGATGAGGATTTTATTCATTATTTGATGTGGATGGTTGTGAGGTTCTCATCAGACTTCATCACATCACCATTTTCTCTCAGAATAATTGATTTTAGAATTGAATCTGATGAAGGATTCATGGAATCTTTCCAGGAATTTATGACACGAGATTTTGGATTCAATTTCTTCAACGAACTTAGGTTTGTTGAGTACTTCTTGGAGTTTCAAGAAGTGTCTCTTCAGATGGAACACATAAATCAGAGGATTCATTTGAGAACAATTCTCCATCTGAGAAGTGGTTCTTTAGTGTTGATGGTTTGGGATCCTTACATTATTTGGAAAAAAAGAAATATTGAAAATTCTAAGGAGGATAAACCAACACAATAAATTCAAAATGAAGTTGTGATCATTTACTCATGTGTGTTGGGAAATGTCTCTAGTTGAGAATCAATAATTGGGGTCCCAAGTATATTCTTATGAAGATTAGTATGCATAAAAAAAAGGTTTGTTGGAGAGATAAGTGCCAAAATTTTAGTTCTATGATTGTTGCTACCTTCTTTTTTAATCATTGGTTCATTATTTCTGATCATAAATCAATGTTCGGGGAAGGAAATGTGATCAAAAGATGGTTTGTGGTGGCATTGGGACCTTTGTTGAAGGTGCCACCAGCCTTGTTTATGAGCAGTTATGCCTATTTTGATCAGAAATTTTTATGTTGTAGTTGTTTCTTACCTTCTTGGATGTTGATTTTTCGAAAATCAGATCCCAAGATGATTATTTCAGACCTATCAGGTAGTTGTTTTATTCATTTTCAAGTCTTTTTGTCTCCTATTTGGACTGAATATTTGCCTTGAATGAGCAAGGGAATGATTCAGTATGGTCAAAATTCATGTATGGGTTGTTTTTTGTTGATAAATAGTGGATTTCTTGGTATTATCTCATACATTATTATTTGGGGCAGTGAACTATTAGCTGATTTGATTCATCAATTTGAGACTCTTGAAGTGAATTATGTGAAGATTTCTTGGAGTTTTTTCAGTGATATCAGTTTGCTTCAAAGGAGGCATTGTACATCCTTATGGATTTATGAGGTTGTGATTATAGAATTTTTGCAAAGATCTGCTATTTGCTTTGCAAAGATTCTTAAGGGAGTCGCATTTGTTGTGACTCAATTTGATGCTTTAGGGAACAATGATGATAAGGTGTTTTTGCAGTTGATCAGAATATTCTTCCATGAGCATTATAACATGCTAGTCATCAACATGGTTGTTTTTGGTTCCACAAAGTTTCCTTGGCAAGTGATGTTGCAGGATTATGTTTTCAATTCTTCCTAGTTCGAAGGAAGATTGGTGCGGTTTTGGATCATTGGTTATATTTTTATGATCAAAGTGGAGCAGCAACATGGTGGGGTTTTTCAGAGATGGACATGAGACCCCAAGATACTATATGTTTTGGTGGAATCAGTTTGGAGTGTTGTGGCATTGCTTGAGGACAAGCAATTTTGGGAAGGGTGGACTGTAATGTCCCCATTTTATCCATACGCTCTTTTGTGATTGATAACCTATTTCTGGAAGCCTGTAGGCTCAACTGTGGTAAAATTAGGGTTTTCGCTTCTAGAGAACTTCAAGATGAGGTATCATGCATGTTAAGATAATGACATGCAATTTTGACTGATACCTTGCATGCAAGAATGGTTTCTGGGTTTTTTGAGACCTCTAAGGTGGTGTGACATGCATCTAAATTTTACAACATTTTTGGGCACTTACTATTTATAGTAAGTCATGATGGCTACTTGGTTTGTGCTTAGTAGATATTTGGAAACACTCACTATTTATAGTAAGTCATGATACTACTCAGTTGGTGTTCAAAGGAAGTTTTGCAAACTTACTATTTATAGTAGTTTACTAGTTTTGGTAAGTCTATTTTTAGCAGTATCATTCTAGTAGCAGCACAATCATCTGCAGTTCAGTATGGCTGATCAGTTTGGCTTTCTATTGAGTTGAAGTGAACTTACTATTTTTTTCATATGCTATTTATAGTAAGACTAATTGTGGCAGTGACTGCATTATCAGTTAGGTCCGGCTCAACTATTATCAGTTTGCTATATTTGGCAGTCCTCCAGTTCAGTCTTGGCATCACTCTTGGCTACGCCCTTGGGATTGAGTTTCTTACTTAGTCAAATTTTATGTCTAGCAGTTGTACCCCACGCCTAGTGCAATGACTTCGTGTTGTTTAAATGAGGGGCCATTAAGGGGGTCAAACTCATTTGTGCATTAAATGATTTATTTAATACATTATTGATGCAACTTTAAGGTCGATGCCAATTTGAGAAGTTGAAAGAATATTTTAATATTTCAAAAAGTGCGTGAATGTAAGGTGGTGTCCTAAGGAGGAAAACGAATGGGTTTCTTGGAGGATTTATTGATGCTTCATTTACTCTTGAATGGCTATAAAGACTTGCATCGATTTGGAGTTGGGGACGGAGGGATGAATAGTAAAGTTATGTTGTTGAATTGATCTAAGAACCCGATTAAGGGGGAGCTTAGCATTTACACCATTCTTCGGGCATGAAACTATGGTTCCCTAGATGGTCAATTGGGAGTGTACTTCATTCAAAAGTGCTTATTGAGCTTCATCATTGGATATTTTGGTGATTTTTACAGTTTTATGTTTGTTGCTTCATCCATGGTTGTAAGTTATTTTCAATCATAGTTGGTTATGAGATTTTATTTGGCTTGTGGGTATTGAACTAAACCATTTCTATGCTTATGGCGACCCCTCTTGCAAATTATTAGATTTTATTTTTGAAGTGTGTTTTTTCATAGATGAATCGCCCTTCCTTCTTGGGTTGTACTTCCTCAATAACCAAGCTTTGGATTTTGTGCCTTTCATTGGAGGTTGTTTGGGATATTATTTATGCTTTGTTGTGGGTCGCCTTGTCAATGGGAAATTAAGAGTTCAATTTGGAGTGCTTCATAGGAGTTTTGAAAGAGAAATGAGCTTATTGGTGTGTTGCACAGTTGCTAGACTGTATTTCAATTTGCTTGCATTTCATATCAAACTTAATCACTTCCATTTTATGCAATATTTCTTGGACGTCTATGCCTCTAGTTTCATGTGCATTCAATTTGGAGGAGATAGGAGCATTTTGGACAAAGATATGAACAGTTTAGTGAAAGTTTAGTTGTTGGTCTGAGTATTTCAGTTTGTTGGTCTTGTATATCAGACCTGGTTATTTCCATTATTTGTTATATTTCTTGGGTGTGTTCATTCATATTTGTAATCATAAATCATCTGTCATCATTTGCATTAATTATACAATTGTAACACTTTGTAATTTGCAGATAATTTTCATTGTAAGGTTGAAAATAGTAATACTATTTCAGTCATTAATATTTATGCATTTACTTTGTGATTTCATGCAAACATTGTAACCCTTGGATGGTTTACCATCAGTGTGGAGGGATAAACAATTGTAACTCTCATTTTTCATCCATTGTTTAAGTGGAGAATCCCCACTGCTTAGTGGATGCCTACTGAAAAGCGGATGCTTGTTGTTAGCAGATGAATGGTTCTTCATTGTAATTATTTCCCCCCACTAAACAAGTGGTAGCATGGAATTCTCATGGTTGGATCACTACCTGCTCTTACATTTCCAGCATTGTATTTCAGTTCAATTATTTGCTCACAATCCCATCACCATATGCTATCACCTCGCCTTCAATAGGATCTTGGTGAACATTCTCGGTGAAGGTTACTTTCAAGTTGGTTATATTTGGGAGCTAACGCTAATCCTTGGTGCTTGTGTTGGTTTTGTGGTGAAAATTGGGGAGAAAAAACTAAGGGGCTTAATTCATTGTATATACAACAATCAAATTGCACTCTTAAATGAAGACATGTATGTAAGTAGAAAAAATGGTGCAATTCTAACACCTACAAAGATTTAATAAACAACTTTTTCTTCAAATAAAGGACAAACATGTGAATGTCAACAAATCAAAGGTAAGTTTATATTTATCTATATTACCCATGCTTGACATGTGTTTCTTTAATATTTAGTAACAACCAAACACATGCATTTTCTATATTCTAGGGTTTACCTATTTCAAACCTTTGCCACTTTGTTCACTACAATTGAACAAAATCTATAGAGCAAAGAGTTCGAATTTACCTATTCAATTATCTTATCAAAACAAAATCCACTTGATAAAGAATTGAGGATTAATCAATCAATATTTATCATTATGTTAACGGTCAAATAAGCAGTAGATTAGTTAAAAGCATTGTTAATTGCAACTGTCAAGCTAAACTACTTGTTCTCTACTTTTGCTTTAATTTTTAGTAACTATTATTAATTTTTAATTCATATGCTTCTTTGCAAAACAAATTGCATAGTGTCATTGTTATAGACTAACAACTTTTATCTACAAATACTTGAATTCTCACTTAAAATACATAAACATAATGTTAACTAGGTACCACTAAACTAAATTCATTACATATATTATGTTCTCATAACTATAAAAACTAGTATTTCCCATAATTTGTCTTTCATTTTCATATCAAAATACAACCAATTTCAAGACTCTTTTCTTCTATAGGGATATGTCTTCATCTTATCTCTAATTATATTCATAAAAAAAAAATTGCACAAGTAGAAGAGATATTGCCAATTGCAAACATATACTATATAAATTTTGAAGCTATTTACAAAAACTACATGCCCCCAACCAATGTACAAAACAATTCTTTGTTGTCCCAATTGTCAAGAACATTGTGCCTATGCCTAATGCCATTACATGCTTTGCAATTTAGTGACAACTTAAAAGTTCACTCTACAATTCATTCTCTGAATACCCAAATTAAACAAACTCTTACCTTCTCTAACACATATATCTCATGAAGAATGGTTAAGGACAAGACTACAACCACATGCCACAAGATTTCATTATATAGGGCATCTTCACATTGGACCACACTTATAACATTTAAAATGTCAACACATCTACAACTATTTGAGGTATACAAATTCACCATTGTGCACCTTCACTTAACGAAATTTTAACCACTTATCTTAAGATAGTCACATTTAATTGGTATTTCTCATTTTCCTACTCATGTAGAAACGAGGCTAAAGGTGACAACTTCACAACTCACAAAATTTAAATTTTTCAACATTCACAAATATTTCCAAATATAAGCCTATGTTCCACCAAGTTTCCAAGACAAGCATAGTAAGGGACAAGGGGATGCATTTTGGGGACAATTTTTTTGAGGCCATTTTAGAGAATGTCAAAAGGGATAGTATTAAAAAATAGGCAACTTTTAACAATATTTAAAAAAAAAATCAAATACTAATATGATAACATTGATAATGCATTCATCATATACATTATAGATATTGTTACCCTTGAGCTTGCAAAGAACTTGAGCAATCAATGTGCCTATCTCCCTTGTCTCAAGATTGTAGTGGTTGACAGAAGCAACAAGTCCTTGGCTTTCTATTAAGATCAAAAAGGAGGCTGCCCCAATAAGACCAAAATATTTTTCGTTATATGTTGCAAACTTGCAATTTTGTGACTACAAAAACAACTAAAACTATTGTTTTTAATGATAAACAAAAAAAAAAACCATCTTGGGACAAAAACACCACCTTCAAAGGTACAAATGGAGCTTGAAATCCTAAATATTGTTTTGCCTGATTTTATCATAAAATACCATGTTATTTTTCTAATTGAAATGGCTGAAAACTACTTTCAACTCTTGCAAAGTCAACACTAATAACATGCAATTGTCATACACCATAAAGAAGCTTGAAAATCTATTATTCTGTAGACCAAAATCCCTCATGAAAGCCTGAGTGATGTCGAGGCCCACAAAAAAATAATAAAATATTTTTAATTCATTTTGGGCCTTTGTTTAAATCAAATGTATGTTATGTCCTTACCCCTATACTATGTATCGGGTTATGAGTAGTCAGCTTGTGGCTACCTTAACTCTTAAGTTATTATCATTATTATATTATTATTTAGTCAGTTAGCTCACCCTAGGGCTTATATAGGGTTATATAAGTCGGCCTGGGTGATATCCTAGGCATAAATAGGTATATATAGGAGGTTGTGAGTCTTATTTGATCATCATGTTGAGTATTGAGTTCTTGTTGAAGACTATTGAAGGTATCCCCCTCAAAGTGGAATAGGAGGTTGCCCCCTTGAAGTGGCATACTATTATCAAGTATTTGTAGCATATTTCATATTATATTCTTCTTGTACAAGTTATTTCATTACAAGTGGTATCATAGCATGATCTTGGCACCATTACGACAAGGCATTTTTTTCAATTTTGGAGGTCATTTGTGGAACCCATATATCCCAAATTTTGGCTAATTTTTGTTTGATTTTTAAAGGGTTTTTCAAGGATGTTTCTAAGAAGCTATAGTCCAGATTTTAGAAGAATTGGACTAGAATTGAGCAAGTTATTACAGAATTAGAGTTTTTTCCCAATTTGTTTGGAAAACACATATCTCCCACATATTAGCAAATTGGTTCCTGATTTTTTGTGGGTTTTTTGAGACATATAATGGGAGGCTACAGTACAATTTCCAGAGAAATTGAAGCAAAAACAATCAATTTATTGGGAAATTAGGGTTTTCTAAAAATTTGCTCTCAAGGCTACAAATTACCTAATTTTTGGGAGACTTTTCTATTGGAGTGCAACCTAGGCCTTGGTAAGTTACAGAAGAAAAAAAATAGAGTATTTTGGCTTTATTTGTGTGATTTATTACAAAACTATCTTTCTAGACCTTCTTTACAACAAAAAGTAGCCACAAAAAAAGAAGAAAAAGATAAAGGAACAAGAAGTAGAGAAAGAGAAAGAGAAAGAGAAAGAGAAAGAGAAAGAGAAAGAGAAAGAGAAAGAGAAAGAGAAAGAGAAAGAGAGAGAGAGAGAGAGAGAAAGAGAAAGAGAAAGAGAAAGAGAAAGAGAAAGAGAAAGAGAAAGAGAAAGAGAAAGAGAAAGAGAAAGAGAAAGAGAAAGAGAAAGAGAAAGAGAAAGAGAAGTAGCAATAAAAGAAGAAGTGGAAGTTAAAAAGAGAAAGAACAAGAAGAGAAAGACAAGAGTATGAACAAGAAGCAATAGTAGAAAAAGAAGTAGTAGTAAAAAAGGAGATGAAGAAGAAAAAGAAAAAAATTAGCATTGAGGACAATACTTTTGTAAAGAGGAGGGAAATGTTATGCCCTTACCCCTATAGTGTGTATCGAGTTACGAGTAGTCGGCTTGTGGCTACCTTAACTCTTAATTAAGTCATATTATCATTATTATATTATTATTTAGTCAGCCAGGTTGCCCTAGGGCTTATATAGGATTATATAAGTCAGCCTGGGCAATATCCTAGGCATAAATAGGTATATATAGGAGGTTGTGAGTCTTATTTGATCATCATGTTGAGTATTGAGTTCTTATTGAAGACTATTGGAGGTATCCCCCTCAAAGTGGATTAGAAAGTTGCCCTCTCGAAGTGGCATACTATTATCAAGCATTTGTAGCATATTTCATATTATATTCTTCTTATGCAAGTTATTTCATTACAAGTGGTATCAGAGCATGATCTTGGCACCGTTATGACAAGGCATTTTTTTCAATTTTGGAGGTCATTTGTGGAACCTATATATCCCAAATTTTGGCTAATTTTTGTTTGATTTTTAAAGGGTTTTTGAAGGACATTTCTAAGAAGCTATAGTCTAGATTTCAAAAGAATTGGACTAGAATTGAGCAAGTTATTACAAAATTAGGGTTTTTTCCCAATTTATTTGGAAAACACATATCTCCCACATATTAGCAAATTGGTTCTTGATTTTTTGCAAGTTTTTTGAGACATAATTGGATGCTACAGTACAATTTTCAAAGAAATTGAAGCAAAAACAATTGATTTATTGGGAAATTAGGGTTTTCTAAAAATTTGCTCTCAAGGCTGCAATTACCTAATTTTTGGGATATTTTTCTATTGGAGTGCGACCTAGGCCTTGGTATATTTTTCTATTCTAAAAAAATTGAGTATTTTGGCTTTATTTGTGTGATTTATTGCAAAATTATCTTTCTAGACCTTTACAACAAAAAGTAGCCACCAAAAAAAAAAGATAAAGGAACAAGAAGTAGAACAAGAAAAAGAGAAAGAGAAAGAATAAGAGTACGAACAAGAGCAAGACGAGTAGGAACAAGAAGAAGAACAAGAAGTAGTAGTAGAAACAACGGAGGTCAAAAAGAGAAAGAGGAAGAACAAGAACAAGAACAAGAAAAAGACGAGTAGGAACAAGAAGCAACAATAGAAAAAGAAATAGTAGTAAAAAAGGAGATGAAGAAAAAGAAAAAAATAGCATTGAGGACAATGCTTTTGTAAAGACGAAGGCAATGTTATGCCCTTACACCTATAGTGTGTATCGAGTTATGAGTAGTCGGCTTGTGGCTACCTTAACTCTTAATTAAGTTGTATTATCATTATTATATTATTATTTAGTTAGTTAGGTCGCCCTAGGGCTTATATAGGGTTATCTAAGTCAGCCTGAGCAATATCCTAGGTATAAATAGGTATATATATAGGAGGTTGTGAGTATTATTTGATCATGATGTTGAGTATTGAGTTCTTATTAAAGATAATTGGAGGTATCCCCCTTGAAGTGGATTAGGAGGTTGCCCCCTCAAAGTGCCATACTATTATCAAGTATTTGCAGCATATTTTATATTATATTCTTCTTGTGCAAGTTACTTCATTACAAGTGGTATCAGAGCATGATCTTGGCACTATTACAACAAGGCATTTTTTTCAATTTTGAAGATCATATTGTGAAACCCATATATCCCAAATTTTGATGAATTTTTATCTAATTTTTAAAGGGTTTTTGAAGGACATTTGTAAGAAGCTACAGTCTAGATTTTAGAAGAATTGGACCAGAATTGAGCAAGTTATTGCAGAATTAGGATTTTTGCCTAATTTATTTACAAAACACATCACATATTAGCGAATTGGTTCCTGATTTTTTAAGAGTTTTTTGAGACATATAATAGGAGGCTACAATACAATTTTCAGAGAAATTGAAGCAAAAACAATCAATTTATTGGGAAATTAGGGTTTTCTAAAAATTTGCTCTCAAGGCTGTAAATTACCTAATTTTTGGGAGATTTTTCTATTGGAGTGCAACCTAGGCCTTGGTAAGTTACAAAAAAAAAATAGAGTATTTTGACTTTATTTGTGACTTATTGCAAAATCATCTTTCTAGACCTTTACAACAAAAAGTAGCCACAACAAAATAAATAAATAAATAAAGGAACAAGAAAAAGAACAAGAGAAAGAACAAGAGTACGAACAAGAGAAAGAGAAGAGTAGGAATAAGAACAAGAAGTAGCAATAGAAGAAGCGAAAGTCAAAAAGAGAAAGAGAAAGAACAAGAACAAGAACAAGAACAAGAGAAAGAGAAAGACAAGAGTAGGAACAAGAAGCAATGGTAGAAAAAGAAGCAGCAATAAAAAAGGAGATGAAAAAAAAATAGCATTGAGGACAATGCTTTTGTAAAGAGGAGCCCCTATCCCTATAGTGTATCAAGTTATGAGTAATCAACTTGTGGCTACCTTAACTCTTAATTAAGTCATAATATCATTATTATATTATTATTTAGTTAGTTAAGTTGCCCTAGGGCTTATATAGGGTTATCTAAGTCAGCCTAGGTGACATCCTAAGCATAAATCGGTATATATAGGAGGTTGTGAGTCTTATTTGATCATCATGTTGAATATTGAGTTCTTATTGAAAACTATTGGAGGTATCCCCCTTGAAGTTGATTAGGAGGTTGCCCCCTCGAAGTGGCATACTATTATCAATTATTTGCAGCATATTTCATATTATATTCTTCTTGTGCAAGTTATTTCATTATAGTGTAACTACAAGAGCTTGATTGGTCATCTCTAAGACAACCATGGGATGTCATCGATGTCCCCAAGTATCCACACAAAGCCGTTGTTTATGAAATGTCAAGGCCAAAAAAAATGATAGGGGACAATGGGTGAACATTTTTTAGGTATCCCTGCATCCCTAAAACATCCTTGGTATAGAAATGTGTCAAAAAATGTTGAGGATGCATCCCCAAGGAACGTAGAATATAAGCTATGTAATCAAAGTTGTGAACTCTTTTCTAACAATCTCAAACTACTAGCTATTAAGAGATCAAGTAGTCCAAAAATCTTTCAAAACCTTACAACTTTCTAAGCATTCTCACCAAAATTTGAAAACTCGGACTCGGCGCTAACTCGGCAGCCCAAAACAGGACTCGAACTCGGGACTCGACAAAGACTAACAAAAAACTCGGCTAAGACTCAACAAAGAAGAAAACCGTAGTTTTACAAAAAAACAAAAATAAATTAATGCAGTTAGAGAACATTAGAGCCTAATTTGATTATCAATTTCTCATAATTCAAATATTACACATGTTATATGATGTTCAAACGCTCAATATTTGAAATTTCACCATTCATACTCAATTTCAAATTTTCAAATGAAAAAGACAAACAAAAAATAAGTTCTAAACATTCATACTAATTGTTTCTAGGCGATGCCAAGAGTCCTAATTTGGGACTCAAGAGTCCAACTCTAGGACTCATGCAAGTCACTCGCCAAGACTCAGGAGTCCTAGCCTCTCCAAGACTCGACCCGGGAGTCCTTGGCGGGTCGACTCAACAAACCCTAGGACTAGCGAGTCCCAAGAGTCTTTTCCAAAACTCGCGGAGTCCTCAAACTATGATTCTAACAAATGTAACCATATCTTCCCTATCTAGAAAATAATGTTAACCACATCATGGATACATTTAAGTTAAGCACGTTTTGATGAATTTTTTATGTAGATTTTATGCCAACAACATGTCACTTCTCTAACCCAATTTCAATTAGAAGTCCAAATGATCCTCCGCGGCATGTTTGAATATACATTATCCATTTGGGGGAGAAAGTCAATAAAATGCATGTCAGTCATGATGCCATATGATAAATTATCTTATGAAGCAGCCTGTAGCAAAATCTAGGCTTGGTATCTTTGTACAGAGTTGCTTTAAGAGATATTTATATAGGCGGAATGTTTGCATCCCCTAAAGGCTTAACATATTTTTGTTTTCGATTACTGTAAATGCACCAAAACATTTCACATGAAGTGGTCATTTTAAGCTATATATTTCACTGGATTGTATGAACAGCTCCATGTTCAATTAAACCAATTATTTGCTGGTTTAGATATAAATTAGTTAGTGATAAATAAAGTTCTAACTTTACCTTACCTCAAGTGACCACCATCTTAAACCCAAAAATGAATCTCGCATGGTACATCATGTTGGTATACACTCCAAGCTTTGGCATATACTACACCTTGGTTCAAATATTATAACACTTTATTGTAAAGCCAATCCCTCAGGTGAACACCATCTTAACTAAATCACAAATCTACAAGGCTTATACACTGCACATATCTAAAAATTCTACAAAGCTTTCCTACCCAGCAAAGGCAGAAACTTTATAAATACCTGCTTACAAGCAGGTTACTAATGTTTCCTATGGATGTAAATCTCAAGCCTGCAAGTAAGATCATTCTTTGTTTACCCACCTTTAACTGCAACTGGCCTTATGTTAAACTGGTTATCACCATTATTAATTCAAAACATATGACAATCTAGTCAATCCATGAGGCACCCACCACCTTGGCTAGGAATGCCAATGTATCAGCACCCCTATCAATCTGCAAAACAATCAAAGTTCAATGCACTCAGTACAGAATCATCTTTACAACCATATCTATAACACAAATCGGGTGTGTCTTGCCAATTGTCTACAGCATATAACTTCAGAGCAGAGTTTCATGTTTCAAACTTAATCAATTAAAGTTATATCAGCAAACTCCTTTTAGCCAATTAACCACTCCCCTAAACTGACCCACTAAAATCAGTTAACTCGGTAAGATTTAGTAAAACCCACTTAGAATCAAAGCCACAATGCAATTCAAGTAATTAGAGAAAAACCTTACCACTTTTTGGGTTGGCACTCCTGCGCCATGACCAGCTTTTGTTTCAATTCGGCCAATAATTGGATTAGTTTGTGGACTATGCTCTACACTTTTGCATAAAACATATTGCATTGTCTGTAACAACTCAACAGAGTACAGAATTCATAATTAAATAATTATCCCTCAAAACATAATAACCATTTCCACTCAATAGTGACGAAAAAAAAAATCTAAACTTAAATCCCACTGTATTAGACCCTACATTATTTGAATTCAACTACCTTTAATGCAAGGAAAATCCATGAATTGGCAGAGACAAAAAAAACAGGAATTGTCATGAAACCTGGACATTCTTTCTAATGACTGTAAAAGGAAAAAGGATAACTAAGCTAAATTTACATCCAATAATGATTTTCAAGTATGTTGTACTCATCCAAAACTCAATGTCGGTACTAATTGATACCTGTTTTCGTCTTTGATTTATCAATGATTTGTTTGTCAAATCTAGTTTGTAATAGTTGTTTCCCATCAAGTGGCAAAGTTGTCATGTCAAAGTCCAGTATTTCTACTAACAAATTCCTGCAGATTGCTGAGGGTTGCATTTATTCCAAGATCAAAGATGATTGAGCACCTGACCGATGGTGATAATGACTTGGAAGTTGAAAAAAATACATAGGAAAATAAAGAGACAGTAATGAAGTGATGTTCCATCAAATGAAACCGTGCCTTACTCTGATTAATATTTGAGTGGTCAGCACCCACTTGAAGTATATAAAAATCATCAGAGATTAGCACATACTTGAGGTGACATTGCAAGAATAGAATTGCACCTGAACATAAAAGGAAAATTTAGGAGTTTTGGAAGTGATCAGTGAGGTGTATATTCTTAGTCATCTGGTCAGTAGAAGTGCATAAATCAGCTTCTTATAACAGGAGATTGCATCTCGTCGGCAAAGGAAAGTGCTGATTTGATCAATGAGCCATGCCAAAAGAACAAAATAAAGTTGGGACATATGTTTGGTAATATAATCGGGAAGAAGTCAAGTCAGTTTGTCATGACATTGCAGTTCTATGAACCATGTCCAAAGGAAGCATTGTCTGATCAGCAGAGGGAGCCACATCAAAGGAAAAGGCAAAATGGTTTGTTCAAGTAAATTGCTCTGCAAAGAGGAGTCTATTCATATAGGAATCAAAGTCGAGGAAAAAGACAAAGAGACCTTTTTAATAGTGAATCAAACGACAGAACAAGACAAAAATATTGTCAAGTCAGCTCATAAAGTGATGATTTGCTTAAGGGATTTGCACCTAAGGAGAAGACAAGAGTGGGTGCAATTTGTAGAAAGCCTTGTTAGCATATGAAGTTTGGCAATGACTAAGGGAAATCGCACCGAAGTTTAGAAAGTGCGCTTTTTGTAATAGTTTACCATTTCCTGAAGATGGCAGTCAATGATATAAAGGTCAAACCTATGAGAAAACACATTTTGTTTTTACAAATCAATAAAAAGTCTAAAAATCACACCTTAGACAAAAGAAGTGATTTGGCAAAAGAAAAGTGATGATCAATCAAATTGAATCATGCCTCCTTTTTAAATTTCATAGTCATTCTACAATGCAAGGCCACCACTTTAAAAAGAAAGCATTGACCATTCTAATTTCTGTGTTTCTGAAGACAAGTCAGCATGGATGCCTGTTTTTAGTCTTTGAAAATACTAAAAATAATATGGAGGTGTTGCTATTTCAAGCTGGGTCAGCTAGTTTAGAAGTAGAAGACAGACTTAAACATGCCTACACATTTATTAATGGAAGCCATTAGTTTAATTAGAGATCACATTGATTAGATTTTAATTTTAGAGGACAAGATAATTTGGAATAAAGTTTGCATTCATGAAATCAAGTTAATCTTGGGGTAGCCACGAAGTTTCCTAACGGGGAGGTGGGAGGATAGGGGGATGGAGTTTGGGGACAGGGGGACAGGGGGACCAACGGTCTATGTTTGGGGATGGCAGGGGGATGGTGCCACAAGGGTGATAAGGCAGAAGGGGGTGGTGCAAATACATATAGTACATGAAAAAATTGCTATAAAAAGATGTATAAGGAATAAGTATAAGAATTGCAAATGAAACTTTGGCATACTAGGTAAAATTTAAACTAATAAACATTAAAAACATGGCAATGATTGCATTGAACATTAACAATGGTGGGTGGAGGTTTGGGGGCAAATCAAGAATAAGTGTAAGAATTGCAAATGAGACTTTGGCATACTAAGTAAAGTTTAAACTAATAAACATTAAAAACATGGCAATGATTGCATTGAACATTAACAATGATGGGTGAAGGTTTGGGGTAAGGGGTAGTGCCCCTTTTGAGGGTTTGGGGACAAAGTCCCCAACAGGGTCAAGGAGCAATGCCCCTTGCGGTGCTCTAGGAGCAACACCCCTTGAATGTCTCAAGGACGTCCCGGAGTCCCCAAACCAAGGGGCATCCGAAAATGTTCCCAAGACTTGAGCAATGGTGGTGGGACAGCAAGGGGACGTCCCCTCCAAGTCCCCAAGTCCCAAGAGCATCCCCGTACCAAAAACATGGGGATTTTGGGGGGGATGCGTCCTTGTGGAACACTAAAGTTTAATTAATTTCCTTCATTTATTTTCATGGAATTGCTTTATCAATAGTATAAATAAGTTTATCTGCACTTAGATATCTAATAGTAATTCTCAAGCCTGCATATTACTAAAATTGTTATACACTGAATTAAGTTTTTGATGTTCAATTGTTTTTGTGTGAAGCACAATTTGATATTTCTTATAAGCTTTGTATTATAAATTGTCAGAGGAAGTATTGCAAATTTGTATGTAATTCTTTGATGCTTAATGTTTGTGTGTTTTCCCAATTCAATCTTGTTTAACTTATGGTTTTTGATCTCTGCACTAAATTGAGAATCATAAGCATCACTTAATTGTAATCGATTATTTTCTATAGTAAATTGATTCATAAACAAAAAATCTCTTATCTAGTGCAAAAGAGCTGAATTGGGTGGTGTCCTAGACTAAGAAACAAAAAGATAGGTCTTAATTTTCATTTGTTTGTATTACATACTCCAAGTCTTTAAATTCTAAGTCAAAGGGAGCTTCCCCTATGAAATTACCTTTTTAAAAGATTTCTAACAATTCTTCAGGAATCTTTCCTCTTCTGACAATTCAAAAGTTTTGTTTTATTTTTGGTTTCAATTGTAAAATTTAAATAGATAAATGCATTCAGCAATGAATAAAATATCACAAGATATTATGGAAGTATTACCAAAATGATATTTAATTAATTTCAAATTAATTAAGGCCCCACGATTTCCCCTTGGGCTGTTGCGATTGCTTTTTCCAAACTCCCACACAGCTTCTGTCAACTTCCACGCAAACTCTTCAAAACAGTGCAATTCCCTTTGTTTAACAAAATTTGTCTTTCAATGTAGGATGGCCAAGTGTCTTTCGATATTTGGTGTTGCGACTTCCTTAAAGAATTTGATCGCTACCTTTAATTCGTGACGCTTAGCTCCACTATGTAGCGGTTTACTTTTTGAAGAATTTCTTGAGATTGTAGAGGTGGCAGTTGATTTCACTTGTTGCAACTCCTTTTTGACTGGAAAGACTGTTGCACTGCCAACACTTTTCATCCACGCCACCCTCCAATAGGGTGTGATCCCCTTAATACTCCCGTACAATATTCTAATAATGGTGTGATGCTTGTCTTTTTTATTTTAATTATTAACAAGTGATGGAGTGACTAGATTGGGGCCTCCAATTTGTTCTCCAACACATCATCTTTTTCAATAATTTGCACGCCCCATACAAATGGTACAGCCCTCTTCTGCAACCAAAACTGGTATGGTTGGGTTTGTTTTTTCTTGTGACAAACAAATAAAATATGATTTCTGATTTATTCTAAAATAACAGTGCCTAGAAAAATAAATAAAAATATATTTTTTGTATTTTCAAATTTGTTGGCACCTGTACTAACTTGTAATTCCCTATAAGCACAAATTTGGCCTCTTTCTGAAGCCAATGATAAGAACTGAAAGGTTTGTCTTCCGATTCCGATTCCAATGCTTGGATAAACCATGAGGGGTTTTGTCCTCAAGGTAAAAGCTGAACAAAAGCTCAAAGCTCTCCAATATGAGGGGATTTTTTAAATTGATGAAGAATAGAATCAATGGCTTTTTTTAATAATTACTTTTTAACAGTGTTACCAGGAGACACATCTCCTCCCCCCTAAGACACGTCTCAACTACAGAGTCTCTAGTACTTGAGACATCTCAGGAAACACCTCTCACCACTAGCAAACTTTTGTCAGCATCTCCCAAGTCTCCTAGCATCTCCCGCATGCTTTTTACTAGTCACATAAAAATAAAAGTCAAAACATTAAAACTTAAGCAGCAAAAACATAAAGGCCGTGATTGAAGAGATTGCATTCACGTCTGAGTGAGGAGGGCGATACAAAAGTGGAGTCAACTATTTCCAAGCAAAATATTTTCTTGTTTCCAGCTGCGCCAAATCTCCAGCTGCTGCCAGGTTAGTCTGAGCATTTTGCCATTTTCACAAAGGTCTGAGCATTTAAATTAAATACACAGAACTACAATAACATTTCCCACGATGGTTGTAGTGTTAGCATAGGTCACGATTTTGAGATTTTCATTTCCCCAAAGGTTGTGACCAATATTATCAGACAATAATATTTCCCACAATGGCTCAGGCTGTAGTATTATAATTTATGATATTGTTGCTTGGGGCTAACGCCTAATATTGGTCTTCTAATGCCTGCGATAGGTAAACACTAACAAAGAGTCAACAAACAGATGGGCCAAGGTCTTGTTGACTCTCTGTACTATATTTTCTTTAAACAAATATTAGTCAAAGACTCAAAGCTTTGTGGTTTTTTTTTTAACAAATATTAGGTCTTTATTGAACAAATATTGGTCAAAGTTGAGTGTATTTTTTTTAATAAAAATCAAAAATTTAAATTACACTTACAGTGATTACTGATTACATTCTATATAGTTTGCAGTCTACAATTAAAAAAGAAAGCTAAAATTGATACGACTATCTAATATGCTGCTAATAATTTTTATTTTTTTGTGTAGAATGTCAAGTGGGGGAAAACAAGGCTTGTATCTATTGTGGAAGTATTGTGATCATGTTCTGAGGCCGAAGGGTTCAGGTGGAACAGCCACAATCACATGTAAATTATGTGAAATGTCATGGCAAGGTACTTACACGAGGGTGAGGGCTCATTTCCTTAACATACCTGGAAAAGGTGTTGATCTTTTATCCAAATGAGGTACAATGATATGAGGCTGCGAGGGATCAAGAAAGAATTGATGGGAAAGTTTCTAACTTGAGCTCTCATGCTTCAACCACAGGGGCAATTGCTGCAATTCAAAATCAAAATAGAGAGGTAGATGTGGATGTGTCTTCTAGAGAGGTACTAGCAGAAAGTTCTCACAAGAGACCACACATTGGTAGCTCAAACCCCATTGGAAGATTATTTGATGTGCAAGGTCGAGAAACAATTGATGCAGCGATTGCACGCTTCTTTTATGCAAATAGAATACCATTTAATGTTGCTCGCTCACCTTTCTATGGAGAGATGGTCCAAGCTATCACTAATGCATTAGTTGGGTATAAACCACCTATGTATGAAAAGCTTTGCACTACTCTAATTGATAAAGAAAAAATTCAATTAAAGCAACAAACTACACCAATGAAGAGAGTGTGGGCTACAGAAGGATGCAGTATTGTGATGGATGGGTGGACAGATACTAGAAATCGTCCACTACTTAATATCATGGTAACATGCAGCAAAGAGTCTCATTTTTTGAAGGCAATAGATTGTTTAGGGCAAGAAAAAAATGCAGAGTTTCTCTTTAACCAGCTATGTGATGGCATTGAGGAGGTGGGGTCATCACATCTAGTCCGGACTCCAAATTGTTACAAAAGTTGCCCCTGTTTGTAAAGCAGCAAGCATGTTGGTGCAAAAAAAGTACAAACATATATTTTGGACACCATGTTGTGTGCATGCATTGAATAATGCACTCAAAGATATTGGCAAGTTTCAGTGGATTTCAGCTCTCATACAAAAGGGCAGAAAAATATAGATGTTCATATGTAACCATCACCAAACACAAGCCATTTATCGAAAATTTTCCAAACCAGCTGATACACAGTTTGCATCTTATTTATTCTTCTTGACCATCTTTGTGAAATGAAAGGAGCTTTGTGTTCCACAGTAGTTAGTGTTGCATGGGCAGCTTGGAGGCAATCTACATCAAATGATGCAATTGAGGTGAGAGGTATGGTCCTTGATGATCATTTTTGGGCTGATGTTAAATTTGTTGTGGACTTTATTAAACCCATATATGAGGTGATCAAATTTGCAAATTCAGACAAGCCATGTTTGGGAGAAATTTATGAAAAAATAGATAACATGTGCAAAAGAATTAAGAAAATAACAGATGCAAAAGATCTTTCTCTATATCCTTTGATAGAAGAAAAGTTACGTGGAAGACGGAATAAACTTAACACACCCCTTCATTGTGCTGCCTATGCCTTAAATCCTAAATCGCATAATATACAAGTGACCAATAAGAGGGCTTCATATGAGGATAGAGAGGTAATGAAGGGATTTTGGGCTGCGATAAAAAAGATTTATGGCCAAGGTGAGGAAGCTTCAATTATGAGGAGTCAATGGAATAAGTTTTCATGTGGGCATGGCGATTTTTCTTCCGTGGAAGCTTTATACAATATGCAAGCAAAGAAAGACCCTATGGAGTGGTGGTGGAACCATGGAGGTGAAACCCCTGAATTGCAATCATTTGCAATAAGATTACTCTCACAAGTAGCCAGCTCTTCATCTTGTGAGAGAAATTGGAGTACGTATGGTTTTATTCATTCAATAAAGAGGAACCAATTAGGGTCAAAGAAAGCAGAGAACTTGGTGTACATTCATAGCTCACTTTGTCTTCTCTCTCATGTAGATCCTAGGTACAAGGAGGGTCCTTTAGCAAAATGGGACCAAATTTCACTTGATGGAGAAGTTGCAACCATAGTGGATGAAGTGGTTGGAGTAGATGGCCTTAGTGATTTACCCCTAGTTCTACTACCAGCAAAGCAACGTGAGTTTGAGAATGACGAGTATTTGGAGAGCATCATAGCTGAGGACCTTGACATGGATGATCATGATGTGGTGTAGATGATAGATTTCTGATTTTTGTTTTTTGTTTGTGTATCGGCCTATCAAACTATCAATATTTCTAAATTTCAATATGTAATTGAATATTAAATATCAAATATGTAATGTCAAATGTGAACTATGATTATGAAGTATGAACTCTTTGACTCTTGACACAATGACATTTGTGTATTTAAACTTAATGTTCATTGTTAAACTTCACTACTACTCTTGTTTTGAAAGTTCAATGTCATCATATTTTCTATAAATTATTAATTTATTAATTTATTAATTTTTATTTTTTATTTATATTAAGAAAAAAATATGGCATCTCCATGTACCCCGTCTCCTATTTTCAAAAAAAGTCGTACCAGTATTAGTACCAATCTCTTGTACCAGTACCAATACCAATCTCCCGGCAACCTTGCTTTTTAAACATTTTTCCATCCAACCCTAAATGTAATTAAAAATTACTTTTTATTTGAATATTCATCTTTTTCCTTTGAATTCCATAATTACCTTTTTAAATAGTTAAATATAAGATCATTTAATTTTCCAATTTTTGACAACCTAAATATTTAACTATTTAATACCTACCTTAATTATTCTCCAGGGACAGCCACCAAATTTATGAAAAATATTAAAAAAACCCAATCATGAATTTTGACCACACCACCAATACCTTAAGTGCATACGAAATTAGTCTCTATGAAGATTGGTGTTCTCCCATGATGACAGACTTCTCCAAGAAGTGTGGAGTATTCCCAAAATGTCAAGTATGTACCAAAAAAGTGTCATTGTACTCATCTTGGCTCCAAAAATTCTCTGCCACTATCAAATTACACTTTCAATAAAGTTTGAGCTCTCCAAGAAATTTGGAGTTTCCAAAAATGTTGGAATGGTCCGAAAAAGGGACATTACAAGTCCTCCCTTCTCAAAATTGTTTGTCCTCAAGCAGTGTGAACTCAATCCTCCAACTCTTCCCAACTGACACCTTCTGCAAATACAAAGATCCCAAATCAATCTCAAGAACTCTTCACTACAGTTTCGCTACACCAATCTAGCATAACAAGAAGTTGTAAATTTGTCAAGCCATCTGCTCCAAAATATACTATCAGACCCGTATAGATTTATACCAATTATAAGAAATGAAAGCGAATCAAAATCAATATAAAAAGAGAAAATTGCTATGATCCTATCTAGCAAACTGCAATCCCTAAATGGAGGATAGCTCTTTGTGCTAGAAAACAAATGTTCCAATGATATATCTAGGTCCCATATTCGTATGCGTGGACATTTTTGAATTCTTTCACCCTTCTTTTGATGATAAATTTGTGTAGTGTGGAAGGACTGTAATGATTCCAAACTTCTACAAACATCATTGCTTTCATGCCTTGAACTATAACCCAACAAATAATCAAATGGCTTACCTTCAACTACTAGTTTGAAAATTTTAGTGAGCTCAAAACCATCATTACTGTCTGGTGAGGCACATTTCTCCTATGCATACCTCTCAACAAGGTTATCCAAGAGCTCCACTTCAAAAAGTGGGTTATCATGAAATATCTTTGTATCCAACTCAAACAGTGGGTTATATAAAAAAGATTGTAAATTATTTATATCTTCTTGTTTCAACCAATCTTCTTGCTAACCCAACTCTATTGATGTTATTGCAGCTTCGGGCTTCATACTTATTTATTTGTGATTATTTAATGGCAACATATCTCTAAGATGGCCGACCTCCTTTATAATTATTATTTATTATTTATAATTATTTTTATGGTGGCCAACCTTGTCCTTGAAAAGGTGCGACCCCTCTAAGCAACATGTATATATAGGTCACTTTCTCTCATTTGTGTATCAAGCAAGTTCGCTCTCCTTCTCAAGTGCAGATCCTTCTATCTAGTGCGAATTTCTTCTAAGGCAGATTGTGAGTCCATTCAAGTGCAGATTGAAGGGAAGACTATTAGTTTGTTTTACAGTCATTGTTGGTGCTGATTATTGGCCTTGTGTGTGGCCTCATTGTAAAGAGACTTGTTGCCATTACTTATATATATAAGAGATATATTTGTTGCCAGGTTTTTCTCCCTTAAGAGGAGGGTTTTCCTAGGGTATCTGCTGTGTTATTGTGTCAGTTTTGAATTAATTTTCTGTGCATTAAATCTGCTCATAAAATCAACATGGTATCAGAGCGGGTTCGAAGAAAGATCTGATCAGATATGGAAGAAATCTATCGAAGCAATGAGGTATTAATACTTGAAGCAAGTTACGTATCAGGAGGACTCGAGACAGTTCTGCATCCTCATGGCGAACAACATAAAGGTGTACAACTCTTGGCAAGACTACATCAAATCAATGTGTCAGTGTTCTCGATCTATAGATTAATATTTGTAGAAATAAGTCAAGCGGCAAAAGAGATGGAATTCATTCAAGAATCGACCTTCCCTGCTAAGGACTACATTCCATCATGGGTAAGAGATTTAATACCTATTGCTGATCTTGATGAAAGGCAGTAAGTTGAACATAGACTTGGCTTCGAGCTCCTTTTCCACCATCTATGTCAATCCGCAAGCTATAATTTGTGACCTAAATCTGTGAGTGATTGTCTTCTTCATCAAAGTGTTTGTGCAATCATTCTCATGTTGAAGTCGTCGTTGAATGTTGAAAAGTATCTAGTCAAAGGAGCAGTTTTGGAAGCCGATGATCATTTGAAAAAGGTGGACAAAAGGAGATTATGCATCAGGTTATGACGGAGCCTCAAGTTCATACCACCTTCGTGGATCTTTGAGTGTGCGATTGAGCTTCAGCTGAGAAAGAATTAAAAGGCGATTTCATGTCTATTTGGAAATCTAGAGTTTAAAGTATTGGTCCTTGTTTGTGCGGTAATTTCTTTAGCACCAACTGGAGGATTGTCAACTAACAGGAATCCTAGTAATTTCGTGATCAGAAATTCTATCTAGGTTTCAATCTGTTGTCATTGCATTGTCATGATCTAGGACATATGGGTGTCTGGATCTTCTAGGAGCACAGAATAAAATCTCCAAATACTAATTTCGTACCTTTCAGCATTCGTTGGTTGATAACCATGAGTCTGTGTATCAAAGATAAATGCTTGCTCTAATGATGGTGATGTCACTAAACGCTCATCTCTGGGAATTTTATCGTAGCCGTCTAGTTTATGAATGTGAGGGACGTCACATAATCTTGTAACGCTATTTGTGCCTCCTATGTTGATGATGCGCTGAGGTTTAGCTGAGTGCATCGATAAATTTGAACGGTCAAAGACCATGTTCAAATTTAAACTGTTCAAGCTGTGAACCTGTAGAGGAATATTGTGGACTGATTTGAGCGCAAGAGTAGCGAATCATCTTAAGTCCAATTATTAGCATTCATCAGAATATCTAAAGAGATAAGTATTTTTTTCTATTCTTCTGAAATCTAGGGTAAAATTTCAGTCTACTATTTGTTTACTTGAATCATGTGTGATAGTGATCTCTAGCATAAGTTCCCTTGGAGATGTCATTCATTCATTGCATTTCATTGTGAAGATCTTTGAGATGAAAAGTGAAATGCAATTCCTTTGTAATTGGATGGTCACATCTTTCTCCATGTTCATGGATTGCGATGGTGCCTTGAGAAGGCTAGTCCCATATTGAACATGTTGGCTGCATAATGCATTCAAGAAATTTGTAGTTGTGCAGATTGTCTCTTCTTGTGTTGGGCTTAGCACTCTCGAGAGGAGTAAAAGATGGAAGAAAGAGTTAAATAAAGATAAGTTTCGTTATCCCTTCATTTTGATCTTTTGATGTATTTCTCTTATAGGTTGATTTATTTATTTATGTTTTTAATATTGTTCATAAATTATTATGTATTTCATGCTATAACTTAAAATAGTAAACCTTGTATGATTCTAGCCTTGATATTTCCTTGGATAATTATAAACTGTTAGTAATCTCTCTTTAAATTGCTTCCAAGATGAATCTAGGAGCTAGAAGGTGATGAGAGATTGTTTAGTGATGAAAAGCTTGAGGCATCTTGTGAGGAAGTCATGCCGACCAAAGAAATGATCAAGCGTGAAGTCACAACTTGCAGCCATGAAGACTAAGTTGGTGGCTAGAGGGACTTCACTTCTAGAAGACTTCTTTGCAATCTCTAAAGCAAGGATCAAGAGGGAGCTTTGTAAATCACTGAGAAGAAGTGAAGATTACAGTATTGCAAGGCTAGGTGCTAAACCCTTAGAGGATCCCTTCAGTTGTTGAGATCAAAATTGCTCAAAACTGTCATCTGGATTTGTCATTGGTAGCTCCGCAAACCTATTCAAAATAGAGTGATCTACAATGAGGTCGAGGAGGTCAACCCTGAACTCTCTACAGTACCAGAGGTGTGCATTGGAAAACATTTATCAAAGGCAAGCGTTGCAGGCAATCTTGGACGATGAGGTCAGAAGGTTGATGCAAGTACTTAAAGATTCAGAGGGAGCCTACTATTGATATTTTGAAGAGATTTGGTGTGATGGATTGCAAATCCATGTCTACACCTATGGGAACCAACTTGCACAAGTTGAAGGAGGCTACAGCTAGTTCAAACCTGGTGGATCCCACGATGTACAGGTAGTCGATTGGATCCTTGATGTATCTAGTTAACACTAGACCTGAAATCTGCTATGCAATAAGTGCACTTAGTCAGTTCATGTGTGAACCAAGGCAGGTACATCTTGTTGCAGCGAAACATGTCCTGAGATACTTGCGTGGGACAGTTGGATATGGGCTGAGATATTCTTCAGGTGTGATCCTGGAGCTGCATGGTTATACAAATTATGTTTCAGCAAGTTGTGTTGTTGATCAGAAGAGCACCTCTAGATGTTATTTCAGTTTGGGGTCTACGACGATCTCCTGATGTAGCAGGAAGCAGTCTTCAGTGGCACTGAGTACCGCAGAGGTCATGTACATTGCAGCATGTGTGGCAGTTTGAGAAGCAGTGTGGCTTCGGAAGCTCCTTGCAAGATTGGTTGGACAATCGTTGGAGCCGACTGTCATCCATTGTGTTAATTAAGCTATGTGGAGCCTTCTGTCAATACAGTGTTTTATGACAGAACTAAACATGTTATTGAGGAAAGCATTTCAGTTGAGGTATATCAGCACTGATGAGCAGACGGCAGACATTCTCACCAAGCCTCTCTCCAAGATAAAGTTTGTGTACTTTCGAGATAAGCTTGGTATGGTGGAGAATACAGCCTTAACTGAGAAGGAGTCTCAATATCAGTGATCCTCTTTAGAGTTCTTCTCTGTGAGAGAAGTTCGAGGTGAAATCCCTTGATTAATGAGTTCTTCTCTGTGAGAGAAGTTCGAAGTGAAATCCCTTGATTAATGAGTTCTTCTCTGTAAGAGAAGTTTGAGGTGAAATCCCTTGATTCCACCCTCTGGGAGAGCCATGGTGGATGTCATGTGTGTGACTCCATGACAGCATCACGTGAGAGAATCTATGATGATTCCTCTTGTACTTGTGTTTTCACCCTCTGGGAGAGCCATGGTGAAAGTCATGTTGAGGTGACAACATCACGCAAGTGATGAACACTTGTACATACCACACATGGTTGTAGCCATTATGGTTGATATCACGATGAGGTGATATCTGGTATCACAATGAGGTGATATCGTTTCTTTTCCACATATGATTGTAGCCATTGTGGTTGGCATCACGATGAGGTGATGTGTCTTGTGCAGCAGGAAGTATTCCTCCCTAGCTGAGAGGGAGTGTTGATGTTATTGCAGCTTCAAGCTTCATACTTATTTATTTGTGATTATTTAATGGCAACATATCTCTAAGATGGCCGACCTCCTTTGTAATTATTATTTATTATTTGCAATTATTTTTATGGTGGCCAACCTTGTCCTTGAAAAGGTGCAACCCCTCTAAGCAACATGTATATATAGGTGGTCACTTTCTCTCATTTGTGTATCAAGCAATTTCGCTCTCCTTCTCAAGTGCGAAATATATCAAGTGCAAACCCTTCTATCTAGTGCGAATTTCTTCTAAGGCAGATTGTGAGTCCATTCAAGTGCAGATTGAAGGGCAGACTATTAGTTTGTTTTACAGTCATTGCTGGTGCTGATTATTGGCCTTGTGTGTGGCCTCATTGTAAAGAGACTTGTTGCCATTACTTATATATATAAGAGATATATTTGTTGTTGGGTTTTTCTCCCTCAAGAGGAGGGTTTTCCCAGGGTATCTGCTGTGTTATTGTGTCTGTTTTGAATTAATTTTCTGTGCATTAAATCTGATCATAAAATCAACAAACTCTGTATAAGTAATTTTTTATTTCTCTGGAAGATGCTCTAATACAAAACCTTTTTGAAGCCAATCAAACTCATCAATTACCTGCTTGTCCAAAATAAACTAACTATCCACATGATAAGATCTCTTATCATTGGATGTAGATGTATCTCCCATATATCAATGAGCTTCCACTCTACTTTTCCCTTATGAAAAACTCTCTCCATTTCCTTAGCTATAATTGAAGTAGGAACTCCATTGGTCATACTACAAAGCATAACCTCTTTACCCTCATGTTGGAATTTGAGCTCTATAGTTTTGTAATTTTGTGTAAATTCCCCGAGGGAATGAATCCATTGCACCCTAAAAACCAAATTTGTTTCACCCATGCCTACTACATAGAAATCATCAATAATTTTATGGTTACCAAGAGTAATGTTCAATCCTTTGACCCTCTTGGCGCATGTTATTGTAAATCCATTTACCATAGTAATGCTAAATCCTTAAAAGTCCTCTATTTGTAGCCCTCTTTGTGTTATCAAGCTCTCATTGATGAAGTTGTGAGTTGCTTCACTATCCATCAATATTGTCACATTCTTTTCAACACTCCATGGACTCTAAATAATTGACACCAAGGTGCACCTAAGCATAGCAAGGGTACTTCTGGAAATCTTCTCCCTTTCAATAACTTTTGTTTTTGCTTCTTCTTCTCCTAATTCTTCATGTTCTTCCACTTCTTCCTCATCCTCAGAAAATGCCTCAATATAATGGACATGTCCTTTTGCAAGACACATATGGCTTGGTTCCCAAGGCTCTTTGCATGTGAAGCAAAGTTTCTTTCTTCAAAGTTCATTCCTTGTTTCAATTTCCTTGGTGATGTTAAGGAATTCTTTATTTTGATGGCCCTGCTGAAATGGCTTATTTTGCTGCCCAAAATAAGTTGATATTGGCTGCCCACAATTATCTATCATTGTCTTCCCATATGGAACAGATTTGGACTGTCCATAGGGTGTTGATCTTTGCTGTCCTAAGGTGTAAATATTCCCATGGTGGCTGAAGTTTCAAGATCCATAGCCTTTTTAATGGCTTCCTGTAGAGAGGTGGGGTTGAATGCTTTCACTAAACCTCTAAGATGTTCAATTAAGCCTTCCACGAACAACACAAGTCTCCTTTCTAGCACATCCACTACCATAACTAGAAGCTTCTGAAAATCAACAACATAAGCCTCAACTGTATGGGTTTGTTTGAGTTGAGCTAATTCATGAAAAAATGAATTTCCGGATCAACACTATTAAATCTCTCAATCAACCTGCTACTGAACTCAACATATGTGTGTATGATTGTGTCATTGAGTGATCAATCTATACCACCACTCATGTGCTACACCGTCAAGGTGAAGGGGGGCAAATTCGATGGCTTCATCCTCCATAGGTCTCAATTATAGAAAAAAAGTGTCCAATTTTTGTATCCAAGAACATGTTGTACAGCTTTGGATCCATCATATGTAGGAAGTGTTAATTTCCCCTATGCATGTTGGAGATCCCTTGGATTTGTTTGTGTCCTTATTTCAGCTCTTTGACCACCCTTGTTTTTCTTCAAACCCATAAAATTAGTGAGATATTGCCTCCCTAATTTCATCTGGTAGGAACCTATATTCCTCATAACTGGTTGCTATGTCATCTACTATAGATATTTAAATATTTGGATCAACAACTACTTCCCTCTGGATGAAATTGGGTTGGACAGGTCTTGCAGCAAAACCAACTATTGTCCTTTGAGTGTTTTGGTGAACGTTTGTCCCTAACGAACTGCCTTCCCCATAGTGTGACCTCAATATATTATTATTCTGCATTGTAGAGACCAACTCTGCCATCATATCAACTAACCATTCTTATCCTTGAACAAGTCTCTCAAATCGAGCATCACCTGTGTCCCTATTATTATGACCCCTTGCTTCTTTGTTTTTTTTTTTGAGAATTTTTGTGCCCTACTGCTCTGTGATAATTTCCAGCTGATCCAGATCCTTTCTCCTTTCCCTTTAGTAATGTCTCAATTCCCTGTCACTTTTGTGCATGAAATTGACTTTGATTTTTTATTTTTTAAAATTGTTTCCCCGTAGCTGACAAGAAATTGGCTTTGATACCATTGAAATATCTTCTTTTTTTAATTTCCAACAATTCTTCAAGAATCTTTTTTTTTCTTACAATTCAATTTCTTTTGTTTCATCTTTTGTCTCAATTGCAAAATTTAAAAAGTTAGTATTCTATTATTTTTTATTTGATTTTCCTTTTCTCTTTGTCTTTCCTTCTTCATTTATTTATTTCATTTTATTTTTACTCCTTTTAATTTTTTAATTTTTTAATTTTTGTTTTTAGTCTTTCTTTTCTTTTATATTCATATGTGCTTGTTTTTGTCTTTAATTTCCTCTTCCTTCTTTTAATGTTTTTATTTTCCTTAATTGTTTAATTGTCCTATATTTACTTATATGTTCTTTAATCTTTGTTATTCCTTTCCTTTTTCACATTTATATAATTTTGCATATATTTATATTTAATTTTTTTAATTTTATTGCTTTTCTCTATCTTTTTATTGTTTTAATTCTAGATTTTTTAATATTATTGACTTTTTAGTATATTGTTTCTCAGTTTTGTTTATCTTTAATTTTGATTTAAACTTATTTCTTTTACTTTTTGTAATTTTAATTTTATAGTTTTCAATCCTTCTTTATTCTTTTTTAGCTTAGCTTTATTTTTTACTTATTCTTATTTTCAATTTTTTGTTTATTCCTTTCATCTTCCCCTTCTTTTTTATTTGTATATAGGCTTAATATCTTTATTCATACTTTATTTTTATATTTTTATTTTTATTTTATACTATATATATATATATATATATATATATATATATATCATACTTTTTTATTTGTTATTTTTAGTTTTTTCTTTCCAAACTTATTATAGATTTTGGTTGGTTTTTTGTTATAGTAGTCTTTCTATTTACTATTCCTCTCTTTTTTGGTTTAACTTTAATTTTGTCACAATCTTATTATTCCTTTTACATTTTGTAGTATTTTTATAGTTTATTTTCCTTTTTATTCTTTTCAATTTAGCTTTATTATTTTACTTATTATATTTTTATTTTTTGGACAAAAGGCTAATAGCCTGTATATTATATTAATAATAATAGTAAGTAATTACAAAAGTGCCCAAGAGGGCCTAGTTTATGCTTTTGATCCAGCTGGAAGATTTACATGATAATATTTCCTACTGCCCAGCTACCAAACAGTATTACCTATTGAGGACTACCACCAACTTTGGGTATGAAGTTACTTGTACATTGTTGGCAACTTTCCTCTAGCTTTGTTTTGGGGGTTGGGCATCGCTCTTCCTTCTTACCATTTGCATACTTTTCATTTGGTAAAGCTTAAGGTGGAACCTCGAACAAAGAAGCCCAAAAGGTGGAACCCCAAACAGAGAAGCCCGATGCCCGATCTCCAAAAGCCCGAACTTCGAAACTCCGAACTGAGAAGCCCGGAAGGTGGAACCCCGAACAAAGAAGCCCGATGCCCGATCTCCAAAAGCTTGAATTGAGAACCCGAAAGGTGGAACCCCGAATAGAGAAGTCTGATGCCCGATCTTCAAAAGCCCAAACTCCAAAACTCCAAATAGAGAAGCCCGAAAGGTGGAACCCCGAACAGAGAAGCCCAATGCCCGATCTCCAAAAGCCCAATCTCCAAAACTCCAAACTAAGAAGCCCGAAAGATGGAACCCCGAACAGAGAAGCCCGATGCCCGATCTCCAAAAGCCTAATCTCTGAAACTCCAAACTGAGAAGCCTGACTTGCCTTTAGGTTTGTCAGGAATCGGGTGTCTCTTCTGCCTTGTCCTTCCTTCACTTCTGCGAACACCAACAAGCTGACCTCTGAACTCCAAAAGTCTGATGCCCGATTTTGTTCAACTTTTCTAACTTTTGTTGCCTTTAGTCATGTCAAGGATCAGGTTTCTCTTCTACCTTATCCTTCATTTCTGCAAAAGCCAACAATCTGACCTCCAAACTCTGAAAGCTCGATGCCCAATCTCCGAAAGTCCAATCTCCAAAACTCCAAACTAGAAAGCCCAATTTTCCTTTAGACTTGTTAGGAAATGGGAGTCTCTTCTACCATATCCTTCACTTTTGCGAATGCCAACAATCTGACCTCCTTCACTTTTACTTATTATTTTTATAGTTTATTTTCCTTCTTTATTCTTTTCGGTTTAGCTTTATTATTTTTATCTTTTTTATTTTTTATTGTATTTTCCTTTTGTCTTACCTTTCTTTTTTGTATATAGTCTTAATTTTCTTTATACTTATTTTTCTTCATTTATAGCAAATTTTGGTATTTCAAAATATTGCATTATTATGCATATATATATATATATATATTTCTTATTTTCCTAGTTTTTTATTCTTTTCCTTTTTGTTTTGTCTTCATTCTTTTCTGTATTAAGCATTTTTCTTATAATTTTGCATTATTTTCTTTCTTAGTTATTTAGATTTAATTTTGGAATTTTATGGTTTTATTACAAATTTTATTTGCATTCATTAATTATAGCCTTCTTTCTTATTTTCAATCAGCCTTAACCATTTTTTTCTTTTCCTCCAATTGTCTTCCTTTTATTTTTCTTCAATTTGGTTTTACTCTTCTAGCAAGTCTTTATAGTTTGTTTGGTTTCTTTCTCTTTGGTCCTTCACCTTAGTTGTGCTTTGGTTCTCGTGTACCCCTACACCTCCTTTTTTCCTTCCTTTTATACAATGTTTGGTCTGCAAACTATTATTTTTTCCTTATGCTCTCTACTTCATCCGGATGATGGATCACAAAGTGTGATCCAAAACATTAACATTGATGCAAAATAAATTCACACAATCAAATCCAGAAACTTTGCAGCTAAGATAAATGGATTCAACAATGAATAAAATATCACAAGATATTATGGAAGTATTACCAAAATAATATTTAATTAATTTGAAACCTAGTTTGCAAGGGCCCATGATTTCCCTTCGAGCTACTGCAATTGCTTTTTCCTAACTCCCACACAACTTTTGCCAACTTCCATGCAACCTCTTCAAAACTGTGTGATTCCCTTTGTTCAATAAAATTTGCCTTTCGATGTAGGATGGCCAGGTGTCTTTCTTTGTTTGGTGTTGTGACTTCCTTAAATATCTTGGTCGTTGCCTTTAATTTGTAATGCCCAACTCCACTATGCAACGGTTTACTTTTTGAAGGATTTCTTGAGATCATAGAGGTGGCAACTTATTTCACCTATTGCAATTGCAATTCCTTTTCGACATTTGCAATTGCAATTCCTTTTTGACAGGAAAGGCTGTTGCACTGCCAACACTTTTCCTCCACATCACCTCCACTATGGTGTGATCCCCTTAATACTTCTATACAATATTCTAATAAAGGTGTGATGCTAGTCTTTTTTATTTTAAATATTAACAAGTGATGGAGCAGCTAGATCCAATCCTCTAATCTATTCTCCAGCACATCAACACATTTTTAAATAATTCGCATGCCCCATAAAAATGGTATAGCCCTCTTTTGCAGCCAAAACTGGTATGGCTAGATTTGTTTTCTCTTGTGACCAGCAAATAAAATATAATTTATGATTTATTATGAAATAAAAGTTGATAAGGTGGAAAAGTGAAACCCAGGACTTAACTTAGGATTTCATATTGTTTCCACCATGCCTATCATTTAGAATTTGAAGGTGGCATGGGCACAAGACTAACTTACAACCTGAAAGGTGAGCCAATCAGCCCTTGGGTTTCAAATTCCTTTCAGAAGTGGGAGTTCGAAATGGATTTTGTATGAATGATGCAACTAGCCAACAATGAAAATGCACTACTCTGATGTGAAAACAACAAATCTAGAAAGTGACAGACAAATTTGATTATCAAAAACAGACTGAGCAAACCTGTGTGCACCTGTGGTTTGAATTCTGGCTTGAGTTGACTGGACGAAGTAGCCTAGAGCGCCTATGTCTGAGTAACTAAATTTGCTATCTATCTTCACAGTCCTCGGGTGTCTTGACTTTTTTTGTTTTTTCCCAATTGGTTTCCAAACAACTCTTGCAAGGACATATGTTATGCAAAATGGTATAAACATGAATATTGAAAGATTAATCATAAATAAGCTTTAGCTGCTGCAAGTAAATATGAGGATTTTATTCTTTCAAATACTGCTGTTACAACGTCAATGACCAAGAACAACCATAGATGTACTTTAGAAACCATTTGCCATAACAAACATTACAAGGAATGTAAATACCTCAAGGTGATTTGCTTTTGAGGCCATAACAGTCCTGTTGTGCATAATTTTCTGAGTGGTGACAGTCACTTATAAGGTCTGAAACTTCGTCAACAGTTCTCCAAAGTCACCCAACTGTAGCCAATAGGCTTCAAAGTTCTCTCCAAACAACTCCCTACAAATCTTCACTGCCCAGACCTGAAATTTTGGCATTAATCATCAGCTCACACCCATTTTTGAACAGTCATATTCATCACAGACCTGTTGTAGCTGTTCACAGGGGCTAGAAATATACAGGGGCGATTTGGCAATTAATTCCTTTTAAATTTCTGTGCACTTTAAACTGATATCAATCACCTAGAATCTCTTCTACAAGCTTAGACGCCTTCTTAGGGATGATTGCAGCCTTAAGCTAGAGCCTTAAATCCAACCCAACTCCCGATAGTCTCCTCCTATAGTTGTATGGCCTGTTTAGGGGCGATTTGGTTCTAGAAAATAACTCCCATCTTATAATCTCCTGCAATCTCCTATAATAGAATCACCCAGCATAAGCAAGTCAGTGGCAAAAACCCAAAAGCACAGCTTCATTCCATTGGTCAACAAATGCCAAAAGGAGGGGTACAGCCTGTCCTGCAAAGATACAGCCAGGTTTGGAACTCCTTCACAAACCTCCAAAAACACACTCCAAAAAGGCATCAAATCAGTACTAACATTCCCACATTTGCATATCAAAATACCTTAAATATTTTCATTATTATTGAAACCCTAGAAAAACCAAAACTCACATTCCCACTTTTGCATATCAAAATACCTTAAATATTTTAATTATTTTTGAAACCCTGGAAAAACCAAAACTCCATGAAAATCAATGTGTTTCTTGTGTGGAAACACCCAACCAACTGGAGTGGATCTCTCAGCACCGAAACTAGCAGCTAGAGATGAGGGTTGTCGTCCTCAACCAACAGTATACGAATCCTAAAGAAAATCCAACAGATTCTCCTTAAAGTTCACATATCCAAATGAGAGCTTAAAGAGTGATTAAACAAAAGACGAGGCAAGAATTAGGGCAACCTCATTTTGAAAACACTTTTTCCTCCAAAACCCCCTTGCTCTCCAACATTGCACTTTAACATTTTTAAAATAACATGAAATATTCCCCAAAGGGGCATCCACTTATAGGGGCAAATATTAAGCCTTAAAATTATGAAATTAACCTTCTTTCTAGGTGTCCATCATGAAATACATTGTCCCCTCTTTAAAAAAATGTTGCTCTACTAAGCCAAGGGGTCTTTTATAACCCATGCTCCTTCTCACTTATTTAAAATAGCAACTTTATCAACTTAAGTGATGAATAAACAAATAATAACTCCGACCACTGAGAGAACTCACCCCTACCAAAAATGGAAACTCTGCACAGAGCTGTTGAATAGGAGCCAAGACCAGTTACTAAATATAGCACTTACTAAAAAATAGTAAGAGAGCCAAAACTCCAAACTAGCCCAAATAAAGCTCAACCGGAACTTACTAAAAATAGTAACTAAAGATAGTAAATTACTAAAAATAGTCATCACCACTGGAAAAAACCCAAAAAAATGCAGAAAGCTCTCTAGCGACATCAATATACTCCTCTGATTATGTAGACATAGATCTCGAATGATAGCGCCAACTACCAAATAAGGAAACCCTAAAAAAGGGGGGACACTACATTGTTCCTCTCTATATCACAACGAAAGGTGTGAGGAAAATGTTAATGAAATATATATATATATGTCCAATAATGAGTTTCAAGAATTTGCACCACAATTTATTAATAGGCAAAAAAGGAATATAATTTAATTAAAAATGCATAAACAAGTCTATGATCCTATACTAACTTAGATGACAGATAGCTTACATTGACTTATTTTGAGATATCATTTTGCATTGAATGCGAACAATTTGTATATTTGCTAACTCTAAGAACATTAAAAGCATGAAAATAATCTTGAAGAGCACACAGAAAATACGGAGAGTAGAGGGGTGAATCAGTATTTCAAAACATTAAAAATTTAAACCATAAGAATCAGCAATCAAAAACTATAAAAGCAAACATCAACAAGAACACCAATTTCATGTGGAAAACCCTTTTGGGTAAAAAACCATGACAAATCAATAGCTTTCATTAACATCAAAGGGGCACCAACCCAGGAGACTACAATCTCCAAATTACAAAAGTGAGCACCAACTCACTAGAAGCACCAACTTCGAACAACTGAAGCACCAACTCCAACGTGAGCACCAACTCACTGAGAATTTTCACAACACTGTAATGTTGCATTCTTGATTACAAACAATGCCTTTACTTGAGCAGAGAGGCTCATACTTGTATAAGCGTTGTCCAAACTCAGAAATCCTTTTGCTCAAACTCTTAACTTTATCTACAACAAAACTTCAACTCTTTCCAATTTAACATTCTTTATGACATGTTGATGTTCAGAAATTTCAAAATCAGACTACACAGATTTAACACAACTCCCCCAAACCACACTTCAAATCATAAATGAGTCTTCATGATTCCTAGCACAAAATAACTCAAAACAGCACACCCTGCAATACTTGAGACTTCGTATAGAGGCCCCGATTAACTCACTCTGCTCACTCAATATGCAACTCGTAAGATAGCGATTGCATTTTCAAAATGCTCACCCCTTCCACATGATACAGCCAAGAGAAAATAAAATGCAGACATTATAGACTTAGCACGAATAGCAGCTCACTCCTTTCAAACGTTATGGACTTAGCGCAAATAGCATAATCCGACTTCTCTCTCACACATCCACACTTACACAAGTGATTTACATCTCCACACAGAATCGACTTTCAAAGAAAGCAACTACCAACCCAATGGAAAAGAGTTTTTGAAGAGCACACAGGAAATACTAAGAGGGGAGGTGAATCAGTATTTCATAACTTTTTTAAAACTTTAAACCAGATTAATCAAGTAAATCAGAAATCAGAACATTAAGAGCATCATCTAACACCATTAACAAGATAAACACCAGGATTACGTGGAAAACCTTTTCGGGTAAAAAACCACGGCAAAATATTGCTTTTATTTATCTCCAAAGGGCACCAACCTGATTACATAAGTGAGTACCAACTCAATGAGAGCACCAACTCCGATTTCATTTAGTGAGCACCAACCCACCGAGAGCACCAACCCTCTTTCACAGCACCAACTCTGAATATACCGAAGCACCAACTCCATACTTCAAAAATGAATCTGCAAAACGCTGATTCAAGCAATGCCTTCACATGAACTGTGAGGCACTCAAACTCATACACGCTGTCCACAATCAATTTTTGATTCACAACACCCACTAGATTCACACAGAAGTTCAACAGTTCCCTTTTAACACATCCTCACACAAAAACTTGAAATCACCTTTTACTCCACCTTACACATAGCACACTTAATCAAACTTTTGAATCCAATTCAAGCTTTTGTCTTCAACTAAGACATTTGTTGCATCCGAACAAAACACCCAAACGAACTTAAACACAGATATATATGTTCTACTCGAATATTACCAATTCTTTCTAACAGCCATACCCCACTCCTTCATGAACATAATCTGCAAATAATAAAATACTTCAATGACCACGATTCTAAGTCTCTAGAAGCTCATCACATAAGCTCACAGCATACACAGAAGGTTGTGCGCAAGAAGAAGAGAAAGATACAACAGCTCCAGGTCTGAAAATCGATACCAAATTCTTTCATATCAATGCTCGAACAAACTCAAAATCAAGCTTTCACATAACACTCAGGAAATAGAAATTTTAGCACCCGGAATTATGAACTCTGCAGCTTGAGCCTTAATCACATTCACAGGAAAACAGCACCTTCTTCAGAAGAAACATACTCCAAGATTTTCTTTTTACTACAGCTTGCATAGACACTGACTTATTAAAAAAACGTTGATAGCTTGAACTCATTCACATATCCACGATTGACAATAGAAGGCTCTTATTTTATTAGTCATGCATCAAACTCCATCAATAGAGGATATCGATGATTCTTTTTTATACACATAGCACAACTTTCACCCCTGAAGCCATTTCAAGTTTCAACACAAAGAGAGACCCGATGCTAATTATAACGAACTCAACATGACTCCATTCATAGATAGACAATATTACCAACAGCTTCATTCAACGTATATGATTTTTCATTCTTTGTATCCTTTTTAAATCTTCAAAGCTCAGTTGAAGCAACTCACAATAATCTTCTGGTATTCCCCCTTTTTTTTTTGTTCACCCGATTCCTCCACACAGACTAATCGCATACACTTCCAGAAAAATAAGAAAACCTCATAAAGAATTGTCAGTCATTGTTGAAAAACCATGACTATCCAAGAGAGTTCACATAATGCATGAGAAAGACAATAAATGAAAGAGCCTCTCAGACCATTGCAACGCATAGGAAGAACATACGATTTCTTTTTTTTCTGACAGATTCCAGAATATTCAAAAACGATTTCCCTTCAAAATTAAATGCCAAAAAGAATGCCTTTTATTTCTTCTAACAATGCCACTTCAAGCATGGAATAATATTTAACCGCCTTCATTACACAAAAACGTCTTCTTCCAGATAATCTACACCACAAATAAAAGAGGCCTCTATATATGTCCTCAGACAATATCCACGATAGACTTGAAAAATAAAACCGTCATCATTAACCAGGTTGCCAACATAGGAAAATGGTCTGCCAAAGCTTTTAAAAACTGTAACGGCCTCCATAGAAGAATATACGCCATCTAAGCAATTCCATTTTTAATATTTCCATCCCCATTGAATGTCTTCAAAGTAAACAAAAAAAAACGTCAATAGCTTCACTAAATACCAATCCCTTAATAAATTCGATTGCCTTTTTTAAAAAAAAACTTAAACGTTATCCTCATAACAAAAGTTGTCACTGCCAGGAATCTCCACCCACAATTTGATTTCATCATAAAATTTGACTCCAATTCAAAATTAGAGCCGCCTCACTGAGAAAAGCACGTCCTGTAGCCACTTTATGAAAAACCTGACACTATAGAAGAAATCGACGCATTAAAATGTCTTCAAAAATTTAAAAACCATCAGAACAAGGAAACCGAAATTTTGAAAGCAAACTCAGAATAGTTAAGCCGACTCAGCAAAGGAGTATTCCACGTCTCATAGTAAAGATGCTCCAAAAATAACATGTCCTCAGTTCAAAAACGATTCCTTTCTGAGCATAATTATGATATCAAAGAATGCGATATATTTTCTTTCAGCCACCCTCAAAAACGTCTTCATACTCAGACTTAATTTGAACTTAGCTGCCCAAAGATTTCTATTGCAATATAATTTGAGCCAATATCTTTCTATTTTCGTTACTCATGCTGTCAAATATCAAAAACGATTCTCTTCAGGAAACCACCATCAGAAAGATATCTGCTGTGTCAGTCTATCCGACACATGGACAATTCTTTCCGCCTGTAGCTTCAAATTTTGACTATAATATTAGCCATCGCATTTAAAAGAGTCGCCCAAACTACAGACCTCTAGACAAGTCGAACCAGACACATTAAACTCCATAAATAGAGAAGCCATTGATCGGAGACAAATAAAATGGAATCACTATGGTTACAAAAGTTGTCTCATAAAATAAATGACTTCTGGACTGTTGTGAAAATTTAGCACATAAGTTGACAAGTAGACTACCAAGTAGCTGATGCAGACAACCAAACAGCTCAAGCAAGCAGACAGATAGCTCAAGCAGCTCAAACACTTAGGCACATAGCTCAACCTTGACATCAATGACAAACTTATTCCAACAGTTTTACCTTCCACGATAATAGTAACTTTTTACATTTTCAAACTCTGCATCAAATCCAATATTAACTCTTGCATCTGAACATATACACTCCTACAAACACAGCCAATATTGAGCGCTACAATCAAAGACGATAGTGCTTAGCATTTTTCTCATACGCTAAAGCTCCCACAACACACACTACTCAGCTTGTGCCATAGTTAAAAAGGAAGCGATAAACTTGAATACTCGCGGCTTCACGCAATACCACACAGGATAATTGGCTCGGCTAAAAATTGACTTAACACCCATACCCTGTATTCTGAGCATGATAAAAAGAGTGGTCTAAGTTTTCTTAAAAGCCACGACGCCCTCCTTTGGAAACCATCACTGCAAAAATTTAAAACTTCATAAAATATCACAGCATATAAGAGATGTTTCAAGATGAAACTTTGACACCATGATTTCACGAAGGACCTGCAAAAGCAATAAGATGACAAAAAGAGTCCACATAATATCTGACATCCTTCAAGACAGAGGCCGACAACAATACACAAGCCGCCCTCAATGGAATTAATGGAAGATACTGAAGTTGTCAACAAGTAAAGCAGAAATTGTCACTAAATAAAGAAACTTCAAGAGAGAATAAAACCGACACACAAGAAAAGAAAGCTGCCATCCATCAGAGGTATTTGAATTAAACAAGCCGCCAAGAATGAATAATGATGATAAGATAAAGAGTCTGAAGCCTCTTTGACAATTCAAATCAGATGTGGGATAACCGCCACGGTGGCATCCACTCAACTTATCCATCTTTGTATTGCAAGCTAACAACCAGGTACCTCCCGATTTCTCCCCAATATATTTGTCTTATATCATTGCTTGTCTTTTACCCTGCAACTTGACTTATCTGAACAATATAACTTCCATTCATCCACACAATATTCCTATGATGATATCCACGGTTCTTTTATCAGTAGCCATGAATATGAGGTTCAACACCAAACAGTGCCAAACCTTTGACATCAATGGAAAAATATTCATCAAATCCTTGATGGAAATCAAGCATTAGCAATTATAGAATTATTTTTAGCATCTAAGAAATTGTAGTAACAACATTAAGAAATATCCATATGAAAGTACATAACAGCCTGCAAGAAAATAGCAGCTAAGCTGCAAATCACTCAGTGTTAACCTGTACACTTTTTTTTTTCATCCAAGCAGATTCAACTGAGTCTCCCACAGACATAAAAATATTTCACATTAATCATTTAGGATATAGCTTTGTAGAAGGAAAGGAAACAAAGGATCCCTACAATAACTGCATGTTACAATAGACTAAAATCTTTAAAGAGAATTTATTGGACTTGATGATAAATAACTCCTACAAAGTACTTACTGCTAGAAGTTTTAGAGAATGGAGAGGCACAACTCTATCATCATGATCAGCTGTCAATAACATTGTTGCGGGATACTGAACACCTTGTCCTCTAGGCTCTTCCCATGGCCTCTTTACATTATGCAATGGTGAATACCTACAATAGAATGTCATTTACAGATAGCAGTTTTTAATTTATTATATCTTTAAACTTGTACCTAGAAATCGAGATGGATGCTTGATTTGAGTTCTTACTTAATCAGCCAATGAAATTCTGCTTCATTATCTGAACATCCATAGTCTGTCGTCCATGCATGCCCTAGCAGTTTAAGAACGAAGTCCATTGTAAATTCCCTCAAACAAAAAAAGTAAATATACAAACTAAAAGGAACAAAATGTGTTTGCAATGCATTCGTGTTTATATCCTAATGTAAAATGTATTTATACTACATCATGAAATGTTTCTCAGTAAAGTGATTTAAAACATACCGATAGTAAATTTATGGAAGCGTAACATGTCCATAACCCCCACATGAGCCAGTGCACAACCAAATAGGTCAGGCCTCTGTTTTCAGACAAAACAGATAAAGCACAACAATTAATTCCATATTCTTTGTTTCCAATACAATGAATGAAAACTAATCTGCTTTGAAAAAAAAAATTGTTCAATTGAATAAAAAATATTAGTGGCAGTACAACTAGCAAAAGCAATATTAAATTGATTAAAGATATAATATTTTCACAGTCCATAATAGTGAATTTGAAAGCTTCTGGATTAAAACTGCATTAGAGTTTTTGCATGAACATTTTGGATCACACTCTGTGCTCCGTCATCAGAAAGAGGAGAGCAAAATATTTAATCCAGAAACTTGAGAATTCTGCATTGAATTTGCTTTAACATGACTTACATTGATCATTATCTTATCATCAGTTAAAATACCTGATTTATGCACGCTGCAACAAGCAGCCCACCATTACTGCCTCCTTCAATACACAACTTTTTAGGTTGTGTGTAGCCCTCTGATATAAGGAATTCAGCAGCACAAATGAAGTCATCAAAGCAATTTTGTTTATTTGCAAGTGAGCCTGCTTTATGCCATTCTTCTCCATATTCCCCACCCCCACGAATGTTTGCAACAGCATATACTGCTCCTAAATGCTCTAAACCAACAATACGCGAAACACTAAAGTATGGGGTGATATTAATGTTAAAGCCCCCATAGCCATATAGTATTGTCGGGTGTGAACTGTCAAGGGTGATGTCTTTCTTGCACACAATGAACATTGGTACTTGAGTCCCATCCTTGCTAGGAAAGAAAACCTAATAAATTAATAATAGTTGAAAGATCATTAGGAACAGATCATATACACATTATTAGCATAAAAAATTTAAATCAAGAGAAAGGTTTTGCAATATATTGTATAACCCTTAACTAAGAATTCCATAGTGTAAAAAATACCATTATCTTTTCAACTGAAACTACATATGAAAATGCCATATAACCCAATCTTTAAGATAAAATAATTATGCTTTTATTAGTTATCTCTGCAAAAATTTACTTGATTTTAAATTAAACAAGCTAAATACCCTTACTATTTGACAGAAATACACATTACTAATTTATTTCTGCATTGACCGACTTGACTTTGACGTAAAGAACAAAAGCTTGTAATTATCATTACCTAAACATGATCTTCGACTTGCTTGAATACTAGTGGTATACTATATATTTCTAATCAGTTTAAATGTTTTAAAACGGTGTTCTTCTTGTATGTTAAAAAATTAAAGAACAATTTTCTAAAGAAAATGTTCAGGCAAAGAATCACAAAAGCAAAAAATAGTTAAAGACATCAAAATACCTGTTTAGTCTCAAAATTGGTATGATCAAAGCCTGGAACAATGATCTCTCTGAATACCATGAGATTTGGTTTTTCAGCATTTAGGTTGCATCGATAAATAATACCAGGTGTAAGAAAGCTTGTAAAATCAATAAATATCTCATCATATTTACGCCTTCCAAAGATTCCATCAACTGACCCAATATCAATTGGCAAATTATGAAGCAACTTGCCAGATTGCAAGTCTCGTACTTGGAGAACATACTTAACATCACTTAAGTAACTTACTATAAGTTGATTTCCATTGACACACACAGCTGATTCAAGTACATCCTTGTCTGATTCTGGAACAACATCACTCCAAGATTCCGGATGCCTCAAGTCCACTCGGACCAATTTATACCTTGGAGCATTTTTATTTGTCCGGAAGGTGAACACAGTATCATCATTTGCAACAAGGACATATTCTGCTTCAAAATTATCAATGAGCTTCTGGAATGGAAGCATCTCCTCCTTGCCTTTGAAACTCCCAATACCTTGAGGAAGGGTACCAAGATCACAATAATAGAGCCTATTCACAGGATCACACCCTTCTGTAATGGATAAAAGAATATACTGTCACAAAAAATAGGCAACAGGAATCAAGTCATTACCACCCCATAGTATAACCATAAATGATAGAATGGCAAAATAACATTTATTCCTTTAAAACTAACATCGCTGCAAGCCTACAACTATTTCAACCCTTAAAAATAAAAGGTTAAGAATGAGCCATTAAAAAAATGTTTAGGTGCAATATTTTATCTCAAGCATTGAGCATATATTTTGCCAACCTTTCCATCTTCAGTTATACCAGCCCCAACTGTCCACTGAGGATTTTCTGGATCTTTCCAACATAAGATATCTTCAGATTGCTCCGTACCCAAGAAATGGTAAATCAATTGATGATTAAGGTTGATATTTGTTTCTGTTCCTGCATCTATCTCTTCTTGTTCTCTGCTAAAACATAAGATTGTTAAAAAACTAAGTGCACTTATCAAAATTGAAATAAACAAGTGTAACAAGAAACCTGGAGCCCATAACTAGAAAAAGAGTACACACTTAGGAGCTGGATAACGGCTGTAAAAAAAGCCTTTACTGTCATGGCTCCAAGTTATTGATGAAAACTTCACCTGGTAAACAATGAAAATGCTTATGAAAACTTCACCAGAAAAACAAATAGAAAACAAGAGATACCAATCTAGATCAATTTTACAATTCCATAAAAAAACCCCTAAACCAGTCAGGAGTATGAGACCTCTGGAATCCCGGCCAATAAAACAGAATAAGAAAAACCAGGCATCTTATGATTATATTTCTTATATAGAAGATTTTTCACAAATTATCCGAGGCTGTTTGTCAATTTCAACGACGCAAGTGCACTTATATGTTGCACACTTTGTAACACGGAGTGTTTTTGATGATGCATACATCTCCAAAGAAGCAAAGCACAAATAACATGTAGCAGAAAACTTCAAAGGAATAAAAGCAAAAGGCAGGAAGTGAAGGAACTAAAACA
>VDFB02000003.1:469557928-469604229 GCA_007258455.2 Sequoia sempervirens | reverse complement strand
TGGATGTCATTTTTGTCAAAACATTCATTAAGGAAAAGGGGTGACTCATGTTAATATCAAAATGTATTAATATTTTTTCAAGGCTCTAAAACTTAAAATGGATTTTAGTTGAAATAATTGCAAGAAAAAAGAACTTATAACTATAGCATAAGGGAGAGTTATTAGAGCCTCTTGGTGAGGTGATGCAACTAAGTTCAGTTGCCATCAATTTTTGCATAAAGGTGTGGCTTATATAAGCCAAAGACTTTCATATATGATTTTTTGAGTTGGTTGTTTTGGCATGAGTAGGATAGCCTTATTTTCTTTTCTTTGAATAAATTTGAAACTAAGCATACTATTATAGAAGCATCAATATTGGAGAACAAAGAATATTATTCTCTAGTCTACTTCTTCCGTAGGTAGTTGTTAGTTAACTGGAAGAAGGATAATTGTGCATATTCGAAGCTAGGGAACTGAAGAGAGAGCTTATTCTTAGTCATGAGAAGGAATAACAGGCATGTTCATTCTCTGTTTAAATTTTTTATTTCCTTTAATTTTAAGGAGCAAGCATTAATATTTGTCGAGGCTTAATATCATATTAGTATCATGAAGTTAGAAATTAACAAGTTGACTTCCTACTAGAGGCTGCTATGAGTAAATGGGAGGAGTTTATTTTGGTTATCTAAGATAATGAGATTATATTACAACCTGAAGTATAAAACATTATATTTGAGTTTATATTGTCATTTTTGAAAACAAATGTGAAAGGATAGATTTATATAATCTTTATAAATATTTTCATACATGGTTTTGTAGAGGATGACATGACATCAATGCTAGAGAAGTGTCAAGATTGGTTGAATATTTCCTTAGATGAGTCGATTATGTTTAATAGCTTATTATGCTATCTATTTGTTAAAAATTCAGGGTTAAACATAATGCTAAGTTGCTCGAATATTGATGATATTATATATCATGTATTTCCATTACTTCTTATTATATCATTGTGAACCAAAACCATATAACTTGATATTGGAAGTTTGAAAATTGAGTAAGAGGGAGTAATCCTCTATTTGGCTTAAATATTATTATTTTAGTACTTGTTTGGTGTTATGTCAATATCTTCGATATGACCATGTGTGTGTCATGTGGTATAGTGTCATCAATATTTGTCAAGGAAGCATAAGATTAGGTGAGAAGGTAAACCTTTTTGGTTTATGTTAGGACTTGAATTAGATGTAGAAGCCTGGACCCTAGATGTTACAGAACGTAACAAGGGAATTCAATACATTCAAGATACTTAACCTAACCAGTCATATTCTCGATCTTTGAAAGTAAACACATATGAATACAAATCTATTGAAAGATTGAACCAAACTATGGGTTTAACTAGAGAAAGACTAAACCCTACTAAGAAGATATTTACCCCTAAGGTAAGATACCCATCATTATGGGGATTTTGTATATGTAATATTTATACTATATTTTGACTAGGAAGGTCAAGATATCATCATTATGTGTCAAGATTTACTTAAAGTTTATATATCGAGAGTAGTTACTCTCAAGGGTTATGGTAAAGATTTGAACAAGTGGTAGTATCCAAGACCCAGTTAGTTATGTAAAAGTAACTTGGGTGTTTGATTCATGAATAACTAACAACCTAGATGAGTTATTGACTTAGAGAATATTCATATTCTAAGAAAGGATTCTATAATAAAACTAAACACTGGACATTCAAGACTATAATATGAAAAAGGAATCTTCAGTTTAAGATTAATATTTATTTATTATACCCGTTGAATGTTTTGTTAGTACTTTTAGTTTGTGACTAAATGAATCTAGTTGATGACAATAAGTCATCAGTAACAGCTATTTGTGCATAGAGTGGGAGATCATGTACTCTCATGGTTAATACTAAGGACTTGAATAAGTGGAAGTTTCCAAGTCCCAAGAAGTTATGTGAATGTAACTTGGGTATTCAAGGTTAGGAAAATATAACTAGTCAAGTCGTTTACCAAATTAGTAAGTAAGGAATTGAACAAGTGGTAGTTGTCAAGGCCCAAACGTGAACGTGACATGGGTGTTTAAAAGTCAAGAAGACTTAACCAATCTAGTAGAATAATGAGTTTAATGAAGACATCACTTTTTAAATGAAAATTTGTATGAAGAATTAACCATTGGTCAAACAATGAGTTTGGGCTAATACAAGGTCATATAAGGTTGTCCAAGTTGAGTAGAGGTGGGTGAACGAATGACTTCACTTGTAAGTAGTGGTAGAATATATTTCAAAAACTTTGGCCAAAGTGAGTGTAATAGTCTTTGCTTGCACTTGTTAGTTCATTGTGATCCAAAGTTGCTTATCCAATCAGAAGTGTCATGCATAGTTAGAAGGTATTTATAGTTGTATGGTTGTATTAGGTAAGTGGGACACAAAACTAGAGCTCAAATGGCAATACTAGGGGGTTTCTGACTGTACTCTTCATTGAAGGGAAGGGCCACTTCCAATTAGGAAGGTGTGTAGGGGATCGCCAATCTGTGGTTGGAGGTAAAGTGCTTGGGTGATGCTCTCCCTCTTGTAAATGACATGTCGAGTCTTGTGAGATAGAAAGTATCTAGATATGGAATTCCTAATCTTGTTATTTAAAAGTTAAATGTTATATTTTATTCATTTGCAATCAGTCATGTGGAAATTATAAAAGGAAATTTTGCTTATTCTTTTCAATTCGAAATGTAAAATGAGTTTATTATGAAATGCTTATGTATTCAATTATGCAATTACAATTTCAATTATTGAAAAAAAAAAACTTATATCCTATTTTTAAGGAATGGTTTAATTTACTGCATGGTTAAAATTCCTAGTAATTTCCTTGTTGTAAGGTTGTGGTTGTTACATACCCTATCTATAATACCTATTGCTATTTTAAAATTCAGAGTTGTTTCTTTGAAATCTTCCAATGATTCTTTACAATAGGGTCATTTATGTCCTCTAGATTCACTTTACTGGGACTAACTTTTACCTAGAATCTCTTGTTTATTGGTAGATAACATCATTTTTTATCTAGATTGCACTATTGAGGACGAATGTTTTCTCTTTGAAAACAACTCTTTTATCCTTGCACCTATTGCTACTATAGAGTTCAAAGAGGCTTCACTAAGGGCTTCTACAGATTCATTGCATTGTATCAATATGGAATGTATTGGCATTCCAAAATCAGACATGAGTTCTTTGGATCCTACTCTTCATCGATTTCCCTATGATTTTGAGAGGTCACTTATTTCATTTAGGCCCGAGACTCCTAATTTGATTGTGACTCATTTAAACATCAACATGAAAAAATTGAACAATGTTATGAGATAAGGTACATCATGAGACTTCTTAACTCACCTTGCTCCTTTGAGTTGGATTTAATTCATCATTCACAAATAGAGTTGTTTCTTCCTGAAGAGATAAATGTTGTTTTCCACAAACAGATCATTTTCACCATTCATACATGGGCATATTCTTTTAGCACAAGGGTTGCTTCATTATGGGGGGTTACATAGTCTCTTTTATTCTCTTTGATGTTACTTCTTACGAAGTTGCATCATATTCTTCAAATTTTGTGAGGGAACATTTAGACCCCATGAAAATAAAAAAAGTGGGTGGAAACACCGAAGTTTTGATAACCATGGAGCGCGGCGGGAAGAGCAGTGCTGCGACTGGTTTGAAATCGTCCATCGAGGAGGGAGATGGAGACACAGATGAGGATGAGGATGTGTTTTCCCTTGCGTTGATTTTTTTGCATGAGGCGTTGGTTTGGGTTTGCTTGGGAGTTTGTTGCCTGTCTTTTGTAGACGATGAGGGGTGCGGTGTGGACACTAACCCTGTTGATGGATCTTCCTCCGACTTGGTTCTGCGTGGCGTGTGTGGCCTAGGAGGCATTTATTGGCCCTTTGAGGATGTGTATGTTGGTGTTGTTGTGGTTGGGGTTGGGTGTCGGCTACCCTTCCTATTGTCTTTTTCGTTGTCGTCCTTTTAGTGGGTGTGGTTGTGCATTGATTCTTTTGAGGAAGTCTAGTTGAAGATTTGGCATATTTTTGCTCCTACTCAACGTAGTAGGAGGGCTTGGGGGATTTTCTTGCTGGCCTATTCTTCATCTTGCTTCTTCTTGGGTGTCTTTCGTTCCTGCCTACTATTTGTTTAGTGGCTCTTTTTTGGGGGTTTTTGTTTTCGGAGTGTTTTGGGTCCTCCCCTCTCTATGATCTGGTGGTGTCTTCTCCAGGTTGGTTGTGTGGAGTTTTGGCCCATCTCTGGATCTAACCAATGTGTTGGGGTTGCTTGGTGTTCTCTCTTGTTGGGCCTTCTCCTTTCTTCTGACCCATTTGAGATCCCCAGTTACTCTTGGGGTTTGGTTGGTCTTGATCATTCTGAGTCTGGAACTTTGCATTTGGTGGTATTTTGGCTTGTGTTTCCTTTTGCTGCTATGTTCTCCTCTTTGTTGAGTAGATGTGTGGTTTGGGGTAGATTGGAAGTCAGCTTCCCTGTTCTTTTTGGGGAGCTCCCTATTGGTTTCCTTGAAGACTTGTGCCTTGGCTTCTTATAGAGGGTTGTCTACAGATGGTGGTTTATTTTGTTTTCCTTTATCCTCTTCTGTTAGAGGAGGAGGTTTTTGGAACTACTCGTCATGATTTTGTTGGACTTTGTCCAAGGTGATTCTTGTTTGCTGTTAGGTGGGCTATGTTCTCTTCGGACCCAGTTGTGTGAGCTCTTTGAGGAGGTTTTTGCTTCTTTCGCCCAATACCTAATGTTTTCATTACTAAGGGATGTGATGTTTTCCCTTCCTAATAAAGCTCTTCATTGGATTCTTCAGTCAGTGTCTCTTATTGAGGGGGAGATTGATCCTGTAGAGGTGGAGTGTTGGCTTCTATTGAGGTGGAGCTTTTTTGGCTTGGAGAGTCATGTTTTGGTGGCAAGGGGTTTCATCTCATCCTTTCCTATAGAGGGGATTCCTCTCTTTTAGAGGTAGAGGTTGGCTTGGCTTCTCAGGTGTTCCGGTGTTGTTGGTTGGTTGTAGCATTGTAGTGCTCTGATGTGTCTTTCATTACCCCTATTGAGGTGGGGTGTTTGGTTTTTCTATTTCTTTTGAGAATCAGGGTTTTGTTGGTGTATAACACTTTTATGGTATTTCCTTGTTGCTCTCTTATAGAGGTAGGGAGGTGGGGAAAAATGACACATCTTGAAGGGTGCTTTGGCAGCCCTTTTTGTTTTAGCTTTGTGCTAAGCAGTTGTCTCGCTATGGAGTGGAGGCTGCAGGTGGTGTTCGGTGCCTGGCAGATTCAAGCAGTTGCTTTAAAGATGTTTTGGGTTTAAGGCCCTTGTGTTTTCCTGGCTGTTTTGGGTTTTCAGGCCCTTCAAAGCTAATTTCTTGCAATTTGTTTTGTCTTGCATATCTTGAGGTATATTGTTGATGTTGGGTTGTTGATTATCTATGATCTTATCTTATTACAACTTTCCTTTGTTTGTATGGGGTTTCAAGTCCCCTTAAAACCTGTTTGTAATGGGTTTCTAGTCCCCGCAAAAAGTGTTGTTCACTAATCAAAAACATTTAGACCCTCTTGTTCCTTCCCCATCTCATCATTTGTCATAGTTTGGCATTGGTGTGGAGATTTTTTAGTAGCATTTGGAGGATCCATACTTGTCTTTGGATTCTATTTTACATCCATTTATATGAGATTCTATATTGTCATCTTCTTAAGTGTGGCTTGGAACATCTAACTTGATTGTGACAAATTTCAACATCGACATGGGGACACTTTAGAAAAATTTATAGATATTGCATATATCCATCTTTCTTCCCTCATATTCTTTTTAGGAATGGGAAGAAATCCTACATACATTCTTGATTTTTTTCTTCCTAAGGGGAGGAATATTATTCAACGTGATAGGATCATCTTTACTATTTAGTGTCAAGAATCTACCATCATTGCAGGATACTCTACTTTGAGGGGGTTTGCATAGTCTCTCTTCTTCTCTCTTATGGGGGCACTTTTTCCTCACATATGGTTTTGTTCTTCTCATTATTCTTTGAGAGTATTTTTTTTCCTTTCTCTCTTTTGTGGGGAGTTATTTCCCACAAGGTTTTCTCCTTTTCTTTGGTTATGAGAGATTTCATTGTATTGTACGTATATGTTCTTCACCCTCTTTAATTTAAATTTCTAGACTATATAAGCTTCCTCCTCTTTGGGTCCTTCATGATGTTTTATTCAACTTTCTCAATCTTTAGGGGTAGCCAAACCACACATTTCTTCTTATCCTCTTCTATTTGTAAAATTTTAGAAGGCTTAATCTCTCTAAAATTAACACTTTATATTGTATATAATTCTCTCAGCCATATGATCCCAAAGATTGTATACTTTTACATAAACACCACAACTAATGAAGATACATTGAACTACCTTTTTCTCTAATTTTGAATTCTCCCTAGGCACATTTACATGTGCCTAGCAACAAAGAACATGAAGATATTATAACCAAGGATTATTTTCCAAACGAAGCATTTTTTGGAGTCTTATCCACAAGATTTTATGTAGGATACCTATTAATTATTTAACAAGCCATAGAAACCACTTATACTTTAACTTTATATTCCAAGCTAGCTCTATTCAGCATGCTCCTAGCCTTCTCCATAAGTGTCATGTTCATTTTTTTGTAACTATATTTTGTTGATGGGTATATGGATTTTTCATATGTCTATCTATCCATTCTTCTTATATAATATATCAACATGTATTGAACAAACCTTACCACCATTGTGAGTTCTAAAAATCTTAATCTTCCTACTAATATGATTTTCTACAATAGTATTAAACTTTCTAAAATGGCTTAAGATAACAATTTTAATTCTAAGGAAATATACCATTATCCTTCTAGAGTAGTCATCTATAAATTATTCATATTAAAATATTTTGAAACTAAATTAATATTTACATGATCAAAAAAATTTCCAATAGTGGCATAGTATGATGGTTAAGTTTTTGTGGTGTTGTTCTTGCCATCAAGGTTCAAACCTCATTGGGGTGTAATTTTTGAATGTTTAAAATGGGGATGAGGTCCCCTGTTTGTGACCTCACCAGTTCATAGCTCCAGGTCAAAAGTGTTTACCCCTTAAAATATACATGACCAAAAAATTTATAATGGATTAGATCTACCATCCAAAAATATTTGTAACTCAAATAAAATAAATTTACTTTTATTTACTGTATATGTAATTTTCATACAAATAAAACTTAATGACACAATCATTTAAACCTCGTACAAGGTTTATATTTTGTAGGGTTCTTAGACCCTTCTCACCTTTGTGACCCATTATCTAGTACCATAACATTATTTTCTTTGTAGGTATCTTTAACTTTCAAGAAATATAATTCTTAGCTACCAAAAATTATGACCACAAGAAGTAGATGCAACACTCATATTTAATATTGGTTCTAATAGTGAAGGTGTAAATTGTATAGATCTCTTTGGTACAAGAATGAAATATCTATTACACTAAACCATACATGCACATAACTAAATAAGAGTGCTTGCATGAACATCCTTAGTGAGAACCATAGCTCTATACACCATCTTACAACCTACAAATCCACATATTTTAATCTTAGTAAAAGTATCTTTCATTCCAAACCAAGGATATGTAGTACACCACTAATACCCTATACAATTCCATTACAAAATTGAATCATGACCCTTCCATGGCCAAAAAAATTTAGCTGAGGTTCATATCCAAGGTGCATGTTCCTACTACCATATTCTTTGTACTTTGAAAGCCAACCCCAATGTGAGGTCACATGGAAAAAATATCTAGGTTCTATCAACCATTCACTTTTTGATACACACATTGCTAAGGTTATGACAAAAGCATCACTATCATCCTAAGAATATTTGAACTTGTCTAAATCATTTTTATTTTTCTCCTCCTTGCGGTCTCTTCTAAAATATATTGGATTTCCATAGCTCCAAAATTTATCCTTGGTATTGCTAATATATTTAGATCTTCAATGAGATTTGGATCTAGAATTGTATCTCTTCTCGTTTTTCTTAAATTTCTCTCAATTTTTAAAAACTATCTATTGCCTCCTTCTGTGATTTGAAAGTTTTTATCTATGTCTCCTCTAAAGTTAATGATGCAAATACCTCATTTATTTTGAGTTTAGAGTTAGTACTCTTGATTAACATCACTAATTTAACCGAGTCTAGAAAAAACATAACAATTTCAAGTTAAAATCCTCCTCCTCTATATTCACTCCAATAGAGTTCAACTAGGTAACTATCATGTTGAAAGAATTCAAATGCTTGACCACAAAACCACCAAACTTAGGGTATACAACTTATTTATTGGGAAAAATTTATTTACTATGGATTTTACTTGATAAATATCACCCCTTTTTTAGAGGACTATAGTGATGTCTTATTTATTCACGTTCAATAATTCAACTCATCTGCCAAATATAGCTTAATGAGTCCCTTCATTTTTTTTGTTTTATCTCAATATTTGTGTAATGTAGTAGTGGGTTTAGATCTAAATAATGCAACCCATAAATCTCTATCCATGAGAATATTTCTCATCTTAAAATTCCAAAGATCAATTTTTTCTCCTAATAACTTCTCCATTTATATCCATGATGCTCTTACCATTTTTCTATAGAAAAGTATCCTTTTGCACAAGCTCCCACTTAATCCAATATTAATAGAAAAACTTGTCCCTAACATCTATAATACAAAGCAAATGATATTTAATACCATATGAAAGGAACAAAGAATGTGAAAATTCTTCATAAGTCAATCTTTGAGGAGATTTGTGTATTGTTACTTTGATTTTGGGTCCCTCTCTTAAAGTCAGCACCCCCATGTCAAAATTTTAGTCAAGTCTTATGTCAACTGTGTTTGTTTAAGTGTACTTAACTTGGGCAGTGTTTTCACTAGTTTGTCTAACTTCCCATTTTACCGCCTTTGTCCTTACCTTTCCTTTTTCTTAAGCGGGATAGTGTTTTAGGGTACCATTATAACTTCTCGCATATTCTAAGTCATCCCTTTGAAATCATACTTAAATTTCATGAACTTGTTGAAAAGACCGCCAGTGATATTTTTCAAAGTCTTTAGACTGGGCCTAGGGATTAAAGCAGTTCCTAAAACTCCAATTGTGATTTGTTAAGTTATGCGAACCCCCCATGTTACCTCCAAAGTATAGTTTTAAAGGAATTTAAGGAGTCTCAGTGTAGATTATTATATTTATATGCATTCTAGATAAATGAGAAGCCATTTGTGCAAAAACAAATAAAACAGATGTCATTCAAATATAGAGAATTAAATTAGAATTAAAGACAAAATTTTCCGTATAAAATAAGAGAGAGAAGCGACACCAAAAGATATAAAATGAAATATTTTATTATACATATACTGGTGAGATTACAAAATTCTCTATCGATCACAAAAATGTGCTACTAAACAGTATTAAAACAATGATATCTTCATGCACAAAGGGAAAACATCAACGCACAAATCACTTCCACCACCACCTAAAGGCGCTCTATCTAGGCAGGTGACATTAGGTTCTCATGAGACTATAGAAATTGGGAAAATAGCCCCATGTTGTTCCTCACCAGCCCCACGCGGAGAAGAGTCATTGCTTCTTCGATGGCTTCATTTTGTTTCGTGATTGCAATACAAATGGCGTCACCCACCAGTTTGCTTTGTGGGTAATTGTTGAGGCCAACAATGGCTATGTTCACTCGGTGTAGAAATTTTGGTCGAACCACTCACTTTGCTACCCATATTCCCTAATCATGATGCCCGGAGGTGTGGATTACTGTATACACAAAATGCTCCAGGAGCGTTGCATTATGCACATGCACTTGGTTCAAAAATGCCTCTCCAAGTATGCCTCGCAGCACCTCCTCTTCAACTTCACTCTGGATGATGAAGACCTCCTTCAACTAGTCAGAAAACACTAAAGAGGGGACTAAATTTGATTTATTCAATGATAATGAGGTCATTCATGGACACTCCATCGCTTTGAGCACTTGCCATGTTTGACACTTCAAGTTGGCGAAGTGAGGTAGTTCTTGTAGAATTTATAGAAGGTTGGCAAGACATTTGAGTTGAGGATGATCAAGGTGATAGGATGGAAATACAATTGAAATTAATTATTGATATGACATGAATTTAAGCTATATTCCAAATTTATCATCTCGCTAGATAGCTTGCACGTGCATTTCCATTGCACCTCTACGATAGTTATTTAATGCTTAATTTGCAAAGCATGCAAACCACTCAAGAATTGATGGCCATGGGGCAAGAGTTTAATCAATAAATGCTTGAAAAATCCCTTGAAGTCTTATTATTAATGATGTAATCATTCCAACCATTTATTACTTCTCAGTCATCAATTTCCAAGATGGGCAATTAGGTGGCAAGAAAGCGTTACTGCAACTGATCGATAACTGTCAAAGAGAAGAATCTAACCCCTATATCTAGGTAAAGAACCATTCAAAAAGGGTTTGATTCCTCAAGAATACACTATGTTGTAGTCGAGGGAGGAACATTAGATTTACTTTGAATTTCATTTACTTTCTGATTGCAATAACTCTCAATCTATGAGTTGTGAGTCGAATGTAATGTTGATCGTACTGACTTGTGAGTCATGTGTGTAAATAGAATATTTTTTTTTTGTGAAATCTATTCAGATTCATTTTATTTCATCTACTGCAATTATGAAGTCTCTCTTTTTTGCTTACATTTACATTTGTCATTAATCAATACAGTCTGTGAGCTAGTTGATTAATGACCCTTTAGAATTCACCTCACATTAGCTGCATTTTTATGAGCTGATGTTTGTTGCCTTTATTGATTTCTAGTTTAAAGCACATTTATTTCTCATTCAAATCATATGAGGGAGTTGTACCTCTCAATTTAGAGGAAAGCCACAAATGCAATTGTGGCCTTTTTGAAGCTATTAGTGACTTGGTATCAGTGCTTATCGGGCAAGAGATTCATTTATCGTATGCATATTTATTAGGGTCCAATTCATTTGCTGACATGTATTTAATAAATTAAATCATTATAGCTATAAGGGAAAATACACAACAAAAATTATACCATAACATAGTTTATGTGGTGAAAACCATTTTGGGATTAAATTTTCACACTCCAAAGCATAATATAATTATATTATAAAAAATAAAGGCTATTATAAAATCAAAAGGATATGTCTTTATAGGATTATCACCAACAAGAGATTTGGAATAGTTCTTGAAACATAATACTACATCCAAAACTCAATATCTAACCTCCATCTCAAACACTTGATAAATACAAGAAGAAATGCACAAAACCATAAAATAATAATTATAAAAACATGAACTAAAATCACCCAAAAATGGACTCTAGGTTTCTAGTTAAAAATCCAATGTCTGAATCTCAAGATGTGTGCATAAGCTGAAAATAACACATTCCTTCCATCTATTATAAGCTTGTCATAAGCCACTTATTAAATTGGTTGCTTCATGTTAGCTCTATTTTCTCCATTCAAATATTCCTTATAGTGTGTCATAACACATGGCATAAGCTGGTCAATAAGTGTAAATGCCTCTTACAACTCTCTTATGCATCATATATCCTCTTACATTTCTAATTTGGAAGGCTCAAATTTTGATCAAAATTTTGATTGATCCAAATTTTTAATTCTAGATATTGAGGAGATCTATGCTACTAAAATTAAGGAATTGGTTATGACCCATCCCAAAAAATTAGGGAAAAAATAACCTCTATATCTTAAAAAATAGAGCTTTTTCATTGTATATCCCAAAAATTGTATAGCTTTGTGTTCTTAACATTGGGATGCAAGGTTGAGACACCTTTCCTAACCAAATTTATTCCCATATTAGTAGATATTTTTAGCTTTAACCTACATATCCTATTTGATTGTATCGATAATTATTTATTCATGGGAAAAAATTATGTGATTATATGAATAAACAAAAGAAGTGACTTGTTAAAGAAATCTTGGTGATTTAAACCGTTGAATGGGATTATATTTAAATTGAGCTTGATTTTGTTTCATGCAAATGTGTACATGTTGATGAAGTATAATACATTATCAAAGTGTATCATGATGAACCAACAAGAGGATATTATTTAGCCTAGAAAATTATCTACGAGGTTTTAGGTGATGGTACACAAGGATTTCAAGAAGAACATGAGTTAGTATGAATAATGACAAAGGATTGATAAACCTAATCTTTCTAATGAAATACCTCTTCATCCCAAACTATTTTTAGAAACTTTTGAGAAATGGGGATTGAATTTCATCAAACTTATTAAGCCAACACCCCAAGGGAAGGAGTATATTATAGTATGTATTGATTGTGTCACCAAATGGGTTGAAGAATAATCCTTGTAATTTTCTAGAGAGGAGAAGGTCATTGAGTAATTGTATGAAAATATTTCCTATAATTTGAAGCACCTTTACCTATAATTTTAAATAAAATCCACAAATCATGTCTAATTTCATTGAACCATTCACCAAGAAGTACCAAATTAGACATAAGAACTCTTCCCCCTAGTACGTGCAAGTAAATGGTCAAGTGAAATTCACAAACAGGGAACTAAATAATATCTTGACAAAGATATTAACTATGAGTAGAAATAATTGGGAAAGAATGTTATCAAAATTAATATGGGAATACAACATTATGGGGAAATTAGCTACAAGATTCACTCCCTATGAGATGGTTTATGGGAAGAAATTGATACTTATTAAATTTGGTATACAAACCTCAAGAACAATGGAGGTGGCCCTTGTTCTTACACAAGCACAACATGAATGGGTTCTACAACAAAATGAGTTGGATGAAATGATAATTAAAGAGATTCAATAGAAAAAACTCATCCAATAGTAATGAAAGATAGAGCATGATCATCACATACAATAGAGAAATTTCAAAGCTAGAGATTAGACATTGTTGTTTAATTCCAAGTTTAGGCACCTAAAATTCATAACATATAAAATAATATCTATTTGAATTATTAGTAGAATGGACCTATTGTTTTGCTTCCTTGAGTTCTACTTTACTTTGAAGTGGCCTCTATTTTTTACTAACACTATGGTAATTATTCAAGATGTTGGCCTTCATAAAATTTTGGGCTTTTATTATATTCAAGTTTATCAATTGTAAGGAAAAAAATAGCCCTTGAAGCCTACAATTGGTTTTCCAACATTACACTAATTGGTGGAATTTTTGTCCAAACCAAATAAAAATGACCCTAGATTATTAGGTGCATATTTCATGTCTTGTTGTTAGGCCTTCAAAATGATTTCTTTCTAGTTATAAAATATGCTCTCCAATCTCATTAATCTCAAATCAATTTGGTCTTGGGTGGAAAAGTGAAGGAACTTGTCAAAGTGCTCTCTTTTTTGCATCACCATGCTCCTAGTAGAGATCCTTCTACTACCTTTCTAGCTCTTACTCCAATAAATTTGCCTCTACGTCCTCAAGTTTCTCTTGCTAGCTCTGACGATATAAGTTAACTAGGTTGTCTATTTTTCTTTGTTAAAATATTTTTGTTAGCATGTTAAATGAATATTCGGTCATCCTTTAGGGCCTTTTTCTATATGTTAGTTTCTTTGGCTTTTGGCAAGTCTATTGTATACATTAGAATTTTTATTATAAATAATATTATATAGGTGGCATGTGATAAAATTGAGGAAGTGAGTGCAGAGCTCTAAGGGAGTTGAATGGTCATCTGCCATTGCTACTTCTTGGAGCTTTGGTTTTGCTACAAACTTCTCAGTTTGGTGCTCTTTATCGCTCTTGGTTCTCTTCGCTCTCTTCTTCTAGTTTTGGTGTTGGTTTGGTTTGGTCTTTTGTGGTAACCTTGTGTATTGGCTTGGTTGTTTTCTTTAATGTTATCTTGGCCTTATTTGTTTTTATAATGCTTAATTATTTTGAATTCATATTTCTCGTGCAGGCTCTAGACTCGCATCCTAAGGAAGTCTTATGCCTTGCATAACCACCCCATTTTATTCTGGAACAAAATGGGTCCCCCCTTTTTTCTTTTGTTTTCTTCACCTTTCATTGTTGGTTTGGTCTTAGGAGTTCTTTTGTTTTCCTCCTGAGTTTTTCTTTTGTTCTATCAAGTTTTGGTTCTGCCTCAGCCAGAGTTGGGTTTCTTTTTGTTAAAATTGAAGGCATGATGAACAATAGTGTATTTTATATGCTTTGAGGACTAATGGAGGCATTTGTGTTGCAGGATTAAATCATGCATCAGAGTGTTATTTTTCAAGGAACTCAGTTGGAAAGCCTACCTCAGTCAGATTTGACATAAAACTCCTCAAGAAGAAATTCGTTGAGACCCTCATGTTGTCTTGTCGAGTAGCAGTGCATTCTATTTGTCTAAAATATACCAGTCGGCCAGACATTTTAATTGCTGTGGTTTTTTATGTCTCCCTGACATGCTGAAGTCTCGGTGACAGGGGGTAGTGTCAGCATGAAGTCTCACCGACCAAGCGAAGTCTCGCCGAAAGGTTTGAGTTTGGCATAAGGGCGTGGCTTCGGGGTAAAGTCTCACCGACAAGGTGGGCTCTTACTAAGGTGAAACAGCGTCGGGGAAAGATTTAAGTTTGGCATAAGGGCGTGGCTTCGGGGTAAAGTCTCACCGATAGGGTGGACTCTTGCCAAGGTGAAACGGCGTCGGGGAAATATTTAAGTTTGGCATAAGGGCGTGGCTTTGGGGTAAAGTCTCACTGACAGGATGGACTCTTGCTGAGGTGAAACGATGGTGGGGAAAGATTTAAGTTCGGCATGAAGTCCTGGCGACCGAGTGATGTCTCACTGAAAGGATGGTGCCTTTGGTATAAAGTTATGCTTTCGGGGAGATGTCCTACCGACACTAAGGAGTCTCGCTGAAAGATTTGAGTTCGGCATGATGTCTGGCCGAAGGGGTAAATTCTTCTAGACCGGGCAGAGTCTCGTTGAAAGATGAAGGCCTCGGGGAGAGGTCTTGTCGACCGATGAAGGGTCTCGGCAAAAGGTTTGAGTTCACCATAAGGTTTCACCGATAGGGTAGAGTCTCCCCGAAATAGAATGAGCTCTCAACAAAACAAGGTGGCTTTGATGAAAAGTCTTGCTGACTCGATAGGGTCTCGCCGAAAGGTTATGCCTTCGGCAAAATGTCTCGCCGAAGGGGTGAGGTCTTGGAAAAAAAGGGTGTCATCGGGAGAAGTCTCGCCGACTGCTAAATGTCTCGCCGAAGGTTATGCCTTCAGTGTAATCTCTTGCCAACAATGGTTCAAAAGGATGAGCTCAGGGAGACTCTGAGTGAAAGATTTGTACTCGGTATAATGTCCTGCCGATAGATGAAAGTCTCCCCGACAGTTGTTCACAAGGCCGCATCAAGGAGAATGGAGGAGCTCGGCATAATGTTTGGTCGACCCAATGGTGTCTCGCCGAAGGATGAAAGAGCTTGATGTGATGTCTTGCCGAGTGCGATTGTCTCAGCGACCACTGTGGATATCAATATGACTATGGCCGCTCGCTATGAAGTCTTGCCGACCGTCGTAAGTTATGTTGATTGTTGCTATGAGGTATAATCGCATTGGGGAGACACGATTAGTGTCTCACTGATATGCAATTCTGTGTGAACAACCTTTGACTTCCCGGGAATCTTATGTGGAATGTGTTCACCCAATTAGGGGGAACTAAAGGCGAACCATTGGCCATTTAACTGATTGACTGCCCCTGTGAAGAAGATCAACAGAGCATAAACGACATGGACTTACTTTGAGATCAAAAACGATGGAGCAGCTCGGTGAACAATGGTTTGGAGATCTAACGGGAAAATTTGATGTTGCTTCTAGAAGAGGTCAACTTGCAGAAAGATCTTGAGCAGCAAGGAAGCCAAAAGGAAGAAAAGAAACCACGAGTCTTAGGGACAACTATGAGGTCTACTGGCAAAAGGCAGATCGATATTAATGGTAATGCTTTGGGGCATTCAAAGCGGCTCTTATGGAAGTTCGAGGGTGGACATGGAGGCTAGAAGTTAATGTTGTGGTTGTAAAAGATCTGAAGGTTTCTCCTGAGGACGATCCTTCATCGACATGGACAGCGGGGATATGCATTGAATGCAGAGAGTAACTTCATCCCTAAAACGGGGGCCGACTTTATTTTTTGGCACGTTTTGTATATATGGCATTTTTGCCTCTTTTAGTAGAGGATGGAATAGTAATAGAAAGGGGAGATAGATAGAGAATTCAAGGACAGAGTTAGATTTTCAAGCAATAGGAATTTTCTAAAAGATAGAGGAGACAAAACTGCATCCTGTTTCTTTGTAATGGGAGCTTCTTTTGTCTTCTTAGTTAGGAGTTAGATTCAGCATAGACAATAATGTATCCTTCTGGTTCTCTTAGTATAGATGGAAATAATCTGAAGACATAGGTTTTCTGTACACTAGTGATTGTGCCAGATTTGTAAATGTTACTTATCTGTTTCACTAATAGTAGAAGCAACCAGATTAAAATCTACTTCATGTTGTGTTCCAGAATGGTATTTATTTTGGGTTAATCATTCGATTTGAGAAGCTTTCAAGGAATGAAATTTTATTTTATGTTTTTTTTAAATAGTGATTTGCAATCTGCTGTTGAAGTTAGTACTGTGAATGAATGAAACTCTGTATTAATCACAAGTTAATTTTAATCTGCAGTTTTAGTCAGGAATTCCTTGAAAGGTAACAAGTCTGGTTAAGTTGGATGAATTATCATTCTCTTTGGTTCCAAAGCTTTGATCTATCTTTTTCTATTTCTTTAAAAACCCCAGTTAAAGTAGGTTTGAATTTATGCTTGATCTTAGAACAATCCAGAAGCTCAACACCAGCAGGCCCCTTGAACATTACAGTTCACATCAACCATTGAGTGAAATCAGCACAGTCGAGAACCGATTACAAAGACCTTGGGAGTTAGATATCCATGCATTATTCTTTCTCTTTCAGGAGAGCAGAATAGTAATATTCTGTTTAATTGTTGCTTTGCTCATCCAGACCCATCAACAGAAACTGGCACTAGAATGAGGGCCTCCTTGAGTAATTTTGGATTGTTGTGAGTTGGAGTGGGTCAGATCTTGGAAAACCCAACTCTAATGGGTAGCCCTTTGTATACACCGGGACTTGTCCATGAAATCCCTGGTCATCTATATGATAGGCTTCCTTTATTTTTCCCTAACACTGAGAAAAATGCTTCTGAACATGTCGAAACTTGCAGGTGCATATTCATTTTTCTCCAGATTCAGCATCAGGATATCATCTGCCAGTTATTTGTCAAAACACTTCAAGGTATAGCAAGGCAATGGTATGATAATCTACCACCAGATTCTGTTTGTTCATGGATAGAATTTAAAATCTTATTTTTAGATCAATTTGGTCCTCATGCACATGCACTACACCCATTACATTATTTTGCAACTACAAAAAGGATACCATTAGAACACATTTATCAATTTAATCATAGATTTTTGTTTATGTATCAAAGGGTTCAATCTTTAGATTTGGTTGTTGATGATCATATACTGATAGAACATTATTATTGGGGTTTAAACCCCTCATTTACAACCAAAGTCAGATGTTGTGGTGAGGCTACATCCTTGCATGATGCATTGAGCAAAGTTCTCTTATTGGCACAATTTGGACATGACACTAGAAATTCAGATAGCCAAACTCAAGGTTATAATCCTCTTGTGCTTGCAAACTTCCATCATCTGCAGCCTTATGCCACTTCACCCACCATCCCTACCCAGGTGCAATCATTCTCACCAAGCAGTTACAACCTTCTTAAGGTTCCAAGCACCACATTTTCCAATACCCCATATCAGGTCAATCCCACACAAGACCACTGGGAGAACTTCTCTCTGCAAAATCCAATCACAGAGTTAAGTACTCCACTTGTCAATGAAGTTGTGACCATATCATCTCTTTTCAGTCATATTCCAAAGCATAGTCCGTTACATCACAATGAAGTTGTAGATGAAACATTTGATGAGCCAAAATATAATTTTGATGACTTGTTTGGTAAAAAGCATGAAAAGGATGTAAATTTAGAGCATAATGGAAATCTCAAGATAAAATCTAGCTTTGTTGAAAATGTTAGTACTAACGATGGCTTTGAAGGAGATGAGGTATTGACGCAGGATTGCTATCATGAGAAATCAACAATGCCGTCCAATGATTTGAACAACTCTTCTGATCAAGATGAGAATTAGGGTGATGCGGAATGGATAAAGGAACATGATTCATGTTGGATTGATATCCCTCGTATGCAAAATCGAATAAGGGAGAAATTAGAAGAGCTAGGATATTTGAAACTATCAGAACTTGTTGGGCCAAGTGGATGTAGGATACATCGAACTAATTAACACTCTCAGATGGATTGCCACGTCTTCCTAGGTAGGATGCAGTTATATTTCAAGCAACTAATCACTAGTGATGGAATACTTATGGAAGATCCTTGGAGTACGTATCCCCTCAATAAGGAGGATGAAACAACTAGCACACGTGAAAATGGTAATCAGTCCATCCAAAATGATGAGGGTAACTGTGTGAAGAGGTTTAATTCTTCCCTATTTTTTGATGACCTTGATCCTTGCATTGAGATGGATTCACCAACTGATGAAACTCCTCTACCTAGTGAGGGATTGATAGAAGTGGAGAATGGATTCATCTATGCATTCATAGATTCTTTCATGATGGTGAATGAGGAAGAAACACACTTTGATGGGTTAACACAAGAAGATGACTCTGCTGATTTAAGCAGTGAACGGATTGAAACAGATAACACACTTCAAGATGAGATTTCCAATGAATCTTGTGGTCAAAGACAAGGACTTAAATGCCAAAATGAAATTTTAAGGGAAGAAGTTTGAGTAGATGTGTAGATCAGTCAAGTGTTCCCTGAAGAAATTCATGATGGGGTACATTTGGATGAAGTAGAGGAATGCCAAGAAAGTGACCAAGAGGTTATCTTAGAAGTTGAATCTCTTCAATATGACAAAGAGAATGAGACAAGGGAGTATTTTCTTGATTTTGATTCTATTTACTCAAATGTGTTGGTTGAAGAAAGTCCTTGCTTAGCATCCACTAATGAATTTGATCTTAATACTGATAAATTTGATGTTGAATGGCATGTCCTTGTTGATGATGTGTAGGGATATGAATTGAGAAAGTGCTTTCTTAACTTTGACTCTGTGCATTCAAATGAGTTCGAAGGAAATACTTGTTCACCATGTGCCAGTATCCCTGACATCAATGGTGATAAGCTAGATGTAGATTCTCAAACCCTTGGGGGTGAAATGTTTCAAGAGTGTTGAAAGTAAGACTTCATCTCAAGAAATCCAAAAAAAAATTGACTTTATACCCGAGATGAATACAGAGATGCTGGTTAGTGAATATCCTAGCTGCAAGACAAACCTTGGTGGTGTTCCATGAGTTGAGACCTCGAGAGAAGGAGTTCATACAACACAAGTCTGCATCAGTAACTAGAAATCTTTTGAATCAAGTGGTGTCCTTTCGTTATCCTCTGTGTTTCAATGATTTTCAGTTTGATTATGGCGTTGGGGATAGTAAAACATGTTTGTGGGTAAATCATGACAAAAATGAGAACCCACAACTGATAATATTTCAATATTTATACCCTCAGAATGAACTTATTGCACATAAGCTTCATATTTCTAAGTATAAAGATAAATTTGCTAGGTTTAGAACTCTGCCTAGTAGGTTAAGATTGCTGCACATAATGAAAAATCAGTCAAGTCAATGTACAAATTTTTACAGTTTTGTGTTTGTAAAGCTCAGCTTTGGAGTTAGTTTAGGATTAGGATTGGTTAGTGTTGGTTTTTGGTTTAGTTAGTTTTCTTTTTCTTCTTTTGTTTTCTTTTTCTCGTGTCCTCTGGTTTTTCTGTTTGTAAATAGTTTGTTTGTTTTCTGTGCATTTATGTAAATAATTGGTTTTTATTTATGTAGGTAGTTTCTGCGTTTCTGCCTATAAATAATTTTTTTATGTGAATAGTTTGATGTTCTTTATGTAAATAGTTTTATTTGCTTTTCTGTTTGTAAAAAGTTTTGTTGTTTGTTTGTTTGTTCTTTCTTTTTGTCCTTTCATTTCCTTTGTTGTTTGGTGTCTGTCTTATTTCGTCTTTGGGGTTTTTGTGTTCTTTCCATCTTTAAATAGTGGGTTGTTATCTGAAGTATACTTTGGTTATTAGGAGAGAAGTGGTTTAGATATTTTTTAGGTTTTCTGATTGGGTGATTTTGTCCTAAATTCATTGTTTTATGTCCATTATCAATAAGAGTTGTGGAAAGTCCTAAAAACAAGGTGCAAAGTAAACAATCTTCATTAGCTACCTCTGAATCTGTCACAAATCATCAAGATCATCTCCCTTTGTAATGCTATATTTTTCCTAGGATGATAGTGTTGTAAGATTTGAGTGAAAAATCTAATTTCCGGATGCTATTATGAGGTCCATGGTAGTTTTCAACCCAGAACAAATGTTTGACATCTGACATATTGAGAAAAAATTGAATGAAATATCTAAAACTCCAAGAGAAAAGAAAAGAGAAAAATAATTATCAAAAAGAAAAGAAGATTCAATATGAATGGGTGATTCTAGTATCTCTACCAGGGCTATGGATGCCTGGCTGGAAGTAGAGCAATGTTGTGAGAAAACTAGAGGCATCTCCATCGAGGCTATGGACATCTTACTGGCAGTGAAGCAATGCCCAAGATATCATTGCACAACAGCTAAAGGGAATCAACTCATGTACAAACCTTGCACATTGTTGTTCAAAAGATGAGGAAAACTTTATAAAAATATGATGCACCATCAAACACACATAGATTCAGGGGTAGCCAGTGTTGATTTACATTTGAGATTCTAGCTCAACCTTGGTTGTTAAAACTGACCCAACTCGAGTTGTGATGTTCATAAACCAAGAGTTCTGGGTAGCTGAATCTTTCGATTTCTTGAAAATGGTTAAACCATTTTCCCAGCCAAGTCACCATTTGTTATGCCTTGCATAACCATCCCATTTTATTCTGGAACAAAACAGGTCCCCCCTTTTTTCTTTTGTTTTCTTCGCCTTTTGTTGTTGGTTTGGTCTTAGGAGTTCTTTTGTTTTCCTCCTGAGTTTTTCTTTTGTTCTATCAAGTTTTGGTTCTGCCTCAGCCAGAGTTGGGTTTCTTTTTGTTAAAATTGAAGGCATGATGAACAATAGTGTATTTTATATGCTTTGAGGACTAATGGAGGCATTTGTGTTGCAGGATTAAATCATGCATCAGAGTGTTATTTTTCAAGGAACTCAGTTGGAAAGCCTACCTTAGTCAGATTTGGCATAAAACTCCTCAAGAAGAAAGTCGTTGAGACCCTCCTGTTGTCTTGTCAACTAGCAGTGCATTCTATTTGTTTGAAATATACCAGTCGGCTAGACATTTTAATCACCGTGTGTTTTTATATGTCTCCCTGACATGCTGAAGTCTCGGTGACAGGGGGTAGTGTCGGCATGAAGTCTCACCGACCAAGCAAAGTCTCACCGAAAGGTTTGAGTTTGGCATAAGGACGTGGCTTCAGGGTAAAGTCTCACTGACAGGTTGGACTCTTGCCGAGGTGAAACAACATCAGGGAAAGATTTAAGTTCGGCATAAGGGCATGGCTTCGAGGTAAAGTCTCACCGATAGGGTGGACTCTTGCCGAGGTGAAATGGCGTCGGGGAAAGATTTAAGTTTGACATAAGGGTGTGGCTTCGGGGTAAAGTCTCACTGATAGGGTGGACTCTTACCAAGGTGAAACAGCGTCGGGGAAAGATTTAAGTTCGACATGAAGTCCCGACGACCAAGTGATGTCTCACCAAAAGGATGGTGCCTTCGGTATAAGGTTGTGCTTTCGGGGAGATGTCCTACCGACACAAAGGAGTCTAGCCAAAAGATTTGAGTTTGCTATAAGGTCTCGCTGATAGGGTAGAGTCTCCCCGAAATAGAATGAGCTCTCACTGAAACAAGGTGGCTTTGATGAAAGGTCTTGCCGACCCAATAGCATCTCGCCGAAAGGTTATGCCTTTGGCATAACGTCTCACCAAAGGGGTGAGGTCTCGGCAAAAAAGGGTGTCATCGAGGAGAAGTCTTGCCGACTACTGAATGCCTCGCTGAAGGTTATGCCTTCAGTGTAATCTCTTGCGGATAGTGGTTCAAAAGGATGAGCTCAGGGAGACTCCGAGTGAAAGATTTGCACTCGGTATAATGTCTTGCCGACAGATGAAAGTCTCCTTGACAGTTGTTCACAAGGCCGCACTAGGGAGAATGGAGGAGCTCGACATAATGTTTGGCTGACCCGATGGTGTATCGCCGAAGGATGAAAGGGCTCGATGTGATGTTTCACCAAGTGCGATTGTCTCGGGGACCACTGTGGATATCAATATGACTCTGGATGGTCGCTATGAAGTCTTGCCGACCGTTGTAAGCTATGTCGATCGCTGCTATGAGGTATAATCGCATCGAGGAGACATGATTAGTGTCTCACCGATATGTGATTCTGTGTGAACAACCTTTGACTGCCCGAGAATCTTACGTGGAATGTGTTCACCCAATTAGGGGGAACTAAAGGTGAACCATTGGCCATTTGACTGATTGAATGCCCCTATGAAGAAGATCAACAGAGCATAAACAACATGGACTTACTCTGAGATCAAAAGGATGGAGCAGCTCGGTGAATAATGGTGTGGAGATCTAACGAGAAAATCTGATGCTGCTTCCAGAAGAGGTCAACTTGCAAAAAGATCTTGAGCAGCAAGGAAGCCAAAAGGAAGAAAAGAAACCACGAGTCTCAGGGACAACTATGAGGTCTACTGGCAAAAGGCAGATCGATATTAATGGTAATGCTCTGGGGCATTCAAAGCAGCTCTGATGGAAGTTCGAGGGTGGACACGGAGGCCAAAAGTTAATGTTGTGGTTGTAAAAGATCTGAAGGTTTCTCCTGAGGACGATCCTTCACCGACATGGACAATGAGGATACACATTAAATGTAGAGATTAACTTCATCCCGAAAAGATCTGAGGGCCGACCCTCCTGTAACCAACCGATATTTTTGTAAACCCTAAAATGGGGGCCGACTTTCTTTTTTGGCACATTCTGTATATATGGCATTTTTGCCTCTTTTAGTAGAGGATGGAATAGTAATAGAAAGGGGAGATAGATAGAGATTTTAAGGATAGAGTTAGATTTTCAAGCAATAGGAATTTTTTGAAAGATAGAGGAGATAGAACTGCATCCTATTTCTTTTTAATGGGAGCTTCTTTTGTCTTCTTAGTTAGGAGTTAGATTCAGCATAGACAATAATGTATCCTTCTGGTTCTCTTAGTATAGATGGAAACAATCTGAAGACATAGGTTTTTTGTACATTGGTGATTGTGCCAGATTTGTAAATGTTACTTATATGTTTCACTAATAGTAGAAGCAACCAGATTAAAATCTACTTCATGTTGTGTTCCAGAATGGTATTTATCTTGGGTTAATCATTCGATTTGAGAAGCTTTCAAGGAATGAAATTTTATTTTATGTTTTGTTTAAATAGTGATTTGCAATCTGCTGTTGAAGTTAGCACTGTGAATGAATGAAACTGTGTGTTAATCACAAGCTAATTTTGTTCTACAGTTTTAGTAAGGAATTCCTTGAAAGGTAACAAGTCTGGTTAAGTTGGATGAATTATCATTCTCTTTGGTTCCAAAGCTTTGATCTATCTTTTTCTATTTCTTTAAAAACCCCAGTTAAAGTAGGTTTGAATTTATGCTTGATCTTAGAACAATCTAGAAGCTCAACACCAGTAGGCCCCTTGAACATTACAGTTCACATCAACCATTGAGTGAAATCAGCACAATCGAGAACCGATGACAAAGACCTTGGGAGTTAGATATCCATGCGTTATTCTTTCTCTTTCAGGAGAGCAGAATAGTAATATTTTGCTTAACTATTGTTGTGCTCATCTGAACCATCAATAGGAAGGTTTTTGGCCTGATGTTTTGTTTTCCACAAATGTGCTTTAAGTCCCATATCATTGTACCTCTCATAGCCAACTTTACCTCTCCCAGGTTGCTCGACTCATGGGAGAATTTAATACCCCATCACAACATGGGGATGCATTAAATGTGCCTGAATCTCCCTCAACCGAGGTGAATAAGGAAATTGATATTAAGAACCCTAGAAAGATCTCATACAAAGATGTGGTTAATGAAAATTCCATGATGGTTGAGTGTCCACCTTTAGCAGTGTTCATAGCCTACTACGGAGGAAGTCATGCCAACAAGTCATATATAGTGGGAGGTGGAGAATTTTTGGGACCCTTAACCAATGGAGTGGGAGATGGAATCATCTTCAAAGGAGGAGACGTCGAACCTAGAGAAGAGGGTAAGAAGTCTCTTGTGCCTAAAGTTCTCTCCATCTCTCCAAATGAGGATATGGTAAAAGCTTTAAAATATTAAGAAACTATAATGAAAAATATTGCAATCTTTTTTGTTTGTTTAGATGTAAATTCTCTCCCTTCACATAAATTTTTTGATGATTGGATTACTTTTGTATGGGGAAAAAAGATGGGTATCCATGTATCTTTCTATAGGATGATTCAGAAAGGACTTTTTACTATGTTTTTTAGAAATCATGGTATACAAGACAGGGTGGTTAAGAAAGAATTTTGAAATATGGATCAAGCTATGTTTCAAGCTCTACCATGGCCCCCAAAAGAAAATTTTGAAGAAGTTATGGCTAGTTCAGCCCCAAGTTGGATTGAAATAAAAAGAGTCTCTCCCCATTTCAGGAAATTTCTCCCTAATATCTTGAAATCGATTGGTAACGTGATGCAGATTGAAGAATCTCATGTCACCTTGCCCACTTGAATGTTAGGCTATTAATTTATTTAAATCCTGAGGTTGAATTATAGACTTTCTCTTTGTGCAATTTAATAATAAGACTTTCACATGTGAAATTGAGTTGCTTGGGCCCTTGAATTTGTGCTTCTTTTGCAAGAGAAATGTACATCTTAAGAAAGATTATCCTTTGGTTAGGGCCAAACCCACAAGGGCCTTCAAGACAACTAATGGGAATATAAACCCTGAGAATCCTTTGACAAGCAAAGATCCACCTTTGAATGTAAACCCTAATCAGGAAACATCTATGGACTGTGATAACTCAAGTAAAGACCCTTTAATCGAGAATCAACTAGACTATAATGTGGTTGATGAAGCCAATTTATCCCTGCCTGACCCTCTATTTAATGGATAAATGGTTGTAATTTAAGCTCAATACTCTTTTTTTCCCAAGATTGAGTTAGATGAAGAACCAAGCACCAAGGGGTCCTTCCCATCGAGACCCAAAAATGTTGAACAAATTGCTCTCGAATGAATTAACAAAAAGGTGGAAAAATTCAAGCAAGGTAATACCCCAACAGACCATATGATGCAAAAGGAGTCATAGCCAATGAATCTAACCTCAAAGAGTGTGATGAGGCCTTTGGCAAAGAGTTAGTGGTTTCTCATACCAACCCTTTGTTCTTAAGGTCATTTGATGAGGTCTCTAGTCCCTATCTAAACACCTCTTCTGCAAAAGAGGACTCCAAAAAAAGGAAGCTTATTGAAAGGCCCAAATCCTCAAACTCCAACTCAGACAAGAAAGCTTCAAAGAAAAGCAAGGAGGATAGAATCCCCAAGTGTTTTGACAGATTATACAAGAGTCAGAAAATCCCAACCCCTCCCTATTTCTAATGATATTAAACATATTTAGATGGAATGTAAGGGGGTTAGAGTCTCAAGATAGAAAATATGTTGTTAGAGCTTTTTGTAGAAACAAAGAAAAATTATACATTCTATGCTTCCAATAAATTAAATTTCTAGTGTTTCAAGATGAAAATGTGCTTAATTTCATATGGAAAAATGCAAAAGCTTTGGTGATAGATCATGAGAAAGGTAAGGGGGAGTTGCTATCCTTATACACCCTAAATGGGCTAGTAGTATCTCTTAATGGGGAACTTATCCCTACAATAGATTGGTCTGGGTGATTATAAATCAAGGGTTGAACTCATGGGGTATATGCACTCTGTATGCTTCAAATGATTATAGGGAGAGGTTAGACCTTTGGAATTGGATAGAAAGTAACCTACCTAGGGTTCTATGGGTCTATATTGGTGATTTTAACATGATAGAGAATGGGCATGATAAAAAAGAGGCAAAGAAGATTTATGAAAAGGAAATGAGATTTTTTTGGGCTAAGATGAAAAGAGTCCTAAATTTGGTTGACCCTTTGGAAAAAGGTAGAAAGTCTTCTAACTCTATATAGTTCAAGTGGTGAAATAATCAAACCTTGAACATAAGGATTTACTACAAGATTGATGGATTTTATGGTAGTAAATAATTCATCTCCTTCCTAGGTAATTCAGATGGTGCTTTGGTATTTGTGTTCCTTGCCTTTATGTCTGATCACTCTCCAATTGAGGCTTTTGTATCTTTTGGTTCAACTCCCTCTTTATAACCTTCACAAAGACCTCCTCTTTTCAAATTGAATGCATCTCTTCTCCATAACCAAGATTGCCTTGATGGAATTAGGTCAGTCTTTGTGTTGACTAAAGCCCTCAATAAGGGCCTTGACCCCATTTAGAGATGGGATTGTCTTGTTTCTTCTTGGAGAAATATTTTTGGTATTATTGGAAAGAAGAAAGCTCTAGATAGAGAAAAGCTTGATAATCTGCTCTATGAGAAACTTCTCCTCCTAGAGTGCTAGTTGCAAGACTCCACTCCTAACTATACTATGGAAGCTAAGTTAATCAAGACTAAATCCCTTTTGAGGAAACTATAAAATTATAAATTCCAAGGGTAGAAAATTAGGGCCAAGATAATTGGCTCAAGGAAGGAGATAGAGGTTCAAAGTATTTCTTTAACATGATTAAATGAAAACAGGCTAAAGATGTAATTGGCCCAATTGAAAATAATGGAGTGGTCTCAGAGGAACCAAATTTTATGAAGAATTCCTTCTTCTTTCAAAATATTTTTACCTCAAAAGATGATGATAAAGCTAGGGAAGCTAGAGAAATTTTCTCTAAGCACATTCCTAAAAAGGTATGTAGTGAAGATGCTAAAGCCCTTACTATAGATATCTCAGTTGAAGAAATTGAAAATACTATCAGATCCTTAGCTAATGGTAAATCACTTGGGGTTGATGGGATGACTGCAAAATTCTACAGGACCAATATTGATTGGATAGATGCAAAGTTGTTGGAAGTGTATAACTATGCATTTCAAAACAATTCAATGGGATGCAATATGAATGGGGGCATCATTAAGTTGGTCCCCAAAGAGGGTGACAAAACACTTGTGAAAAACTAGAGACCAATAACACTTTTAAATGTCTCATACAAGGTTCTAGCTAAAACTCTGGCTAGGAGACTGGATGGGGTACTTGGGGAAGTTATGTTAGTAACCCAAACTAGTTTCATTCTGAGGAGATACATTTTAGATAATTTTATTAGTAGTTGGGAAGGGATGAATTGGACCAAATATGACAACCAAAATGCAACAATGATACTTCTAGATTTTGAAAAAGCTTATGACAGAATTGAGTGGCCTTTTGTATTAGAAATGTTGAGGGATTTTGGATTCCCAAGAAAATTGTAAATGGATTAACATCCTATTTAATGATGCCTCCACCCGACTGGATGTCAATGGAGAGTGCACTAAACCTATAATGCTTCAAAGGTCCATCAGGAAAGGTTGTCCTATTACACCAACCTATATTTATCATTTTTGTTGATGCTATGCATTATGTGTTGAGAACCAACCTGATTTCCCTACTGGTTCAAGGTAACAGGCTCCCCAACAATGAACAACTTCTTAATGCACAATTTGCCGATGAAATTACTCTTTTCATTGAGTTATCTGAGGTCAACTTTGACAATACCTTTAAAATACTAGATATATTTTGTGTTGCCTCTAGTTCTAAATTATCCCCTCACAAATCCACTATGATTGGATGGACCAAAGACCCTCCAAGCTGGTTGGAAACAAAGTGTTGGAAATGGGGTTATTCTCATAAAGTTGTTAAATATTTAGGTATTCCATTTGTAATCTCTCCATCTTTGAAGAATATGTGGGAGTGATTCTTTCAGAAAATTAAAAAGAAACATATCAAATGGAAGACTCATTTTATCTCTTGCTAGCAGACTTTAGATTGTTTAGAAAGTTATTGCTTCCCATGCAGTCTATCATTCCTTAGCTTGACTTTTTGCTAATGTTCAGTTTAATAATTTATAGAAAATCATGAGGGATTTCCTTTGTCTGATGGCAAAGGAAAATAGAAGATTCGTAATGTTAAATGGGCTTGGTGTTGCTTGCCCAAAAACATGGGAGGCCTAGTTTTAAAAGACTTCAGAACTCGAGGTTCGGATCTAGCTGCTAAATGGATTATCAATGCTATTGAAGGGGAAAAACCATGGAAATAATGATTAGAAACAATTTGAGGATTTCTAAATAAAAAAAGGTAAACTATGGACTCCATTGCATATTCAAGATATACTCTTCACACAGTTTGAGGTTAAAGTATTTGGCTCTCCTATTTTTGCCACCCTATGAAAGGTGTGGAGTTTGGTGATGAGTTTAGTTCTGAATGGGGAGGCAATCGAGGTCACTCCTCCATGTTGTGTTGCCAATAGATCAATATGGTGGAATATTACACATAATGGGAAATCCCTTGCACTCACGTATGGTTTTTTTGTAAGGCCTGGCAATCGATGTGTATTAGTAACTTGATTTGTTGTTGGATGGTAAATTGATGTCTTGGGAACAATTAAGGGTTGAGTTTGGTTGCCCTGTCTCACATAAGAAAACTTACTCCATGATTTGTAGTGGTCTTGGGGATGGATTCCCAGGGAAAATTTTGAATGATACTGATGTGATTAATCTAATCAGATGGAAGGATGGCTCTAAACTACATGATATTTCAGTTAGCAAAATCTATATGATGCTAACTAGCTCAGGGGAGGCCTATGATTGGCTAAACCATTCTTGGAACCTCAATTGGTCTCACAATAAATGGTCTTATATCTTAACCCATATTTGGCACAATTCAATAGAACCTAAGAAAACTTGTTTTTGTTGGCTTTTACTCCTTAAAAAATTGTCGTTGCCCTTGTTCTCCAACAATATGGCCTTTCTTATAGAACTTGTGACTATTGTGATAAGCTTGAATCTTTTGAACATCTTTTTTTCGACTGTAAATTCTCTAATACTCTTTGGTCAACTTGTGGACTGGCTTGGAAAAACTGGCTTTTCTTGGCATGAAATTTAGCTGGCTATGTGGATGCTTTTAATCTTGATTTGAATTTTTTTTGGCTTGCGCTTTCTAATGAGAGCTTTGGTTTTTGTGGAAGAAGAGAAATGGAGAGATATTTGAGGGAAAAAGGAAACTGTTTACTGAGTTTGATAGCAAACTCACTTCCTTATCTATTATGATTAAGGTTTTTGTTGTATTGGACATGCCTAAGGATCAATTCATGATCCTGTTGAAGGAAGGAGTCACACTTGTTTAAAAAATAGAAATATAATCAACTCATTTCTTCCCCCAGGGAAGGAATATCTTGAATCAAGAGGAGCTAAAACTATTACACGAGTTTATGGAAGAAAAGAAAATTGGTCCCCATGTTCTTGAAGAGAAGAGGTGTAAGGAACCACTGAAGTTTGATCCTAAAGGGATTCTTGACAATGTGATAGAGCCCCCTCTAGGAACATTTGACTGTGATGAAGCAGAATGCAACAACAACATCATAGGGGCTTGGGACTAGTTCACCTTTTTTGACAGTTGTTGTTGATTAAACAAACTTAAGTTGGTTATAATCTGATATGTTTCGATATGTTAAAAACATTGCTACTAGACAATATATTTTGATATGTAATCATCATTGATACTCATTATTATCTTTTGATATGTAACATCATTGATTTAATTTGGGGTTGCAACTCCCTATAATGTACTCTATTTTGATAAACTATGTTTAATAGAAAAATAATTTTATACAAGGTGGTTTCCACCTTTTTATCAAACAATAATTAATTAATTTCATTCATAATCTTTATCACTAATAAACCAATTCCATTTGCACTTCATTATTAAATTAAATAGACTTGATCCATTTTGATCTCATTATCAAATTAAATAAATAAATAAATTTTCATCTTATTATTAAATTAAATTCATTTCCATCTCATTATTAAATTAAATGAATTATATCTATTGTTATGTCATTATTAAATTGAATATATTTCCACCTCATTATTAAATCAAATTAAAATAAACCTTCTACCCTATTGTAGTGTTGCAAATTGTATACCCTCATAATTTCACACTACATGACACCTTCTCTTTAGCCTTTTGATAAAAATATTTTAATTCTCAAAATATTAACACCTAAATTATGCATTTGTGTTAGTTTCATGTTGTTCTTAGTCTTCTATGTCTAAATATTTTTGGATGGGAGTGTTTGTGTAGGAATTTTTGTAGCATGCTAGTATCCTACAAAAAATCATGATTCTAATAGTTTTTGGAGTATTGCATTCTCATGAATTTTTTACATGTATCATCCTTGCATATAGTCATGATGAACAAATTCAACCCAACTCGCTTTACATGGCTTTCTCTCACTCTCTGGCTATCTCTCTCTCTAGTTAGATTTTTATTCGCATGGCCACTCCCTTGAACAAAACTCTTTGAAGTAGAAATACAATTGCACACCATTGGAAACACATGAAGTTATTCATAACATATTTTACTTCTCTTCACTCTCAACAACATTCTTAAATCAACAAATCACTATTGAAGGTTTTTTGAAGTTTCAAAGTGATTTGATTCTCGATTATTATTTAGTATTTCTTTCCATATGGGCATGTGCACAAAAAATCCCAAATGCTTAAAAATGAGAAAAACACACTTGTGTTATAAAGAAATTCAAATAGCTCAAAAAATCTGAGCCATAACACAAGCATGTTATTTAATCAAATAACACGCACACATTATTATGAAAGGAGAACATGTACGCATTTTTATGTAAACAAAACTATGCACTTTTTATGAAAGCAAAATGCGTACATATTTTTATGAAAGCAAAATACATACACATTTTGCTCAATAAAGTTGTAAAAAGAAAAAAACCTATCCATTTTGTTCACCCATGGCCTGCATTTTCTACAACATTTTTCTTTCCCTCAACTCTACATAATGTGAATGTGCTTTTTTACTTTGCAACCTACCTTCACAATGCCACGTTGGAGAAGAGGTGAGTGTTATTTTTTTGCATTAGATTTAAATTTTATTTGCATTAGAAAAAAATGACTATTTTTTTAATTATATAACAGATAATGTAAACCCTGAGCCACAACCAAATTTAAATAATGAATTTCCCGAGGAAAGCCCTAGGATGTTGGACCCTCCTCCTACCCTTCCAACCATCCCTGGACAAGTCCAAGAGGATTTTTTAGGGCATTTAGAGCAAAACAAAGTTGCAGTTCATGAATTAGTTTCAAAATTGAGGGGTCAACATCAAACCAACATCACCTATCCCTTGCCTCAACATTGGAAGCCTTGATGAAGAATGTTTACACAGTCACAAATCAAATAAATCAATGTAAAACTCATAATTCATGTCATCAATTTTATGCAACAAAATTGTCCTATGATGAAGTGAAAAAGAAAGACACAAGCAAATAAAACATATGTCTTCTTTTTATGGATCCTAGAACCAATGAACCTATTCTTCTAGATTCAAAGAGGTTTCCAATACATTTGGTTTATCATGATGAGATAAGAAATGTTTTTTGGGATAGTTAGTGGATGGTCTTTGACCAACCTCCATGTAATAATTATGAGGTGTCGCTATATTTTCTAAGAAAACTAGACTATGAGTTTATCCTTCATCAAATTCCTAATTATTTTGATATGAGGGAGTTTCAAGATAGAGGTGGAGGCTCTGCCCAAAATAGACTAGAAGCTCATTGGGTAGATAATTGTGCACATCAAAGAACACCAACACAAAGACCTATTTATCATACGATGGTTCTAGTAGCCATCAAGGAGAGTATGGAGGTGCAAACTCTTCATGCAGTTGGTAGCCTAACAAACACCATCATAGAGCATGGAACATAAATATCCCAACCTTTTGCCTCACAGGATGATGCAACAACTCAACCATCTAGCTCTAGTGCCCCTAGCTCTCATATATGCCCAAACTGTTGTAATCTATGCTTTGGGAGAGATAGCGATGTTGAGGGTACATATGATTCCACCTTCCATATGTGCTCTCATTGTTAGTATAGATGTCATGGGAGTAGCGACGGTCATCAAGGTGGTGCATCAGATAATGCGATGATTACATATGAGTTGATGAATGAGGTGTATGTTGGTCAAATGTAGGTATGTTGATTTGAATTTATAACATTTTATCTATTAAATACTTAGAAATTATAAATGTAAATAGATTTTTAATTATATAATTGAATTAAACTGATGCAAACATTATGCATTTCAAGGCGTAACGCTAGAGTTTGGTATATCATCGAGAATTCCTGCAACAACTTATACACTTGCATATGTATCAGAGGTAAAATTTATATAATATATCAAACTAAAATAATACTTCCTATTCAAAATAATGTTTAATAATAAAATACTTTTTTCTTGAATAGGTGGGCATGTCATCACCATCTAGTACACATGTTGCCATGTATTCTTATGACATTGGATTTACACATGTACAATATAACACATTTAAGTTTGTTTTTGCAAATTTCAAATTTGTTGTTTATATATATTTCTGAACTTTTGAGTTTATTCTACTTATTGGTTGTTTATTTTATTAATGCAATATACACACCCCCTAGCATAAGAGAAAATTTGGAAGTTGGCATTAGTGCAACAATTTCATCATCAATGTGCTTAACTCAGGTATGAGTATGAATATATATGTATAATAATTTTTATTTTTTGTTGGTTGATATTAGTATACCTATAAAAAATAATTGATAAATATGTCTTTGTTATGTTATATATGGATGTAAACACCCTTGTGATAGGGAAAACATCTCTTGATGACGTTGAGCGTCGTAGGCAAGAAGAATTAGACTACCAGTATGTTGTGTGTTTATAATATATGTATCATTGTAAATAATTTTCATAGTTTTTGACTTTGGTATAGTATCTAATTTTATATTTTGTATGTATAGGTTGGGCTAAAAAATACTGAGGAGTGTAGGAAATCAGAATGACGCAAGAAATTGACTACTAGAAGTGATTGAAGTTCAATTACTCAGGCTAAAAGAGGCCCAATGTTTCAATAATAGTGTTCAATACTCATAGATGAAAACATTTTGTATGCCTATACATGACACATATATAACTTTTTTGGTGTTGTTATATGTATCAATGATATTTTGTAGAATGAGAGACAATACATTAGCCTCATAGCATTGTATGAAATTGTGCTAACATTTTGTGCACCGTCATGATAGTATTGTATGACATTTTGATCATATTATGTGTGCCCTCATGATGATGTTGTATGACATTTTGATATGACCTCATGGCCTTATGGAGATTAATTTATATAAATATTTTATGTGTAAATTAGTAGCTTAAATGGTTTAAAATGTTCTCATAATTTTCTTAGCCCCAATTAGTGTACATGTATGAATCATATCCCATATCCAAATTATAATTTTTGAATCTAATTTCCTATCATGTCACAACAAGTTAACTACAAAGTTAAATTCATCATCTTATCAAAATAAATAATTAATAAAGATAAATATTTCCCAACAAACATTGATCTAAAAGTTATATTTATAGAGTGCAATGCAAGAAAGACAATAATGAATAAGTTAATAGTAATGTATTGAAATTTTAAATATTATTTACCAAAATTAAAATTACTAACCACTTGATGATGAGCATATCTTACGTTCTTTAAGATTGTCCTACATTCTTTAGGACTCTCCTACATTCATTAGGACTGACATGGGTTCATTAAGACTGACCTAGGTTCATTAGGATCTCCTAGGTTTAGTAGGATTGTACTACATGCATTATCAACTCATTCGTGGCACTTAGATTTTTTTTTTGTGTAAACCTATAGGTTCACATAGGATAAATACACAATAATCTCTCACTTTCTCAAGACTCCAATCCATTTGATTGTGGTAGCAAGTTTTCAAATGTTGCAAAAATCGTCAAACACATTCAATGAAAAGTTACAATGTTGCATAAATTTCATTCCATTTATTATAGGCCCAAACCATTAGCTCCAACATGTCTGAGTGGGTAGGTTTATGCTAGGCAAGGTCTTGTTTTGCACCCCAATATGCCAGATTGTTGTAGGCTACATTATGGCGATGCATTCCCTTAACAACCTTAAGTGCCAAAAAGTGGAAAACTTTGATGAGTTGTTTATTGAAATCAGTGGCATATAGAAATGTTTTGTCTAAAGGTATATGGTCATGTAGGGTCCCTCTACAATAACCTCTCAATTTTTCATATATCCTATCCATTTCGCCATGGTGACAACTTTTTGCACATTGAAACAATCATCAAATGTAATCAATGAAAAGTTGTAATGTGTTGCAAGGTGTGTGCCTTTGGTCTCCTTGTGTTGTGTAGCGTAGTGCTTAGGTTCATGACATGGCTTAATCGCCTCCCATGGATTCATTAAATCTAGTGGTTGTATCAAGCATTAATAAGTTGATCTTTTGGTGCAATGACAACCATCTGTGCAACAATTGGTATTAGAGCCTGGGTCACGAGTTTGAACCCCTCGCTTGCACTAGGGGGGATTGTTGCACGATGTGCACCCTTGGTCTCCTTATGTTGTGTAATGCAATGCTTGGGTTTGTGACATGGATTAACTGCCTCCCTGGATTCATTAACTCTGGCGGTTATATCGAGCATTAACAGGTCGATCTTTTGGTGCAACAACAACCATCTATGCAACATAATATTGCATAAATTTCATTTCGCTTATCATACGACCAAATTGATACATGTTTGAGTGAGCGATTTTATGCTAGGAAATGTCTTGTTTCACACCCGAGCATGGCAAATAGTTCCAAGCTACATTATACTAGCGCTTTCTCTTAAGAGCCCTAAATGTTAAAAGTGGTGAACTTTGATGAGTTTTTTATCGAAAACCGTGACACTTAGAAATGTTTTGTCTAAAGGTATAGGGTCACATATTGTCCCTCTACAATAAACTCTCAATTTTTTTATATCTCCAATCCATTTGGTTGTGGTGACAACTTTTCACATGTTGAAAAAATGTCAAATACGTTTAATAAAAAATTTCAATGTTACATAACTTTCTTTCCACTCATCATGTGACCAAACCAATAGTTCCAACACATCTAGTGGGTGGGTTTATGCTAGGAAAGGTCCTATTTTGCACCCCAACATGCCAGATCGTTTCAGGCTACATTATATCAACGCTTTCTCTTAAGACCCCTATGTAGTTAACTATGTGATGCAAACATGTGTGACATGGTTGGATTGTGTTGGTACATTTGGCGGTGATCGTGGTGTCATAGATATTCCTTGTACTTTAGGGACTTTGGTATGACATGATTGTTCATGAAAGTGTTTTGTTGGTGGTGTTGGATTGATTCCTATTTGGTTTGTGGTAGTGTATCTTCTTGGCTTGAGTATCATGGTTATGGTTGATCTTCATTGAGGAGGTTGTTACCAAAATGTCATAGATAGCTTGATTACACGATTCAATGGGAGCTTGTGACAGTGATGGTTTGGCGGTGTTGTATCTTCTTGGTTTGGATATTGTGGTTTGTGATCTTCCCTTTAGGAGCTCGGTGTTGAGTTCTTTGATTGTGTTGAGGCCATGGAGGATTTCATTTAGAGGATGGTTGTCATGTTTCCATGGAGAGCTTGGTATCATGGTTCAATGGGAGCTTGTGGCGATGATGTGGATTCATCACTTGGTGGTGGATGGTCTTCTGTAGTGTTTGTTGGTGTCATAGATGGACTCTTGGATCCTATTTCTATGTAATGAGGGTTCTTTGGCATCTCGGGTTTTATTGATAGGAGATGATTATCTTCATGTGATTTGGAGATGTTGACATATTGGTTAGCCATAAAGGACTCTTTAGTCTTTGGCTGAGGTGTCATGATTTGTCTTTTGACATGTGATCCTTGTTTGATAGGATGGTTTTATGTATTATGTCATGGTATACTCTTGATTGTGCATATTAGAATGTTGGCATGATACAAGTATATGATATGTTCATTGGAGCATATGATCTTCTTTTGAGGAGATGTGAGATCATGATGTCATGGCATGTTCTTAATTTCATGGTTGGGATATGACTTTGATCTTGGTTGGTTCTCTTGGAATTGGGTACATTGATCATTTGCTTGGGAGCTTCGTGATGGTGCTATGTTACATTTGGACTTTGGCATGGATTGATCAGTTACAAGTACTCATGGATACTTGAGACATATGTGAGGCTAGAAGATCTATTGTGTTTAGAGACACGTGTTGAGATGGTTGCTCATTAATGAGGTTTCAACTGTAAGTATGAGGAGCCCACACCTTGATTGGAGGTGATTTCAACATGGACCTATAAGGAGATTGTTCTTAGATGATTCATGATAACTTGGACATCTTGGAGGAGCATTCTCATTCCACACTCTTGGTCTACTTGACGGTTTGTCATTTGAGAGGTATTGCCAATTGTTACTTTTAGATACATTATGCTTTATGCTTTATCTTCTCATGCATATGGATCTTAAGCTATGGTTTTCTAGTTCTAGAGGGTTCATTTGAGGGATGTTAGCATGTTAATCTTCTTATGCATTATGAGATTATTCATTGATGTTGAGTTTAGGAGATGTTATTAGGCTTATTTCCTTCTTTGGGAATGAATTTGGTTTGATCTTCCTTTGGTTTGAGTTGCATACATCTTGGTTATGGTTAGATGTGGATAGTGCTATTCTCTTTGGGGTTTTATGGAGGAGATCATACTTATCACAACTTAGCATTTAAAGGTGTGTGTAGAAGGACATGCTATAGGTTTTGTTTTACACACTCTCTCTTTGGTCTTGGTTATCTTCCTAGATGTTTGTATTCACATTACATTGGATTTGAGATCTTGGTTGGAGCTATTGTGATCACTAGCTTGTGGTTATGTGTTTTCACTTATGTTCTTGGGTGATCTCTTTCCTTGGGTGTGGATAACATGGGAGAGATATGGGGACTTGTAGTAAGAGATGTATTGCAACATACTGGTTTGCATGATTTGCATATCTTTGTGGATGTTCCTTGGTACCACATGATATTGGTTACACTTCCATGTGTTAATATTGGTGGATCTTTAGATGCCTTGATCATTTTCAAATTTGAGATTACTTATGCAGTGGGAGTTTCTGGATGTGTGTGTTCATTATATGTCAAGTTTGGCACTTGAAGCTTGTGATTACATGTTTATGTGTTATATATGTTGATGGAATGAGGCTGACTTGTCATGATTTGTATACCCTTGAGGTATGGATTTTTGGGTGTTATTTTCAACTATGGTGATTATATCTTGACAACTATTGATACATACTTGTTACCTTTAGATTGAGTGTTTGTGTATTGGGATATTGATTGGAGGCAAGACTTATGCTTCTTTGTGACAGATAGTGTGGTATCTCTTTGGATGGTTTCTTATCTTTGTGCACTAGCATGATGGAGGATGGGAGCATTCATGCTTGAGATGGTGGTCAACTTGATTCTTGTTGCAGGTATCTTGATGGAGCACATGAAGCACTTTTATTCCTTGATGGTATATGTGGCTACGGGGATTGTTCCCTTGTTCATGTTTGAGTTTACTTATTTACCCATTATATAATGTATACAACAAGTGGGAGAATGTTAGGAAAAGGTGTGTTGTCCACCTTGAATAATGCTATAATATAATATTTATTTATTATGTGGTGCACCTAGGGAATCTAGGGCTGCATGCATTACATGGTTTTAGCATTATTGGGGCCACTTTATGTGTTGTATGTAACATTGGGTTGAATATTTAATGTGGGGTTGCACATGGGATACATATTTAATGTTGGGAAAACTTTGCACCAATATTAAATGTGGGGGTTAATGGTTTTGTAAGCTCATGGTATTAGTCACATGGTTTTATGTAATACCACTTAGTGGTTTTGTGGGAGCTTGTTTCTATAAAAGCAAACTTATGGGTAGTTGTCTAAGGTTGGCTTGCTGGCTATTTTAGCTAAGGGGTTGAGAGCATATCTTGTTAGCATTTTTGAGGGTTGAAGCATAGCATGGGATATATGGTTACATGCTTGTTCACATGGAGTGCTTGTAAAGGGCTTGATGTTTCAAAGGTATTCATGGAGGACTCTGAAGATGTATTTTAATGTTTATTGCTGAATAATACATGAGTGATGGATGCTTTTGGAAGCTAGGTTTTTTCATCTTGAGGGTTTTCTCAAGGTATATCTCGTGTCATATTTAATGGTATGTTGTTTATTCTTTTGCATATGGATTTTGAATACTTGTTTACATAAATTTCTCTATTTGGGTTATGTGGAAATTATCTTGGGTGGATGCATATTTCCTTTCAATGACCACCTCCTTAGGAATTTCTTCTTTGTCATTTAGTAACTGGTCATTGGAGGATTGAATATATTTCAATTTTGTTTTGGAATATTTTGATCTTAGTTGTGTTCTCCATCCGAGAGTCACAATTCTCTAGCCTTGGACTTCTAGAAAACATCTTCCCTAGCTAGAATCTTTACATGTTTCCATACCATTATTAAATTAATGATTGATGGAATGTTAGTATAAAATGATGTTAGAGTGATCTTATGTTTCCACGCCTTGGATACTTGTAATAGGAGTACATAAGCTCTATTGGGAGGTTGCTCCCTCAAAGTGGCATTACAAAAATAATAAAAACATTTTGTTTCTCTACGTTCCATGTATTTTTGGTGTGTATTATCCTATTCTTATTACAATTTGATTGCATTACATGTGTCACTTCTTTTTTTATAAGGGAAGTAGTCTAAAAATTAGTGTAATGCTTCCTAAATTTATGGTCCCATCCCAATATTATTCTCATTATTACTTATTCTCATATGAGGCCTCTCACTCTGTATCTCTTGTGAAGGCTCCCTAAGAAGACTATTATGAGTAGCTCATTGGTTTGTTGGGCCTACAATTAGATAGACATTCATCTAGGTGAAATTCTCTTATATAAACGAGGTGCAAGAGTTAACAATACACAAGATCTATATATAATTAACAAAAACATAACATTTCCTACTGCAAATCTCGATGCTTTAATACCAAATATAATATTTGATGTTAAAATTAGACATCATAGAATCTAAAAGAAATTGGTGAGTACTAACCAACTCTGAAGAAAGGGAGAGATTCACAAAATGACAGAATAAAACCGCCATAGAAGACATATCCTATCCTTAACATGGTATGTCATGAGAGTACCAAGGATAAAAGGATATCATGTGTTATGAAATGTAGGAATACATTTTTTTTAAAATATAAGTATGCATATTGAGCAAAGAGAGTGATGTAAAAGGATTCATAAGGGTAGATTATCCTACTTTGAGAGGGTGCGATAAAAGATGTATATCACTATGTATACACAAACCCTAATCAAAGTATAATGAGCACATGTAAGTAAGTGTGAATCTAAACTATTTGAAGTCTAAAAGAACAATAAAGTTGAGATTATATAAAAATCTAAATGCCCTAAAGAAGTGAAGCTATAAGGTCAAACCTTGGGGGATGTAAGAATGGATGGGTTCATAAAACATGTAAAGGAAATTACTTTTCCTGATTTTAATAGAGGCTTCCTAAATGAATACATGTAATAAACATAATTTAACCTATATTAATTAATGATGTAATAATGAATAATTATAATAAATGGCTATTTAGAAATTAAATGAGGAGGACTAAGCACTTGGCTCAAGAATTGTTAGATGCACAAGACAACTGAGAGGGGGGTAATTAGTTGTACATTAAAATATTCAATTCCTCATTACTTTCAAACCCTTGTCAAACTTTAAACCCTCATTAAGTATTAGCAGAATGTAAACATGTGAAGCAACAATGCAAACACAACCATACACAATAGAACACCAAATTTACGTGGAAAACCCAAGAAGGGAAAAAACACAGTGAGTATTAGCTCACATATATATGAATAGCACTACTGAATATAATTAGGCTCACTACCCAAAAAAAGAAGAAAGGTTCATTGCCAAAAGGACTCATTGTTCGAAAGAAGGAAGAGTAGAAGAAGACTATTACAGAGAGATTCACTATCTCAACACAACAAGAGAAATCCACCATTGCAACTCTATGCCATCCACAACCTTTGGCTCACTGCCTCCAGTAACTTCAAGCACACTAATAACGTAGACACCTTTTGCTCACTACGTCTAGAGTCATAGGCATTAAGCTTGCACTCAAATCACCACACTTGATCACATTCACATATTTCACACACCTCTACACATCTCCAATAATTCAACTTATATTTATACCATCCATGACCTAAACAATCTTAATTAGGTCAGCCTTAATGAAATGTATGCACCTCAAATGTGCAACACCAAAATAGGTCGGCACCAAACACCTTTGTGGTGGAAAGAAGTGAAGGTTGACCACACCAAGGGTTAACTAGGAACTGCATCCACAATCCACGAGGTACCTCCACAAATAGCGCTAGCACACCAGGTTGACCAAACCTAAACTAACACTACAAGTGACCACATACATACTTCTCTAGGTCATGCGAACCACATAGAAACACTCCACAACATCCACACAACATCTCAGAATATTCTAGCATCATCAAAATATCCTGCAACATTGCTGCAACCACCTGAAACAAAGATTACCTTCATCTTGTGCAACCAAACATGCTGCCACTAAACTTCAACACAGGAAAAAAACTTGTAGAGCAACTCAACACTTTAAACTATAAGGGAAGGAAGTTATTGAAAATATAAGCATGTTCCCAAATCCACAAGACAAGAAATCTCACTGCGAAGAAATGCAGAGCAATCTCATTTCTCCCAAACAACCTTCATAGATAAACACACTGTCAAACACAACTTCCACTGCCGTATAATCTAGAACTTGAAACTCTGGATATAACACCTTTGGACACTTATGATCATCATATGAAGATTTCACAAGCATATCTTCAACCATGAAGAAATGAAAAGCACAACACTGAACACACCTCTGTCACACTACACACTCTTTTATTCAATTTTTCTCAAAAGCACTTGGAAACCAAGTGAACTTACTGTAATTGCATCACAACCATACAAGACATCAATGACAACACTGATGACAACACCAAAACACCTTATCAAACCACAACACATCCATATTAGCATCAACACTAACAACACTAATGACAGTACCACCAACAACTCCAACACTAACAATCTCCAATAATCTCCATACTGTTGACATCAATGACAACACCAAAAACATACTTGCAACAATCTCCCCATTTGTCATTGATGGTTTCACCATCTTTGAAAAACCATCAACAACAAAACAACTTCACATGAAACAACACTCCCCCTTACTAGAGTACACTTCACTCTTTCCCTTCACCTTTGTTTTGCAATCTCTCCCCCTATCTAAGGAGTTCTTCAACCATTACTCTCCCCTTTGACATCAATTATTTCCTTGTGTTTTTTAGACTTCACTCTCTCTCCCTTTGACATCAATGGCAAAGGGAAACAACATACTTGCAACAAGAATTACGTTGAAGAAATAATTTTGATGTGTAAAATTTGGTAATTGATGGTGTTGAAATCAATGCTCTCAATTTGAATAAAGCCTCGAGACTATAATAAATCTTAAAATTTGAGCAAGTCGAATTCACATTATGTGGGATCGATCCCACCATTGTGGAAATGTCCTAATGTATGAAAATGATTTGAAGCTTGTGGGATTGTCTTGATTGACTATAAAATACTAAAATTGGTGTTACCTAAAACTTTAATATTTGTTGATGTATACAGATTGGTGGCATTGAAAAATACCTTGGCAAGATCACTAAATTCCAAGGGTATGCTCTCCTAGGTCAAACCCCTTGAATAAATTGACTTTATATATGCGAATTATGATCAAAGATAATACTCTTACACATGTAGGTGTCCTAGATGATTTTGATGAAGATTATTATTCCTTTTAGTGCTCCAAAACAAAACATTCTTAGAATGATTCTCTTTGTAATGCTTGGGATTATCAAATTTGAATTGGACCTCTAAATCATGAATTAGTTGTAAATTGAATGCCTTTAAATATTATGATATAGTAATAAATTATGCAAACATGTACCAACTCAACTCACAATGACTAGTGAATATAGTGGGAGTAGGCAAAAATTGAATTCAAATTGTAAATTTTAATGGTCAATTCCACATGGAGCAAGAGCAAACTTAAATGTTTAGGACAAAGAAGTGTAGATCTCAAGGTGGAGAATGAGCATATGGGAGTATGTGTTAACATTAATATGATAAAATACTAGTGATGGCGAATGCATAGGGATGAACACAAACAAAAATAAGATAAGATTGAATGAATACAAATATATGTAAATAAGGTTGAATAAAGGACTAAGGAACGAGCCCGACTTTACATAAAAGTTTGCCATTTGTCAATTTTAAGACAGTCCAACAACATGAACTCAAACTAAATGGGAATTAGTACGGGTATGCAAATTTCACCATTACAATTACAATATTTTTTAGATTGAAACAACTAGATTACATAGATACCATCTTTACCCATTTTTAAAAAGTCGATTACAAGATGATGAATAAGCATGCATCTAAACCAAAAGCCCTACTTTAACTAATCAACCACGAGCAAAAAAAATAACAAGACTTGAACTTGACCCAATCACTCTATGAAAATTTAAACCTTCCTAAATAATATAATAAAAAAGGTACCATTACAATTACAATTACAATTTGCTCATCCTCCCTAATTTATTTGCCATACCCTATTCATAAAGCAACCTCGCTTCCTATTAAAAAAATAACAGTTATGTTTGAAAACACAAATTCAAAAAAAAAAAAACGATGGAAAAAGACGTTAAAATGAAAACCACCAAAACGTAAGCAGTGTAAGCAAAACAACAGTGCACACAAATAAGCAGCTGTAAAATCTCTACATCTTGGTCTCTCTTGCAGTACAATTCTTCGCCCTCAAAAGTAACCAGCCTTTCTCTGAACATTCCAAAACCACTTTTTTGCGGCCTAGTAAAGCGGTTTCAATAGTCCCAGCAAATCGACTTTAACTCCATAGCGGCGTGGGAGGATCAGTCAGCGATCCTTTCCTAGCAGACGAAGAAATTCAAACACAAATGTAGAAGCTGCAAAGGGAGGGAAAAAAAATCGCCAAAAATAACAACCAAATTCGTACAAAAGAAAATAGATAAATATTATACGATGTCTACGACAGTGAATGCACACAGCGCAAGTTGCAGCAGCAGGGAAAACGAAGGCCAAGGGATTCGAAACCGCGATCAGCCCGTTCGATTCGGCTCTTCTTCCTTCGTTACTGGTAATTCGAACCCTAATCCAAACCCTAACCCTAATCCATATTCAAATTTTGTCTTCAAGGAAAATTCATCGGCTCCTCAATCATTTTCTTCTGCATCTTCGTCTGGCAGTAGCTTTGGCGGGGGATCGTTTTTCCCCTTTTATAGTTCTTCCTCTTCTTTTTCCTCTGCGGAAAATGCTGCATTTAATAACCCCACATCTATAGCGTTTACTCAGACCAACCAGATCAAAGACACATGCTTTACTTTCGAATCTTCTTCATCACTGGCGCACGGTTTAAATAACGTTGAGATGAATGCCAATGCAAACTTTAATCCCTTTGCCAATTCTTCAACGACTACTGCATTTTTTCTTTCGCCTAGGAAATCCACGCCACTGTGTGAAATGGGTCCCAATTTTCGGAAACAAGTACCACCCCATTCTACGTCTACTTCTAAGCCGAGGATGGGGAAGGTCAGACGGAGTGCTTTTTCTGTTTCGGCCAAGGGAAAATCAGTGGTCAGTAATAGTTTGTTTCCGGGCAGGGATTGCAAAAATAACGTTGATAATGAATTTTCTGGGTACAATCCTTTTAGATCGGTGAATTCTAATCAGTCTGGTCATTGTTTTGTAAAACCAACCTCCAATGCAAGCGCAAATCAAAACAATCAAAGTTCCTTTTCGAGTGTTTTTGGGGAGAATGTTGGGAACGAGGGTTTTAAGCTGGGGCAGGATAGTGCCAATCTAAAATTTAATGTACGAACCAATTCGGCAAAGGAACGTGAGGTCTTCTTTGATAGGTCAAGCAGCTGTAAACCCTTCACGGAAAGTTCTGAGGTTAATAGCAATGCAGGGGTTTCAACTGGTAATTCTTATCTTAAGAAGTTTGAAGTTGGGGGTTTTACCTTCGGTGCAGGGGCATTCAATAATAAGGTATCAATGAAGGAGAAAAAGGAAAATGAGGCAGGGGCATATAATAATAAGGTACCATTGAAGGAGAAAAGGGAAATTGAGGCAGAGGCATATGATGATAAGGTACCATTGAAGGAGAAAAGGGAAAATGAGGTAGGGGCAGGTTCAGTTTCTTGGTTTCCGGAGGTAATTGGAAGAAGCACAGTTAAGGAGGCTAACCATGACAGCAGCTCAGGTGTTGATGGACGGCCAGCATTTAAGGCAAATGAGATAAATTTTGGCTCTGCGGACTCTAATCTGCCAAGTCCAAAATCATTTGTGTTTAATGCAGGGTCAAAGGAAAAGCCTAGAATTGCTGCAAGGCGCAGACAGAATTTGGGTAGCAGTGTGGAAGGAGTTGCTGCTGGTAGTAGTAGTAGTGGTGTTACATTTCAGCGTCTGAAGAGTAGTGGGCAAAGCACATTTGATAGTTCATTTGTTAGACCAGCACCATTTTCTGGATTGAAAAGCAGTGATGTTTGTATTACAAATAATCCATTTGACACTCAGAAACCACTCTCCGGTCAAAATGTTGCAAGTTCTGCAGCTAACAGTTTGTTTGGACTTACATCTAGTAGGTCAGTCCCTTCAATTTTCACCTTTAAAGCAGCAGCGAAGGTAGAGAATATGAGCAAGGAAGTTCCAAAACCAACTCCAATGGCTGAACCTTTTAACTTATCTTTCGGATCGGCTTCTGCTTTTGATGCTCCACAGTCTCCTTGTGGGTCTGCAAAAGAAACTGCTAATAAGCATGCATCTATTGCTCCAAGCAGTAGGGGAGAAATGGGAGCTGTTCCTTCAGTTTTGGAAACACCACGACCTGGGGTTTCATCACCTAAAAAGGATAAGTCCTGGCCATTCATGGAAAATTTATCGTCGATTTTAAATGAGCTATCTGAGTTTAGCTCCAATAAAGGAGCAAGCAAGAGTTGCAGTGCTAGGAAAAAGAGAGAAAAAATTCATATGTCTACTTCTGCACGGCATAAGGTTGGAAAACAATCTGCTTCAAGTGCAAGAATGCATATGCCGAATTCCTTGCAAACCAGTAATGCTGACGGAGGATCACCAATGGATTTTTCTCCTTACAATGAAACTGCTGTTAAAGAGGAAGTTCCTGCTGGCTACGATAATATGCCAGGTTTGGGATCATCTTCTGCTGCATGGGCAACTCCTGTTCATTCCGGTGTTCAGTCAGAACACACCTTGCACGAATCCCTAGTTATGGAAGATAAAGTTGATGAGCTAAGAGCTGCGGCTGCAAACTTGCATATTGGTGATGATAAAGATAGACGTTATAGAATTTTCCACCAAAAAGGGGGAGAGCAACACTCAAGGCAGACAAATGGTAGAACAGATGAATCAGAATGCAATGTTTTTAATATAGGGGGTAAAGGTAAAGCATCATCTTCAGAAGATCATACATCATTCTCTAGTTATGAAAGTGAGCAGTTAAAATCTAGAATGGAGAAAGTGAGAATTGAAGAGAAGACCTCTACAGGCTCTACTCCTAGGTCTGAAAGTGAGTCGTTAACTGCCAGATTAGAGAAAGTGAGAGCTAGAATGGAGAAAGTGAGAATTGAAGAGAAGACATCTATTCCTAGTTCTGAAAGTGAGTTGTTAACTGCTAGATTAGAGAAAGTGAGAATTGAAGAGCAGACATCTATTCCCAGTTCTGAAACG
>VDFB02000003.1:469352770-469557828 GCA_007258455.2 Sequoia sempervirens | reverse complement strand
GTATTTCCATCCTATCACCTTGATCATCCTCAACTCAAATGTCTTGCCAACCTTCTATAAATTCTACAAGAACTACCTCACTTCGCCAACTTGAAGTGTCAAACATGGCAAGTGCTCAAAGCGATGGAGTGTCCATGAATGACCTCATTATCATTGAATAAATCAAATTTAGTCCCCTCTTTAGTGTTTTCTGACTAGTTGAAGGAGGTCTTCATCATCCAGAGTGAAGTTGAAGAGGAGGTGCTGCGAGGCATACTTGGAGAGGCATTTTTGAACCAAGTGCATGTGCATAATGCAACGCTCCTGGAGCATTTTGTGTATACAGTAATCCACACCTCCGGGCATCATGATTAGGGAATATGGGTAGCAAAGTGAGTGGTTCGACCAAAATTTCTACACCGAGTGAACATAGCCATTGTTGGCCTCAACAATTACCCACAAAGCAAACTGGTGGGTGACGCCATTTGTATTGCAATCACGAAACAAAATGAAGCCATCGAAGAAGCAATGACTCTTCTCCGCGTGGGGCTGGTGAGGAACAACATGGGGCTATTTTCCCAATTTCTATAGTCTCATGAGAACCTAATGTCACCTGCCTAGATAGAGCGCCTTTAGGTGGTGGTGGAAGTGATTTGTGCGTTGATGTTTTCCCTTTGTGCATGAAGATATCATTGTTTTAATACTGTTTAGTAGCACATTTTTGTGATCGATAGAGAATTTTGTAATCTCACCAGTATATGTATAATAAAATATTTCATTTTATATCTTTTGGTGTCGCTTCTCTCTCTTATTTTATACGGAAAATTTTGTCTTTAATTCTAATTTAATTCTCTATATTTGAATGACATCTGTTTTATTTGTTTTTGCACAAATGGCTTCTCATTTATCTAGAATGCATATAAATATAATAATCTACACTGAGACTCCTTAAATTCCTTTAAAACTATACTTTGGAGGTAACATGGGGGGTTCGCATAACTTAACAAATCACAATTGGAGTTTTAGGAACTGCTTTAATCCCTAGGCCCAGTCTAAAGACTTTGAAAAATATCACTGGCGGTCTTTTCAACAAGTTCATGAAATTTAAGTATGATTTCAAAGGGATGACTTAGAATATGCGAGAAGTTATAATGGTACCCTAAAACACTATCCCGCTTAAGAAAAAGGAAAGGTAAGGACAAAGGCGGTAAAATGGGAAGTTAGACAAACTAGTGAAAACACTGCCCAAGTTAAGTACACTTAAACAAACACAGTTGACATAAGACTTGACTAAAATTTTGACATGGGGGTGCTGACTTTAAGAGAGGGACCCAAAATCAAAGTAACAATACACAAATCTCCTCAAAGATTGACTTATGAAGAATTTTCACATTCTTTGTTCCTTTCATATGGTATTAAATATCATTTGCTTTGTATTATAGATGTTAGGGACAAGTTTTTCTATTAATATTGGATTAAGTGGGAGCTTGTGCAAAAGGATACTTTTCTATAGAAAAATGGTAAGAGCATCATGGATATAAATGGAGAAGTTATTAGGAGAAAAAATTGATCTTTGGAATTTTAAGATGAGAAATATTCTCATGGATAGAGATTTATGGGTTGCATTATTTAGATCTAAACCCACTACTACATTACACAAATATTGAGATAAAACAAAAAAAATGAAGGGACTCATTAAGCTATATTTGGCAGATGAGTTGAATTATTGAACGTGAATAAATAAGACATCACTATAGTCCTCTAAAAAAGGGGTGATATTTATCAAGTAAAATCCATAGTAAATAAATTTTTCCCAATAAATAAGTTGTATACCCTAAGTTTGGTGGTTTTGTGGTCAAGCATTTGAATTCTTTCAACATGATAGTTACCTAGTTGAACTCTATTGGAGTGAATATAGAGGAGGAGGATTTTAACTTGAAATTGTTATGTTTTTTCTAGACTCGGTTAAATTAGTGATGTTAATCAAGAGTACTAACTCTAAACTCAAAATAAATGAGGTATTTGCATCATTAACTTTAGAGGAGACATAGATAAAAACTTTCAAATCACAGAAGGAGGCAATAGATAGTTTTTAAAAATTGAGAGAAATTTAAGAAAAACGAGAAGAGATACAATTCTAGATCCAAATCTCATTGAAGATCTAAATATATTAGCAATACCAAGGATAAATTTTGGAGCTATGGAAATCCAATATATTTTAGAAGAGACCGCAAGGAGGAGAAAAATAAAAATGATTTAGACAAGTTCAAATATTCTTAGGATGATAGTGATGCTTTTGTCATAACCTTAGCAATGTGTGTATCAAAAAGTGAATGGTTGATAGAACCTAGATATTTTTTCCATGTGACCTCACATTGGGGTTGGCTTTCAAAGTACAAAGAATATGGTAGTAGGAACATGCACCTTGGATATGAACCTCAGCTAAATTTTTTTGGCCATGGAAGGGTCATGATTCAATTTTGTAATGGAATTGTATAGGGTATTAGTGGTGTACTACATATCCTTGGTTTGGAATGAAAGATACTTTTACTAAGATTAAAATATGTGGATTTGTAGGTTGTAAGATGGTGTATAGAGCTATGGTTCTCACTAAGGATGTTCATGCAAGCACTCTTATTTAGTTATGTGCATGTATGGTTTAGTGTAATAGATATTTCATTCTTGTACCAAAGAGATCTATACAATTTACACCTTCACTATTAGAACCAATATTAAATATGAGTGTTGCATCTACTTCTTGTGGTCATAATTTTTGGTAGCTAAGAATTATATTTCTTGAAAGTTAAAGATACCTACAAAGAAAATAATGTTATGGTACTAGATAATGGGTCACAAAGGTGAGAAGGGTCTAAGAACCCTACAAAATATAAACCTTGTACGAGGTTTAAATGATTGTGTCATTAAGTTTTATTTGTATGAAAATTACATATACAGTAAATAAAAGTAAATTTATTTTATTTGAGTTACAAATATTTTTGGATGGTAGATCTAATCCATTATAAATTTTTTGGTCATGTATATTTTAAGGGGTAAACACTTTTGACCTGGAGCTATGAACTGGTGAGGTCACAAACAGGGGACCTCATCCCCATTTTAAACATTCAAAAATTACACCCCAATGAGGTTTGAACCTTGATGGCAAGAACAACACCACAAAAACTTAACCATCATACTATGCCACTATTGGAAATTTTTTTGATCATGTAAATATTAATTTAGTTTCAAAATATTTTAATATGAATAATTTATAGATGACTACTCTAGAAGGATAATGGTATATTTCCTTAGAATTAAAATTGTTATCTTAAGCCATTTTAGAAAGTTTAATACTATTGTAGAAAATCATATTAGTAGGAAGATTAAGATTTTTAGAACTCACAATGGTGGTAAGGTTTGTTCAATACATGTTGATATATTATATAAGAAGAATGGATAGATAGACATATGAAAAATCCATATACCCATCAACAAAATATAGTTACAAAAAAATGAACATGACACTTATGGAGAAGGCTAGGAGCATGCTGAATAGAGCTAGCTTGGAATATAAAGTTAAAGTATAAGTGGTTTCTATGGCTTGTTAAATAATTAATAGGTATCCTACATAAAATCTTGTGGATAAGACTCCAAAAAATGCTTCGTTTGGAAAATAATCCTTGGTTATAATATCTTCATGTTCTTTGTTGCTAGGCACATGTAAATGTGCCTAGGGAGAATTCAAAATTAGAGAAAAAGGTAGTTCAATGTATCTTCATTAGTTGTGGTGTTTATGTAAAAGTATACAATCTTTGGGATCATATGGCTGAGAGAATTATATACAATATAAAGTGTTAATTTTAGAGAGATTAAGCCTTCTAAAATTTTACAAATAGAAGAGGATAAGAAGAAATGTGTGGTTTGGCTACCCCTAAAGATTGAGAAAGTTGAATAAAACATCATGAAGGACCCAAAGAGGAGGAAGCTTATATAGTCTAGAAATTTAAATTAAAGAGGGTGAAGAACATATACGTACAATACAATGAAATCTCTCATAACCAAAGAAAAGGAGAAAACCTTGTGGGAAATAACTCCCCACAAAAGAGAGAAAGGAAAAAAAATACTCTCAAAGAATAATGAGAAGAACAAAACCATATGTGAGGAAAAAGTGCCCCCATAAGAGAGAAGAAGAGAGACTATGCAAACCCCCTCAAAGTAGAGTATCCTGCAATGATGGTAGATTCTTGACACTAAATAGTAAAGATGATCCTATCACGTTGAATAATATTCCTCCCCTTAGGAAGAAAAAAATCAAGAATGTATGTAGGATTTCTTCCCATTCCTAAAAAGAATATGAGGGAAGAAAGATGGATATATGCAATATCTATAAATTTTTCTAAAGTGTCCCCATGTCGATGTTGAAATTTGTCACAATCAAGTTAGATGTTCCAAGCCACACTTAAGAAGATGACAATATAGAATCTCATATAAATGGATGTAAAATAGAATCCAAAGACAAGTATGGATCCTCCAAATGCTACTAAAAAATCTCCACACCAATGCCAAACTATGACAAATGATGAGATGGGGAAGGAACAAGAGGGTCTAAATGTTTTTGATTAGTGAACAACACTTTTTGCGGGGACTAGAAACCCATTACAAACAGGTTTTAAGGGGACTTGAAACCCCATACAAACAAAGGAAAGTTGTAATAAGATAAGATCATAGATAATCAACAACCCAACATCAACAATATACCTCAAGATATGCAAGACAAAACAAATTGCAAGAAATTAGCTTTGAAGGGCCTGAAAACCCAAAACAGCCAGGAAAACACAAGGGCCTTAAACCCAAAACATCTTTAAAGCAACTGCTTGAATCTGCCAGGCACCGAACACCACCTGCAGCCTCCACTCCATAGCGAGACAACTGCTTAGCACAAAGCTAAAACAAAAAGGGCTGCCAAAGCACCCTTCAAGATGTGTCATTTTTCCCCACCTCCCTACCTCTATAAGAGAGCAACAAGGAAATACCATAAAAGTGTTATACACCAACAAAACCCTGATTCTCAAAAGAAATAGAAAAACCAAACACCCCACCTCAATAGGGGTAATGAAAGACACATCAGAGCACTACAATGCTACAACCAACCAACAACACCGGAACACCTGAGAAGCCAAGCCAACCTCTACCTCTAAAAGAGAGGAATCCCCTCTATAGGAAAGGATGAGATGAAACCCCTTGCCACCAAAACATGACTCTCCAAGCCAAAAAAGCTCCACCTCAATAGAAGCCAACACTCCACCTCTACAGGATCAATCTCCCCCTCAATAAGAGACACTGACTGAAGAATCCAATGAAGAGCTTTATTAGGAAGGGAAAACATCACATCCCTTAGTAATGAAAACATTAGGTATTGGGCGAAAGAAGCAAAAACCTCCTCAAAGAGCTCACACAACTGGGTCCGAAGAGAACATAGCCCACCTAACAGCAAACAAGAATCACCTTGGACAAAGTCCAACAAAATCATGACGAGTAGTTCCAAAAACCTCCTCCTCTAACAGAAGAGGATAAAGGAAAACAAAATAAACCACCATCTGTAGACAACCCTCTATAAGAAGCCAAGGCACAAGTCTTCAAGGAAACCAATAGGGAGCTCCCCAAAAAGAACAGGGAAGCTGACTTCCAATCTACCCCAAACCACACATCTACTCAACAAAGAGGAGAACATAGCAGCAAAAGGAAACACAAGCCAAAATACCACCAAATGCAAAGTTCCAGACTCAGAATGATCAAGACCAACCAAACCCCAAGAGTAACTGGGGATCTCAAATGGGTCAGAAGAAAGGAGAAGGCCCAACAAGAGAGAACACCAAGCAACCCCAACACATTGGTTAGATCCAGAGATGGGCCAAAACTCCACACAACCAACCTGGAGAAGACACCACCAGATCATAGAGAGGGGAGGACCCAAAACACTCCGAAAACAAAAACCCCCAAAAAAGAGCCACTAAACAAATAGTAGGCAGGAACGAAAGACACCCAAGAAGAAGCAAGATGAAGAATAGGCCAGCAAGAAAATCCCCCAAGCCCTCCTACTACGTTGAGTAGGAGCAAAAATATGCCAAATCTTCAACTAGACTTCCTCAAAAGAATCAATGCACAACCACACCCACTAAAAGGACGACAACGAAAAAGACAATAGGAAGGGTAGCCGACACCCAACCCCAACCACAACAACACCAACATACACATCCTCAAAGGGCCAATAAATGCCTCCTAGGCCACACACGCCACGCAGAACCAAGTCGGAGGAAGATCCATCAACAGGGTTAGTGTCCACACCGCACCCCTCATCGTCTACAAAAGACAGGCAACAAACTCCCAAGCAAACCCAAACCAACGCCTCATGCAAAAAAATCAACGCAAGGGAAAACACATCCTCATCCTCATCTGTGTCTCCATCTCCCTCCTCGATGGACGATTTCAAACCAGTCGCAGCACTGCTCTTCCCGCCGCGCTCCATGGTTATCAAAACTTCGGTGTTTCCACCCACTTTTTTTATTTTCATGGGGTCTAAATGTTCCCTCACAAAATTTGAAGAATATGATGCAACTTCGTAAGAAGTAACATCAAAGAGAATAAAAGAGACTATGTAACCCCCCATAATGAAGCAACCCTTGTGCTAAAAGAATATGCCCATGTATGAATGGTGAAAATGATCTGTTTGTGGAAAACAACATTTATCTCTTCAGGAAGAAACAACTCTATTTGTGAATGATGAATTAAATCCAACTCAAAGGAGCAAGGTGAGTTAAGAAGTCTCATGATGTACCTTATCTCATAACATTGTTCAATTTTTTCATGTTGATGTTTAAATGAGTCACAATCAAATTAGGAGTCTCGGGCCTAAATGAAATAAGTGACCTCTCAAAATCATAGGGAAATCGATGAAGAGTAGGATCCAAAGAACTCATGTCTGATTTTGGAATGCCAATACATTCCATATTGATACAATGCAATGAATCTGTAGAAGCCCTTAGTGAAGCCTCTTTGAACTCTATAGTAGCAATAGGTGCAAGGATAAAAGAGTTGTTTTCAAAGAGAAAACATTCGTCCTCAATAGTGCAATCTAGATAAAAAATGATGTTATCTACCAATAAACAAGAGATTCTAGGTAAAAGTTAGTCCCAGTAAAGTGAATCTAGAGGACATAAATGACCCTATTGTAAAGAATCATTGGAAGATTTCAAAGAAACAACTCTGAATTTTAAAATAGCAATAGGTATTATAGATAGGGTATGTAACAACCACAACCTTACAACAAGGAAATTACTAGGAATTTTAACCATGCAGTAAATTAAACCATTCCTTAAAAATAGGATATAAGTTTTTTTTTTTCAATAATTGAAATTGTAATTGCATAATTGAATACATAAGCATTTCATAATAAACTCATTTTACATTTCGAATTGAAAAGAATAAGCAAAATTTCCTTTTATAATTTCCACATGACTGATTGCAAATGAATAAAATATAACATTTAACTTTTAAATAACAAGATTAGGAATTCCATATCTAGATACTTTCTATCTCACAAGACTCGACATGTCATTTACAAGAGGGAGAGCATCACCCAAGCACTTTACCTCCAACCACAGATTGGCGATCCCCTACACACCTTCCTAATTGGAAGTGGCCCTTCCCTTCAATGAAGAGTACAGTCAGAAACCCCCTAGTATTGCCATTTGAGCTCTAGTTTTGTGTCCCACTTACCTAATACAACCATACAACTATAAATACCTTCTAACTATGCATGACACTTCTGATTGGATAAGCAACTTTGGATCACAATGAACTAACAAGTGCAAGCAAAGACTATTACACTCACTTTGGCCAAAGTTTTTGAAATATATTCTACCACTACTTACAAGTGAAGTCATTCGTTCACCCACCTCTACTCAACTTGGACAACCTTATATGACCTTGTATTAGCCCAAACTCATTGTTTGACCAATGGTTAATTCTTCATACAAATTTTCATTTAAAAAGTGATGTCTTCATTAAACTCATTATTCTACTAGATTGGTTAAGTCTTCTTGACTTTTAAACACCCATGTCACGTTCACGTTTGGGCCTTGACAACTACCACTTGTTCAATTCCTTACTTACTAATTTGGTAAACGACTTGACTAGTTATATTTTCCTAACCTTGAATACCCAAGTTACATTCACATAACTTCTTGGGACTTGGAAACTTCCACTTATTCAAGTCCTTAGTATTAACCATGAGAGTACATGATCTCCCACTCTATGCACAAATAGCTGTTACTGATGACTTATTGTCATCAACTAGATTCATTTAGTCACAAACTAAAAGTACTAACAAAACATTCAACGGGTATAATAAATAAATATTAATCTTAAACTGAAGATTCCTTTTTCATATTATAGTCTTGAATGTCCAGTGTTTAGTTTTATTATAGAATCCTTTCTTAGAATATGAATATTCTCTAAGTCAATAACTCATCTAGGTTGTTAGTTATTCATGAATCAAACACCCAAGTTACTTTTACATAACTAACTGGGTCTTGGATACTACCACTTGTTCAAATCTTTACCATAACCCTTGAGAGTAACTACTCTCGATATATAAACTTTAAGTAAATCTTGACACATAATGATGATATCTTGACCTTCCTAGTCAAAATATAGTATAAATATTACATATACAAAATCCCCATAATGATGGGTATCTTACCTTAGGGGTAAATATCTTCTTAGTAGGGTTTAGTCTTTCTCTAGTTAAACCCATAGTTTGGTTCAATCTTTCAATAGATTTGTATTCATATGTGTTTACTTTCAAAGATCGAGAATATGACTGGTTAGGTTAAGTATCTTGAATGTATTGAATTCCCTTGTTACGTTCTGTAACATCTAGGGTCCAGGCTTCTACATCTAATTCAAGTCCTAACATAAACCAAAAAGGTTTACCTTCTCACCTAATCTTATGCTTCCTTGACAAATATTGATGACACTATACCACATGACACACACATGGTCATATCGAAGATATTGACATAACACCAAACAAGTACTAAAATAATAATATTTAAGCCAAATAGAGGATTACTCCCTCTTACTCAATTTTCAAACTTCCAATATCAAGTTATATGGTTTTGGTTCACAATGATATAATAAGAAGTAATGGAAATACATGATATATAATATCATCAATATTCGAGCAACTTAGCATTATGTTTAACCCTGAATTTTTAACAAATAGATAGCATAATAAGCTATTAAACATAATCGACTCATCTAAGGAAATATTCAACCAATCTTGACACTTCTCTAGCATTGATGTCATGTCATCCTCTACAAAACCATGTATGAAAATATTTATAAAGATTATATAAATCTATCCTTTCACATTTGTTTTCAAAAATGACAATATAAACTCAAATATAATGTTTTATACTTCAGGTTGTAATATAATCTCATTATCTTAGATAACCAAAATAAACTCCTCCCATTTACTCATAGCAGCCTCTAGTAGGAAGTCAACTTGTTAATTTCTAACTTCATGATACTAATATGATATTAAGCCTCGACAAATATTAATGCTTGCTCCTTAAAATTAAAGGAAATAAAAAATTTAAACAGAGAATGAACATGCCTGTTATTCCTTCTCATGACTAAGAATAAGCTCTCTCTTCAGTTCCCTAGCTTCGAATATGCACAATTATCCTTCTTCCAGTTAACTAACAACTACCTACGGAAGAAGTAGACTAGAGAATAATATTCTTTGTTCTCCAATATTGATGCTTCTATAATAGTATGCTTAGTTTCAAATTTATTCAAAGAAAAGAAAATAAGGCTATCCTACTCATGCCAAAACAACCAACTCAAAAAATCATATATGAAAGTCTTTGGCTTATATAAGCCACACCTTTATGCAAAAATTGATGGCAACTGAACTTAGTTGCATCACCTCACCAAGAGGCTCTAATAACTCTCCCTTATGCTATAGTTATAAGTTCTTTTTTCTTGCAATTATTTCAACTAAAATCCATTTTAAGTTTTAGAGCCTTGAAAAAATATTAATACATTTTGATATTAACATGAGTCACCCCTTTTCCTTAATGAATGTTTTGACAAAAATGACATCCATCACCCGTGTAATATGGGTTGACTCACAAAATTTGTTTACTCCAAAATCCACAGTTCACTATTCTAATAAATGAGCATTTAAATGCTATTAAATCTACCACTTTGGTGGCTTTAAAGTAGTGCCTAAATTGGCTTTAGACTGGCGCCACTTTTGAATAATATAAGGCATGTAAAATTTAGTGCTAAAGCTTAAAGAAAAGATTCCAATAACTCCTCATATACCACATTTAAATGTGGTTTAAATGGCACTTAGAATATAGTTTGAATAGCCACTGTGGGGCTGGTTAAATCATTCTTAAAAACAGATTTATATGCGTTATAAAAGGCTCGCCCCTCTTCCCATAATGTCATGCTTCATTTGGTTGTTTAAGGCTTTTAAAAACAATTCAAAACATCTCAAAACATGGCTTAATGTTGGCCATTTAAAGTTATACAGTAACTTATATTTAAAAAAGCTATTTACCACATTAATTAATAGCTTAAAACATGCAACACTTCCTTTAAAAATGCTACGTTTTAAAGCATTGTTTAAAAGCATTAATAACAGTTTGAAATATGTCACTTAAGCGACTTCCATAATAGCCTTCATTGCCACTTCTGTGTCTCTAAAAGTTTCCAACAAAAATGCCACTATGGTGGCTTTTAAATGGAGTTTTAAATGTGATTAAAATAGTTTGCAAAAAGTCATTATCTTAGCCTAATATTATGCCTTCGTTGGAGGCTAATATGCCTCACAAAGTGCAATTAAAAATGCAGACTTGGAAATACTATTTACATGCTTTTATATACATGATTAAAATTTAAAATATATTAATGCTATATGTATATGCGTATTTATATTTTTTTTACTATATACGTATTTATATAGATATCTAAAGATGTCGATATTAAATTATATCGATATCGTGTTGATTATACAAACCTATATACATACATATATATATTTAATCTCATATATATTTTATATGTCATATCAAATTAATACAATTTCATTAAAATTGATTTGACATGGTATCTTTTACCACAATAACAATATGCAAATGCTATATGATTTATACCGTATAAATCACTTTAATTTATCTTTAACGAAAATCAATAACTTGGACTCAACTAAGTTAACTTACCCAAAAGATGCAACTAACAAACAAAGACTCACTCAGATTCAAAGGTATCAATAACCTGACCTACACGGTGAAATTGAAGTCAAATGGCATTACTAGAAAAATCTTAGAAAATCAAATAAGTAGTTAGCCATATCATAGGCATCATATTCATATCATTGCATATTTATCAACAGTTCAATTAAATGTAAAAACCATTACATCTCATAAAATTCATCATAGCATTTAACATAAGGTATTTAAAGTAGTTTTTAATTCAAAGGCAGGGTATAACATATCTCCCCCCTTAAGGATCATCATCCTCGATGATTCAAAGTATCATAACATATATCAAATCAAATAAAACATTTAATTTCAATTTTCAAACTCATGCAAGAGATGGAAAATTTTTTGTTTAATCTCATTATAATCTTCCCTTGTAGCACTGTCCTCTATATATTGGTCCCACTAGACCTTGCACTGAGTGACCTTGCTAATACGTGGGTGGAGTCTATGTGGTTCAAGCACTCTTTCTCTTACTAAGAACTATCTCAGTACTCACTTAACATCAACATAGCTTTTCTACCTAACATTTGCTTGTGCTAGCCTTTTCTTGACCAACTTGATCTATTTTCCATTTTTAATAGCATTTTTGGACCAAGGCTAATCCTATCTTCTAGCTTATCCCATCTTATATGAGTTTGGAACTTTATTCCATACAATGCTTCAAATGGAGCCATTTTAATTACAAAATGATAAGTTATTATACACAAACTCTACAAGCGGAAGATAGTCCTCCCACTAGTATTGTTGATCCATGCAATACACTTTCAATAGGTCCTTCGATACCTGGTTTACTCTCTTTGTCTGACCATCTATCTCTGGATGATATGATGAACTTATGTTCAACTAAGTTCCAAGTGAGGTGATTAAGGTTTTCCAAAACCCTAAAGTCATTCGAGCGCCCCTATTTGAGATGATCTTCTCAAGAACACCATACAACTTGAATACTTCTTGCACACACTTGCGGGATATGACTGGTACTCCATTTATCAAATTCCTGAGTATGAAATGTGGCTACCTTGGTGAGTCTTTCCACCACTACCAATATTGCATTATGCCTATTTCTAGACCTAGGAAGACCCCGCACAAAATCCATACTAATGATCTACCATTTCCACTCTGGAATCTCATGAGGGTATAAAAGTCTTGTCTGGTGATGGTGCTCTATTTTCACCCTCTAAAATTATAGACACTCTTATACATACCTTGCAACATCCCTATTCATTCCCTTTAATAAATATAGTGTCTTTACATCAACCAAAAGTTTTTTGTTACACCATGATGTCTTGAATATGGTGCAAAATGAATCTCTCTCTACACTTTGTTCCTTAACTCTTCTGGGTTCATAACATACATTCTTCCTTTAAATATCAATAGCCTATTTGGATCAAAATAAAACCCATCAAATCTTAGATCTTGGGGGTTGTCCATGAGAGCTTGCTTGACCTGCTCAAAATTTGTCTCCTTGAACTTTTGCAACACTTAATTTTTGAATTTTTTTGATGCAGTAGGGACACCCTCTGCCAAATACACACAATTACAATTCACAAAAATATATTTCAAACATATTGAAAATAACACACATGCTTCCTTTTATTGAAATCAACAACAAATTACATACAATATTTCATCATAAAAATCTGTAATAAACTTGGCCTCTCATGGCCTCTCAAACTCTACAAAAAAAACTCCTCTCTTTCCTCTCACACTCCCACAAAAATTTCCTTCACACTCCCACAACAATTTTCTTCACAAGCCCCTCTCATGGGCTGAGATCTCTCAATTTCCCTCGGGAGAAATCTGCCTCACATATGTAGCAATATTTTATTTTTTTATTAGCTTCTCCAATCTGCAAATTCTTTTCAAATTCCCGTATGAGGCATTGAAGGGTCTTCAAAAACCTTTCATTTCTCTTGTTTTATGTAGCACTTAGAATGAAAACGACTCCAACCAAATTGATATTTAAAAATATTAATATTAAAACAATTAAAATCCCTCCAATAATACCTTTGAGTCTACATACATAAATTTAAAAACAAAATCTTTTATGCAACTGCATCAAAGTGTACCAAAGGTTGAAAAATGACTTTTTGCGTATCTTCTTTCCAGAAGCTCTTCTTTGCATGAAATTTTTCCAAGATGTGTAATATAACATTCCTAAGCTTTCCACCAAGCCATTTTATCCTAGCACTAATAAAACTCCAAAAAATAAATTTCTTCAAAATCGCCAGCCTAGAGCAAAGAAAATTAAATTCTCCCAAACCATGCAAGATATGACTACAAAATCTTCACCATTAAATATAGGATGCTTTTAAAAATCTACCTATGCAAGGATTCATCATGAAATCTTGCCCATTTCTTGAAACAATTTTTTTTTTTGTGATGCTAATTGTGTCTATACCTGAATGCTCTTGCATCAAACATGCCAAGTAGGAAAATTTTGTTAGTATGAATCACAAAATGGAGTTGAGTAGTGGGACTACTCTTTTATGTTGAATGTAACCTACAATGAACTCCATCGCTAAATTAGACAGAAAGAATTTCTTCCTCTGCCTCTTCCAACACTTAGTCGGACACTTGCCGTCCTCCTCCACCAAGTGTGCACCTTCTTCTTCCTTCCTATCGTGGACTCATGTCCACCATAGCCCAACCTCCTCCAAATACTCTCCCTACTCCTCGCATCCTTTGTGGGACCAACCCACCATCATCCGACCTCCACCAAAATCCCTCATCACAACCTGCAAAATCCGCATACAAATCTGCACCTACAACTTCACCATTCTGCATAACAATTGCATACAACCTTGTACTAACAATATTCATATGTACCATTTCTATATTCACTTCTTTGAAATTCATCATCTCATTTGAATCTACAATACAAGATTCAAGAAAACTAATTTTTACCTCTTCCTCCTTTTCTGCTGTGACAACATCTTGCTCATCCTCTACCACAACTTTTTCATATTTACCAACCATTACTACCACCATCATCGTGTCCTCCAAAGGACTCACAATTGTTGTAACATTATCCTCTTCAACTGTTGCAACATTACATTGCTCCTCGATCTTTGTTGCGATCTCACCATCTTCCCCTATAACTATATCCTTTTTCTTTTCATCCTCAGAAACCTTTTCCGTAGCCTCTTCTCTTTCTCCTTTTTCAACCTCTTTCTCTATGCCTCCATTAGGGAATACTGTTGAAACTTCTTTCGTCACTTCCTCTTGTTTACCTTGTAATGGACTCAAAACATACTCTTCCCCATCCTTTATTATGCTATATGTATTTTCTCTGCCATTATGTATAGCTTCTCTATCATAGAGCCATGGTCGACCCAACAAAATATGGCAAATATCCATGGGTACTATATCACATACAATCTCATCCTTATAACTATGAATCTGAAAATCAACAATACATTATTCACTTACCTATATTTGATGATCTCCTTGCAACCAAAAAATACTGTAAGGGTTTAGATGCTTTCTTCTCTTCAATTTCAGCTTCTCGACCATCTTTGATGACACCAAATTATCTGTGCTACTACTGTCCACAACCACTCTGCAACACTTTCCACCTGACTTGCAAATAGTTTAAAACACATTGCTCCTCTGGATGGGCTCTTGCTTCTCTTTTTGTGGCTTCAGAAATTCTTTCTTCATCATAAAACATTCTCTTGGCTTCCAAGACATTTTTTCGAACACTTTCCATGCAACCTCAACCTGCAACCTGCACAAAGTTCATAACCTACTATCCACAACTTCACCACTTCTCTTTTCCACCCATAGGTCCTGGTGTAGACTCTGCACACTCAAGACCTTTAGCTTTGATACCAATTGATGCAGTAGGGACACCCTCCACCAAATACACACACTTACAATTCCCAAAAATAGATTTCAAACATATTGCAAATAACACACATACTTCCTTTTATTGAAATCAACAACAAATTACATACAATATCTCATCATAAAAATTTGCAACAAACTTGGCCTCTCATGGCCTCTCAAACTCTACAAAAAAAACTCATCTCTTTCCTCTCACACTCCCACAACAATTTCCTTCACAAGCTCTGTTAGAGTTAGAAAGACAAATATCTAACAATTAAATGCAGATTTAATTAATAAACAGAGAAACTAAAACACACAGAATAAATTATAACACAGAGAATTTAACGTGGTTCACCCAATCTGGGCTACATCCACCAAACCGCAACCATCCAATACTTTTATTATCCAGTGCAAAACCTATTACAATCTTGCGAATAATCATGTTTTTCATCATTCTGTAACACCCATCTGAACCCCTTTTTATCAAGCTTAGAAGCTTCTAGATTTTGGGTTCTACAAAATCGGATTTTTCTTTTTTTGTTGATTTTTCCCTTTTTCGGTGATGACGCGAAAAAGTAGGAGGAAAATTTTTCTCGGGGCTACCGCCCCTGAATCCCTGTATGAGGCCTGGCAAGGATACATGCCGGGGTGTACAGTATACCATGGGATATATAGTATATCATGATCAATCGCCACATACCAACAATCTCCCACTTGGAGACTGATCCTGGACGACACTGCTGCAATTATAGCTCCCACTGAAAATAAGTACCTTGGACCCTGCTGCTCTATTATACTTAAATTCAACCTTGAAGGCCAACTGAAGCTAAAGAGGAGCTCAACTTCTCCCTTGTCATCACCTTCGTAAACATATCCACTGGATTGGCATTTGTATGTATCTTGTCCAGCTTGACCTGTCCATCCTCCAACACCGACTGAATGAAATGATATCTCAATTGTATGTGTTTTGTTTTAGAATGCAAGGCAGAATTCTTTGCAAGATGTATAACACTCTGGCTATCTGTAAACAAGTAATTTTCAACCTATTGTTTTCCCAACTCATCCATGAAAATTTGTAGCCATATTATCTCCTTTGTCGCTTCTGTTGCAGCAACATACTCTGCCTCTGTGGTGGATAAATCAACCACCTTTTGCAATTGAGAAATCCAACTCACTGCTATCCCACCAACTGTAAATACATAACCTATGGTACTCCGCCTGGTATCTATATCCCCTGCCAAATCTGAGTCAACATAGCCTTTTAAATCAGTATTAGAGCCCCTAAAACATAAACATTTATTGGATGTACCTCTCAAGTACCTGAGAATCCATTTGACCTCATTCCAATGCTCAACTCCGGGATGACTCAAATACCTGCTAACAAATCCTACGACATGTGCAATATCCGGTCTCGTGCATACTATGGCATTTATTAAACTACCTACAGCTGAAGCATATGGTACCTTAGACATTTTTTCTTCCTCCTCTTGTGTCTTTGGACACATATCCTTAGTCAATTTAACATGACTAGGTAAAGGTGTGCTGACAGCTTTTGCATTCTCCATATGAAATCTCTGCAACACCTTTTCAACATAATTAGCTTGAGATAAAAACAATTGTCTGTTTTTCCTATCTCTACAAATTTTCATACCAAGGATTTGTTTTGTTGCCCCCAAATCCTTCATAGCAAAAGATTTTGCTAACTGTTGTTTTAGCTCACTTATGTGATCCATGTTAGACCCTGCTATAAGCATGTCATCAACATATAAACCTAAAATAATGTAGCTATCATTATCCAACCTCTTAAAGTAAACACAATGGTCAAAATTACACCGGTTGTAGCCTTGCTCAGCCATAAAACTATCAAATTTCAAGTACCATTGTCGAGGTGCTTGCTTCAAGCCATATAACTTTTCTTCAATCTGCACACTAGTTTCTCCTTACCTTTGACCTCAAATCCTTGTGGCTAGTTCATATATATTTCCTCTTCCAAATCACCATGGAGAAAGGCTGTTTTAACATCAAGCTATTCTAAATGCAAATCTTCAGCAACCACAATACTTAAAACAATACAAATAGAAGTCATTTTAACAACTGGAGAAAAAATCTCATCAAAATCAATACCCTTTTTCTGTGCAAATCCCTTTACAACTAATCTGGCTTTAAATCTCTTCTTACCTCCATCCTCCTCTTTCAGCCTATAAACCCATTTGTTTGGTAAAGCCTTTTTACATGTAGGCAACTTGCATAATTCCCAAGTCTGATTTTTCAGCAAGGAGTCCATTTCTTCTTCCATTCCATGCTCCCACTGAACCTTGGTATCTACCTGCATAGCTTCATCATAATATTCTGGTTCACTAGCATCAATTAACAAAATAGTATACAAAGAGGGAGAGAATATTTCTAGAGGTCTACTTATCCTTGAAGGTCGTCTAATAGGAGTTTGTGGTATTTGTTGTTGTTGTTGCCCAACATGAGGAACCACTGAAACATCATTGTTTGGAATATCATCCAACACTTCATAATCATTTTCTTTCTTCTCATACTACAGCAACAAATATTTGTACAAAACTTTCTCATTAAATATGACATCCCTGCTTCTCACAATTTTTTGATTTTCAAAATCCCAAAGCCTATAACCAAATTCATCAATGCCATATTGGTTTAGGGCACCTAGGTTACATTAGGTGGCACTAGGAAAATTTGGAAGCCTAGCATGAAATTTTGAGATCTTAATACTTTAAGGTCATGTTGACCATTTAATTTTGTGTTAGAGGTGTTAGAATATGTTAGGATGAAGGTTTATTAGTAGCTTATGGTAGAATGAATGAGTTTCTCAACTTGTTTCACTAGGATTCACTAGGAGTTAGAAATAAAGCCCAAAATGTTGCATTTGTGCAATTTTGGCCTAATGTGGGGTTATGTATGACCAAGGGGAGATGTAACCACTTATGAACCTTGAAAAGGTGGGCCTCGAACTGGAATTGAGGTTGGAAAAGACATTGGAGTTTGTAATTAGTTTGAAATTGAGAAGACAGTGATAGTTTAGTGTGTGTTTTCTGTTTTTGTTTTGTTTCTAATTTAGCAGATTAATGGATTAATCAAGGATTTTGTACAGTTTAGAATGTGGTGAAATTTTCTTTGAATCATTGTTTTGGGGCAGTAGATAGCAGGTTAACCATTTCCAAGTTCTCTTGTAAATACTTTGTTCTTTCTTCAATTTGCTGTTTTGACTAGTAAACTGTGGAAAAGATGGGGTTTTAGTTTACATTCCCACTATACTTAGAGTACGGCCTTGTGGGAAATGTGGCTAGGCCCCATGTCTGTACATAGCTTAGGCTTAGGAGTCTGTAGGAGTCCAAGAAGCATTGTGAAAATCTTTTCCTAGGCGAGCTTGTCTATGCCCGGTTAGGAAAGACAGTGAAAACCAAGCACTAACGTTGCAAGGGTGTCAATTCCGTGGCAACCCAAGGAGTGTGATGGATGTAGGAGGCCTTACAAAGGTTTGGCAGGAAGGAAGAGGCTCCACCAGTCCATTTGGTGGTTGAAATAAGCAGACATATCACTGTGAGGTCAGGAAATTGCCTAAGAAGCCCAAAATCCTACAAAAAGAGGGTTACGCCTGTGTACGGCCTGTGAAGGCCTATAACCTCAAAAATCTTGGAGAGGTAGGAAAATGAACCAGGGTCCCTAGAGGAAGTTTGTGTTGTTCTTTAGAAGGATTTGTGTTTGAGCCTATTTTCTCGGGTTAAGAGGCCTAATTGGGGCTCAAAGGCTAGTAGCCCTTTTTAAACCCTAGAATAGGGTTTGGAGTGAGCGATGGAGAATTGGTGATTGGGGAATGATCAAGAACCCTAAAGAGATGGTTTTGAAGCCATGAAAGTCATCACACACCCCTGCATCAAGTTAGTGGAGCTTGGAGTTTTAGTTAGCCTTTAGGAAGATTAAGGCTAAGGAGAGATTGGCAGAGAGCACCAAGATTGGCTTGGTTAGGGAAATGAAGATGATAGTAGGGTTGGCTAGGAGAACCAGGGGTGCCTAACAAGCATTAGGGCCTATAGGTTGAGAAGGTGGAGAGTGACACCAAAGGGTTTTCCAAGGTGAAACCCAGAGCATGGCACAGTGAGTGTCTCATCCAACTCTACCCTATCACATATCCAACAAATATACATTTCTTTGATTTTGCATCAAGCTTGGTTCTTTTTTTAGAATCTACATGTGCAAATGCTTCAAAACCAAAAGTTTTGAGAAAAGAATGACTCACCTTCTTACCTTTCCATGCTTCCTCTGGAATACCACAACCCAAAGGATTAGAGGGACCTCTATTAATTAAATAAACAACAGTGTTTGCAGTCTCTGCCCACATTTTTAAAGGCAACCCAACATGCAATCTCATAGTCCGTGCACGCTCCATTATTGTTCTGTTCATGCACTCAGCCACTCCATTTTCCTGTGGAGTCTTTGGAACCATTTTTTTGCCTACGAATACCATTAGAGGAACAATAATCTTCAAACTCTTTGCTGCAATACTCACCACCATTATCAAATCTAAGACATTTTATCTTTTTACCTGTCTCATTCTCAACCAAGCTTCTCCATTTTTTAAAAGTTTCAAATACATCAGATTTATGCCTAAGGAAATAAATCCATACCTTCCTAGTTGCATCATCAATGAATGTAACATAATACAGAGGGCCACCGAGAGAAGATACCTGAGCTATTCCCCATACATCCGTATGCACAAGCTCCAACTTCTCATCTTTCTTTTGCTTCCCATCCTTGAGAAAACTTACTCTCTTTTGTTTTCCATACACAACTTTCACAGAAATCCATATTAACACATTTTAGACCTGGTAAAACATTATTTGAATGAAGTACTTTCATACCTTTTGCACTCATATGCCCAAGTCTATTATGCCACAATGCTGATTCAAAGTCCACAACAATTGTATGATCTTCTACTTGTTGAACTGCAACAACTGTTCCTGAACATTGACCTTTTTTTCCATAACAATTAAAGTAGAAGGAACAGTATGACCTCTACAAAGATATAAGGTGCCTACTTTCACACCTTTTGCTACCACTAAGGCACCCTTTGTGACCTTCTAATTTTTATCACTAAATGTGACAACACAACCTTCATCATCTAGTTGCCCTACTAAAATTAAATTTTTGCTTAACTTTGGAACATGCCTTACCTCATGTAGTAGCCAATGATTCTCATTCTGCAACTTAATCTTGATTCTTCCCTTTCCAACAATCTGACAGGGTTCGTTATCTCCTAAATAAACCAGCCCAAAATCCCCTTGGACATAATCAAGAAAATAACTTCTATGGGGGGTAGCATGAAATGAAGCCCTTGAATCTAACACCCAAGAATCGTCAACATTATCAAGGGAAAGAATCAAAGCATCCTCATCAGATTTATTACTTACCACATTTGCCTCTTTACTTCCTTCCTTTTTGTCTCCTTTATTTTTCTGAGACCAACAATCTTTTTTTAAATGACCCAGCTTACCACAGTACCAACAATTCCTCTTGTCTCTAGATTGGGACCTTCTGTCCTTTGATTTTCCTCGTGACTTCCCATGATTTCTGAAATTATTTCCTCTCTCCTTTGTTATGCCCTTGCTTTCTGCATTCAAAACACCGCCTGATGTGGATGTTCCACCTGAGCTTTTCCTACGAATTTCCTCACTCAAAATAATGCCAACAACATCATCAAATTTCAATGTATTCGAACCAGAAACAGAATTGCTAATAGCCATTACCAAGCTATTCCAGCTTTCAGGCAAAGAACACATAATCAAAAGAGCCCTAACTTCTTCATCAAAATTTACTTTTATAGAAGTTAATTGACTGGTGACCATATTAAACTCATTTAAATGATCAGTAACTGACCCACCTTCTACCATTTTCATATTAAATAAACACTTCATAAGAAATACCTTATTCGAAGTGGAAGGCTTTTTATATAACTTCGCCAGGGTTTCCATCAACTCTTGAGTTGTCTTTGCTTTTGTAATATTGAATGCCATAGATTGTGCCAGGCATAAACGAATACTGCCAAGCCTTTCTATAAAAAATCTCCCAGTCCTCATCAGACATTGCTTGGGGTTTCTTAGTTTTCCCTTCCAATGGCCACCATAAATCCTTTTGATAGAGGTAGTCTTCCATCTTCATCTTCTATAACTGATAGTTCTGCCCATTAAACTTCTCAACCTTCTTACCCTCATCTGCCATTACTCCCACTCAACCGTGAGACCTTCCTATAGATGATAATTGAAACACAACCTACTCTGATATGACTTGTTAGGGTTAGAAAGATAGATATCTAACAATTAAATGCAAATTTAATTAATAAACAAAGAAACTAAAACACACAAAATAAATTATAACACAGAGAATTTAACATAGTTCACCAATCTGGGCTACATCCACCAAATCGTAGCCATCCAATATTTTTATTATCCAGTGTAAAACCTATTACAATCTTGCGAATAAGCGTGTTTTTCATCATTCTATAATACCCATCCGAACCCCTTTTTATCAAGCTTAGAAGCTTTCAGATTTTGGGTTCTACAAAATTGGATTTTTTCTTTTTTCGTTGATTTTTCCCTTTTTCGGTGATGACGCGAAAAAGTAGGAGGAAATTTTTTCTCGAGGGCTGTTGCCCCTGAACCCCAGCAAGGATACATGCTGAGGTGTACAATATACATTGGGCTATACAGTATAGCATGACCAGTCGCCACATACCAACAAGCTCCTCTCATGGGGTGAGATCTCTCAATTTCCCCTGGGAGAAATTTGTCTCAAATCTATAGCAATATTTTATTTTTTATTAGCTTCTCCAATCTACAAATTCTTTTCAAATTCTCGTATGAGGCATTGAAGGGTCTTATAAAACCTTTCATTTCTCTTGTTGTATGTAGCACTTAGAATGAGAATGACTCCAACCAAATTGATAATTCAAAATATTAATATTAAAATAATTAAAATCCCTCCAATAATACCTTTTAGTTTACATACATATTTTAAAAAAAATTCTTTTATGCAACTATAGCAAAGTGCACCAAAGTGTTGAAAATGAAGGTAATATTGTAGCTTAAAACTTGTAAAACTATGAGACTGTAGATCCAATTAAGTATTCTTTGTTACAATTCTCTATGTATGATTAATCTTGTTTAGATCAATTTTACCAATTGTAGAAAGAGACAAAGGATTTTAGAATAATGAGACAAGAAGATAAAAGTGACACAACATATATGTGGAGAAACCCTTTCGGGAAAAAAATCCACCATAATCAATAGTACGTGTATTATTTAACCTTAGAACAAGATTACAATAATACTGTATCAATCTTTGATTAGTATGCTTCCTTTCCTTCAACAATCCTTCTTCACAACCTGTAATAAACTCTCATGGAACTCTCATTCACTTGTTGCAATTAATAGAAAATTAATGAGCATGTAAAAATCATAAGAGTTGTACAAAACAAGAGCATAAATCTCCTCACAAAAATATATGCTTAGATTGGGCAAGTAAAGTTCCACCATATAATCTGAAGTCAAACCAAAGTCTTCCTCAATTTAGGCACCCCAAACTGAACACTTAACTAAACTTTGGTCAAGAAAATATCTTGTAAGCTTCACCTCAAAGTTGGCGCCCAAGAATGGCCCCACTTGACTGAGCCTTGTAAATATCTTCTCATGCAAAAGGTGTTAACTGAAAGATGCCAATTTGGGCGTCCAAGGTGGACCCAAGTCAATCTTAGTTAACTGAAACATATCTCTCCACCAATTCATGCAAACATTATGCATGATTGATCATCCCCACTTAACTAAAAGTATCCGCCTATTATCTGTCATGCAACTGAAGTCATTAATCATGCAACTAAAGTCAACTAGCATTCAACTCAAAATAACTACATGCAACTGAAGATAATTGAACCATAACTGAACTAAACTGAATTGAACTGAATTAAACTAAACTAAACTAAACTAAACTGAACTAAACTCCACTCATGTAAATATCAATCCCTAATTTGTAGGATCAAAACATGCATTACTAAAGTGTTATCAATCCTCCAAACAGTTAACTGAAGCAAGGTGGGTTCCACCTTCCATGTGGGTGCCCCATGTGCTCCTATCTTGTAGGAGCTCTTCTTGGACATCCCCACATGTTTCTATCATTTAGGATAATTACAAATGTCAATTTACATGTTCATTTCATTTGAATTTAATCTCTTTCTAATCCTAGTGTTGGGGAACACTTTCCAAGGACTTAGGAGATACATGAAATATGTTTAGGATTGCAATTAAATGGCATCTCATTCCCAACATTCTCCCACTTGACATTATACATTGCAATTATTCTAAACAATGAATTATTATTATAAATCAAGTACAAGAGAACTTATCTATAGGAATTGGTTTCATAAGATAATCTGCAACATTGATCAAAGTGTCAACTTTCTCAATCAATACCTTCCCACTCTCAACCATTTCTCACACAAAGTGATACTGAACATCAACATGCTTAGTATGAGCATGATACATAGGATTTTTGGCTAAACAAATAGCACTCTGACTATCACATTCAAGTCTAATTTCCTTGCAATTAAAACCAATAACTTTCCCAAGTCTCTGTAACCAAACTACCTCTTTAGAGGCATGTGTAGTAGCCATGTACTTTTCTTCTGTGGTGGAAAAAGTAACCATGGGCTACCTCTTACTCATCCAACTAACTGCAGCTCCAAACAAAGTAAACACATAGCCACTTGTCGACCTCCGACTATCCAGGTCTCCTGCCCAATCTGAATCAACAAAACCCTGTATGTCCATCAATCTGTGCATAATATCAATATCATTAGCACCATGATTAACTAAACAGTAATAAGAAGTACCTCATAAATATCTAAACACCCTCTTAACATAAGTCCAATGTTCTTTACCAAGGTTAGACATAAACCTACTTACAACTCCCACTGCTTGGGCTATATCTGGTCTTGTACAAACCATTGCATACATTAAACTACCAACTGCACTAGCATATGGAATTTTAGACATTTCCTCATGATCAAAATCAGTTTTAGGACTCATGTCTAAACTTAACTTCATGTCAACTGGTAAAGGAATATTAATTGGTTTACTATTTTGCATGTTAAATTGTTTCAAAATAATATCAACATAGTTGCTTTGACTTAAGCAAAGCTTTCTGTTACCTCTATCTCCGCTGATCTCCATACCAAGGATATGTTTTGGAGCCCCTAGATCTTTCATCTCAAATGTGCTAGAGAGTTGTGCTTTCAATTCTTTGATCATTACCTTGCTGTTACCAATAAACAACATGTCATCAACATACAAGATAATAATTAAAAGTTGATCATCAATAAATTTATGTAAACACAATGATCTTCCTCACTCCTAACATAGCCAATTTTTAATGCAAAAGCATCAAACTTCTGGTACCGCATTCTAGGTGAGTGTTTCAATCCATATAAAGATCTCTTTAACCTGCAAACCAATTCTTCTTTTCCTTTTACAACAAAACCATCAAGTTGCCTCATATAAATCTCCTCATCAAGATCCCCATGTAAGAAATCAATTTTCACACCATTTGCTCTTTCTCAAAATCATAAGCAACAACAATAGATAAAAATAATCTAATAGAAGTTAATTTAGCAATAGGAGAGAATATTTCATTAAAGTCAACTCCCTCTCTCTAGGAGTAACCCTTGGCTACTAATCTAGCCTTGTACCTTTCACCAATTTTCTTTTTAAAGATACATTTACAACCAATGGCCTTTCTTCCTTTGGGAAAAATATCAAGATCCCATGTGTCACAAGTATCCAAGGAAACCATTTCCTCATGCATAGCTTGTGACCAAAGCTTGTTCTCATATGAAGAATAAGCTTCCCTGTAAGATCTAGGCTCATCATTAGTACTCATCAAATAAAATATACAATGGAAATCAGGTGGGCTATACCTATCAACGAGATTCTATTGTATTGCAGATCTTCTTAAAGGAGGTTATTGTTGTTCCTCAATATGCTCATCATGAGCATCTATCTCATAACTCTGTAAACTATCCTCATCCAATCCATCCAATTGTTCTTCAACATGTGCATCTTCATGCTTCTCAGTATTTATCTCAAAATGCACTGTTCGAGAAGTATCCTTCTCCTTTGGTTGTTCTTCTCCCATATAAGATCTAAATTCCCTGAAAATCACATCTCTCGATAAAGTAATTTTTTAGGTTAGAGGATTCCAAAGCTTGTAACCTTTTACATTTTCACCATAACCTATGAATATGCATTTCTGTGCTTTTGGATCCAACTTAGACCGCTTTTCTTTAGGCACATGAACAAAATAATCACAACCAAGGATCCTTAAATGTGCAACACTAGGTTTCCTACCTAACCACATTTCATAAGGGGTTTTATCTTCAATACATGAACTAGGAGATCTATTGATTAAATAACAAGAAGTACTTACAACCTTGGCCCAAAGGCACCGATCTAGCTCAACACTACTTAACATACTCCTAGCTCTTTCCATTAAGGTCCGGTTCATCGTTTTTGCTACTCCATTTTGTTGAGGTGTATATGGAGTAGTTTTCAATCTCACAATTCCTGCATGCTTACAATAATCATCAAATTCCTTAGAAAAATATTCACCACCATTTTCAATCTCACAATTCCTGCATGCTTACAATAATCATCAAATTCCTTAGAAAAATATTCACCACCATTGTTTGATCTCAATACTTTTATCTTATGATTTGATTGTTTCTCAACCAAAGCCTTAAATTCTTTAAACTTATTGAACACATCAAATTTTTTATGCCTAAAATAGATCCAAGTGTATCTTGAGACATCATCAATAAATGTGACATAATATCTAGATTTTCCAATAGAGTCAATATCCATAGGACCCATAACATCTAAATGAATAATATCTAATAATCTTTTAGCTTTATTTGTTCCATTAGGAAATGAAGATCTAGATTGCTTTCCAAACACATAATGCTCACAAAAATTATTTTTTCTAATTTTATAATTAGGAATACCATCAACCAATTTCTTATTAAGAATGGTCCTAAGACCTTTTTCACCAATGTGGCCCAATCTATGGTGCCACAACATACATGTATTTTTAGCTTTAGTTGAATTGGCCGATTTATTCAAATTGGAGGTATTAATCTTAAACAAAGTCCCAATCTGAGATCCTTTAGCAACCACCATATTCCCTTTCACCAATTTGCAACCAACTTTGTCAAATGTCACATGCATTCCAAAATCATTGAACTTAGATACAAAAAGTAGATTTCTAGCAAGTACTGGAATATGTAAAACATAATTAAGGGTCTTAACCCTATGATCATTGAAACACAACTTTACCTCTCCTTTTCCCACAAAATTTTTTGTGCTATTATCTCCAAAGAAGACATTCACTCCATCATATCCAATATACTTAGTGAACCACTCCTTGTTAGGGGTCATATGATAGGAGCAACTTGAATTAATAAGCCACGAGTTATCACTAATAGTATTAGATGAAATGACCAATGCATCATTACCGTCATCCGAGGATTTCTCTGTAGAAGCATCAAAACTCTTTTTCTTGTTCTTACAATCCTTCTTTACATGCCCTAGTTTCCCACAGTTCCAACACTTTACCTTTCTCTTACCAGGGGTTTTAGATCATCCTTTGGACTTACCATTGATGGTTCAAATGAACATAGCAATAGTTAAACAAAATATCACTATTCTGCTCTCCTAAAAGAGAAAGAATAACACATGGATATCTTAACTCCCAAGGTCTTTGTAATCGATTCTCGACTGTGTTGATTTCACTCAGTGGTTGATGTGAACTATAATGTTCAAGGGGCCTGCTGGTGTTGAGCTTCTAGATTGTTCTAGAATCAAACATAAATTCAAATCTACTTTAATTGGGGTTTTTTAAAGAAACAAAAAAAGATAGATCAAAGCTTTGGAACCGAAGAGAATGATAATGTATCCAACTTAACCAGACTTGTTACCTTTCAAGGAATTGCTAACTAAAACTGGAGAACAAAATCAACTTGTGATTAACACATAGCTTCATTCATTCACAGTGCTAACCTCAACAACAAATTGTAACTTACCATTTAAACAAAACATAAAATAAGATTTTTATTCCTTGAAAGCTTCTCAAATCGAATGATTAACTGAAGATGAATACCATTCAGGAATACAACATGAAATAGATTTAAATCTGGTTGCTTCTACTGTTAGTGAAACAAATAAGCAACATTTACAACTCTAGCACAATCACCAGTGTACAAAAAATCTGTCTTCAAATTGCTTCCATCTATTCTAAGAGAACCAAAAGGATGCATTACTTCCTTCTGTCGAATATAACTCCTACTCTATTGCTACTCTTAATTTTCTCTTACTTCTTAAAAAATTACTACTGTTCAAAATCTATATCTCTATGTCTGTAAACCTCTAAACCTCAACCTCTTTTTTTTACAAAAAGGCAAAAAATTCCATATATACAGAATGTACCAAAAGATGTGTTGGCCCCATTCTAGGGTTTACAAAATATCAGTTCGTTATAGGAGGGTAAACCCTCAGATATTTTCAGAATGAAATTAATGTTGCATTCAATTGCATCCTTTGTGTCCATGTCGGTGAAAGATTGCTTCGAGGATGACCTCTAGATCTTTTGCAACTATGGCCTTTACTTATGGCCTTCATGTCCACCTTTTAACTTCCATTGGAGCCGCTTTGAATGCCCTGGAGCATCACCATTAATATCGATCTTCCTTTTTTCAGTAGGCCTCATAGCTGTCACTGAGACTCATGGCCTTTTCTCCCCTCGGCTTCTTGGTGCTCAAGATCTTTCTGCAAGTTGGTCTCTTCTGGAAGTAGAATCAGACTTTCCCCTTGGATCTTCATAGACGGTACCCCTGGATACCGAACTGATCCATTGCTTTATTCATAGAGCAGATCCATGCCGCACACACTCTGTTGATCTTCCTCACAAGGGTAGTCAATCAGTCAAACTATCCAGGATTCACCCTTAATTCTCTGATTGGTTGAACACATGCCACATAAGATTCCCAGGCAGTCAAAAGTTGTTCACACCGAATCGCATGTCGGTGAGACACTAATCGTGTCTCCCCGATGCGATCATACCTCCTAGGAGCTATCAGCAAGAAACACGATGGTCGGCAAGACTTCGTGTCAAGCTCCTAGAGTCATATCAATATCCTTTTCCATTGACAAGATCATCGCTATCGGCAAGATCATCGCTATCGGCAAGACTCCTGGCAGTCGGCAAAAGGTCATAGCGAGTTCTTCATCTTTCTGTGAAATTCCACTAGGTCGGTGGGAGATTACCCCGAGCTCAAAACCTCACGCCAAAAGCACAACCTTCGATGAGACATTACACCGAGGCCACCTTGTCTTTCGGAAAGACACCATCGGGTCGGCCAAACATCACGACGGGTTCCATTAGTCATGCTGAAGGTTTAAAACCATCGGCGAGACCATCGCTTGTCGGCAGGACATCATGTCGAGCTCCTCCATTCTCCCCGAGCTCATTCTATATCGGTGAGACCTTATCGGGTCGACAAGAGATTACATCGAAGCCACCTTGTTTTGGCGAAAGCTTATTTCATTTTGGGGAGACTTTGCTTGGTTGGCGAGACTTTTCACCAAGCTCAAAACTTTCGTCAAGACCCTTCATCGGTCGGTAGGACTTCTCTCTGAGGCCTTCATCTTTCAACGAGACTCTGCCCAGTTGGCAAGAATTTACCCCTTCAGCCAGACATCACGTCGAACTTAAATCTTTTGGTGAGACATCACTCAGTCGCCGGGACTTCATGCCAAACTCAAACCACTACGCCAATGCTGCTTCACCTCGACAAGAGTCCACCCTGTCGGTGAGACTTTATCCTGAAGCCACCTCTGTCGCCGAGACCTCGCCTCTTCGACCAAAGCTTATGCTGAAAGTATAACCTTTCACCGAGACCTCATGGGTCAGTAAAACCTTTCATCGAGTGCAAATCTTTTGGCAACGCTAACCTTGTGTGCAATCGGTCAGTGAGACTTCAACATGTTGGGGAGACATATGAAAACCTACGGTGATTAAAATGTCATGGTGACCGGTGGATCCCAAATGAATAACACACTGCCAATCAACAAGACATCTGGAAGGTCGTTCTGACTCTTTCCTTTGAAGAATTTTATGCTAAACTAGATTGGGGGATGCTTTCCAACTGAGCTCCTTGAGAAATATCATCATGTGCATGATTTACTCCTACAAAACAAGGTCTCCATTAGTCCTCAGAAGCATATAAAATATATCTTTTTCACCATTCCACTTAATTTTCAATAAAAAGGAACCCAACTTTAACTGAGGCAGAACCAAATTCAGTAGAACAAAAATAAACTTAGGAGGAAAACAAAAGAACTCCCAAGACCAAACCAGACAACCAAAGGCAAAGAAAACAAAAGAAAAAAGAAAGAGGGGGACCCATTTTGTTCCAGAACAAAATGGGGTGGTTATGCAAGGCATAACAAATGGTGACTTGACTGGGGAAATGGTTTAACCATTTTCAAGAAACTAAAGGATTCAGCTACCCAAAACTCCTGGTTTATGAACATCACAACTCCAGTTGAGTGAGTTTTAACAACCAAGGTTGAGCTAAAATTTCAAATGTAAGTCAACAATGGCTACCCCTGAATCTAAGTGTGTGCTTGATGGTGCATCACTCTTTTATAAAGTTTTCCTCATCTTTTGAACAACAATGTACAAGATTTGAACTACATGAGTTGATTCCCTTTAGCTATTGTGCAATGATATCCTAGGCATTGCTTTGCTGCCAGTCAGGTGTCCATAGCCCTGACGGAGATACCTCTAGTTTTTCTCATAGTATTGCTCTACTTCCAGCCAGGCGTCCATAGCCCCGGTAGAGATACTAGAATCACCCATTCATATTGAGTCCTCCTTTCTTGTAGATAATTCTTTTTCTCTTTTTTTTTTCTCTTGGAATTTTAAATGTTTTATTCATTTTTTTTCAATATGTCAGATGTTAGACATCCGTTTTGGGTTGAAAACTACCATGGACCTCATAACAACACTTGGGAGATAATATTTTTCACTCAAATATTACAACACTATCATCCTAAGACAAATATACGATTACAAGAGGAGATGATCTTGATGATTTGTGACAGATTCAGAGGTAACTAATGAAAATTGTTTACTTTGCACCTTATTTTCAAGACTTTCCACAACTCTTATTGACAATGGGCATAAAACAACAAGTTTAGGACAAAATCACCCAATCAAAAAACCTAAAAATATCTAAACCATTTCTCTCCTCATAACCAAAATATACTTCAGATAACAACCCACCATTTCAAGATGGAAAGAACAGAGAAACCCCAAAGAACAAACAAGACAGAAACCAAACAACAAAGGAAATGAATGGACAGAAAGAAAGGACAAACAAACAAACAACAAAACTATTTACAAACAAAAAAACAAACAGACTATTCATAGACATAACAAAAAATTATTTACAGAGATTATTTACAAGCAGAAATGCATGAACTATTTACATAAATGCACTCCCCAGCAAAATACCGAACTTCATGACCCAAAATAATGTTTAAGAAACTGTCCATTGACAAGCAATGGAACAGGTTCTCCCGTTAGACTACTCAGCTGGAAAGAATTTTCTCCTAGGATCTCGGCGATTTGATAGGGACCTGTAGACATCTAAATTTAATCACTCTCATATGATTAAATTTACTCCCTTTTCGTCTATCATATTAAATATTAATTTATTAAATTAATATTACACCTTTTGTCTCATATCTGTAAAGTATTTAATTTAATAACTAAATGCTTTATCTTCTTCTCTAAATTAAATAAATACACCAATTTATTTAATTTAATCATTTTTGACCCTTTTGATTTAAAATCAATTTAAAATTCTTCATTCTCTCTCTCCTTGTCACATCCTCCATAATCTTGCTCTAATTTGAATTAATTTAATTAATTCATGATTATGATGTGCATCCTCTTAATCAAAGATTAATGTCACATCCTCCTACATTTGCCACTTGCCTCTAATCTTCCATTAATTATTCTAATCAAATATTTGCACAACCTTAACTAAGGTCATTAGCCATATTTAGCACCACCTTTTTAGTCAACCTTTGAATTTATCTCTTTTTAGCATTGACCCTCTTTCCCATGTGAATTTTTAATTCACATTCTATCTTCTAAGCTTCTAGAACCTTGGACTTGTCACATCATCCACATGTGACCAAGTCTCACCTTTTTGGAGCTCACCTTTTATCCTTTAGACTCTCCTAAGAATGTGAATTTTTAATTCACATTTATATCTCCAACCACCTCTCCTTTTCCCATGGAGATTTTTGAAGAATTCCAAAATTCCTCAAATGTCCCTTTCACTCTCACTTGGGGACAAGAAATTCCTTTTTGAGGAAATCTTCTCACTCCCTAAGGTACTTGGAAGGTACTTGTCCTTTCTCCACCTCATGTACCTTTTGACCACCTCACTTACACTTCATCTTCTCTTAGCCACTTCACCATCCACATGTCAAGATGTGAGGGCTTGTGAGTTCTCAACCCACCATAGTCCTTCATCTTGACCTTGTTGGATGAATCTCAACTGTTGAATTCTCTAGAGAATTCAAATGCTTCTATAAATAGCCCCTCCTTAAGGGCATTTTCAACACTTTCATTTTAAGCAACTTTATGCTGTCAATTTGCATTCTCAAGCATTCACTATCATTAAGCCATCCAATTTGATCATCTTGCATATTCAATCTTTCATCTAGCTACACCAAAAAGCCATCCAAGGAGCACACAAATTCATCTAAACCAAGGAGTCTTCAACAACAAGAAAGGTATAATCGATTTATATTTTATTTCATCTATTTTCCTTGTTTTATCACTCTTTAGGCTAATTATTGAAGTGTTCTTAGTATTTTATCATTTGCATTTTTAGTTATTTTGCACATTAGAATAGGGTAAAATTCTAAGGTACACATTTCTGGCATGCCCGGTGGGACCCACAAACGGGTTCTTGCATTTAACCTTTATTTTTGCTAAGTATTTTGTAGAAAAAGGTCGCAGAAAAGAGGAAGTGCCCTCTGTTTTACCGCAGAAAGATAGAAACGCCCTTTGTTTTACCGTAGAAAGGCGAAAGTGTCCTATGTTTTATTGTAGAAAGGTGGAAGCGCCCTTTATTTTACTGTAGAAAGGCGGAAGCGCCCTCTGTTTTACCGCAGAAAGGCAGAAGCACCCTCTTTTTTTACTGCAGAAAGGTGGAAGCGCCCTCTTGTCTACTGCAGAAAGATGGTCACACCCTATATTTGAAAATTTAATTTTTGCTAACAGTTTGCTACAGTTAGGCGTATACGTCATTTTTCTTAGAAGATCTTTTTTAACACTTTCTTGCAGTAGGGCATACAACTTTTTTTTTTTAAAAATCTGATAAAGTTTCCTGTAGAGGGGCAGATACACCCTTTTATTTTTGAAAGGCTCTTTTCCTCTAACATTTTGCTGCAGAAAGGTGGAAGCGCCCCCTGTTTTACTGCAGAAAGGTGGAAGTGCCCCTTGTTTTACCGCAGAAAGGCGGAAGCGCCCCTATTTTGCTGCAGAAAGGTGGAAGCGCCCCCTGTTTTACCGTAGAAAGGTGGAAGCGCCCCTATTTTACTGTAGAAAGGTGGAAGCGCCCCTGATTTTACTGCAGAAAGGCGGCTACGCCCCAAAACAACGTAGTTTGGAAGTATATTATGGCGTAGTTGACCAAGAACGAAGGATAAGATAGCTAACATTTGCTTGTAGGGCCATCTATTTAATCAAATTTTTGAAAAATTATCGTTGTTGTTTGAACATAGTCTAATTAGGGGGAAGTAACCTTTATTGCTTGCTGTATTTGTTTATTATTGTGTCACCCAAGGGGGCATTAATTTGTTTTCACTTTCCCCTTGCACTTCATGTGAGCCTAGGGAGTAGTTGGAAATGGTTAGTGTCTTTTTTCTAGTGGGACCTACTTGGAGATTTTATCACTCCAAGGGACGATTCCAACTACGCGTACCGACGGGGTATATAAAGGGGGGAGAACGAAAGTTGTACCCCAATCCAGTCACGTCGTAATTGGCGGAGCATCAAAGCTAGGGTGATACCTAGATAGATGTGAGGAGTTGGTCTGAGCCTTTCAGTATCTCACTGGGGTTCCCGACTCACGCTTGTGACGGGCTGGTGTTTACGGTTGTGCCTCACGTACCGAGAGTATATTGAGAACTCCCTAGAAACCTTGTACATCATAGATTAAGACCTTTCCTGGCCATACCGTTAACATTAATTATAGGATTATGCTTGCTTGAAGTATTTTTTGTGAAAAACTGGTGAAATCTTTGATACATTGGCCTTATTTTATCATTTTGAGTCCTTACCATAGCCATTGCCATCAAAACCAAGCTCTATTTTACCATAGAAAGGCGGAAGCGCCCCTGTTTTACCATAGAAAGGTGGAAGCACCCTCTGTTTTACCGCAAAAAGGCAGAAACACCCTCTGTTTTACCGTAGAAAGGTGGAAGCGCCCTCTATTTTACCGCAGAAAGGCAGAAGTGCCCTCTATTTTACTGCAGAAAGGCGGAAGCACCCTCTATTTTACCGCAGAAAGGTGGAAGCGCCCCTATTTTACCGCAGAAAAGAAAAAATGCCCCTAATTTACTGTAGAGGGGTGAATTTTCCCTCCTGAACACCCGAAATCGCCCCATTGGGATCCATTTAGCCTCTAAACCATCATTTAATCATTCCCAACCATTATCTCATCATCCCAAGCCTCCGTTTTGTCATTCTAAACCTCCAAAAACCTCCATTTGACCATTTTAAACCTCCATCTCATCATTCCAAACTTCTGTTTAACCATTCTAAATCCCCACTCATTTTCCACAATCATCTTCAATTCACCCGTTTATTTTTATTTCCTCATATTCCATTCAAAATTCCACACCATCACCTAGTGAACATCATCATTTTACCATTTACATTACCAAACACCACTCATAACCAAACCGCCTTAACCTTGTATTACAAAGTGGTTACCCAAATTGACCATAGCACTTGAATTTGGTTATTAGTCTTTAACTTCGACCCAAATCAATTTGCTTCTATTTTGAGGTGAATTTGGTGTCATAAGTTATCATCCTTGGCCCAATCAATCCATTCCTATCTTAAGGTGGATTCAGTGCCGTGATCATCCTCTTAATCAATCAAAGCTCTGGGTCACTAAAGGTAACTTCCTTTGATTAAACTCAAGGTCTCTCTCATATCTTTCATCATCCAATCATACCCATCCAATCATCTAAATCTATCAAAATCAATCATTCGATCAAATTACCCAATCAACCAAATCACATCCGTTCAACCAATGCTATCCTATTGATATTAATAATCCAATCCAATTCAATCAAATTCCAATCTTGCCAATCCAAATCCGATCCCATCAAAATCTGATCCAATCCAATATATCTAAACAAAATCTGATCAAAATCCAAATCCTATCAAAATCACATCTCATCCAACTACAATCAAGTCATTTGTCAAAAATATCTTTATGATCCACCCATAGCACATTTGCATGCCTGTTCAAACTAGGTCACAAGTTAAGAGACAAATGGAACAACAACAAGGTCAAAATTCCCAAGCAAACATGTCTCAAGACCTTAATAACAATACAAATCCCACCAATGGTGCAAATATTGCTCAAGATCCTAAGAACGTCCTCCAAGATCCTCATAATGGTACTTCATCACACTCCAACACTGAAAATCAGAACAACTCACCACATGGTGAAGAGAGTATGGCTAATCAACCGAAACTCACACTTGAGGAATGTTTTAGTAATCCTACCAATGTGCAAATGACTGACCGTCTACTTGAAAAACATGGGGAAGAAATTTTGGCCCACTTAATTGAGAAGGGTGTCAAACCCGCCTCAGGTGTTGACTTGTCCAAATGTGGGAATTCCCCATCTAACGTACTCCAAGGTTCACAAAATGCACCAAAAGGTTCATACTTCCCCAATGTTCCTCCAGTTGAGGGTTTGCATCAGCCTGAATTTGGCAATGCTGTTCTCTATCATGTTAACTATCCCCCACACGCTTCAACTTCAGTTATGGGAGGTCCTCAAGTGTCTGATCCCAATAATATTTTTGCCTATGGTATGCCACAAAATGTTCCACAAACTACGCCATTAACGTTAACAACACCCCCTCTTTTGAATCAACCTACAGTCAACACTGGGGGCACCCCCTTTACCACATTGCTTCCACCTCCTGGGACCACAAATCTACCATCATCTTCATATGCATCTCAACAGCTTCACCAATCCAACATTCCGCCTCAATTATCTCCATAAGGTACACCCCGGTTGAACGTTTCGGGTGGTACCCAACAACCCCCTTTACAAAACGCTTCTATGCTACCTCAGCCATCTCATCAGCAACCACCTATACATAATGCTTTGGTCTCTTCACAGCAACCACCATACCAACCACAAGGAAATCCATTTTGACCTATCGCTCAAACCATATCCCCCTTTCTCACATCCATTTTGCATCCACAAGCTCAACCACAACACAACATCCCATCTCGGCCCATACAACAATTGACATCACAACAACAACCCCCTCAACACTACTACTATCACAATCAGCAACAATTTCACCAACGACCGCCCTATGTGACCTCCCAACAATCACAACAGTACCTTCAACACTAACAAACCAATACACAACATCCCATCCAAGCTTCTCAATAGCTTACTCCACACTTTTATCAAACAAATCCGTACTATATTCCACAACAACAACCCCCATATCAACAAAATCCCCCGTCTTACCAATAAGGCATGTTATCATCCAACTATCCCAATCCGTATTTCAACAATCCGATGCTCTCTCACCAAGATCCTCTATCATCCTATCATCAATATCCCCCCAACCCGCCACTGGCCAATTCAGATCTGTTGGAAATCAAAGCGGCATTGAAAGACCTTCAAGCAGGGACGGGTAAACAATCATTCAAATTTGAAGACATATGCCCATATCCATTTGATCCATCCATCTCATTAATCCCGTTTCCTAAACATTTTGAAATACCAAAGTTTGACAAATACAAGGGAAATAAAGACCCTAAGGCTCACTTGCAGGAATTTTACTCCCAATGTCAAGAGGTCATGCACAATGACAACTACCTCTTGCGCCTATTCCCACGAAGCTTGACAAGCCACGCCCTGGATTGGTTCATGACCCTCAAAAAGGGTCCATAAAAACTTTTGTAGACCTGTCAGAAAAATTTGTATCCTACTTCTCTTTCAATTTGGAGGACACAGACACCTTAGATCTCCTCAAAGAGAAACAACATGAGGGGGAAACCTTTACTAGCTACCTACAAAGGTGGCATGCATTAGTAAGCCGAATGAAGACCCCTTTGAAAGAAAAACACATGGTCACTCTTTTCATGGAAAACTCTCATCCTGACATGGCCCATAATTTTAGGTTACATTGTGTCACCACTTTCGCGGAGATAGTGGAAAATGGACCCATCCTTGAACGTGCCCTTATTGCCAAAGGACACATCAAAATACATAGTCATGATAAAGAGAGGTCGTTTGGCGATAAACCACGATTCTGGAACAAGAATAAGAATGCAGTGAATGATGGCATGACATACACTAAACACGTCCAAGTGGCTAATACATCCCAAAAACAACAACCGTCTGTACCCAACGCCATCTCTGTACCACAGGGGACACCTCGCCAGTTGAACCAGAACAATCAGGGGAACACCAAACATCAATATGCTCAATTAGGAGAACCTTTGAGTGTTGTTTTTAATAAGTTGTTACAAATCAACTACCCCATCACATACCCTGTCACCAAGCCATTTGATGAGTCCAAACCCAAGCGTGCATGGTTTAAGGAAAACGAGTATTGTGAGTTCCATAAAATCAAAGGACACTCTTTAAACAAATGCCAGGGTCTAAAAAACTATGTCCAAGATCTCATTGATCGAGGAGATATCAAGGTTGACACCAGTCAAGCCTCATCATCCAATGCTCAATTGCAGATATATCAAAACACCTTTCCAAACCATAATCAAGGCCTGAGCACCTCCAGCAGTAATCCTCAAAACAACAACACAAATAACGTGAGCTATAAGAATGTACCCCTCAATTACGAGGGTATTATTCATTACATTGAGCAGGTAGAACCTCATGTATCCATGATACATGTCAAAGCCAAAGACCCTTAGTGTGTTGTTACCACACGATGAGCCTGCATCATTGTCCCTGTGGCCTTTACACCTTCCCAATCAACTCACGTAAGTTCTCAGTACAACATCCTTGATCACTTAGGAAAGACCCCTGCATATATCTCCATTTTAGATTTACTTAAGTCTTCCCTTGTGCATCAAGAAATCCTCAACAGAGCCCTATAGGAAACCCATGTACCTAATGACATCGACCCCATGCAATTCCAAGCTTTGGTGGACACTTGGCTTTATCTCATCAACTGCACTTTAGCCAAAATGATATGCCAAACATCGATGTCAATCATAATCGCCCCTTACATATCAAAGTCATGGTTGCTCACCATAAAATAAAAAGGGTCTTGGTAGATAATGACTCTGCCCTCAATTTGTGTACTCTGAAATTCATAAAACAGGTGGGGTATACTCAAATGGATTTAAGTAATCAGATCATCACAATCAAAGCCTATGATAATGCAGAAAGAAATTCAGAGGGAATCATCAGTCTTCCTATCCAAGTGGGACCTGTGCTTCAATACACTACCTGTCATGTCCTTGATCTGGACTTGCGATATAATCTCCTCCTTGGCCGCTCGTGGCTCCATGCCATGCAAGTCGTCCCCTCCACATACCATCAGTGCCTAAAATTCCTAGTCAACAGACAAGAAGTCACCATCTATGCTGACCCCCAACCATTTGAATATTGCCGCGCTTTAGAAGCGTCATCCCCCCATTTACATTATTGTCTTGGGGTTGAAATGAGGGCATCCCAGTCATCATCCGCTAACCCACCCTCCATCGTGATAACCACTCCATCTTCCACCACTAATCCTACAGTCACCAAAGTCCAAATCATTGACAAAGGGTGTGGTGAATACAAAATGCATACGGCTCTCAATGTAGCAACCATGCCACCATCACCACACGAGTATGGTCAACCTTCGCATGCTACACCAAAGGAAGACAAGACTATTACCTTCAGTGGTAAAGACATCCCTACCACCACTTTCAGATCCCCAAGTGTCAAGATAGATGCACCAGAAGAGGACATAAGCCAATGGGTTTACCGAGAAGAATCCCAGCCGGATCCTCCTCTAAAGGAATATTTTCAGGAAGCATATCCATGATCAGCTAAGTTTGCGAAAAAGTATAATTACCAAGGTAGGGGCCTAGGTAAAGAAGAACAAGGGCGGTTGCAACCATTTGATACGTCAAAGCTACCCAAAAACATAGGCATTGGGTATGACAGAAAACAGAAAGGTTCTGCAACATCGTCTAATACCTCCTACAGTGTCATCATGGACAAGGACTCATTAGAAGATATACCCAAGGAGGAATCCATCATACATGCATATGATGATGTGGATCACATCGACTTATCATCCATGTTTGAATGCCTATCCGTCTGCACCATTAACCTGTCCCTTTGTCACCCTGAGCTTATTAACTAGGACTTACGTAGTACCACACCTGTCAATATGTCTATGGATACATATGTCAACCTTATGGGATTGGGGGAGGATGAACACTCCAGTCGCAAAAATAAGAATAAGAAAAGTAAAAAGCGGTCATCTAGTGAAAACCTCTCTGAGGTGCTTCTTGACTTTGAAAAAGTAAAAATAAAGGACACATCTAATGGTGAAAACCTCCAAGAGGCGCTGGAAGATGGAGATGTTCATCTTCCCCTTGTGGGAACTCAGTTATCTACCCGATCATCTATTCTAATTGAAGAGACTCAAGAAGTTAATCTGGGTACTGCTGAAAATCCTAAAATCACCTATGTAGCTAAGTCATTCTCAGAGCAAGAGTATCTGGTCATCATGTAGCTACTCCAAGAGGGAATCATTAACTTTTCTTGGTCATACTCAAACATGCTAGGCTGAGACCCCGCCATAGTGGTTTATCATTTAGATGTTCGCCCAGACGCCAAGCCTGTCAAACAGAAGCTTTGCAAGATGCATCCGCAGGTCGCATTATTAGTCAAAAAAGAATTGGAAAAGTTACTAGAGGAGGGTTTCATCAGGCCAATTGACTACTCTGAGTGGATCTCCAATATAGTACCAGTTGTCAAACCAAATGGAGACATTCGGGTCTGCACAGACTTCAGGGATCTTAACAAAGCCTGCCCAAAAGACGACTTCCCTCTGCCTAACATTGACATGTTGGTCGACCTGACAGCAGGACATGAGATGTTATCCCTTATGGATGGCTTCTCTAGTTATAATCAAATTTGAATCGCACCTAAGGACCAACACAAGACCGCCTTCACAACACCTTGGGGTACTTTTTGTTACAATGTTATGCCCTTTGGTCTCAAAAATGCAGGGGCAACATACCAGAGGGCGATGATAGTCATCTTTCATGACCTCATCCATATCATCATGGAGGATTATGTAGATGAATTGTTAGGAAAGTCCAAAACACGAGTAGAACATCCTACTGTCCTAAAGCAGATCTTTGAACGATTAGAACATTACAAGTTGCGGCTAAATCCAAAAAAGTGCGTCTTTGGGGTCACATCAGGAAAATTGTTGGGTTTTATAATCTCCCGAAGGGGTATTGAAGTTGATCCTGCCAAGGTAAAAGCTATTCTGGACATGCCACCTCCACGCAATCTGAAGCAGTTAAGAAGCCTCCAGGGGAAGATGCAGTCCATCTGTCGGTTCATAGCCCAGCTAGCGGATAAATGTCATCCATTCACTCATCTTTTGAAGAAAGATTCCACCTTCCGATGGAACCGGCAGTGTCGGATGGGTTTCAATAAAATTAAGGAATATTTAGCTCATCCACCAATCTTGATGCCGCCTATTCCAGGAAAACCCCTCCTGCTTTACATCTCTGCTACTTCAGTCGCGCTGGGGGCATTGTTGGCACAACATGATGAGTCGTTCAAAGAAAGAGCAATCTACTACATCAGTCGAACATTGGTTGGCTATGAGTTAAATTATTCTCCCATGGAAAAATATTGCCTTGGGCTAGTCTTCAGCACACCGAAACTCTGTCATTACATGCTCAACCATCTAGTCAAATTAATCGCTAAAATTGATCCCCTGAAGTATTTGTTATCTAGAACCACTCTGACTGGCTGCATGGCCAAATGGGTCATGCTCCTAAGTGAATTTGACATAGAGTATGTAGAGCGAAAAGCCATAAAAGGACAAGTCATAGCTGATCAATTGGCAGAGGCACCATTAGTAGATGCCTACCCACTAGACACTGAATTCCTAGACGAAGAAATCTACACAGTCACAGAAGCACTAGCTTGGACGCTATATTTTGATGGCTCGTGTACTCATAGTGGATCTAAAGCAGAAATTTTATTAATTACCCCTCAAGGTGACTACATCCCAAAATCATTCAGGATAGCATTCCCATGTACTAACAACATCGCAGAGTACGAAGCTCTCCTCACTGGCCTCAAAATTGCAAAGCAGTGGCACATAACTCATTTGAAAGTCTTTGGTGCTTCTTTGCTAGTCTTTAGGCAAGTTAATGATGAATTCCTCACAAAAGATGATAAACTGTTACCCTATAAATACATGGTGGACGATTTCAAGAAATACTTCACTTTCATACAGTTTGATCAAATTCCTCGGGTACAGAATAAAGCGGCAGATGCAATGGCCACTATTGGTTCCCTGATTGACATGCCTAAAGACCGAACAGAATGTGAGTTTCTTGTTGAGCAACTCTTAATCCCTGCATATGATATTCCTGATATTGATATGGTGTGCAATATCGTAGGTCCCGCCTCCCCATGGTACCAAGACATACACCTATCTCCATGATAATATCATACCCCCAGAACTTACGCACAACCAACACAAATACTTTGTTCATCGCTCTTCCCGATACGTCATTGTCGGTGATACGCTTTATCATCGCGGGTATAATGGAATCCTCCTTCGATGTCTAAATGAGATTGAAGCCTGCACGACACTAACGGAAGTACATGGTGGTGTTTGTGGAGCTCACTCAAATGGTATGGCTCTGGCCAAAAGGATCCTACGAGCTGGATATTATTGGCCTACATTAGAACACGATGCTTGTGAATTTGTAAAGAAGTGCCTTCAATGCCAACAACATGCATATTTGATTCACGCCCCAGCACAAGATCTTCAGCCCCTTTTAGCTTTGTGGCCCTTTTCTCAATGGAGTTTCAACTTGATTGGCAAGATTTACCCACCATCATCCGACGGCCATACATTCATAATTACCACCATTGAATACTTCACTAAGTGGGTAGAAGAAATACCATTCTCACAAATCACTGGTATCCAAATCTCAAAATTTATCCTTTACCATATTCTCTGTAGATATGGTATCCCATCAACCATCCTCTCTGATAACAGAAAACCCTTCAAGAACCAAGCTGTGAAAAACCTTTGTGACACCTTTCATATCCAGCACCGTTGGTCAATGCCTTATTACCCCCAGGGCAATGGTCAGGCAGAAGCAACCAACAAGACCCTTATCCGCATCCTCAAAAAGGTTGTCAATAACACTGGACGAGATTGGCACCTCCACATTCACCCTGCCCTTTGGGCGTATCGTACCTCCATCTGCACTCCTACCGGCGCCGCTCCTTATTCTTTAGTATATGGTGCTGATGCCGTCTTGCCAATCGAAGTTGAGCTTCCATCATTGAGGATTTCTCTGAAGAATCTTATCAACGAAGAAGATGCTTGTGTTGCACGGCTCGCACAGCTAGAATTATTGGATGAACACAGAATAAAAGCCTATGATCACCTACAAGCATACCAAAATCGCCTCAAACGTAATTACAATAAAAAGGTCCGTCCTCGACAATTCCAGGTTGGTGAGCTTGTGCTTAAGGAGAACCAGCATACTCAACAGGATCGTGATTAAAAAAAGGGAAAATTTGAGGCAAACTGGTTAGGGCCTTATATCATAGCCGCCAAATATGGATCTGGGGCCTATAGATTGACTACTCTTGAAGGAGATCCCCTTGACGAACCCATCAATATCATACATCTGAAGAAGTTCTATACTTAAATCCACTCAGTAACCCCACCTAATTAGGAGAAAAATCAGAAAATCAAAAAAATAAAAAAAATAAAAAAAATCAGAAAATCAAAAAAATAAAAAAAGTAATAAAAAATCCAAAAAATAGTAAAGAAAAATAAATATGTCCTATGGTGAGAACCACCTCTTGGTGGCGCCTTGGATAAGTATGGATGGTGAAAACCTGGTAACAGGCGTCATCCGTAGAGGGCTTAATCATTATCTACCTGACATCCTAGTTATTTTATGCTTTCATCCGCACTATCATCCTCACCCACCTCAGCCTAGGTCGCTTGGTATTTATTGATTGAGCATTGGATGAATCATCTAGCCTATCCCTCATCCTGAGCATTTTAATATCCCACTTTGAGCTTATGTCATTCATTCCCTTTGTCGGTCAGTCCGTGTCACCATATAGGATCATCCATCATGTCGGTCTCCATCTAGATCTCATCCTTCTGCATCACTTTCATCCTCCGTCAAATTACGTTGCCCCTGCGCTTTCATGTAGGCAAGGCTGATCATTCGATCTGCCCTGAGGGAATTTTGGATCAACTTGTTTTGGTCCTCCATCACTTCGCCTTCATCATCCTCTTTCCGCTTTATCCATGGTCTTTTCATCGAACTACATTGCCCTTGCACTTTCACGTAGGCAAGGTTGGTCATTTGATCCTCCTTCGGGGCATTTGTCTATCGTGTTTTGTGTGCTTCATCATTGGTCACCATTGTCTTCTTTCCGCTTTATCCATGGTCTTTTTCCATGAACTATGAGGGCTCTACGCTTTCACGTAGGCAAGGCTAATCTCTGATCGGCCTCCGAGCCCCTAGGTCTTTAGGTTGTGTCCTGTCTCCCTTGTGTCGTGTCATCAAGCTATGCCCTTATCTAGCTGGTTCTTAACAAACAAGATCCACTTGTATCAACAAATCCAATTAGTTTTGAATATCCTACATCATATCGATCTTTTTGCTTAGTATCGATCTTAGGTCTCAACAGGATGCATCCTTCCTAACATACCTCATCAATCCCATCTATCCCCTTGATCCTATGGCAAAGGACATTTGAAATTGATTGCGATCTTTTGATGCTTTTGGATTTTGTATATCATTTGAGCTCCCTATCATCACTTGTTAAGGCTGCCATAATCCATCATATTATGGCATGTTTTGATTGGTCCACATAGGGGCATATCTTGATCTTTTGTTTGATTGTGTCTTCTTGGTTGTCCCACGTAGTACCCACCAAGATCCCCGAGGTCTTGTGTTATGTTGGGGCATCCTTTTGTGCTTGTGGTTATTTCAATACCTGGCCTGACCAAGGTCTTTCTTTGTGACTTTGGGGTGTTGGGATATATTTCTTGTCTGTTGTGTTTGTTTCATGCATTAGACACTAATACGCCTTGGTTCCACATACCCTAGCACAGGGTGTCTTATGCTATAGAAAAAATCAGTGCTCCGAAGATGACAAATTGTATTAGGATGGCATTTCATAATCATGACCATTGCATTACATTCATCCTATGATTTTGGTTGTGCAAATATTTCTCCTCCATCCCCTATTCTTCTCAGGATACTAAAAGGTTTTGATAGGTGCACACTCACACCATATCCGCATGCATCTTCCACTATCACCTAGGACCTTGTTGACACTTATCATGAAATAATTACATTTTAGATCCATACATTTGCACACTATCTTAGGTTCATCCATAATATTGCCACCTGCAATATCAAGTGTTAGGTCCACCATCAATACTGTCATAATACATCCATTACATCCTGCATCACACATATTAGTCGAACATGCACATAACCATCATAAGCATATAAAACATAAGCATTTGTCGTGTCATCATAAGCATATCCACATCTATCTTAAACATATACATCATACAACATAGGCATTCATCATACATAAAAAAACAAAAATCACCATCCATTACATCCTGCATATTAGTCGCACATGCACATAACCATTATAAGCATATAAAACATAAGCATTTGTCGCGTCATCATAAGCATATCCACATCTATCTTAAATATATACATCATACAACATAGGCATTCATCATACATGAAAACAAAAATCACCATACATTACATCCTGCATCACACACATTAGTTGGCATGCATAAAGCCCCTCAAAAACTATCATACATAAAAATATATATATAAAAACATCCATACATATAACATCCACAAAAGTCATCATAGATAACTGCCATCATATGACATCCACATATGCATCAACACAATCATCTATAGATTTCAAATCCATCACACACATAAAACATGAGGTCAATAAGAGCTATCGTATATATAAATATACCACAAGTCCACAGTACATCTCATAGTCAAGACTAACATATAATAATGCCATTGATGTCATCACAATCTGTGACCATCATATACAAAAACACCAGTACAAGGTCCTGCAAATATCCACTGCACCTCTGCACTATCCATCTACCCTGCACCTATCAAAAACATGGTATCCTATCATCTACCAAATGAACTCCCCACATCTGATCTCTGTGGAGAATCAGGTACTACTCCCCTGCCTGGTGAAACCCCTGGTGAATCACTGTAACCTCGGGTCCATGTCCCCAATGACTAGGACGACGCTGGCATCTGAGGTGTCTACCAGGTGTAATGGAATGTCCGCTGTGCCAGATCAAGAACCACATGATAATATGTAGCCATCCAAAATCTTGCCTCTCTCATGTTCTCCTCTCGCTCCGCAACCTAGATCCGAGCAAAATTCTGCTCCTGACGATACCTGTCTCGGTCCCTGGTAATGACTCTCCTCTCCTGCTCCCATGCCTCCTGAGCCAACCGGCTCTGTGCTAGCTCTGCTTGTAATCGACCCCTCATCTCCTTTGTAACTGCTGCCTGTGCCACTGCTGCATCTCTCTCTCTCTCTCCATAACCTGTATATCTACTCCTGGCATCCCACCTTGACCCTGACCTGTCGGTGCATGAGCCATCATGGCATCCCTCTCTGCCTATAGAGTCTACATCCGTATCTCTGCTACATCTCTCTCCCTCTGAGTCGCCTGTGCCAGAGTCACTGTTGCATCCTTATCCCTCTGAAGAGCCTGTGCTCTCAGCTTTGCTAAATCCCGCTCTCTTTAGAGAGTCGATATCTCTGCTACTGCCTCCTCTCTCCTCCTCTGTAGTGACTGTATCTCCGCCTCTATCAATGCTCTCTCACTCTGAATGTGCGCCTGTGCCACATCCCTCTCCACCTCCATTGCCTACGCCTATGCCTGTGCTACATCCCTTTCAGCCTGCATAATCTGTGCCTGCTCCTTGGCCTCATTCTCCCTCTCCTGCATCAACCCCATCTCTCTAACTATCTGCTCAAGGCACTGTACTCTATCTTGAAGCTCATCCTAATCTCGCTGGAGATCTACCGACTACTGACGAGTACATCCTATCCCCTGATCTACCCCCTACTTTGTCCCCCCCTCTGGCTCCCCCCTGGCCTATAAAACCACGACCTCCACCTGCAATTTGTCACGATCCCACGTCACACTGGTCAACTCACCCTACATCCTCTACAGCTCTGACTGTGCCCTGTCTCTCTCCCTCACCGCTCCCCTTAGCTCAAAAACAATGGTATCATAATCTCTCAGTGCCTCTCGCTGTACTTTGGCTAGCTCGGCCTCAAGAGACCTCACTCTCAGCTCTGCAATCTGTAATCTCACCTCTGCTCCTCTTGTCTGTACAGTGGGATCCTTCAGTACCACATAAGGAACTAATGCTAATGACTCTACCTCCATAACATCCCCCTCTACCACATCCCTATCTACATCCATTGCATCATCCTCCCCACCCACCTACTCCATCTCATCCTCCCCACCCTCCTGCTCCTGTCGCCCCTCACAATCCTCCACAATACGGTGAACCCAGAATTGTCCCGCTTGTCCCTGTCTCTCCACCACGAACTGACGTCATGAAGACCTCCTCTCCTCCTCTGGCACTGCTGTAACATCCTCATCCTCTCTATCCTCCTGCTCCTGTCGAGCCTGGTGACTCCACAATAGGCCGAACTTGCAACTGCCGTGGCTGACCATGTCGTCCTACCACAAACTGTCTCCTCCCTCCTCTAATGCCTCCTTCGCACCTACCACCTCCACATCCTCCACATTCTCCACATCATCCTCATCCTCCCCATCATCCACATCCCTCACCTCCTCCAACCTCTGCCCCCACTGGGCTCTTTATGGCTATTCCCTCCCCTGCGCTCTCTCCTGCTGATGACCATCTCTCTGACCTCACCTCTGATGTCTCCTCCTCCTCTTCCCTGGTCTTCCCACCTACTCTGTCTCATCAGGCTCCTCCTGTCCCCTTGATCTACCACTGCCATAGCCTCTCGTTGCTGCTACACTCCCCCTCTCCTCTCTCTCCATAGTCTCTGCTCATTCGCTGGTCTGACACCCACTACCCTACAAATAGGCTGAACAGGAGTAATCCTATCCCATAACCTATTCTGGAACCACCTCCGGTATCGCTTGGTCACAATCGACACCTGTTCTCCTCCAAATCTCCCTGGATAATGCACATGTCCTGATGCCCTCCATGACGCCCTGGCTGTACCTGGTGCCACACGGCCTCCCCATGGTATCTCTCTACTTTACTGCCGGAACATGATAGGTGTTGTCGGAATATCATGTATCACTCCAAATTGCCTCAACACTCTATCTGGTCGATGTGACTCTACTATGCACGGCAAAGTCCCAATAATAAAACACCTGCTCAGAAAGTAACCCTCCTATCTCCTCATATCATTCCATCCTCTGAACTGACACAACCTATATGGCCGCCACTCTATATCCCTCGGATGTAGATCATCAAATGCTCTCCTCCACCCCTCCATATCTCCCTGCATCTCATAGCGTAAAACCCAACCCTTCACCTCCCCATACTCCCATGCCATGGGCTCGTGATCATCCACTGTCCCCACCCTCACCACTCTCGGCCTCGTCACTACAATATGCTCCCAAGCCCAAATCTACAACATCGTGATGTGTCAAGCTCGATATCCTCTGGTAACAGATCCTGTGCATATCTCTGTATAGACGAGTCAATACACATGACCCCCATGAAAACGACCTCCCTTGCCACTTGACAATGTGTCAAATCACCTCCATATACCGAAAGCTACATGTACATCTACTCCGATCTGGCAACAATATCCCACTAATCAAACCGCATAAGAACAACAGTAAGGCGAGCACCCCACTGACAAACATTGGTCCAAATCTAACTGACCCTTCACCAGGGGAAACTCCTCACGTCCAAACAATACTCTAATGGTCTCCTGTAACTCCACCCCTGTAGACACCACCTCGCTCACTAACCGTCTGGCTATCGACAGCCTCAAGATGCACCACACATCCTCCAAAGTAATGGTCATCTCTCCTGTAGGGAGATGAAACGTAGATGTCTCTGACCTCCATCTCTCTATCAATGCTGTCAGCATCGCCTGATGCACTCTGACTACTGAAAATTGAATATAGTGTTGTAAACCCGCATGATCCAAGGCTACCCGATCCTCCCCATTCATCGCTGTTATCGTCGCTGCCATCACCTTTGATTGTCGCTCATGTGTCCGTATTCGCTCCAAACTCTGCACACATGGAAATTTTCTCATTATTTCCTTTATTTTTTGCTTTTCATCTTTCTTTTTCTTCCTCCTTTTTTTTCCTATATTTTCCCTTTCTTTTCCCCTCTTCATCCTTTTTTTCCTCTCCCCTCATTGGGGTGGCTCTGCTCGCTGGCGGGCCCGCCTGCTGTCGGGGCGGCTCCGCCCCTGGCAGTTTCACTTGCTGTCGGGGCGGCTTCACCCTGGGTGGATCCGCCTCTGTTAGGGCAGCTCCGCCTTGGGCAGATCTGCCTTCTGTTAGGGCAGCTCCACCCTGGGCGGTTTCGCCCGCCTGCGTGGGCGGCTTCTCCCCCGAGCAGTTTCGTCGCCTGTGGGGGCGACTCTGCCTGGGGCATGGGCGGCTCCACCCTAGGCGTGGTGGCAGCGCCTGGGGCTGAAGCGGCGATGCCCTAGAGTGGGGTAGCTACGCCCCGCCCCAGTTCTTCTTCCTGCGTTATTTCTTAACATTTTGGCCTTTTTTTCTAAAATCTAATCCCGACCCATTTTCTTGATTCTGCTAACGAACAATACTCACGTTTTCAAATTTTCAAAGTCTATCAAAAAACATGTTAAAAATGCATAAATTCACTATATGGGTTTTGTTACCACTCACATGCTATGGGATTGTATGCTGTGAGACCACATGCCCGTTGTATAATACGCGCACTTCATCTGCCTGGTGCACAATCTCCGTATCGTTGTTTGTTGGCATCGTCCCTCCTCGGTCGCTTTCTCTTCTCTACTCTCCTCCTCTCAACTGCTACAGTAAAAATGACTAAGGTAATTTTTGAAATTACCTTTTTAACCTTCTTCTTCTCAAAAGGTATTTTTTACCTTTTATTTATCTTTTTCTTCCTCCAACTAATTCTTAACTTCTCGAGGCTGCCATTTGCAAACCGTGCGTCGGATCACATCCGTTCAAAAACAAAAATTGCTTGATTTTTTGAGATCTATCCAATGGTGCCTTTTTTTTCTTCCTATCGAGATGTCGTCCAAGGACCCTTTTTCCTCTCCCAACCGCCCTCTCAAGGGGGCATACCCTACTACCATTCCTCCATTCCTTTGGCATAGTCATTGGGGCATCATCAACCTTTTCCATGCTAGGGGCATCACCATCTATCATTTCCTCCCTCATTTGCATTTTATTTTTTTTCGAAACATTGTTATTCTAACAATATTTTGAAGAGGGGCAAAATGTAGACATCTAAATTTAATCACTCCCATATGATTAAATTTACTCCCTTTTCGTCTATCATATTAAATATTAATTTATTAAATTAATATTACACCTTTTGTCTCATATCTGTAAAGTATTTAATTTAATAACTAAATGCTTTATCTTCTTCTCTAAATTAAATAAATACACCAATTTATTTAATTTAGTCATTTTTGACCCTTTTGATTTAAAATCAATTTAAAATTTTTCATTCTCTCTCTCCTTGTCACATCCTCCATGATCTTGCTCTAATCTGAATTAATTTAATTAATTTATGATTATGATGTGCATCCTCTTAATCAAAGATTAATGTCACATCTTCCTACATTTGCCACTTGCCTCTAATTTTCCATTAATTATTCTAATCAAATATTTGCACAACCTTAACCAAGGTCATTAGCCATATTTAGCACCACCTTTTTAGTCAACCTTTGCATTTATCTATTTTTAGCATTGACCCTCTTTCCCATGTGAATTTTTAATTCACATTCTATCTTCTAAGCTTCTAGAACCTTGGACTTGTCACATCATCCACATGTGACCAAGTCCCACCTTTTTGGAGCTCACATTTTATCCTTTAGACTCTCCTAAGAATGTGAATTTTTAATTCACATTTATATCTCCAACCACCTCTCCTTTTCCCATGGAGATTTTTGAGGAATTCCAAAATTCCTCAAATGTCCCTTTCACTCTCACTTGGGGACAAGAAATTCTTTTTTGAGGAAATCTTCTCACTCCCCAAGGTACTTGGAAGGTACTTGTCCTTTCTCCACCTCATGTACCTTTTGACCACCTCACTTACACTTCATCTTCTCTTAGCCACTTCACCATCCGCATGTCAAGATGTGAGGGCTTGTGAGTTCTCAACCCACCATAGCCCTTCATCTTGACCTTGTTGGATGAATCTCAACTGTTGAATTCTCTAGAGAATTCAAATGCTCCTATAAATACCCCCTCCTTAAGGGCATTTTCAACACTTTCATTTTGAACAACTTTATGCTGTTAATTTGCATTCTCAAGCATTCACTATCATTTAGCCATCCACTTTGATCATCTTTCATATTCAATCTTGCATCTAGCTACACCAAAAATCCATCCAAGGAACACACAAATTCATCTAAATCAAGGGCCAACCAAAGAGTCTTCAACAACAAGGAAGGTATAATCGATTTGCATTTTATTTCATCTATTTTCCTTATTTTATCACTCTTTAGGCTAATCATTGAAGTGTTCTTAGTATTTTATCATTTGCATTTTTAGTTATTTTGCACATTAGAATAGGGTAAAATTCCAAGGTACACAGGATCTAACTAGAGCTCATCAAATTTTTGGTGACTGCCCTTCTTTTCACTAGCTTTATTCCATAGCAGCACAAGGTCAGATATTCTAAAAGCCTTGATTTTGGATCTTTTGTCAAACCAACGTTTGACAACAACCTGGTGTCTAAAGAATTGCTGCAAGGCGACATCTCTCTATTCTTCTAATTTCAACAAGGTAGCTAATCTTACCTTTATCCTATCATCACTAGAGTAGAATTTATGCATGAACTTAAGGATAGGTATTTGTAAATGAATAGGGAACACAGGCTCTTGGCCATACACTAGTTTAAATGGTGAAGTCTTTAAAGCAACCTTGATCCTAGTTCTATCTGCCCATAACGTGAATCTCAGTTGGGTATGTTAGTCCTTATGATTGTTTTCTAACAATTTTTTAATTACCCCTAAGAGATTCTTATTGGTTGATTCTGCAACTCCATTTCCTTGTGGGTAATAGTTTGAAGAATATTTGAAGACAATTTTGTGATCATAAGCCCATAAAATGAACTGAGCAGAAGAAAAGGAAGAGCCATTGTCACATACCAATACGAAGGGTACTCCAAACCTAGTTGTGATGCATTCAGTGAGGAACTTGATCACTACCTCTGTTGTACTGTTCCTACAAGGTATAGCCTCTGTCCATCTCGTGCAGTAATCAGTGGCAGTCAAAATAAATTTGTGTCCTGCAAAATAATTTGGGTTAATTACCCCAATAAAGTCCAGTGCCCATTGGGAAAATGGTCTTACCTCGTAAACAGGTTGCAATGGCATGGCTGGATGGCGTTCCTTTGATGCAAAAGTTTGGAATATATGACATGTTCTTACATGTTGATGGGCATCTTTGAACACACACAACCAGTAGTAACCCGATCTAAGGATCTGATGTGCTAATGAATCTGCAGACCCATGACCTGTGCCATGTTTCCCATGAAATTCAGTAATTACATGTTTAGCCGCTTGCCAATCAAGGCATCATAGGTACACCCCCTCAAAATTCTTCCTATACAACAATCCTCCTTTGAGCATATAATGAGAGCTTTTCATTCTCAACGCTCTCCTCTTAGTCATATTTATTCCCTCTGGGCATCGATTATTGAGCATGAAATAGATGATATCAGCATACCAAGGGTCATTGGAAAATGACTGAGTTGTGTATTGCTGGCAAATAATGTTTCCACCAACATTTTCCATGGATTTAGACAGGCCTGTACCTCTAACAAGTTTCATAGGGTGAATCTCCATATCGAACTCTTACAAAATGGCCGTCCATTTCCCTCTTCGTTCTCCCAGTTCACTCTGAATAAGTAGAGACTTCACAGCAACATCATGAACTACAACAATAATTTGACTTTGGAGGATGTAATGTATGAACTTCTTGACAGCTCTGACCAGTGCAAAAGCTTGTTTTGCAAGAGGCGAGTATTTTATTTCAGCATTCTTGAATGGAGAGCTCATGAAGGTGATTGGCCTCTCCTCTCCCTCTTCTCTTCATTGAGTTAAGATAGCTGCACACGAGTGTTTAGAGGTAAAAGAATATATATAGAAAAAATTTAAGTAGTCAGGGCTGGTGAGAATGGGCGCTTCCAAAATGGATTGCTTGACATATGAAAACGCAGCCTTTGCCTCACTACTCCACTCTATTTTGGTGTCTTTCTTCATCATTTCATTCAATGGTTTAACAATTTTTGTGAAGCTTGTGATGAACTTTCTCACGAAGTTAATCTTTCCAAAGAAGGATCTCATCTCCTTCTTACTTCCTGGCATGGCTATCTTTAGAATGGACTCAAATCGGCCTGGATCGATCGATATTCCTCTTTCTAAGATTATGTGTCCCAAAAGCTTCCCTTCATAAACCTCGAACACACACTTTTTAGGATTCAGGGAGACACCATACTAGATACATCTTTCAAGAACTCTAGCATAGTCTGCAGCATGGTTCAGTCTATCTTTAGAGAACACTGTCAGGTCATCCATGTAGAGGATGATGAATTTTCCAATCAGATCTTTGAATGCTACGTCCATGGCACGTTGAAAGGTTGCCCCAACGTTTGTCAAACCGAACGAAATCCTTCTGTAAGCAAATGTTCCCCATTTAGTAGTGAAATTTGTCTTCATTCTATCTTCATAGTTAACCATCACCTAATTGTATCCAGAATAACCATCTAGGAAGGATATCATTTGAGACCCATTGACAGTCTGCAAGACTTCGCCTAGTGAAGGGAGTGGGTAGTTATCCTTTTCTGAAGCTCTGTTCAGATTCCTAAAATCCACACATAGCCTGATCTCTCCATTTTTCTTACGGACTAGGACTAAATTAGCCACCCATGTTGAATGTCGTACAGGGAAGATTATTCTTGCAGAAAACAATTTTTGAACTTCTTTGAAGATTAGTGGTTCAACTAGGGCATTGACAGGACGCTGTTTCTGCCGAAATGGCTTAGCTTCGGACTTTAGAGGAATGGTATGAGTCATTACAGAAGCATCAAATGTTTTTAAATCCTCACACCCCCAGGCTATTGTAGCAATGTCCTTCTTTAATGCCCTCAGTATATCTTTTCTGATTGCTTCAAGGCAAGCTTTCCCTATGTAAACATTTCTTTCTGGGCCAGAATAAGCTAACAATTTTATACTCACCTCCTTTATCTTCGACTGATATCTTTTCCCAAGCCCTTGGGTTTGAATCAAAAATTATTTCTAAGGCCACCATTCCCTTGGGAATGCTATTACTCTTTAAATTGAGGACCCCCTCTGTATCACAGTCTTCAAGGTTCCAATCTCCTTGATCCCTGTTGTACTCATCAATGATCTGCCCTTCAAAAATATTTGAACTTGCTAGAAAAGCAAAGATATGTCAATCATCATCAAAGACTTGAAAATTCCTAACATTATTAGGAACATCTAGGGTGGAAATCAACTCTACTGAGAATCTCTTAAGTTTGGAGCCTTGCATGGGTTCCAGGGTAGTTGCAGCAACTAATGAATTGGCTATCTGATTCTCCTCTCTAGGGATTAAGCTAATCCCAAAAGCATCAAAGTCTTCAATCAAGTTCCATACCTGATTTCTATAGGCTTCCAACCTTCTATTGTGACATGTGTATTGGCTACGCACTTGCTTGACAACTACTTCTAAATCCCCTTTAACTATCAAGGCAGTGACTTTCTTCTTATGTGCGAACATCAGCCCCTGAGCTAGAGCTTCATTTTCTGCTACGTTGTTAGTGCATCCAAACTGCAACCTGTAAGAAGCAAAGAAAGTTTTCCCTTTTGGGCTAGTTAATTCAATCCCAACACCACAACCTATTTTGGATTTGGATCCATTAAACGTGAGGGTCCACAACTGATCATGATCTGGGGTTGATCCCTTTGGGGTTATTATGGGCATTTGGATAAGATAAGCCATAGGTGGGGGCACTCGATCCTTTGCATCTAATATTGGCAAGAGGTGTTCAATAGGTTTCTTAGGTGCAATTTCCAATTCTTGCTCAGATATATCAGGTAATCCGTGGTTGTCCTTCTGACAGTCACCTACATCTCTGATTAATCCCTTGGGTTTTGGTGTACTTGCGAGTGCAGGGGTGTCAAACAAATGTTGGGGTTGTTCTTCATAAATATTTTGGTCTGGTATTGTGACTGGGGTAAGTTCAATTCGAGAAGGAACTTCCTTTGAAGGTATCTTACCCCTGATTAACATTATTGCTTCTTTGGCTTCAAATGAGAAGTGATCTGCAACAGTCTCAGGGTGACTTAGGCTAGTTTCCTTAGCTTGGGAAACTTGATTTAAACTGCTGATGCAAGGTTGGCAGGTCAATTCCGAATGATTTTGGTAGTGTATCCTACACTAATGAGGGAGTAGAAGACTTTGCAAATTGATATCTTCCCCCAAGACTAGCTGATCCTGCTGCAGCTTCTTGATCAATGCATGTTGATTTTCATTAATCATGGGATCAGGGAACTTTTTTGTTGACAAATCTTTGGTACCAAGAACTGAAAAGGTCAAAATTTCTTCTTTTTTATAAACCCCTATCTCGGTCTCAAAATAAGCTACCTCATTAGGACAATCGTATTCAATGATGATATGCTTGAGGCGAGGTTCACTTTCAATCCTGATTTGTGTAGGCACTCCCCTCCATGGTAGCCACATATGTGAATAGTCGAGGGAGAGATATCCCCCTATACTTTTCATCATATCTCTACTCAACAACATACCATAAGTCTCAGGAATGTCTGCTACTTGAACATCTATGTTGGTTAAAATCCTAGTGTCAAACCCTACTTGCACGCGTATATTTCTCAATTCTCCAACTACATTAACCTCTATTTTTTTAAGCTGGATGACCTTCTTGTTTGTTTGGATAGGGTTCAATCCCAATTTCTTGCATACAGAAAATGACATAACATTACTAGAAGCCCTTGAATCTAGCAGGAAATTATGTAGATTCTTCCCACAGATTCTTAAACTCAGAAGAAATTGTGGGGTACCTACCTTGCTTCTGTACAATGCTGCATTCATATCTACAGCAGGTGCCACCTTGTTTTTCCCTTTTGATTTATCAACTTGCTCCAAAGCTTTCAGCACTATCTCTCGTTGAGCAGGGCACCACTTTAAGATGTCAAAGTATGATAAAGAGGTTTTCTGTCTTTGCAACTCAGAAATAATATCAAAATCTATGTTATAACTTGCATTACTTTTGACAACCCCAAGTGAATTATCTTTATTATGGAAGTCAGGTGGCCCTTTTGGTGGAGGAGGGTTGTTATCAACACTTTGATTTAGAGACACCATGTGATTAGGTAGTGCTAATGTAGTGAACGAACCCTTATTCTGATTTCTTAGGAAGTGTCCTCCCTTTGTCTGAAAAGCTTGGGCATCATATGAATCTTCCTCTGGTTCATTCTCATCTTGCCTTGGGAATGAAGGTTCCTCCTCAAAGAGGTCATAAGTCATTGCTATATCTACTGAGCTACCTTCTTTGTTTGAATTCCCTTGGAAGGTTTGGGCATCTGCCTTTGCCATCTTGACAACTTTCTCTATTTCAGGGCAGTTTACCTCATAATGGGTTGCAGTATCATGCAACCTACACCAGTTAGTCATAAAATTAGGGTCAACCACATTTGCAGTATGTGACCTTTCCTCATTAGCTTGATAATTGTGAGGAACTCCACCGTTATTTGGCCATGTATTCCATTGTCAGTTGTTATTTGGCCTCTAGTTATATCCTCTATTTTGATTTTGATAACCTTGGTTAGGGGAGTTTTGGCCTTGATAACCCCTTTGGTTGTGATTGTAGCTGTTCTGATAATTACCTTGGTTGTTATTGCTTTGATTAGGATAATTACCTTGGTTTTGAGAGGGGTTCAATCTAAGCTAAGCCATGTCATTTGTGACTTGAGACAACATTTTCTTTAAGGTCTCTACCTCATTTGTGAGTTGAACTATCTTTTCACTTTCAACACTCTTAGCAACAGGTGGCTGATCGCCATGATTTGGTGTTCTGATTTGATTATGATGACAATGTGGACTATGATGAGCCTGTGATTGTTGAAAGAAGTCAAGAGCTCCATTAGCAAAGAATGGAACAGGATATTAAGTCTACAACTCAGACATAGGTCCATAATGGGAAGGAGACATTCCTGGGATAGTATTGAATAAAGGGTTTGGGCTATGCATCTGATACCCCATTGAAGGAAAACCTCCTCCCAAACTTCCTTGTTGAGAACTAATTTGTTGTTGCAGCTTAATGGCTAGATGATAGGCTTTAGACAAAGAATCAATATCTGCCGGTTGGTAAGTCCTTTGTAGGAATAAGCCAATCAAAGGGTCTATAAATCTAAAGTATGCTTGGATGGCACTATTCTCAACAACTAGATAGGGGTCCTACAGTCTCCTATACATTCGTTGAAACCTAGTATTAAACAAGGGCAAAGGTTCACCTGGCTCCTTCCTAATGGTAGCAAATTGGTGGAACAAAATGGCTGGATCCACGTAAATCGTAAACTGATTGATAAACGCATTCTCTAGGTCTGTCCAACTCAGAATAGAGCACTGAGGAAGATTTAGGTACTAGTTGTACGCCATATCCCCTAAGGAATAAGGGAAAAACCTACAAACTACATCATGGTGAGCTATCTGAGCTCTGGTACAAGCATTATTAAAAGCTTGTATGTGCTCTTCAACACTCCTTGATTCACCATGAATGTATTTGGGACAAAATTTCTGAGGATTCTTAGGCATATCATGAAATCCCCCAAGAATACTCCCCAATGGAGAGGGATTATTCTGAAAAAATGCCATTGGTGGTGGTTGAGCCAGCTGTTGGATGGTTTGAACCAACTGTGATGGCACTTGAGATGGATTCAGTGGTGGATTGATAGGTATCCACTGGGGTATTGGTGAAAAGCCTGGTGGAGTGGGTGGAGTTGACAAGGTGGTATTATGGTTGCCCCAGTCTTGTGACTCTTGTGTCTTATTGGGGTCTTGAGTTCTATCAAAGGTGGTGGATTTTCAACTGATTAAAGAACTCTCTTGGACCTTTCTAGTGAGAAAAACCCAGTATTATCCAGTTTGCTCTTCTGGCCCTCCTTCTAGCGCCAGTTCTCTGTTGATGGTTCAGATGAGCACAACAATAGTTAAACAGAGTATCACTATTCTGCTCTCCTAAAAGAGAAAGAATAACACATGGATATCTTAACTCCCAAGGTCTTTGTAATCGATTCTCGACTGTGCTAATTTCACTCAGTGGTTGATGTGAACTATAATGTTCAAGGGGCCTACTGGTGTTGAACTTTTGGATTGTTCTAGAATCAAACATAAATTCAAACCTACTTTAACTGGGGTTTTTTAAAGAAACAAAAAAAGATAGATCAAAGCTTTGGAATCGAAGAGAATGATAATGTATCCAACTTAACCAGAATTGTTACCTTTCAAGGAATTGCTAACTAAAACTAGAGAACAAAATCAACTTGTGATTAACACACAACTTCATTCATTCACAGTGCTAACCTCAACAATAGATTGTAACTTACCATTTAAAAAAAACATAAAATAAGATTTTTATTCCTTGAAAGCTTCTCAAATCGAATGATTAACTGAAGATGAATACCATTCAGGAACACAACATGAAGTAGATTTAAATTTGGTTGCTTCTACTATTAGTGAAACAAATAAATAACATTTACAACTCTGGCACAATCACTAGTGTACATAAAGTCTATGTCTTCAGATTGTTTCCATCTATTCTAAGAGAACCAGAAGGATACATTACTACCTTCTGTTGAATCTAACTCCTACTCTATTGCTACTCTTAAGTTTCTCTTACTTCTTAGAAAATTACTACTATTCAAAATCTATATCTCTATGTCTATAAACCTCTAAACCTCAACCTCTCTTTTTTTACAAAGAGGCAAAAAATGCCATATATACAGAATGTACCAAAAAGAATGCGCTGGCCCCCATTCTAGGGTTTACAAAATATCAGTTCATTACAGGAGGTTCGGCCCTTAGATCTTTTTAGAATGAAATTAATGCTGCATTCAATTGCATCCTCTGTGTCCATGTCGGCAAAAGATTGCTTCGGGGACGACCTTTAGATCTTTTGCAACTATGGCCTTTACTTATGGCCTCCTTGTCCACCTTTGAACTTCCATTAGAGCCACTTTGAATGCTGTGGAGCATCACCATTAATATCGATCTTCCTTTTTCCAGTAGGCCTCATAGCTGTCACTGAGACTCGTGGCCTTTTCTCCCTTCAGCTTCCTAGTGCTCAAGATCTTTCTGCAAGTTGACCTCTTCTAGAAGCAGAATCAGACTTTCCCCCTAGATCTTCACATATGGTCCCCTGGATATCAAACTGATCCATTGCTTTATTCATAGAGCAAATCCATGCCGCACACACTCTGTTGATCTTCCTCACAGGGGTAGTTAATTGATCAAACTGTCCAGGGTTCGCCCTTAATTCTCTGATTGGTTGAACACATGCCACATAAGATTCCTGAGTGGTCAAAAGTTGTTCACACCGAATTGCATGTCAGTGAGACACTAATCGTGTCTCCCCGATGCGATCATACCTCCTAGCAGCTATCGGCAAGACACACGATGGTCGGCAAGACTTCGTGTTGAGCTCCCAGAGTCATACTGATATCCTTATCCATCGGCAAGCTCATCGTTATCAGCAAGACTCCTGGCAGTCGGTGGAAGGTCATAGCGAGTCCTTCATCTTTCCACGAAATGCCACCGAGTCGGCGGGAGATTACTCCAAGCTCAAAACCTCACCCCAAAAGCACAACCTTCGGCGAGACAAACAAGCATCGGTGAGACATTACACCGAGGCCACCTTGTCTTTTGACAAGACACCATCGGGTCATCCAGACATCACAGTGGGTTCCATTAGTCACGCTGAAGGTTTAAAACCATCAGCGAGACCATCTCTTGTTGGCAGGACATCATGTCGAGCTCCTCCATTCTCCCCGAGCTCATTTTGTATCGGCGAGACCCTATCGGGTCGGAAAGAGATTACATCAAAGCCACCTTGTTTCGGTGAAAGCTTATTTCATTTTGGGGAGACTTTGCTTGGTTGACGAGACCTTTCACCGAGCTCAAAACTTTCACCGAGACCCTTCATTAGTCAGCAAGACTTCTCTCTGAGGCCTTCATCTTTCAACGAGACTCTTCCCAGTCGGGAAGACTTTACCCCTTCGGCCAGACATCACGCCGAACTTAAATTTTTCGGCGAGACATCACTCAGTCACGGGGACTTCATGCCGAACTCAAACCACTATGCCGACACCGCTTCACCTCGGCAAGAGTCCACCCTATCAGTGAGACTTTATCCCGAAGCCACCTTTGTTGCCGAGATTTCACCTCTTCGGCCAAACCTTATGCCGAAGGTATAACCTTTTGCCAAGACCTCATGGGTCAGCAAGACATTTCATTAAGCACAAATATTTCGGCGACACTAACCTTGTGTGCAATTGGTCGGCGAGACTTTAGCATGTTGGGGAGACATATGAAACCTATGGTGATTAAAATGTCATGGCGACCGGTGGATCCCAAATGAATAACACACTGCCAGTCGACAAGACATTTGGAAGGTCTTGCCGACTCTTTCCTTAGAGGAATTTTATGCCAAATTGGATTGGGGGATACTTTCCAACTGAGATGCTTGAGAAATATCATCATGTGCATGATTTAATCCTGCAAAACAAGGTCTCCATTAGTCCTTAGAAGCATATAAAATATATCATTTTTCACCATTCCACTTAATTTTCAACAAAAAGGAACCCAAATTTAACTGAGGCAGAACCAAATTCAGCAGAACAAAAACAAACTCAGGAGGAAAACAAAAGAACTCTCAAGACCAAACCAGACAACCAAAGGCAAAGAAAACAAAAGAAAAAAGAAAGAGGGGGACCCATTTTGTTCTAGAACAAAATGGGGTGGTTATGCAAGGCATAACACTTACCCTTTCCTTTCTTGTCTCCCTTAGGCTCCTTTACCTTAGGCCTACCTCTTACAAATAAGGCATCTTGGGATCCCATTTTAGACTTCCTCTTCATCTCCTCTAATAGGAGAGTAGGAATTATATTGCCCATCTTAGGATCTGCACCACTACCACTGATAGCAATAATTAGATTTTCCCAAGACTTTGGTAAAGAACAAAGTAACAAAATGTATTTATCTTCATCTTCTAGCTTTACATCTACAAATTATAACTGACTTAGAATCAAATTGAAAGAATTTAAATGCTGTGCAACAGAATCACTATCTTTCATCTTTAAAAAATACAATTGTCTTTTCAGATACAACTTATTAGTAAGACTTTTGGTTTGATAGATATGACCTATCCTCTTCCAAAATTTATATGCGGTAGTTTCAACTGAAACATTCAAGAGAACAACATCAACAAGACATAACCTTATGGTCCCTCTTGCCTTCTTATCAAGCTTAGCCCAATCCTCATTTGACATCATTGTAGATGGCTTTGTATCATTACAAATAGCTAACCACTGATCTCTCTCTTCAAGGAGATCCTCCATTTTTAGTTTCCACATCTCATAACTAGATCCATTGAATCTTTTAATATCTAGACGAGAAGTAGAACTCATTGTAACACACTTCTTTTACAAATCTGCAATAACACAATAGTAAAATCTCCCACTACAACCAAAAGACCTTCAAACTTTTAAGAGAAAGGCATCCCAAAATCTAACCAACCATTAGCTTTGATACCAAATATTGAAAATGAAGGTAATATTGTAGGATAAAACTTGTAAAACTATGAGACTGTAGATCTAATTAAGTATTCTTTTTTTACAATTCTTTGTGTATGATTAATCTTGTTTGGATCAATTTTACCAATTGTAGAAAGAGTCAAAAGATTATAGAAGAATGAGACAAGAAGATAGAAGTGACACAACATATATGTGGAGAAACCCTTTCGGGAAAAAATTCCACCAGAATCAATAGTGATTGTATTGTTTAACCTTAGAACAAGATTACAATAATACTGTATCAATCCTTGATTGGTATGCTTCCTTTCCTTCAACAATCTTTCTTCACAACCTGCAATAAACTCTCATAGAACTTTCATTCACTTGCTGCAATTAATAGACAATTAACAAGCATGTAAAACTCATAAGAGTTGTACAAAATAAGAGCATAAATCTCCTCACAAAAATCTATGCCTAGATTGGGAAAGTAGAGTTCCACCATGTAATATGAAGTCAAACCAAAGTCTTCCTCAATTTAGGCTCCCCAAACTGAACACTTAACTGAACTTTGGTCAAGAAATATCTTGTAAGCTTCACCTCAAACTTGGCACCCAAGAATGGGCCCATTTGATTGAGCCTTGTAAATATCTTCTCATGCAAAAGGTGTTAACTAAAATATGCCAACTTGGGAAATCAATCTCAGTTAATTGAAACATATCTCTCCACCAATTCATGCAAACATTATGCATGATTGATCATCCCTACTTAACTGAAAGTATCCACTTGTTATCTGTCATGCAACTGAAGTCATTAGTCATGCAACTCAAGTCAACTAGCATTCAACTCAAAATAACTACATGCAATTGAAGATAACTGAACCATAATTGAACTGAACTGAACTCCACTCATGTAAATATCAATCCCTAATTTGTAGGATCAAAACATGCATTACTAAAGTGTTATCAATCCTCCAAAAAATTAACTGAAGCAGTTGGGTTCTACCTTCCATGTGGGCACCCCATGTGCTCATATCTTGTAGGAGCTCTTCTTGGACATCCCCACATGTTCCTATCATTTAGGAATAATTACAAATGTCAATTTACATGTTCATTTCATTCGAATTTAATCTCTTTCTAATCCTAGTGTTGGGGAACACTTTCCAAGGACTTAGGAGATGCATTAAATATGTTTAGGATTGCAATTAAATAGCATCCTATCCCAACATAAAGGCTAAAAAATTACTCCTAATTATGGTAATATTTGAGATCATCAAGGAGATATACCTCCTTCGACTTAGGGCATCTGTAACTCAATTTTCCTTGCCTTTCATGTAATTGATCTCAAAATCATGGTCAAATATTAGCTCTAACTATCTTCTTTGGTGAGCACTTAGTTGAGGCTGGGTAAATAAGTACTTAAGACCTTAATGGTTTGAATTTAACTCAAGGGTTTCCTAAGTAGATAATGCCACTACATTTGAAATGCATGAACAATTGTTGCTAGTTAAAGTGCATGTGGAGCATAGTCTTGCTCATAAGTCTTTAATTTTATAGACTCATAGGTGATAACCCACTCTTATTACAAAATTACACCACCTATTCCCTCTCCTGAGGCATTAGTGGTGATCATAAATTGACCCTCTAAATTAGGCACTTTCGAAATTGATGCCAAAGTTATTTTTTTAAAAATGAGTCAAATGCCTCCTGCCACTTTTCTGACCCTTCAAATATTTTTCTAACAAATTCAACAACTGATCTTTCAAATCCATCAACTTTGTTGTGGTCATCCAATAAAGAGCTTGGATATAAGTCATGATCATGGAATTATTTTGATGAAGAAATCAAGGTTCTCTTAGGCATTATTCTAGGTAATTTGTCTGGAAATACATCCTCAATTTTTTGAGGAAATGGGAACTTCTCCATGTCTGATCTTCCTTGATCCATGGATTCTCCGTCTCCAAATATTTGGAGTTTTTGAGATTCATAAAACACCAAGTCCTCCTGGAAGATGAACTCACTATTTTCCTTTGATTCCTCTACTTCCTCCATTTTAACTATATAGATTTGACACCCCTTTTTAATTGAACGATGGATATTTTCCTTATCTTGACCTCTCTGGAAGTTCCTTGTTGTATTAATTTGTTTCCTAGGTCATCTAAACATTCTATTGTCTTAGCAAAAAAATCCACCTTAGCCCTATGTCTCCATTACCAATTTATCCCTAGGATGACATCATAGGACCCTAAAGGGCTACATACAAGTTTACTTTAGTTGAAAAGCTTGGAAATTCAATCCTAACTTCAAACTAACATTGCTCTCTAGGTTTTTAGTTTTCTCACTTGCTTTATTAAGCATCATGAGAAACTGGTCTAATTTTCTTCAGAGATACCAGAAGGTTTCTCTATCTCTTGGCTTCCTTCAGGATTAGTTTTAGTTCGAACCATTTCAGAATCCCACTTCACCTGAAGTTTTCATTTTAAAAGATTCAAATAGTTTCCCTATTATTGTATTCATTTACACAATATCCAAATGATTTCCATACATTCATTTACAAGCAAAAGAGAGGTTTTTACACAAATTTACAAATTTTCTTTTATTATATTATAGATGGATTACACAACATCCTTATTTATTACAAAATTCTGACATCTCGCGACTATAGGTCATTGTCAGAAAGGGAAATCTCCTCAGGTCCTTCTTCACCCTTAGAGTCAACTAAAATAATTTTGGAGGTGGATCTACTCATAGGTACTCATCCATAACCTCCCTACTAATCACAGGTGCATTCCTACCTCAACAAAAGGGCATCACCCTATGAGCTGATGGTTTGAGTAGTTTGACCTCAGAGATAGAAACATTGGCCTTCACAACTGCTATATCCTACTACTTCTTCTCTAGCCTAATATGCTTGAGTGCATCAGCCAGTGTCTTAGAGTAAGCCAGCCAAGCACCTCTTGTGTAGCTAACAGTGTTAAGGAGTTTAATATCCAAGGAAGAATCTTTCTCAGTCCTAGGGTTAGACAAATTTTAGGGAAATAACTTCCTTGTTATTTTCCTTGATCTTCTTTTTCCCACAATTCTAGAATAAGAACATTTGAAACATTAGCTACTGATAATGTTTGAGGAAAAACTTATGCAATGAGCTCATAGGTCCAAGTGTTGAACTTAGTAGCTCTAATACCATATGTAACAACCACAACCTTACAACAAGGAAACTACTACAAATTTTAACCATGCAGTAAATTAAACCATTCCCTAAAATAGGATATATATATTTTTCTTTCAATAAATAAAATTGTAACTACATAACTGAACACATGAGCATTTCATAATAAACTCATTTTACTTTTTGAACTAAAAAGATTAAACAAATTTTCATTTTATAATTTCCACATGAATGATTGCAAATAAATAAGATATAATATTTAACTTTTAAATAAGAAGGTCAGGAATTCCATATCTGGATACTTTTTATCTCACAAGAATCAACATGTCATTTGCAAGAGGGAGAGCATCACCTAGGCACTTTACCTCCAACCACAGACTGGCGGTCTCTCACACATCTTCCTAATTGGAAGTGGCCCTACCCTTAAATGAAGAGTATAGTCAAGAACCCCCTAGTATTTCCATCTAAGCTCTGGTGTCATGTCCTACTTACCCAATACAACCATACAACTATAGATACCTTCTAACTATGCATGACACTTCTAATTGGATAAGAAACTCTGGAGCACAGTGAACCAACAAGTGTAAGTAGAGACTATTGCACTCACTTTGGCCAAAATATTTGAAATATATTCAACCACTACTTACGAGTGAAGTCCTTTGTTGAACCACCTCTACTTGACTTGGAGAACCTTATTTGACCTTGTATTAGACCAAACTTAGTGTTTGACAAATGGTTAAATCTTCATACAAATTTACATTTAAAAAGTGATGTCTTCATTAAAGTAATTATTCTACTAGATTGGTTAAGTCTTCTTGACTTTTGAACACCCATGTTGCATTCACATAATGACTTGGGCCTTGGAAACTACCACTTGTTCAAGTCCTTACTTACTAAGTTGTTAAATGACTTGACAGGTTATATTTTTTGACCTCGAATACCCAAGTTATGTTCATGTAACTTCTCAGGACTTGGAAACTACCACTTATTCAAGTCTTTAGTATTAATCATGAGAGTATTTGATCTACCACTCTATGAAAAATAGTTGTTATTGATGACTTATTGTCATCCACTAGATTCACTTAGTCACAAACTAAAAGTACTGAAAAAATGTTCAACATGTATAATAAATAAATATTAATCTTAAACTGAAGATTCCTTCTTCATATTATAGTCTCTGATGTCCAGTGTTTAGTTTTATTATAGAACCCTTTCTTAGAATGTGAAGATTCTCAAGTAAATAACTCATTTGGGTTAGTTATTTCTAACTTAAACACCCTAGTTATTTTCACATAACTACCTGGGTCTTAGCTACTACCACTTGTTTGGATCTTTACCATAACCATTGAGAGTAACTACTCTCAATATAAGCTTTAAGTAAATATTGACACATAATGATGATATCTTCACCTTCCTGGTCAAAATATAATATAAAGATTGCATATACAAAAGCCCCATAATGACGGGTATCTTACCTTAAGGGTAAATATCTTCTCAGTAGGGTTTAGTCTTTCTCTAGTTAAACCCATAGGCCGATTCAATCTTTCAATAGATTCACATTGATATGTGTTTACTTACAAAGATCGATAATATGACCGATTAGCTTAAGTATCTTGGACATTGGATTCCCTTGTTACATTCTCTAACATCTAGGGTCTAGGCTTCTACATCTAATTCAAGTCCTAACATAAACCAAAAAGGTTTACCTTCTCATCTAATCTTATGCTTCCTTGAAAAAATTGATGACACTATACCATCATCATGACACACACATGGTCATATCGAAGATATTGACATAACACCAAACAAGTACTAAAATAATAATATTTAAACCAAATAGAGGATTACTCTCTCTTACTCAAGTTTCAAACTTCCAATATCAAGTTATATGGTTTTGGTTCACAAGAATATCATAAAAAGTAATGAAAATACATGATATATAATATTGTTAATATTCAAGCAACTTAACATTATGTTTAATCCTAAATTTTCATCAAATAGATAGCATAATAAGATATTAAACATTATTGACTCATCTAAGGAAATATTCAACCAATATTGTCACTTCTCTAATATTGGTGTCATGTCATCCTCTCCAAAATCATGTATGAAAATCTATATAAAAGATTATATAAATCTATCCTTTCACATTTGTTTTCAAAAGTGAATATAAACTCAAATATAATGTTTTCTACTTTAGGTTGTAATATAATCTCATTATCTGAGATCTAACCAAAATAAACTCTTCCCATTTACTCACAACATCCTCTAGCAGGAAGTCAACTTGTGAATTTCTAACTTCATGCTACTAATATGATATTAAGCCTTGGCAAATATTAATGCTTGCTCCTTAAAACTAAAGGTAATAACAAGTTTAAACAAAGAATGAACATGCCTATTATTCCTTCTCATGACTGAGAAAAAACTCTCTCTTGAGTTCCCTAGCTTCAAATATGCACTACTATCCTTCTTCTAGTTAACTAACAGCTACCTACAAAAGAAGTAGACTGGAGAATAATACTCTCTTTTCTCCACTGTTGACACTTCTATAATAGTATGATTAGTTTCAAATTTCTTCAGAGAAAAGAAAATAAGACTACCCTGCCCATTCCAAAATAACCAGCTCAAAAAATCATATGTCAAAGCCTTTGGTTTATATAAGCCATGCCCTTATGCAAAAATTAGTAGCAACTGAACTTAGCTGCATTTCCTCACAAAGAGGCTCAAATAACTCTCCCTTATGCTATAGTTATAAGTTCTTTTTATTGCAGTTATTTCAACTGAAATCCATTTTCAATTTTGGTGCCTTGAAAAAATATTTAACATTTTGCTATTAACATGAGTCGCCCCTTTTCCTTAATGAATGTTTTGCCAAAAATGGCATCCATCACTCGTGAAATTTATGGTTCGACTTACAAAAGTTGTTTACTTCAAAAGAAATAGTTCACTATGCTAATAAACGAGCATTTAAATGTTGCTAAAACTATCACTTTGGTGGCTTTAAAGTAGTTTTAATAAAGCACCTAAATTGGCTTTAGATTGGTGCCACTTTAATAATATAAGGCATATAAAATTTAGTGCTAAATCTTTAAGAAAAGATTCCACTAACTACTCATATACCACATTTAAATTTTGTTTAAATGGCATTTATGATGCATTTTGAATAACCACTATGTGGCTAGTTAAATCATTCTTAAAAATATATTTATATGCCTTATAAAAAAGCTTGCCCCTCTTCCCATAATGCCATGCTTCATGTGGCTATTTAAAGGATTTTAAAAACAATTCAAAACACAACTTAATGTTGGCTATTTAAAGTTCAACAATAACTTATATTTAAAAATCTGTTTACCACATTAATTAATAGCTTAAAACATGCAACACTTCCTTTCAAAATGCCATGATTTAAAGTGTTGTTTAAAAGCATTAATAACAGTTTGAAATCTGCCACTTAAGTGCCACTATGGTGGCTTTTAAATGGAGTTTTAAATGTGATTAAAATAGTTTACAAAAATCCATAATCTTAGCCTAAGATTATGCCTTCATTGGATGCTAACATACCTCACGAAGTGCAATTAAAATACAGATTTGGAAATACTATTTACATGCTTTTATATGCATGATACAAATTTAGAATATATTAATGCTATATATGTATGTATATATATGTATTTATAATTTTCATACTATATACGTATTTATATAGATATCTAAAGATGTCGATATTAAATTATATCGATATCGTGTTGATTATACAAACCTATATATATATATATTGTAGACACCTAAATTTGACCATATCTTATAGCATTACCTTAATGCCATTTTTTCTTCTAGGTCTTTTTTCATTACCCCTTTCATCACTCCCATTAGTTAAATAAATTATATTTATTTAACTAATTCCTCTTATCCATTTACCCTCCATTTGCACCAAATTAAATAAATCTTATTTATTTGATCTTATCATCCAATTTGTGCGTCATAAGACCTAAAATTTCCTTTTTAATCCTAGCCATCCACATCGCATAATTGGCTTTCAATCATAGCCATTCATTTGATTCCCTTTCCCTCTATAAATCAAACCTCTCACAAGTCATTAGATCATGGAGCATTTGAGTACTGTTATGCTGCTACAACAATGAACAATCAACATTCCTCCATCAACAATTCTTCAAAATCTTGCATTCTCATGCGAGGTTGAGAAGGGAAATGGAGTGAATCTTTGTTAATATGCATGTGTGTTTAGATTAGATGTTTGTTTTGCATGTGTGTGTTTTTCAGGTAACTTCATTGAGGATGGTGGAAATCTGAATCTGAATCTAATAAGATTTCAAAACCATTTTCCTCCATCTACAATATGGTCTAGTACAAACTATTACATACATTAAACTACCAATGGTACTAGCATAAGGAACATTAGACATCTCTTCAATATCATCATCAATATCATCATCAAAATTAGGAGACATGTCTAAACTCAACTTAGTATCGATAAAAATGGAATATCATTGGTTTACAATCATACATATTAAACCTTTGCAAAATAGTATCAACATACTTACTTTAACTTAACCCAAGCTTTCTGTGAACCCGATCTTTACTGATCTCCATCCCAAGAATATATCTAACAACCCCCAAATCCTTCATATCAAATGTGCCAAAAAGCTGAGTCTTAAGTTCTCTAATCATCACATTACTGTTATCCATAAATAACATGTCATCAACATACGAGACAATGATTAGTATATGATCATCAATAACTTTAATATAAACAAAATGATCCTCCTCACTTCTAACATACACCAACTTCAATACAAATGCATCAAAATTCTAGTACCACATCCTGGGTGACTGTTTCAAACTATACAATGACCATTTTAACCTACAAACGAAGTGTTCTTTTTCTTTTACTACAAAACCGCCAGGTTATCACATATAAATTTTTTCCTCAAGATCCCCATGTAAGAAATAAATTTTAATATCCATTTGATATATTTCAAAATCATAAGTAGTAGCAATGGATAATATGAATATAATAGAAGTTAACTTAGCAACAAGAGAGAAAATTTCACCGAAATCAACTCCCTCTCTCTTGGAGTATCCCTTGGCCACTAATTTGGCCTTGTATTGCTCTAATCGACTATCTGATCCAAATTTCTTCTTATATACCAACTTGCATCCAATGGGCTTCCTTCCTTTGGGAAAACTAACAAGATCCTAGGTATCACAATTATCCAAAGCCATAATCTCCTCTTGCATTGCTTGCATCCAAGACTCACTTTCTTTGGAAGAGAGAGCCTCCCTGTAAGATCTAGGTTCATCGTCAATACTTAAAACAAAAAACTTACAATGGAAATATGGTGGGCTATACCTATCAATTGGATTTAATTTTCTTGTGGACCTTCTCAAAGGTGGAGTAAGAGGTTCTTCCTCATGTTCTTCATTATGATCAAATTCATCTGTTATAATAGATTCTTCAGAACTTTCACTTGAACTCTCTTCTTCTTCTCCATCTTCTAGTCCATCTCTTTGTTCTTCCACATGTGCACCTTCTTGCTTAGTTTCAAAGTGCATTGTATTTGACTTTACCTTTGGTTCTTCTTCTTTTGAGTTAGCTCTAAATTCCCTAAAAATCACATCTCTAGAAAAGATCATTTTACGGGTTTGAGGATTCCAAAGATTATAACCTTTTATATTCTCACCATATCCTACAAAGATGCATTTATGAGCTTTTGGATTCAATCTAGATTGATTCTCTTGAGGCACATGAATGAAAGCCTCACAACCAAAGAACCTTAAATGTGAAACTGAAGGCTTTTTACCCAACCACATTTCATAAGGTGTTTTATCAATAAGAGCTTTACAAGGAGATCTATTTATTAAATAACAAGTAGTACTAACAACTTCTACCCAAAAGAATTTATCTAGCTTAACACTACTTAACATGCTATGAGATCTTTCCATTGATGTACAACTCATTCTTTTTGCTACCCCGTTTTGTTGAGGAGTATAAGGTGTAGTATTTTTCCTAACTATTCTTGCATGTTTGCGAAACTCATCAAATTCCTTAGAGCAATATTCACCCCCATTGTCAGTTCTCAATACTTTTATCATATAATCTGATTGCTTTTCAACCAAGGCTTTAAATTCCTTAAACTTAGTGAAAACTTCAGATATTGAATGCATAAAATAAATCTAAGTATATCTTGAGAAATCATCAATGAAGGAAACATAATATTGAGATCTACTCAAAGAAACAACATCCACTGGACCACATACATCCGAATGAATAAGTTCTAAAAGTACCTTAGCCTTATTAAATCCTTTAGGAAATGATGACCTATTTTGTTTACCAAACACACAATATTCACAGAAATTACTCTTTCCAATAGAATAATCGTAAATACCATCTACTAGTCTCTTATCTAATATGGTCTTAAGACCTTTTTCACCAATGTGACCCAATCTATTGTGCCACAACATACATGCATTTTCAGTCCTAGTTACAAAAGTTGAATTAAAAAGAGTGAAAGCATGTAGCTTAAATAAAGTCCTTGTTCAAGATCCCTTAGCAATCACCAAACTCCCTCTTACCAACTTGCAACTGGACTTATCAAATATCACATGCATTCCATAATCATTCAACTTGGATACTGAAAGTAAATTTTTCGCAAGTCCTAGAATATGTAAAACATTATCAAGGGTTTTAACCCTCCCATCACTGAAACACGACTTTAGCTTTCCCTTACCAACAATCTTCTTTGTGTTGTTATCACCAAGGAAAACATCCCCTCCATCATATGTTGAATATGTAGAAAACTACTCCTTGTGAGGAGTCATATGGAAGGAGGCACTTGAATCAATAAGCCAAGCAACATTACTAATAGAGTTAGCATAAATAAACAAAGCATCAAAATCACCATAATTAGAGGAATTATCTATGGAGGTTTCGATTCTTTTCTTCTTGTTTTTACACTCCACATGCCCTTTCTTACCACAATTCCAACACTTTACTCTTCCCGGGGGTTTTAGAACTTCCTTTAGAATTGTCTCTCTTCTTATCCCCTTTAGGCCCTCCTTTTTCTTTGGACCTTCCTCGCACATGCAAGGAATCTTGTGAGCCCACATTCATGGACTTTCTCCTCACCTCTTTTGAAAGAATTATAGCAATGAGACTATCCATCTTTGGTTCTATACCACCACCACCACTTATGGCAACAATTATATTTTCCCAAGATTCAGGTAAAGAACAAAGCATAAAAATACATTTATCTTCCTCTTCTAATTTAACATCTATAAATGCAAGCTGACTTATAATCATATTAAAAATATTTAAATGTTCTGCAATAGAATCACCATCCTTCATCTTCAAAGAATACAAATGTCTTTTGAGATATAACTTATTAGTTAGACTTTTAGTTTGGTAGATATCACCTATCATCTTCCATAAATTATATGTGGTAGATTCTTCCAAAACATTCAAGAGGATGGAATCTACAAGACACAATTGAATGGTTCCTCGTGCCTTGTCCATTTTGTTCCAATCTCCATAGACATTTTTTATGGTTTCTTTTCATTCAAAACTGCCAACCACTGATCTCTCTTGTCAAGGATGTCCTCCATCTTCAACTTCCACATCTCATAACCAATTCCATTGAACTTCTCAATATCTAGATGATAGGTATAAGCCATGGTTTACAATCTTTCACAAATCTGCAAAAAACCCACAAAGCAAAAGCTCCCATTGCAGCAAAAAACCTTCAACACTCAAGAGAAAATTGTCACTTTCTCAACATAACTATTAGCTTTGATACCAAATTTTTTAAAAAATTGTGAAGAAAACTTGCAATATGAACTTTAATCAATAGTAATTATAGATTTGAATCCAAAGATCAACCCTTAATATGAAAGTGATTGCATAATCAAAACAAGAAAAGGAAACCATAACACATGAGACTAGATTTATGTGGAGAAACCCCTAAGGGAAAAAAAACACCACAAAAAGAGAGGCAAGTATATTACTAATCCAAGAGATATTACAACAACAATACACTTTTCTGTAAAACTCTGTAGAATTTGGTAGCACCTTGTTGCCTGCAAAACTGAATAAATAACTTTAGCTCAAGGCTCCAATTTATAGAAACTTGTGGGATGAATACCACCATGGTATCTGTAAATATTGAAAAATGTGCTAAGTCCACGGGCATCATTTTTCTTGGTCATTGTCCTTCAATAATTGAATAATTTTAATTATTCAATTAAGTTTGACCGCATTTCTCTATTAATTAAATAATTTTTAATTATTTAATTGATCGCTAATACACCCCTTTCTTCAATAATTAAATAAATCATTTTTTATTTAATTATTTATCTTTCATCTATAGTCAGATAATAATAATAATCATTATTTGACCTTTTATTCTTCTATAATTAAATAATTGTCAAAATTATTTAATTGTGTTTCATTCCTCTCTTTTGGATAAATAATTCAAATTAATTATCCATGTCTAATTTCCACCTCCCCATTTAATTAAATTAATCTTAAATGCTCCTTTTGTCATTTTATCTAAATAAATAATTTGGATAAATTATTTATTTGCCACTTGTCATTTTCCTCCATTTTGAATAAATAATTTAAAATAAATTATTTATGCACCTCCACTTGGTCAAAGATACCTTGCCATTATTTCATGTCATAGTCTGCATGTCCCTGTCATAGCCTGCATGTCCCTGCATGTCTGCCTATCATGATTACTCCAAGAATAGCATATTCTTGGTGCATCAATTCTGGACCATTGATCTTGGAATATTTCTAGAAGATTAATCTCGACCGTCCATTTGAAAGGTTGTCTATAAAAGCAACCTTCCTTCTCCATTTTCAGCTTAACAAAGTTAATTGTCTCCAACTTTCTTGCTACCATTTGCAGGTTTTGCATAAGTATTTCAAAAAATTTGAGGGAAATGTTGCATAATAAGAAAGAGACAAAGAGAAGTGATTCAAGTTCAATGGGGAGTGCTTTATTTCATTGTTTTCATTTTGCTCCTTTCATATGATTGTATTGTCTTGTTTGGATGAGGTTAATAGTTTAGAAGTGTTGGTTGTCACTTTGTCTATTCTATTTTATTTCTAACCCCATCTTACATTGGTGAACCTGACATGAATCTTACAATTTTGTAGAGAAATTGGTTTGTTTTCTTGTTTGTTTTTGTTGTTTTGTAGGTTACAACTAAGAATTCATATGAAATCCTATCATTTTCTTTTGAGCACAGAAAAATGGGGTTTTGTAGGCCTTGTTCTTAGCTTTCCAGAACTTCAAACGGTTTAAAATTTCGTTAAGATTTGAGAAAGTTATGGCTGTTTTAGTATTTGTTGTTTTTTAATCTAGCTTTTAAAACCCGCGTTTTCTTTTTCCTATAACGTTTTTTTGGTGCAGAATCTTGGAAAAATACTTTTTGGGTTTGAAGGTTTGATTTTCAGCTTTCCATGGATTCAAACGATTTAAAATTTTGTTAAGTTTTAAGAAAGTTATCGCTGTTTTAATTTGCAATTGTCATTAAACTTTTCTTTTGAGTTACTAATCTTTTGTGTTCAGCATGTGACACAGCTTGGAGGGAGTCTAAAAAATTATTTCTATAGAAACAAAAACCGAGCTTTTTCATTTCTTTAGGCATAATCAATTTTTTTTTCTTTCAACAACAGCAAATTGCATTTACACTCATGAGGATAAAATGAACTACAATTTGCATGTCATTCATTTGGTCTTAAAATGAACAACAAATTGCATTTACACTCATGAGGATAAAATGGACCACAATTTGCATGTCACTCATTTGGTCTTAAAATGAACAACAAATTGCATATTTCATTCATGGGGGTTAGAACAAACAACAAATCTGCATGAATAACTCATTGGGTCTAAAATTTATAATTACAACTTGCATTTTCATGTCATTGGGCTAAAATGAACACAAACATGCATTGAAACTCATATGGTTAAAATGAACTTGCATTCTCACGGCATGAGTTTAAAATGAACTTTGTTTTTCATATTTCAAATTAAACTTTTAAAAAGAACAAAGTGTCTTGTGTGTCCTCCTCACATTATCATTTGGTAATTAAAATTTACAAGTGTCTTCAAATTTTGTCACTTTGATACAATAATCAAAGTATCCTCTCCTTTTGCACATTCATGCGATCCTGGGTGTAAGAGAAATGGTTATTGTCTCTAGAACTTGGGCATGTTCTGGTGGGAAAAAATACTCACTCTAGGATGATTTAGACCGGTAGCACCCTGAACTCGAGGGACTTCCAGCTGGTATATAAAAGTGGATTCTTGGGGAAAGCCCAAGAATCACGTGTATGGTTTCGATGAGATAAATCTGAAAGGGGACTTTCACTGCATGGATCATGCCCTACGAACGAAATTCCCTTACTAAACACCTATTATTTTAGAGGCCAACCATTTTTCAGCCGTTGCTTGGTATAGTGTAGGGTATAGTATCATGCTTGAAGACACTCACTACTGATCCCCTTGAGTAGAGATAACAATTATTGGGAAGTGACTACCCAAGAATCTGAAGTTGGTGTGCTCGAATGACGTTAATGAGCTGTGGAGGGGAGCCAGTGCCACCAAACTTCTAAGCTATCCGCTCTTGAGAAGGAAAGGAGTTTAGCACCAATCCGGGGTATATCGGTGGGCTATATCAAGTATACAAACCCTTGGCCTATTGGCCTATTAGGATTGTGCTTGTTTCATGTGTGTTTGCATACACCAAAACATTGTGCTTGTCAAGTGCTTGCTGGATTTTCAAACATTGTTCACCACATTTACACTTCTGGACAAAACATCAACTTTTGACAGATCATATTTACTCTCAATAGATTTGAAAACTCAATTTTAACAAACTGTGACAGAACTGTTACAATGCATCCACTGAATTGAAACACATTTGCAAATTTCTGAGACACAATCACTCTGTTAAACTGCATTTTCCACTCAAAACATCGCATTTTCATGCGTCGCGGTGCATCTAAATTTTTAAGAACCGCATTTTCCATATGCTGTCACATTTGTGAATTCCATAACCGCATTCGCTTAAACTAAAACACATCCGCCATACTATGACGCATTTGCTGCCTCAAACAACACATTTTCCTGATAGAAACAAAACCCTGATGCAAACCAAAATCTAAGTCTAAACATTGTCAGCTTACTATCAAACAATTCTTCGAAGAGGTCTCTGTCAGAAACTAGCTTTCAAATTGCTCAAAATCTTCATTTTTTTCCCATTAGTTTGCATTTTTGATCATAGGCTTAATCTTTCAAATTTTACTTTTATCCATTAGGTTCATAATCATCATTTTAGCATTAGCTTGACCTTAGGTTTTCATTTTTGCATACTTTGGATTAGGCCAACCTTATCACAATTTGCAAAATCATTGCTTTCGAAACTAGGTTATCTTGGACTTCATCATTCACTTCTATCTTCAATCATTGTCACTTTTTGTGAGGCTTTCCAACTCAACAGTCTAGCTAGAAAAACTCACTAGTCCTTTTGACTTTGTCACCTTGTCATTTTCAATAAGTCCTTTGGTAACTAAAATCAAACACAAAGATTAAGCTTAGAGTGCTTAGGTACCCCTTTCTCCAAATTGCATTTTAGTTTATATCTTGCATACTTTATTCCCAAAAAATACAAAAACATTATTCATCCTAGTTGTTATTTTGAACCTAGACTTTGCATTAGTTGCATCTTTAGTCGACATAATCATCTTAGTCCTTATTTTGTACCTTGTCATCATTGTCATCCTAGTCATAATCGTCACTTTCACTTTTTGACATTACACATTTCCTTAGATACACATTATCATCTTGTTGCATTGTCATCCATTATCACACAAAAAGACAAAAACATAGACTAGTGTCATACTTGCATTGTCATCATCTTCATTTGAGCAATCTCTTTGATGGTGGAAACAAGACTTTAAAGAAAGAAAAAACAAATGGCAGACTTTGGACAAGACTTTGACAACAACACCAATTCCAATGACTGGATCTTTGATGACCCATTTGGAAATTTGAATGCACAATCTTCCATGAACAAGTCAACTTCTTTTCAAAATCCACTTTTTGAACAATTCATACAAAGAGACCAAAATGGACAAGTCTATGCTGAAAACTTAGAGGCAACAACCCAAAATCCTGAAGTCGCTTCGTTTGTCGAAGACTTGGTCTTGAACGATCCTAAACAATACCTCGCTATGCTCTTAGACCAAGGCACAAGATTACCAAAAGGCTTCGACATTAATACCATACGACCTGCCTCTCCTAATAATATGACACAAAACACAACATACCAACATGACAAGAACAATACCTCAACCAATAACATTGCTGTTACTACGCAAGTTGTCACTACCATTATTAATGCGACATCTAGTGGCACCATAAATCAAAACACCTCCTCTTCAACCAACATGACGCCTACGGGAGGAACATCTACTATGACTGTGCCTACAATTTCCACATCATCTTCACAAACAATAGGAGCTACCTTTTCACAGACCATGCCTACAACATCCACATCATCTTAAAAAATGATAGGAGCCACCTTTGCATCTACATTAGTAGGCACCACTTCCTCAAATCCTATGTTCGGCTTTTCATCTATGATAATGGGGGCATCTTCATCACATCCTTATGGTGGAATCTCATCTAATCCCTTTGGACGAAACTCACGACGCATTTTCATTCAAGGATCTCAACACAACTTTAACACATCATCGCAAATGAACATCCCACATGGACAAGGGCACAATATGCATATACCACATGGAAACTCCCAAGGAACAAACACCAACATGCTACATGGACAATTCTTTCAACAAGGACAAGGAACTGAAATGTGTAACTTTGGCAATCAAATGAGTCAGGGATTTCAGATACCTCAAATACAAACAAATATGGCTGGGTCACATATTCCCACATACTCATCCCAGATTCATACTCAACAACAAATTCTCACTCACAATTGGCAATATCAACAGACACCTAATCAAAACATACCATGCTTTCAAGCGACCAATGATCCCATCGTACACGCCTTGCTAGCAAGAGTGGATGACCTTCAAAAATAGATGGAAATTATGAAAACCTCTGACAAGAAGACACAAATACCATATGAATTATGTCCATATCCTTTTGATACAATATTGTACATGCCACCATTTCCACATGGCTATATGGCTCCAAACTTCAACAAATACAAGGGTAAAATAAATCCACTTGACCACATCAGAGAGTTCGTAACAAGTTGTGTGGATATTGCTCATGAGCACACATATCTAATGCGACTATTTCCTAAAAGCCTCATAGGACCAACCCTAGAATGATTCTATACACTGCAACCTGGAATACAATCATGGAAAGAACTTATTGAAAAATTCGTGAAAAATTACACATACAACATTGACACAGACACCTCCATTACCAAATTATGCCAGCTCACACAAGAAGATTTAGGTGAAACCTTTTTACCATTCTTTCAAAAATGGAGGGGCCTAGCGAGTCGCTGTCATATAGACATACCGAAAAAGGAAAAAGTTGACATGTTCCTACAAACGTTATCAGGCCCACTGAAAAATGGCTTGCGTGTTCATTGTTGCACAACTTTTGCGGACCTATTTGAATGAGGTGTCCAAGTTGAACAAGCCCTCATAGCCGAAGGAAGACTAAAATATGGTCCTAAAAGCACAAATGCAAACCTTCCTTCTGCTGACAAAACCAAATTCTGGGTTAAGAACAAACACATTACCAACGATGGTGTAGTTGATGCTAAGGCTATCAATGCTATGGGTCCGATGATTACCCTAAAAGGGACACAACCAAAAAACACACAAATGATGACACAAACCTATGCTGCTACTGTTGTCCAAACAAATCAGAATAACCAAGGCAATCAAAATAATCAAATTCAAGGGAAGCCTAGACAACCAAGACAATTCCCTAGAGGTCGCACATACACCCCTTTGGGTGAACCTAATGAAGTCCTCAAGAAATTCCTTCAGAATGGTGTCATCGCACCTCATGACCCCAAACCATATGACCCTGGGCAGTTTAAACCATCTTGGTGGGATGATAATGCATTTTGCGACTATCACCAAATAAAAGGACACAAAAATTCTTCTTGTAAACAATTGAAAAATCTGGTACAAGACCTTATTGAAAAGCGTATCATTGAAGTCAGTGGATCACAATTTTCTTCTAATGTGGATCATACAATACACAAAAACCCACTGTAGGATCATGGTTCAAGAAACCCTTCTACGTCAAACCCTAATAACAACAATCGCGGTAACCATGCTCGTATTGGATATGATTATTCTGGAGGACCTATCATACATTACATTAGAACAACTGATGAGAATGTCTGCACAGTCACCATCAGAAAGGCCCTTGAATTCAATATCACCATCGGCACCAGAAAGGTCACCATAGTCGACCCTCATCCCCCTAGACAACCAAAGGTAACAATAGCTGGCCCGTCCACTTCGCAGTCGCAATCACATCCACAAAGCAAGCAATCCCAACCTAAAGGAAAATTTAATCTTATTGACCATCTTGGAAAAACACTGGCACAAATCTCTATCCTTGAGTTGTTACACATCTCGCTTGCCCATAAGGCCATCCTAGATAAAACATTACAAGAATCCTCTGTGCCCCAGGATATTGATGTCAGCCAATTCAAAGCCATGGTAGGATATCTCATGACTCCCCAGCATATTACCTTTTCTGACCAAGACTATTCGTCATCCAAATCCAACCATAATGATGCCCTTCATATCGAAGTCCTTGTTCATAAACATAAGGTCAAATGAGTCTTAGTAGATGGCGGAGCAGGACTGAATATATGTTCTTTAAAATTGGTCAAGGCACTAGGATTTTCTGATGCTTGCGTAGATGCCACAAGAAGCATTGTTATCAAGGCATATGATGATGAAGAACATTCCTCTTGGGGCGTAATTACACTCCCAATTCAAATCGGGCTAGTCATTGTCGACACCACTTGTCAAGTTCTAGATTTAGACCTGCCATACAACATTTTACTCAGTCAACCTTGGATCCACGCTCTGAAAGCCATCCCTTCCACGTATCACCAATGCTTGAAGTTTCCTTTTGAAGGCACTAAGATTACTATATACGAAGACCCTGATTCGTTCCAATATTGTACCAACTTACGAGGTGTCTCAGAACACCAAGTCCCTATCAATAGGGAAGATATGACATCCTTGTCTTCTAAATTCATTGACCCCTCAGCACTCATGAAGCCTTTCGCCTCTTGGTCTACCGCATCCATTTTGCTTCTTCAACCACCACGACCATCTCCCTAGCACCTTCCACTTCATTTATCACCCAAAACGTTGACCCGAGCTTCCAAATTCAGGACCAAGGATGTGGAGAGTACAAGCTGAATACGACCTATTGCATAACCAAAATGCCCAAGTTTCCCTACGTCTATGGAAAACCTTGTTTTAGAATACAAGCAAAAGAAACTTTCAGGGTTCCTCCAAATACAGTTTTCATAAAGTGGGGTCAAATGAGTCAAGAGGACACAAATGATATACTATCCTGGATTTATAGAGAACCACGAGACTTAACTCCCTTACCAGTAACAATATATGGAAAAGGATATAGCATGATAAAAGCAAAAGGTTATGATAGAAAAAGTGGTCTTGGCAAGGATAAAAATGGAAGGCGTGAGCCACTATCAAATTCAGAAAGACCAAAACATCTTGGGTTAGGGTTAGGTCCACGAGAATTTGGCGATCCAAGTACTAGTGTGCTTCCATGTGAGTTAGTGTATGCTTCAGACTGTGTTGAGACAACTAAGGACACCTCCTCTAAAACTGACTCTCACGAATGGGAATTTGACTCTTGGCGATCCTTAAGTGACTGTTGCCTTGACGAATTATTCCTTGAACCTGGCAAGCCTACATTTGAGGAATGATTTTGGAAAATGTTTAAGATCGATACAACACCAACTGATGTCAAGTCCAAATCATATTCTATTCCCATTCGTCCTAGCCCCGACATACCAACCCAGTCATCCCAAGCTGACAACCATCATTCGGAATCGCCTGAGCCATCACTTGCCACTACTGATCCTAACCCTAATGCTACTCCCTTTGTCCCTTACTTCACTAGTGAGTATGAAACAAGCAAAGGAGAATACTGGATAGAATCTGACATAGAGCCAGATGATGAAAACTTCATTTTTAACGTCTCGACATCCATTTGCATGCTCTCTGCGTCATCTCATCAATTTGAAAATGCTGATGATGGAATATCCTTAGTTTACCCTGACCTAATTGATTGGAACCAACAAGGCTCACTAGTAATGGACACTTTTAAAAATGATGAGGCTTTAGCAGAATTTCTAGGACTATGTGAGGGCATTCCAAATGGGGATCACAAAGCTGGATTTTCTCTTGACTTGGATTGTGCTACTTATTTTGGGGAGACTGCACCATCCTCTAGTTGTAAAATTAAAAAGAAAAATAAAGCAAAAAATGACATGTCTCTAGGTGAAAACCGAAAGGCACCTTCTAATGACAAAATAGTAAAAATAAAGGACGTATCCGAGGGTGAAAACCTCCCTGAGGCACTTAAGGGTGGAGGATTGGACTTTCTCCCCGTAGACAGAGAAAAATCAGCAATGCTGATAGAAGACACCATACTAGTTAATATAGCTACTGTGGAGGACCCCAAAATGGTTCTTTGCAACATCATTGAAAGAAGCTGAACACCCAAAATTTCAAAAGTTCTTCTTAGAATGCAAGATAAAATTTGCATGGTCTTATGCTAACATGATAGGGTTAGATCCTAAGTTAGTATTACATCACTTACCATTATTGCCAGATGCCAAGCCAGTAAAAAAAAAGCTAAGAAAAATGCATCCGCAAGTTCAATTGTTGGTTAAAGCTAAACTCAAAAGGTTATTGGATGTAGGTTTTATCAAGTCAATTGACTATGCTGAATGGATATCCAACCTCGTCCCTGTCACCAAGCCTACTGGATAGATTCACATATGCACAGACTTTCGAGATCTCAATAAAGCATGCCCTAAAGATGATTTCCCTCTGCTGAACATCAACATCATTGTGGACCTTACAAATGGATATGAGATGTTATCCCTTATGCATGGTTTTTCTGGTTATAATCAGATTTGTATTGGCCCTGAAGACCAACACAAAACTGCTTTCACATGGCCTTGGGGTACATACTATTGGACTGTAATGCCGTTTGGTCTTAAAAATGTAGGAACTACATATCAAAGGGAAAAGACAACAATATTCCACGACATGATGCAAACATTAATGGAGGACTATGTGGATGACCTTCTAGAAAATTCATTGACAAGAAAAGACCACCTTTCAGTATTAGACAAAGTTTTTAGGAGGCTAGAAGAGTATAAGGTCCGGTTATACCCAAAAAAGTGTGTTTTTGGTGTAACGTCAGGCAAGTTGTTGGGATACATAGTCTCCCATAGAGGCATTGAAGTTGACCCCGCCAAAGTCAGAGCTATATTGGATATGCCTCCTCCTAAGGGAATCAATGACCTAAGAACACTACAAGGCAAGCTTCAATCTATCAGACGGTTCATAGCTCAACTCATAGATAGGTGTCAACTATTTCAGTATCTTCTACGCAAAGGGATCCCCTTTGTGTGGATAGATAAGTGTTAGGAAGCATTCGACCAGATCAAACAATACTTATTGTCACCTCCTATTCTCATGCATCCCATCCAAGGAAAACCATTAATTTTGTACATCTCTGCAACTACTTTAGCACTGGGGGCATTACTAGCACAAAATGACTATGAAGAAAAAGAATGAGCCATATATTATATCAGTCGAACACTGGTGGGGTATGAGCTAAATTACACACCCATTGAACGTGCTTGTTTGGCAGTTGTATTCCAACCCAAAAATTAAGGCATTACATGTTAAATCATAAGACACACTTGGTAGCCAAGATCAATCCCTTGAAGTACCTCTTGAGTCGAGCAACATTACAGGACGTTTAGCAAAATGGGTCACAGTCCTTAGTGAATATGATATTTAATATGTCAAACGAAAAGCCATCAAGGGATAGGTAATAGTAGAATAGCTCACAGATGCACCAATTCTAGATAACCATCCTCTTACAACAGAATTTCCAGATGAGTTCGTATTTCACGCGGAGTCCCAACAGCCTTGGCAATTATACTTTGATGGATCTCACACTAATCATGGCTCAGGAGCTGGAATACTATTCATTACTCCACAAGGAGATTCCATCCCAAGGTAATTCTGCATTGCATTTCCATGCACTAATAACATGGCAGAGTATGAAGCACTAATTACAGGACTCTGAATGGCTATCAAGTGGAAAATTAGGAATTTGCAGGTCCTCGGCGATTCTCAGTTAGTTATCAACCAAGTCAATGATGAGTACGAAACCAAAGATGAGAAGCTAATCCCTTATAAATGGATGGTTGATAGTTTTCTGACATATTTTCATAGGCTATCCTTTGAATTGATTCCAAGAACATAGAACAAGGCTGCCGACGCTATGGAAACAATTGGATCTTTGCTTGATATTCCCAGCAATGTCCCATAATTTGAGTTTTTGGTTGAGCAGTTATTGGTTCCTGCTTATGATGTCCCCAAATATGAAATGGTTTATGAGCTTGTTGGTTCCAATTCCCCTTGGTATAAGGACATTTTTGACTACCTTCATTCGCAAATCCTTCCTCAAAACCTTTCTAATAACCAAAGAAAGTCCTTTATCCACAAAGTTGCACATTATACCATCATCAACGACACCCTTTACCATTGTAGCTTTGACAATACCCTTCTCCGTTGTCTTGACACTAATGAAGCAAAAGTGACCTTACAGGAAGTACATGAGGGTATATGTGGGTCTCATTTGAGTGGCTCGACCTTAGCTAAAAATATTAGGAGACTTGGTTACTATTGGCCGACACTAGAAAAGGATGCACTAGAATTTGTAAGAACATGTCACCAATGTTAGATTCAGAGTGATTTGATTCACACTCGAGCACAAGAGTTGAGGCCGATCACTTCTCCCTGGACTTTCGTACAATGGGGACTTGATCTCGTGGGAAAGATTCACACTACATCCTCAAATGGACACAAATTCATTATCACTGCCATTGAGTATTTTACTAAGTGGATCAAGGCCATTCCACTCACTTACATTACCGACAAACAAATCTCCAAATTCATCCTCAATTATATCATTTGTTGATACGACATTCCACAATCCATCATCACGAATAATGGTCATCCCTTCAAAAACCATGAAGTCTGTGAATTATGTCAATGTTTCCATATTAGCCACCACTTTTCCATGCCTTATTACCCACAGGGAAATGGTCAAGCTGAGGCATCTAATAAAAACATTATCAAAATTCTTAAAAAGATTGTCAATGACGCTAGCCATGACTGGCACATCCAACTCAACCCTGCTTTGTGGGCATACCGCACGAGCATTCGTACTCCCACTGGTGCCACTCCTTTCGCCCTTGTCTTTGAAGCCGAAGCCATCTTGCCCATAGAGGTCAAAATTCCATCTTTGCGAGTCTCCATGAAAGGCCTCATCACTGATAAAGAATACAGACAGTCATGACTGCATGAGTTAGAAATGATAGATGAACGAAGACATAATGCATTGAATCATTTACAAGCATACCAAAATTGCCTTTACAAAAGTTATAACAAAAAGGTGATGACTAGGAAGTTTGACATTGGCGACCTAGTTCTCATGCATAATCCCAAGAATCAGTCAGATAGGGAGAAGCTAGGAAAATTTGAGCCCAATTGGTTGGGCCCTTACATCATTGTAGCATCATTTGGTTTTGGAGCATATCAGTTAGCTACTCCCGAAGGTGAACAGTTGACAGAGCCAATCAATAGTTTACATTTGCACAAATTCTATGCATAGCATTAGAAAGCCTATTCAGAAACCAATAAAATACAAAAAAAATTGAAAAATTCAAAAAAAATTGAAAAATTCAAAAAAAAAATGTCACCTTGATGAAAACTTGGAAAACAGGCGTCCTGGTTACACCAAATTTTTTTTTTTTAAAATGAAAAAAATTAGAAAATGTCTTGAAAAAAGACCTAAAAATCGAAAAACATCCTGAAGAAAACACAAAATTCCAAAAAATAGTCATGTCAGTCAAAACGGTCACGCTAATTCAAGTCTTGATTATTCTTCGTCATTGTTCGAACTACATAGTATCGTGGCAATTGCTACATAGGCAAGACTCATGTTTGAGTCCCCAAGACATTAGGCCAGTCCTATTAGGTTTGTCAAAATAAATCATGACTCAATCTTTGGTCAACAAGACAAAGTCATTGGTCGTTTCAAACTACGAGGTCTCTGAGTGTATGATGTAGGCAAGGCCATCTATCGATGAGCCCTCAAGGCTACACTAGGTCAGTCCATTAGGGTTCATTGCACGATTTTCTCACACACATGAAATTGTATTTAAACTTATCATGGCCTTTGTCCAAATTCGAAAGAACAATTTACCCAAGTGAACTACAATCTTTCAATCAAGCACGACAATCATCTTGGCATATCAAAATTGGTCAAACTCAGTCAAACTTAGTCAAACTAGTCAAATCTTGATTACTCTATAGATGTGTCCTTCTGAAGGGTAGCCCCATCACTTATTCATTTCCTAGGATGTGTCCTTCTTAGGCATCATCACAATCATCTGGCATTTTGAGGATTCTCACAACATTCGAGGTATGTTCCTCTTAACATCGACTTTATTCGGGATGTGTCCTTCCTAAATCCGGCATCTCGACATCAACATCATTATGGATGTGTCCTTCCCGAATCTTGACATAAATTTGGTGTTTTGGCATCGACATTATTGAAGATGTGTCCTTGAATCTGACATCTTGAAATTGACATCGTTTGGGATGTGTCCTTCCCAAACTTGACATCAATTCGACATCTCGACACCGACATTATTTAGGATGTGTCCTTCCTGAACTTGACATTAATTCGACATCTTGACATTGACCTCATTTGGGATGTGTCCTTCCCGAATTTGGTATCACTCTGGCACCAATGTCATTCATAATGTGTCCTTTCTGAATCTAACATCTCAACATCATTTAGGATGTGTCCTTCCTAAACTTGACACCAATCTGGCATCTTCATATCGTCAACCTTGACATTTTGACACCAAGACATCCGACATTCCACCAAACTTGACAAACTTGACATTTTGACATTCAAACACTTGGCAAGCACTTGGCGTTTAATTTTATGATGTTTGTTTTGTCTTTTGGAAATCATGATGCTAGTTCCTCGAGGATGTCCTGACAACAAGATTTAGAGGAGCAATGACGTTTCATGATTTGTCTTGCCTGCCTTTACTATTTTTGGTTGATTATGACAAAAAGACTAGGGAAATTTCTCTCTTAGTATGAGTCATGATCATCCTTGTTTGAGGTTGCTTGTCTCACGTGATGGTACAACCTTGCACACTTTGGTCTACATCATATCATGGTGTTTGTTGGCCATTACAATAATCTGCCCAATGATGATAAACATAAAAATGTAAGCATGAAAGTTGGTTCCCTTATCATTTCTCATCTACTTTTCCATCTTCATCCTCCTTTCTCTTCCACGCTAATATCCATCCCCTTCCAAGCTAACATTTCTTCTATCCTTCATCCTCTAGTCTTATCGTCCATTTCTAGAGCACACTTATATTCTTTGAACTCACTTGTCCTCTTGAGGGGGCATACACAACCCTCCTCATCATTCTTCTTTCACTGGGCATACTCGTACCACTGCATCACTGGGGCATATTTTAGAATTAAATTTCTTTGACACAATGCAATGAACTGCATTATGTCAAAGAGGGGCAAATGTAGACACTGAAAATGTCCTAGGTCTAGGCATCACTTTTCTTGGTTGTTGTCCTTCAATAATTGAATAATTTTAATTATTCAATTAAGTTTGACCATTCCTCTATTAATTAAATAACTTTTAATTATTTAATTAATTCACCTTCTCATCTTTATTCTATCTTGATCAATTAAAATTATTTAATTGATCGCTAATACATCCTTTCTTCAATAATTAAATAAACCATTTTTTATTTATTTAATTATTTATCTTTCATCTATAGTCAGATAATAATAATAATCATTATTTGACCTTTTATTCTTCTATAATTAAATAATTGTCAAAATTATTTAATTGTGTTTCATTCCTCTCTTTTGGATAAATAATTCAAATTAATTATCCATGTCTAATTTCCACCTCCCCATTTAATTAAATTGATTAATTTAATTAAATGTTCCTTTTGTCATTTTATCTAAATAAATAACTTGGATAAATTATTTATTTGCCACTTGTCATTTTCCTCCATTTTGAATAAATAATTTAAAATAAATTATTTATGCACCTCCACTTGGTCAAAGATACCTTGCCATTATTTCATTTCATAGTCTGCATGTCCTTGTCATAGCCTGCATGTCTCTGCATGTCTGTCATAGCCTGCATGTCCCTACATGTCTTCTTGTCATGATTACTCCAAGAATAGCATATTCTTGGTGCATCAATTCTGGACCATTGATCTTGGAATATTTCTAGAAGATTAATCTCGACCGTCCATTTGAAAGGTTGTCTATAAAAGCAACCTTCCTTCTCCATTTTCAGCTTAACAAAGTTAATTGTCTCCAACTTTCTTGCTACCATTTGCAAGTTTTGCACAATTATTTCAACAAATCTGAGGGAAAGGTTGCATAACAAGAAGGAGAGCAAGAGAAGTGATTCAAGTTCAATGGGGAGTGCTTTATTTCATTGTTTTCATTTTGCTCCTTTCATATGATTGTATTCTCTTGTTTGGATGAGGTTAATAGTTTAGAAGTGTTGGCTGTCACTTTGTCTATTCTATTTGATTTCTAACCCCATCTTACAGTATCACCAAAAAACATGCAACAAAACCACATGGAAAAACCTGCACCTACCTCTTTTCCAACCACCAAATCCACCCAAAATAGTAACTTACAGATGCTCTTATAACTGTCATAAGGCATCTCTCATGCATGGGCACCTAGGGAAGGAATGTGCCATAAATGCAATCATAAATGGTGTCATAGGTGTCATAGCATCTTATGACAACTACCATAGTGTCATATATACTCTTACAACTTATGATGGATGTCATAACCCTCCGAAAATAGGAGATTCCAAATGGGATGCCTAGCTATTTTGTCCTTTTCCTAAAAGACAAATAGTAACGATAACTTCGTCTTTACATGAGTTCTTTCACCACCATTGGTTAAACTGTTTCACCTCTTATGGGTAATTTACAAAAGACATTAGGAAAAAAATTAGTTAAAGGATTTACAAGGTTAATGTCACCTAAATCCTAACACAAGGGAAACAAGGGTCCTCCAGGAAGGATCACAAAATATTAAAAGATAAGTACTAGGGAGCACAAACAAACAAATAAAACTAATCTATAGATGAATGAAGCACTATCCTAGTCCTCATCAAATAGAAGATCATCCTATTCCTAATCTAGATCATTGTAGGGGAAGGAGGATGAGCCTGTAAGGGAGGGGTAGCAAGGGTAGTACCCCCTAACTCTCTTACAACAAGAGCTAAGGAAGAAGGCCCCTCGAGGTCTTCTTCACTGAGTTCCCATGAGGTGAAAGTCATTGATTTTGCAAAAATTGAAGATAGAGTCGGGATATCTTCCACCAAGTTGAACATGCACTTCTTAAGAGTGCCATATGTCAACTTAGTGAGAGAAAGATGAGGCACTTGAGAGTCACTATTGACCTCAAGAAGAGGGGAAATGACCAACTCCGAGGAAGCAGGGGATGCCTCCATCACAAGGATGACACAAGCCAAAACATAACTAGACTCCAAAGAGGAAAACATTTCTTATGACCATCACTCAAGGTGAGGTCATCCTCCAACTTAAGCTTCATTGGAGGATGTTGAATCCCCATAGAGGAAGTAGAAGTAAAGGAGGAACCAGAAGGAGCTGCAAAGAACACCACCTTTATATTAGGCATGTCGATTAGATGCAAAAAAGGAGGAATGTATGGAAGGGACATGAGAAGAGGAGGCTCCACTAAGGGAGCAATTAAGACCTGCACCTTTTTGGGGTGAGGGACATTAGAAATCATAGTTGGATTTAGAAGGGGGAAACAAAAAATGGGAATTGAAACAAAGGACATAAAATTAGGTGGAGCAATAGAAGAGACAGGAACAAAGACATTGATGACTCCTCGATCTTCTACGAGGCAGTATGCTCTTGATCTAGAGCCTTTCACTAGTGCTTGTGCTTGAATGCAAGCCAGTTATGTTAGCTATGAGCATTAGATGATGTGGCTTGAGAAGAAGCCGAAGGCTGCTGCTCCACTGTGAGAGCATCCTTCACAATTATTGTCAGTGGAAGGGTGGTCTCTTGAGTGGGAGTAGGAGGAGGAGGCACATGAGTAGAGATGATGACAAAAAGAGAAACAAAGACAAGTGCTTCGATAATGAGCCTCTTCACATTCACCACCCAAGGAGTAGGTGGAGGAATAGTAGGAGGCTATGGAGGTTGAGATGTAACAACCACACCATGGGAACGCTTCCCCTTGCCATATAGGGTGGGTTGGGGTACCGTGGGTAAAACAGGCAACTGGAAAACCTGATGATATGACTTTTTCCACATAGGTGCATTTCCATTTCTTGTGTAAAGCACAAAATTAGGAACTTAGGACACCACCAAAGGTTGGGAAGAAGATGCAGATGGTGTAGATGACAAAAAAGGGGAAGGCTCCAAAGATAGAGCATGCTTCTCCTTCCCTTTTGATAGGGAAAAATAAGTAGCTTGTTGTTGAGTGAGCATGGAAGCCTTCACAGAGACATCATACAAAGACACAGGAAAACTAGCTTTCGACACCAAGCCCCTAGTCTTACTCTTGACATAAGCTCAATACAAAAGATATTTCTTAGGAGGGAGAGGTGAAACTAAGGCGGGCCAAAAGTGATCCAAAGAAAAGGACCCAGTTATGCCATTGGTTTATATCTAGTATCATGAAAAACATGCATTGTACACTCACAGAGGAATTTTAGACACTTGTGGACAATAGAGGCAAATACATTCGTGGAGGCTATCCATTTAATACCTAGCCTAGATCTAAAAAAAATAGACTTTAGAATCACCACAAATGAGACATCCACTACCTTAGGCCCTACTAGGACCAGCAAGGAGATGATACCGATAGGGGAAATAGAAAATCCATCATGAGTGTGAAGAGTGACCGAAAACACTTCTCCTTATGAATATTGTTAATGAACAAGGCCTCCTTCATGATTACATTTACTCGGCTTGATGGATCAACCATAACACCAATGATGATATTACCATTAATCTGGGTGGGAACATACAACAAAGAAGGCTCCTTGTTTAAGGGAAAATTATGTGAGGTGAAGGCTATATCAAGAACAACACTCACATTCTCTGCAGGAGGCATACAAGTGAATGATACCATGTTCAAATAATTAGATGGGACAAGATCCAAAGAAGCGGAAGACTACATAACCAAGTTAGCAGAATGAGAAGGAAATGAGTCTTTGTATATCTATAGTTTGATAATAGTCTTAGCCATATACTTGTTAGGGTTTTGCTTCCTCCCATCAAGATAGATAGTCCCATCATTGATGCGATCCCAAATCTCATGACACAAGTGAACAGATCGATCGGTACCATGTCCATGTACTCGATGAAATTAGAATTTTTTTGTGTGTCATACCACTACAAATATGGCTCGAAAAGAGGTCATATTTCTTGTAATGTTATAATTTTATCTTTTAAAGGATTTTGCAAGATACTGCTATAGGACTTAATAAATTTGTAAAAGATCTATTGCATCATATATTTTTGTTTTTAGGAGTAGAGACCATGTTTGTGATGGCCTTGTTCTTTCTTGGATCACTAAAAATTGAAACTACTGACTGGTTATCTGAATAGAAGCACAAGGATGACCCCTTGAAATAAGCAACCATCTACTGATACTCACGTAATTCTACACACAGATGTGAAAAGGAAGGGTACTTCATTAGGACATACTTTTCTTGCATAGATTTTTATAAATTTTGAATGAAACCTTTTGGAAAAATGAATTACGTTTCAGATAAGAAATATGAGAAAACAATGCCTAATAACGAGCAATTAAATTAGTAACCTTTTCATGGTCCCCTCACTTACATTGGACAAGATTAATGAATGCCATCTTTGACCTAATATTAGCCTGGGACTGTCTAAGGAACTGATTCACTAGTTGATCAAACGAGAAAATATAATTATTTGGCAAAGAACAATACCACTCAAGAGCAACGTCCTTAAGAGAATGTTAAAAAATATTTTCCATTAGAGAATCATGGTGGAAGAAGTCAGTGCATATAGAATTGAAATCTGACACATGCATCTAAGGGTCTCCATGATCACTATACTTCTCAAACTTAGGAATCTCCATCTCTTGAGGGATAGGAATGTTTATGATGGAAATAGACAAAGGAATATGATGAAAGAAGGGTTGGAACATGGGTTAAGATAAAGAAGGGTTGGATAGGTTTTCTAACTAGTTCTGCATTCATTCCATGTTTTGCAATAAAGCATTCAAGACAAGATCAAAGGATGAGGTAGGACTAGAGGAACCACCACCGCTAGAGCCACCAGCCCCCATACCGATAAAGCCCCCAACACCAAGGCTAGTAGGGATTCTAATATTACCACCTGAAGCAGAAGCATTAGGGGTGGAATAACTAAAGCCTAAAGGTACCTTGTTTAATTTGACAATGTGGGCCTACCCAAGAACAAAGGTAGTGTTGAGAGAAGGACCAGTCTCAACTATACATACTGACACTTTGGGCATCGAGACTTCTAGCTGTTTCTCAGCTGTCTCAGAGCCAACATCTCGGGTAGCACCCAAATTAGAATTATAGGTTGGGATGTGAGTATCCAAAATATTTTCTATACCTTAGAGAAGTTTTATACCCCTTCTATCCTTGTCTAACATGGCTCTCAATCTATTGAAAATAGTAGCTTCTTGGGCGAGACTTTTAACTTTTTCCAAATACTTCTTAAACTCCTCAAGCCTCCTTTCTAGGGAAATGAGTTGCTATACAGGGAACTCAAGAGAAACGTCTTCCTACATAGAAGAGGTAGAAGGAGAAGTAGGGGGTGTAGGAATATGAGTGGTAGCCTGCCTAAAGGGACTGGAAATCTAGTAGACATCCTTGAAACTAATTCCTCAAAAGAGGGACCGAAACTGACCTTTTTAGATTTCATTCTTGTGTGATAAAGAATTGTCCTAAAAATGAATTTAAAGGTTGTATATTGGGTTGTAAAGCTTATAAAATCTTCACGACACACTAATCTATAACACACCTGAGACCTGAGGGAAAAAATTTTGACACAAAGAAATGAAAAGGGGAAAGTTTATGTCGGGTTCACCAAAATGTAGAAGGGATTCGCTACTCCCAAGTCTCTAGGAAATAAAAGAGCCTAAAGGGAGTGAATTTCCCTCAACTACCTCAAGCTTAACCAAAAGGGAATAGGCTAAAAAGGAAGGGAAAACTAGGTTCTACTTTTTACGTTTTTTGATTGAGGTTTTCGAGAAATGGGTGAACAAATCACAAAGGTCCTAGATTGTAAGCAAACTGTCTCTCAGCCAAAGGATGCTAGTGCATGATTCAGATGACAGAGTGACACACTTTTGTCTCAAAGGTGTGTTGGATTCTTGTACAAATGAAGAACAAAGCTCACAGATTGAAACCCATAGGGTGTGATAACAACTCGAGAGATTTAGTTTGACAGTTTAACATATATGAAGAAATGCATGAAATGAAGAAAACAAAAAGAAGAATACGATAACTTGGAAAGATAAAATATTATAATAACAAAATGACAAGGGAAAGGAAGAAGAAATTAAACTTACAGAAAGTCCATTTCTCTCACAAGCTCCTCATGAATAGATTGCACTTAATCACACAATGATGGAAAAGTGTTGTGGCTGTGTTTTGGAGCTTGCCTAAGTCAAGCCCCTATTTTGGTGTTTCCATCTCTATAGATAACCAATAGACCACAAGATATGATAAATAAATAAAGATTAGACAAAAAAATGCAGAGTGCAAAGACAATCTAAATGCTACTCTACAAACAAGACAATGCAAGCAAGTAAGTAGATGGATATTACCCTCCTTTCTACGTGTTTGGAGGAGCCAAGAGAGGAAGGAATAGAGCAAGACAACCGCACCAATAGAGTAGAGCTTTGAAAACTTGAAAAATACAATGGTGTAGAAGCAAAAAAATGGTGTAGAGTCTGAAGCAAGAGTGAATCAAGATGAGAAAGAGCAAGAATGAAGTGATGGAAGATTGATAGAATGAATGGAATTGCAAGAGATATGTTCAAAAGGTGTTTTTAGAACCTGTAGACATCCAAATTTGACCACTCCCACATGGTCAAACTCATCTATTTTATTCATCTATTTTGTCAATATTAATTAAATGATTTATTTAATTAATATTTCACATTTTGCCTAAGGTCCCTAAAGTATTTAACTCAATAATTAAATACTTTACCTTACACCTTTTCATCTCTAAATTAAATAAACATATCAATTTATTTAATTTAGTCATTTGAACTTTTGAATAATTTTTTTAAAAATTCTTCCTTTTTCTCTCTCCTTGTCACATCCTCGATAACCCTCTTCTAATATGGATTAAATTAATTAATCCATGATCAGGATGTGCACCACTTAATCAAGATTAGTGTCACATCCTCCATAATCTCCCACTTTCTTCTAATTCCTCATTAATTCTCTTAATCATGTATATGCACAACCTTAATCTAATCATCTTACCACATTTAACATACCTTTTTGGTCAACCTTTTACATATTCCATATTTGGCATTGACCCTCTTCCCCATGTGAATTTTTAATTCACATTTATTCTACCAAGGCTCTCCTTATTCCTATACAAATTCTAGAACCTTTGACTTGTCACATCACTCACATGTGTCCAAGTCTTCTAGAATCTTTGACTTGTCACATCTCTCACATGTGTCAAAATCCTACCTTTTTGGGAACCCTGTCTTATCCATTAGATTCTTCCAATTATGTGAATTTTTAATTCACATTTATTTCTCCAACTAATTTCCTCTTCCCCATGGAGATTTTTGAGGAATTCTAAAATTCCTCAAGTTTCACTTTCATTCTCACTTGGGGACAAGAAGTTCCTTTTTGAGGAAATCTTCTCATCCCCTAAGGTACTTTCATAGTACTTGTCCTTCTTCCACATCATTTTTCCTTCCTCCACCTCACTTGTACCTCTTTCCATCTCATCATACCCTTGGACACCTCACCGTCCACATGTCAAGATGTGAGGGCTTGTGAGTCCTCAACTCACCATAACCCTCCATCTTGGCCATGGTGGCTCAATCCTGACCATTGAATTCTTTAGAGAATTCAACTTCTTCAATAAATACCCCCCTTTTCTCATGCATTTTAACACTTCAAGCATTCAAGTACCCTCATGCTAGCAAAATTGTGAGCCATTACCAAGCCTCCATCAAACAATTCCTTTCCTCCAAATCCTTTAGCATACTTTCCTTCATTCCAATCACCATGACATACTTAGTTTAGCTTCCATCTCACCTTGCATCCACTTCATCTCACAACTACCATCCAAGGAGCACACATACCAAGTTATATCAAGGGCCAACCAAGAAATCAACATAAAAGTTATAACCGTTGTTCTTTTTATCTTTTCTTTTATGTTTTCTTCCTTAGGCTAATCATTTGAGGTGGTCTTGTGTTTTTACTTTTGCATTCTTAGTCTAGTTTACATATTTAGGATATAAAATACTTGCATTCACATTCTAGCACACCTTGTGGGACCCACAAACGGTCTCCTATCCTTTCACATTTCTTTGTTGTTTCATTTTTGAAGGTTCAAGTTGCAAAGGGGTGTACCTTCCCTCTAGACAACAAAATAGCCTTTTGTTTATCAATTTTTAGTTTGCTTTTCTAACTATTTTCTATAGAGGGGCATACCTGCCCACCCAGAGGGGTGTACATTCCCTCCAGACAACAAAAAAACCTTCTATTTGTTAGTTTTTATTTTATTTTTCTAATTGTTTTCTGCAGAGGGGCCTACTTTCCCACCTAGAGGGGCATCCCTGCCCTTGAACAAATTTCTATTGTCTATTTTTAGCTTTATTTCTAACTATTTTCTATAGAGGGGCATACCTTCCCACCCAAAGGGGCGTACCTACCCTCCAGACAGACCCATAGGGGTGTACCTGCCCCTGAACAACTTTCTGTTGTTTGTTTTTAGCTTTATTTCTATTTTCTGTAGAGGGGCATACCTGCCCACCCAAAGGGGCGTACTTGCCCTCTAGACAGACCCAAAGTGGCATACCTGCCCTCCAGAAAGACACAGAGGGGCATACCTTCCCTTTGAAAGACACAAAGGGGTGTACTTGCCCTCCCAGAGGGGTCTGCTTGCCCTGGACAGAGACTATTTTAATGTAAAAACAAGGGGGTAAACTTACACTTTTAGATTCTATTTTGACTATTTTTGATTAGTAATGACCCTAACCTATTTTTTGAGTGTTTTGTATGAGTTTTTCTAACATTTGTACAGCTCCAAATGCCTATTGAAGATCAAAACATAAAAATCCTAACACATTTGCTGTAGGACAAATGGGCCAAGTTGTTTGTTTAGTTTGCTTGTTTTCCTTTTTCATATTAGTTAGGCACATAGTCTAAGTAGGGGAGTCAATTTATTTGTTTACTGTATTTGTAGGTAAGCTATTGATGTATCCAATCCCCTTACGCCATTTGGCAATCCTAGGTGAAGAGAAATTGTAGCTTACCTAAGTCCTTTGTGTTACCCAAGGGGGTGTTATACCGTTCAAGCTTTCCCCTTGCATTTCATGTGAGCCTAGGGAGTAACCGAAAATGGTTAGCATTCTCTTCTTAGTGGGATCTACTTGGGGATTTCATCACCCCAAGGGATGATTCCAACCATGTGTACCAACGGGGTATATAAAGGGGGGAGAGCCAAAGCTGTACCCCAATCCAATCACGTCGTGTCTAGCGGAGCGTCGAAGCTAGGGTGATACCTAGATAGACGTGAAGAGTTGGTCCGAGCCTTTTAGTATCTTGCCAGGGTTCCCAACTCACGCTTGTGATGAGCTAGTGTTTAGGGTTGTGCCTCATGTACCAAGAGTATATCGAGGAATCCCTAGACGCCTCGCTTATCCTAGATTAAGGAAAGTGTTGGCCATACCTTTAACACTAATAGTAGGATTGTGCTATCTAAATTATCTTCTTGTGTTAAACCAGTGAATTTTTGTCAAGTTAGCCTTATTTCTTATTGTTTGAGTCCTTTCCATAGCTGTTTTCACTAAGTCAAGTCCAAGTTTCCTGCAGAAGGGCGTACCTTCCCTACAGAAGGGTGTACCTGCCCTATAGAGGGGCATACCTGCCCCACAAAAGGGCGTACCTACCCTCCAAACGATCAATTTCACCTCTCATTTACTTGTTCTGAACCTCTGATCGTTTGTTCTGAACCTCCTTTCACCCATTCCAAATATATGTTTACTCATTTCAAACCTCCGTTTACCCCCTCTGAGCCTTCGTTCATCCGTTCTGAGAACCCGTTACATCATTTGGGGAACCCGTTTGGCTGTTTAGGGAACCTATTTTTCTGTTCGGGGAACCCATTTTCTCATTCGGGGAACTTGTTTGGCCGTTCAGGGAACCTGTGTCATCATTCAAAGAACTCGTTCCATCCTATAGTGAGTCTATTTCACCATTTGTCTAACTAGTTTACCCATTTCGATAGCTTGTTTGACCTCGTCTCTTGTCGTCTGCTGTGATCTAAGCACCTTCATCCTCTTCTGTTCACTCATAATTCATCCTTTAGTCCATTTGCACTTTCAAAAAGATCACTTAGTCATCACCTGCATCATATATGCACCTTTAAAGCATCTCTAAGTTGCATCATTCACCATTGTTCTTTCGATCCAAATCCCCTAAGCCTTGTTTTAAATTATCTGAATTGACCTAGGCGTTTGAATCTGATCATTATCTTACACATCAATCATTATCTTTAGCCCAATCAATCCACTTCTATCGTGAGGTGGATTCGGTGCTCTAAGTCATCATCCTTGGCCCAATCAATTTGTTTCTATCTTGAGATGGATTCAGTGCCGTGATATTTTATTTGTCCTTCAATTCGATCAACCAACGCCTTAAGTCACCTAGGGTGATTTCCGAACTGGATTTATAATCCTTTACATCATCCATCATCTAATCTTGTCAATCATTTCGTCAAATGATGCCAATCTATCATCAATCAATCCTATCCAATCTCAATCCAGTCCAATCACCCAATCAATCCTATCTCAACCATATCCAATCATCCAATTAATCAATTAACCCTTATCCCATTATTTGATCTCATCATCCAATCAATTAATCCCTTATCCAATCCAATCAATCTTCCAACCATCATTTAGGTTCATCCACTAGTTTTGTATTTTCATGCCTATTCAGACTAGGTCACAAATCAAGAAACAAATGGCCAAACAAAAAGCCCAAGGTTCCCAACCGAATATGCCTCAAGATCCCAACAATGCTGCAAACATCTCACAAGATCCCAACAACGGTATGAATATCCCTCAAGATCCCCATAACGATGCATCTTCACAGTCCAACACTGATGTCCAAAACGCATCACCACCCAGAGACGAGAACATGGTCAATCAGCCTGAAGTCACAGTTGACAAATATCTTAGCAATCCTGCTAATATTCAGATGACAAATAGCCTCCTCAATGAACGTGGGGATAAGACCCTTGCCACTCTAATTGTGAAAGGGGTCAAGCCACCACTCGATTTCAATGTGTCACAATATATCGACGCCTAGTCTATGCCTGCACTGCAAGATCCACAAACTTTGCAAAACATTCCAGGAAACTCTTATGTACCCGAAGACACACCCATAGAAAATTGGTATCATCCCGAACTCAGAAATGTTGTAATCCATCAAGTCACCACTTATCCTCACCTTCCACCCGCTGCCTCTATGGCCCCACATGATCCTAATGATCCCTATGCCTATGGCATGCCGCAAAAAATTCTGCCTGCTCCACCACTACCACCTCATCATCCAGGTCAACCACTTGTCAATACTAGGGGAACTCCACTTCTTAGATTGATGCTACCCCCAGGACCTGCACTCATCGGTAATCTACTACCGCCACCCCAAAGTAATATCCCTATGTTTCAACGACCCCTGTTAATCCACATCAATGTATTGTGATGCAGACACCATCACAACACACCACTATTCCTTCACAAATTCCATCACAATATGCTATTGTTTCTACCATTTCATCTCAACCATCCCAGCAAAATGCCACTATACCGCAACAAAATGTCACCATTCCACAACAAAACGTCTCAATTCCTCAACAACACACTACCATTCATACGCAACCCCCACATCAAGTTACGGAAACCACTTCACAGCTGCCACAACCACCCCATAATACTTCTGTAACCATCCCACAACATCAACATATCCCATCTCGCTCACTTTATCAACAATCGCCCCATCATACACACATCCCTACACAAACACAAAGGAATCCTCTCACACAATATCCTTACCACCCATCTAGTACATATACCACTTATGTTGCCACATCCAATCCTAATCCAAATGTTCATACTCAGAATCCACTGCAGACTCAACCACCTCCCTACACCAATCCTTTACAATTGCACACGAACCCATACCAACAACTATCTAATCCAAAACAACCTCCATACATCACGTAGGAACCCAACATTGTGTATAATTACCACATTCAACAACAACCCTCATATCAACAAGGTGTCACATCCATGTCCTACACGCAACAACAACCGCGTTATTAGCAAGGAGCATCCACATCATCATACTATCAAGCTGCTACGTAAAGCAGCAGGGTATCCCATCCACCTCATACTATCAACAACCATCATACCAACAAGTAGCTTCCACCTCTCACCATCAAAATCCATCATCCTCATATCCACCCTATGTAAATTCACAATCTTCTTACGACAATCAATTCCTACAAACATCCCAACTTGCTTATGATCCAACTACTTCAACACCATCCTCATCATACCAGCAATATCCTTGGTACAATCAATCCAATCCGACTCCTGTAATGCCTATCAATAAAGACTTGGAAGAAGTCAAAGCTGCATTAAAGGACTTACAAGTAGGGACGGGCAAACAATCGTTTAAGTTTGAAGATATTTGTCCTTACTCGTTTGATCCTTCAATCTCGTTGGTTCCTTTCCCAAAGCATTTCAAAATGAAAAAAATTGATAAGTATAAGGGAACCAAAGACCCCAAGGCTCACCTTCAAGATTTTTATGCTCACTATCAAGAAGTCATGCACAATGACAATTATCTCATGAGATTGTTTCCTAGGAGTTTACACAAAATTGCTCTTGATTGGTTCATGGGTCTTGAAAAGGGATCTATCAAGTCTTTTGCACAACTCTCAGAAGAATTTATCTCCCACTTCTCCTTTAATTTGGAGAAGGGCATCGATACACTAGATCTCCTGAAGGAAAAGCAACGTGAGGGAGAAACCTTTGCGAGCTATCTGCAAAGATGGTGAGCCCTAGCCAGTCGCATGAAATCCCCGCTAAGGGAAAAGGATATGGTCACCTTGTTCATTGAAAAATCCCATCCGGATATGGCCCACAACTTCAGACTCCACTGTGTCACAACCTTTGCAGCAATAGTGGAGAAAGGTCCTATTCTTGAGAGGGCCCTTATCGCTAAAGGGAAAGTCAAAATCTTTAACTCTGACAAGGAAAAGTCATTTGGGGACAAGCCTCATTATTGGAATAAAAAAAAACATTGTCAATGATGGTTTTATCGACACCAAACACATTCAAGTAGCCAATGCTTCCCAAAAGCTGTCATATCCCCCTCCCCAACTATTAAATCCTCACGCCATATTAGTGCCTCAAGGGGCACCTCATCCTAACCAACAATCCAATTAGAATAAACAAGGGAATGAGAAATGTCAATTCACTCAATTAGGAGAACCTCAAAGTGTCGTGTTTAATAGGCTCCTCCAAGCTAATTACTTGATCACATACCCTATGACCAAGCCTATTGATGAATCCAAGCCTAAACTAGCATGGTACAAAGAAAATGAGTATTGTGAATTCCATAAGATTAAGGGGCATACTTTAAACAAGTGTTAAAATCTGAAAACATACATCTAGGATCTTATTGATCAGGGTGACATACATGTGGATGACAACACTGTGCCATCGTCCAATGCTCAGTTACAAATATATCAGAACGCTTTCCTGAACCATAACCAGGGTCCTAGCACGTCAAACACCAACCCAAGGTCTAGTAACAACAATAATCAGGATAACAACACCAACAATATTAGTTATAAAAATGTGCCATTTAATTATCAAGGCATTTTCATGCACATCGAACAAGTGGAGCCACGTGTACCCATGATATATGTAAAAGGAAAGGATCCTCAATGTGTTGTTACTACCTGTTGAACCCGCATCACAATCCCTGGAGCCTCTGCATCCACTCAACCACAGCCTGCAAATTCTTAGTACAACATTATTGACCATCTAGGAAAGACCTTGGCCCAAATATCCATTTTGGATCTACTTAAGTCTTCCCCTGTATATCAAGAAATCCTAAATAAGGCCTTACGAGACACCCAAGTTCCTAATGACATAGACCCTATGTAATTTCAAGCATTGGTAGGGCATCTTTCTGCCTCCTATCAATTGGGTTTTAGCCAAAATGACATACCGTGCATTGAATCTAATCATAATAATCTCCTCCATCTAGAAGTCCTGGTAAATCAACATAAAATAAAGAGGGTCTTGGTCGATGATGGTTCTGCCTTGAACCTTTTTACATTGAAATTCATAAAACAGGTTGGATACACCCATGCTGATTTAAACAATCAGGTAATCACAATCAAGGCGTATGATAATGTAGAGCGAGATTTTGAAGGAACAATATGTCTTCCAATCTAGGTTGGGACAATTGTACAATACACTACATGTCATGTCCTTGATTTGGAATTACCATATAACCTCCTCCTCGGCCGTCCATGGATTCACACCATGTAAGCCATCCCATCTGCATATCACCAATGTCTAAAATTACAATTCAATGGGGTAGAAGTTACCATACATGTAGATCCCCAGCCATTTGAATATTGTTGTGCATTAGAAGCTTCTTTTCCTCATTCCCACTATTGCCCTGGAGTAGAAATGGGACCGTCACAGATGCCATCATCCCACTCATCTACCACCGCACTAGCCACCACTTCATCCACATATGATTCTACCTTTACCAAAGTCTAGATCATTGACAAAGGATGTGGTGAATATGAGATGCACACAATCTTGAATGTGGAAACCATGCCACCATCACCACACACCTACGACCAGTCTTCTGAATCTACACCAAAACCAGAAGACAAGATCATCACCTTTAATGTTCCGAATAAGGGATCCAACACCTTTTGCTCACCTAGGTTAAGACAAGACTCACCATAAGATGACATAAGCCAATGGGTCTACCGTGAAGAACTTGATCCTTCCCCTTTGAAAGAATATTTCTAAGAGACTATCCTTGGCCATTTAAGTTCACAAAAAAATACAATTATCAGGGGGGAGGCCTTGCTGCTGAAGAGCAAGGAAAGAAACACCATATAGAGGCTATAATAAGACCAAGAAATTTAGGCTTGGGTCAAGACATAAAACAAAAAGGACCTATTGCATCATCTAGTGCTTCTAATAATGTGAGTGAAAGAAACACTCTCCTCGAAGACATACACACATACGATAATGTAGATCAAACTGGCTTTTCTTCCATGTTCAACTACTTACACATTTGCACCATTAGCCTATCCCTTAAACATCATGATCTCATAGATTGGGACCTACATGGTAGCGCACCTATCGATACCTTTCCCACAATGGATCAATACATACACCTTATGGGATTAGGGGAAGATGAACACCCTAACCGCAAAAGTAAAAAGAAAAAAATAAAAAGAGGTCACCTAGCGAAAACCTCCTCGAGGCACTTCTTGACCTAGAAAAAGTAAAAACAAAGGGTGTATCTAATAGTGAAAACCTTGATGAGGCACTAGAAGATGGGGATGTTCATCTTCCCCTTGTAGGGACTCAACTCTCTGAATGATCGTCCATCCTGATAGAGGAAAATCAATAAATAAATTTGGGAATTGAAGAGGATCCCAAGATCACTTATGTAGCCAAGGCATTATTAGAGGAAGAGTATTCTACCATCACCAAGATTATTCAAGAAGGTATCATTAATTTTGCATGGGCATATTCAGACATGCTAGGCCTTGATCTTTCATTAGTAGTCCATCATTTGGACGTACATCCAGATGCTAAACCTGTCAAACAAAAACTTCAAAAAATGCACCCTCAAGTCGCCCTGCTGGTTAAGAAAGAATTGGAGAAACTACTAGATGTTGGATTCATAAGGCCTATTGATTATTCTGACTAGATCTCCAACATAGTGCTAGTTTCCAAACCAAATGGTGACATCAGAGTATGTACATATTTCTGTGATCTCAACAAGGCTTGTCCCAAAGATGATTTTCCTTTGCCAAACATTGACATGTTGGTTGACCTCACTGCAGGTCATGAGATGCTTTCCCTTATGGATGGATTTTTTGGATACAATCATATCAAGTTTTCCCTCGAAGATCAACAAAAAACAACTTTTACCACACCTTGGGGCACCTTCTGTTATAATGTTATGCCCTTTGGCCTTAAAAATGCAGGGGCAACCTATTAGCGAGCTATGACCGTCATCTTTCATGATCTTATCCTCATCATCATGGAAGACTATGTTGATGATCTGTTAGGAAAATAAAGAACATGGGAAGAGCATCTTGTATTCCTCAAGAAGATATTTGAGTGTCCAGAGCAGTACAAACTAAGGCTAAATCCGAAGAAATGTGTCTTTGGGGTCACATCAGGAAAATTGTTGAGTTTCATTGTCTCTCGAAGAGGTATAGAAGTTGATCCAGAGAAAGTCAAGGAAATTATGGATATGCCTCCACCACATAATCTCAAATAATTAAGAAGCCTATAGGGTAAGCTACAATCCATTTGGAGATTCATTGCTCTATTAGCTGACAAGTGTCAATCATTTACTCATCTCCTAAAGAAGGATAACGCCTTTAAATGGAATCAACAGTTTCAACTCAGCTTCAACAAGATCAAAGAATATCTAGCTCACCCACCAATCCTTATGTCACCAATTCTTGGTAAGCTACTCCTTTTATATATCTCTTCTACTTTAGTGGCATTGGGGGCATTACTGGTGCAACATGATGAATCATCAAAGGAACGAGCAATCTATTACATCAACAGGACCCTGGTTGGCTATGAACTGAATTATTCCCCAATGGAAAAAGCTTTCCTAGCCATGGTTTTTAGCTCGCAAAAATGCTTAGTCATCTAGTAAAGCTCATCTCCAAGGTTGATCCACTTAAATACCTATTATCTAGGACAATTCTGACTAGTCGCATGGCTAAGTGGGTCATGCTTCTGAGTGAATTTGATATTGAATATGTGGATTAGAAAGCTATTAAAGGACAAGTAATAGCTGATTAGTTGGCAGATGCACCTCTTGTAGATGCCTATCCTTTGACCAAAAATTTTCCTAATGAAGAAGTCTTCGTAGTAATGGAAGTGACCACATGGAAATTGTATTTTGATGGGTCATACACACACAATGGATCAGGGGTAGTAATCTTACTTATCACTCCTCAAGGGGATTATATACTAAAGTCATTCATATTGGCCTTTCCGTGCACAAATAACATAGCCGAATATGAAGCTCTTCTTACTGGCCTTTGAATAGCAATCCAATGGCATATCACTCACCTTAGAGTATTTGGCGATTCTCAATTAATCATCAAACAGGTCAACGATGAGTTTCTCACAAAGGATGATAAGCTATTGCCCTATAAACGCATGGTAGATGACTTCAAGAAGTATTTCACTTCCATCCAGTTTGATCAGATTCCAAGAGTCCAGAACAAAGCAGCAAATTCCATGACTACCATTGGTTCCTTAATTGGCATGCCTAAAGAAAAAATAGAGTGTGAGTTCCTTGTTGAAAAATTCTTAATCCCATCCTATGATATCCTTGAAAGTGAGATGGTGTGTGATATTGTAGGTCCCATGTCCCCTTGGTATCATGATATCTACACCTACCTTCACGACACTATCCTCCCTCTTGATCTCACACAAAACTAATGAACATTCTATTACATAATCGTAGGTGATACACTTTATCGACGTGGGTATGATGGAACCATCCTTCGGTGTCTGAACAAGACTAAAGCCCATATTGCATTTACCAAAGTACATAGTGGTGTATGTGGGGCCTACTCAAATGGCATGGCCCTAGCTAAAATAATTCTCTGAGCAAGATACTACTGGCCTACATTGGAACATGATTCTTGTGAGTTTTTCAAGAAGTGCCTACCCTGTCAACAACACACGGATTTGATACATGCTCCTGCACAAGATTTGCAGCCTCTTATAGCACCATGGCCCTTCTCTCAGCGGGGTTTCAACCTAATTGAAAAGATATATCCCTCATCCTCCAATGGCCATACCTTCATCATAATTTCAACTGAGTACTTTACTAAGTGGGTGGAAGCAATGCCACTCTCACAAATCAAAGGTACTCAAATTTCCAAATTTATCCTCTTCCATATTCTTTGCAGATATGGGATACCCTCCACCATCATTTCGGATAATGGAAAGCCTTTCAAGAACCGAGCTATGAAACACCTTTGTGATACCTTCCATATCTAACATTGTTGGTCTATGCCTTATATTAACCCTAGGGTAATGGGCAAGCAGAAGCCACTAACAAAACCCTCATCATAATCCTTAAAAAGGTGGTCAATAGTACTGGTTGTGATTGACACCTTCACATTCATCCTGCTCTTTGGGCATATCGTACTTCCATCTGCACCCCTATAGGAACCACTCCATACTCTCTCATCTATGGTGCTGATGCCATCTTGTCGATTGAGGTAGAAATTCATTCATTGAGAATCTCCTTTAAAAATCTTATCAATGATGAAGATGCTCGAGTTGCGAGACTCAGCTAACTAGAACTCCTTGATGAAAGGAGGATCAATGCATATGACCATCTTCAATCCTATCAGAATCATCTGAAAATAAGCTACAACAAGAAGGTCCATCCTCGTCAGTTCAATGTGGGTGATCTAGTCGTCAAGGAAAATCAACGCACTCAACAAGACCAAGAAAAGAAGGGAAAATTTGAAGCAAATTGGATTGGTCCTTATGTCATCACTTCCAAATATGGATCAGGGGCCTACAGGCTTGCCACACTCAAAGGTGAGTCCCTAGAAGAGCCTATTAACATCATGCACTTGAAAAGGTTCTACACTTAAATTAGTTGGGGTATCCTATTTTGTGAAATCAAGAAAATACAAAAATTGAAAAATAAGAAAAATCCAAAAATAGTAGAGAGAAATAATTCATCCTATGGTAAAAACCACCCTTGGTGGTGCCTTGGATAAGTACATTTGGTGAAAACCTGGTCACAGGCAGCATTTGTAGAGGGCTTAATCATTATCTACCTTGTGTCCTAGTTACTTTATGCTTCCATCCATTTGGATCTTATCATCCCATCAATCCTATCATTTCATTTGCATCCATCATTTAGCCACTTGGTATGTTTTGATTGAGCATTGGATGATTATCAGCTATCTATAATCCATACATTTTCCATCCTAATTTGAGCTTATGTTAGTTTCATCTAGTTCCTGTCTTGTTTCGGTCATCCATCATCTGTCTCCATCATCCCCTTCTTGCTCTTATCCATGGTCAGTCATCATTTTTCTTTTCTAAACTACGTTGCCCCTACGCTTTCACGTAGGCAAGGTTGATCATTTGATCCTCCCTCAGGGAAGTTGTTAGTCATGTCTTTCATCATCGGTATCCATTGGTCCTCTTTCCACCTTTATCCATGGTATTTTCTTGAACTACGAGTGCTTTGTGCTTTCACGTAGGCAAGGCTAATCTATGATCAACCCCCGAGCCCCTAGGTCATTAGGGTGTCAGTTTTTTGTCTTGTCTCTTGTGTCGTGATGTCAAGTGTGTCCCTATCTAGCCGGTCCTTCACAAACGAGATCCTCTAGTGTCAGAAGATCTAACTAGTATCAAATACCCTGCGTCATGTGGGTCATCTTAGTTTAGTATCCATCATTGGTCTCAATAGGATGTGTCCTTCCTAATAGACCTCATCAATCCCATCCATCCCTTTTTATCCTATGGCAAAGGATGTTTGAAATTGATTGCAATCTTTTGATGCTTTTGGATTTTGTTTATTGTTTGAGCTCCCTATTAAAATTAGTCAAGGCCACCATAATATATCATATGATGGTGTGTTTTGATTGGTTAACATAGGGGCATATAGTACCCACCAGGATCCCCAAGATCTTGTGTTACATTGGGAAATCCCTTTGTGCTTGTGGTTATCCCAATACCTGGCCCGACCAAAGTCATCGCGACTTTGGGGTGTTGGGATATCCTTGTTTGCTATGTTTTTTTTCTACATTGGACACTAATCTTGCCTTGGTTTATATACCCAAGCACCTGGTGTCTTATGCTATAGCAAAAATTTGTGCTCCGAAGATGGAAAATTACATTAAGATTGCATTTCATAATCAATTCCATTGCATTACATTTATCCCTATCCATTAACCTATGATTTTGGTTGTGCACATATTTACCTTCTCTCTCTCATTCTTCTCAGGATATCAATGGTCTTTTGACAGGTGCAATTTCCCACCATCTACCCACATTCCCATGCAAGTCCTTATTGACATTTATGTTCATTACATGTTGCATTATAGGTTCATTGCATTTATTACATTTCTTAGATTAATCATGATTGGTTATTCTAAACATCTTAGATTCATTTTATATCCATACACTTCCATATTATATCATTAATAGATTACATGCATCGCCACCTACATCACCAAATGTTAGAGTCCATATCCATCATTCATAAAATCATAAATCACACATCACATCCTGCATTATACACACATAAACATACACATATACATACATATAATCATCCATCATATACATAACATTGTGTTAATAAGGGCTGTCACATATCATATAAATATCAAAATCATATATCCATCACATAATCCATAATAATGTCCATCAATACCATCAAAATACATATCCATCGTATACATCATAATCATAAAATAAAGTATCATTACAAGGATCTGAATCAAAAACTCTATACTGTTCATCCTGCACCTGTCAAAATATGGTATCCCCTCATATACCAAACAACCTACCCACATCCAACCTCTATGGAGATTTAGGCACTGACCCCCTGCAAGGGAGGGTCCCCTGCAACTTGCTATATCCTCGGGTTTTTGTCCCTAATGTCTGGGATGGCGTCATCATTTGAGGAGCCTGTCAGACATACTGAAATGTGCATTGTGCTAGATATGGAACCACATGATGATAAGAGAATATCCAGTAGGTCGCCTCTCTCATGTACTTGAAACTCTCTGCAACCTGATATCTAGTAGCATTTCGCTCATGCCTTTATCTATCCTGATCTCTAGTAATGACTCCCCTCTCCCATGTCTATACATCCTGTGCCAACCTGAGTTAATCTCTCTCTGCTACTAGCCATGACACCTACTCTGTAGCCCTATCCCTCTCATCCTGTATCTGTGCCTGCATAGCCTGTATCTGTGCCTACAATCTTTGCACCTCTAGCCCTGTCTTTCCTCCTCACCCTGAGCTGCCTGTGCCCACCCCTATGCCACCTCTCTCTTTGTGATCTCTGCTTGAGCCACTGCTGTATCCCTCTCCCCTTGTAGAGTCTGCACCTATATTAGTGTTGCATCCCTTTCACCCTGCACGGTCTCTATTTGTCCCTGTCCTGCATCCCTCTCCCCCTATAGAGTTTGCACCTGTGTCTGTGCTCTATCTCTCTCACCCCGGAGGCCTGCACCTTTGCATGCACCATGTCCCTCTCTCTTTACACAATCTCTAAATGGGCCTTTGCTGCCTCTGTCCTTACCCTCGCATCCCCAAGAGCTGTCTCAGTCATCGACATCTTGTCCTGGAGCTCAGTCCTCTCCCTCTATAGCCTTGTCACCTGTACCCTCAACTCCACCTCCCTCTCGACTTACTGCTGATCCTCTGTTGGGAACTGATCTGCTGCCCCTACATCCTCTTGCTACCCCTTGGCCTGTGCTATAGTCATTGCTTCCTATAGTTTTTCCTAATCCTAGGATACCCTAGCTAGCTCACCACGTACTCCCTCCATCTCTGCTTGCAAATCATCTCTCTCCCTCTTCTCATCTTGTACCTATGAGGTCAGGTGATCCAAAATGAAACCATACTCTCTCTGTCCCTATGCCTAAACTCTATGCACCTCAACCTCCACAATCCTCAGCCTCTGCTTTGCCATCTGTAGCCTCACTTGAGTGACCATCAATAAAATGACAGGATCCTCAACTGATACACCTGGTACCACTACCAATGGCTCCACTATGTGAACGTCAACATCCATAGCATCCATCCCTGCCTCATCATGTTACTGCTCATCATGCCTCTGCTTAGTACCTACCCTCAAGTGAACTCTCCTTGGCTATCCCCTCCTCCCCACCCTAAACTATCATCCCATAAATCTCACCTCCCCCTCAGGCTTATCTCTCTCCTCACCCATCTCCATCTCTGGCTCCTGCTCAACTCCAATCTTTGCCTGGGCCCTCCTCCGCTGTCTACTCCTCCTCGAAACCCTTTCTAGCTATCCTACAACCCTTGTTCCCTCCTCCCTCACTTCCAATCCTACCTCATCATGCTCCTGTCCAGCCTTGCTCTCCACTTGAGCTCCCCTTGGCTATCCTCTGCTCCCTGCCCTCATTTATTGTCCCACAAATCCTACCTCTGGAACATCTAACATCTCCACGTCCAGCCCTCTCCCATCCCCTTTTTTCCCCGCTATCCCTGCCTCATCCACATCATTCCTCACTCTAATCCTCCTCCGCTGTCTCCTCCTCATCCTCTCCGGTTGCTCTGTGGCCCTAACCTCACCTTGTCCTCCATCTTGCTAACCTGTAGCGCCCGCCTCCTGCTACTGCCCTACTCCCCTAGCAGCCTCTGACCATCTCCTCTGCTATCCCCTCCTCTCTATCATCTCACTAGCCAATCACCGCTCATCCTTTAATCCAAAACCTAGGGCCCCCACAATGGGCTCCTTAGGTGTAATCCATCGAGGTAAGTGATTTCTCACCCACTTGGAATATCGCTTGGTCACTCCTGTATCTACCACCCCCATGACCCTCCACACATAGGGCACTAGTCATAATGTCTCCCAGTGCTCCCTAGAAAACCTCAATGAAATGGGCTCCCCTAATGGTCGCTCTCATGTGATCCGCTGAAACATGTTTGGGCCTTGCAGAATATCCTGCACAACTTCAAACTGTCTAGCCACTTTGTCTGGCCTATGTGCCTCCACTGTATAGGACACCCTCCCAACTAAAAAGCATCTCATCGAGAAATAGTCTTGTTGTCTCTCCTCATCCTCCCTCCATCTCATAAATCGCCGAAACATATATGGCCGCTACAATATGTGCCCCTTCCATAGGTCATCCAAGGTCCTCTTCCATCCATATACATCCCTCTGGCCCTCATAACACAAAATACAACCCTCATCCTAACCATACCACCAGGCTACCGAGGCTATCTCATCTACCTGTCCCACCCTCACCACTATTAGCCTGGTGACACTAATGTGTTCCCAAGCCCATACCTGCAATAGCATCACATGCGTCACACTAAGCACCTCTCGGTAACAGATGACATGTATGTCCCTGTATAGTTGTGCCAACATGCATGTACCCCATGAAAACTATCCCCCTCTTCACTCGACAATGTGTCGAATCACCCCCATAGACCTCAGGCTAATGAAGCGCTTGCTTCAGTTTGGCTAAAGTAATCCACTGATCAACCCACATAGATATAGTGGTAATGGTCACACCCTCAACGATAGACATCGATCCACGTCCAACTGCCCTCTCTACACAGGTAAGTCATCTCACCCAAACAACACCTATACAATCTCATCCAGCTTTTCCCCCATTGATGTCACCTCACTCACTAGAAATCCTGCTATGGGCAGCCTCAGAATGCACCATACATCCTCCAGAGTCACTGTCATCTCCCTTGTCAGAAGATGAAACGTCGATGTCTTCGAACTCCATCGCTCTATGAGCGCTATCAACATATCCCGATGCGCTCTAATAGTCAGGTAGCCTAATAAGTGCAACAATCCTGCATGCTCCAAAGCTACGTGATCCACTCTGGTCATGGCCGCCATCGTCGCCGCCAACACCTCTGAGCATCTCTCGTGTGTCCGTAGTGAGTCAAAACTCTGCATCCATAAACGATCCCACATGTCAGTCTTCTTATCTTTTTCATCTCCGCTGACCCCCAAATCTCGTTTTGCTAAGCTTTCCTCTCTCCCTCTTTTGACCCATCTTTGGCCCATCTTTTGCTCGGTCTTTTCTATCCTTTTTTTCCCATTTTCCCAGTTTCCCCTGGCTCGGGGCGTACCTGCCTTGACTTGTTGGGTGGACCCGCCCTGGCCCGGGGTGGACTACCTTGGCTTGTTGGGCAGACCTGTCCCGAGGTGGGGAAGACTTGCCCTGGTGAGGGGGCCGATCCGACCTCCCTTGGCTGGACTCGCTCTAGGGTGGGGCAGACCCGCCCCGGCGTGAGGGCGGATCCACCCTCCCTTTGGTGGACTTGCCCGATGTGGGGGAGGATCTTCCCTCCCTTAGGTGGACCTGCCTCAGGGGTGGGGCAGACTTGCCCCTCCTAGGGCGAACCCACCCTAGGCGAGGGGCAGAACTACCCCTCCTGGGGCGAGCCCGCCTTAGGCGAGGGACAGACCTGCCCCTCCTGGGGTGAACCCGCCCTAGGTGAGGGGTAGAACCACCCCTCCCAGGGAAAGCCCACCTTCCCCTTTTGCCCCCCTTCCCTTTTCGGGCAGTTGTTTTTGTTTTTTGGAGTACATTTCCCCTTTTGTTGGGCCAATCCACCCCCTCCCCCCCGTAACTCTAACAGGCGGTTTTTCCTACCCAGTTAGTGAAATAAATTTTTTTCCCCCAACCCATGTTTCTAATCTACCCTAATAACAAAACCCATGTTTTTAAATAAGCATAACTAAATAATACCTTAAAAATGCTTAAAATAACAAAGGGGGTTTTGAGGCTAACCTAGCATGGAACGATGCGCTCATGATAAAACCACTGTACCTTGTCCACTTGGTGGATAATGTCCGAGTCGTAATCCTCTGACATCTTGTCTCCTCGTCTCCTTCCTCTCTTCTTCTCTTTCTCTCTCTCAACTGCTACAATGCAAATGAGGGGTGGTAATTTCTCAAATTACCTTATATAACTTTTCCCTCCATTTTTACCCCTTTTAAGTGAAGGGTATTTTTTTCCCTTTATTTAAAATTCTTTTAGCTCAACTAATTCCCTAACTTCCTAAGGCTGCCATTTGCAAACCGTATCTTTGATCAACTTCGTTCAAAAGCCAAACTTGCTTGGATTTTTTACGCTCTATCCAACTATTCCTTCCATTTCCTCCTATTGAAAAGTCACTTGGGGCCCCTCTTTCTTCCCCAACCACCCTCTCGAGGGGGAATACCCTACCATTCTTACCCATTCCTCTGTCACGGTCACTCCCTTGCAAGATTGGGGCATCTCCCTCCATTTCCCTCTATTTGGGCAGCTCATGCAACCTCTTCTATGCTGAAATATTATTTTCTAGTCGCTTCCTCTATAGAGTCATTTGCATTTTCTTTTCTTTGAAACAATGTTATTCTAACAATATTTCGAAGAGGGGAAAAATGTAGACATCCAAATTGTTGTGTAGTTTTTCGCACACACGCCCCGCTGAAAGCAGGGACCCTCTTTTTCTTTCATTTTTGGTGTTTTGGCCCTTGGATTTTTGAGGTTTTGTTCCCTTAACGCGTGCTTGAATGATTCTCTTATTCATGCAAATTCCGCCCTTCTAGAAAGCACTTTGAAAATCTATTGTTTTGAGCGCATTTTGGGTTTTTGGCTCTTTTCAGGAAAATTACCTCTAGGCGGAATTCCCCGGATGCTTTGAAAAACTAGTGTTTGATGTTTTTCACTGTGGTTCAGATATTTCAGGACCTCATGGAATTTCGTGGTGACAAGATTTCTTCGAAATTCCATTTCCTGGTCAGATTCTCGGGCTTTGGTTTGACCTGTCTTGTCGACTGCATTAATGTTCCTTTGTATGATTTCTTTGGCAAGTATTAAATCAATTTTGGGGAGTTTTATGCCATTATGCTTTATCATCATTTGCTCTCTATTGATTTGAAGTGCTTGATCTTGAGTGCTGGGCTTGATTTGGTGATTGAATTTGTGGATTTTTGGATTTGGTGGTGATTTTCTTGGGCGTCGTCATAACTTCTATTATTTGTTGGGGTGCTAGAGATTGTTTTGTCATTGCTGTAATCGAGTCTCACTTCATCAATGATATGTCTTCATTGCTTTGCTTTTAATTGTTGAATGTGAGTGATTATTTGGCATCCTAAGTGTGCTTGGAGTCCAAATTTCTGTATGTTTGGGCATTGAACATCTAGAGTTAGGGTTGCTTGGTTTGTTTTGATTGATGATTTCAAGTGAGTTTGTGAGCTTGTCTTTAGGTTTCATCATGAGGTAGATCACTTGTGTATGCCATAAGGAACCTTTTGAAAACCTATCAATTGAGTAAACTGAGCCCAAGCTTGTCCTATGCATTCATGGTGGAATTCTAGGGTTTCATGCTTAGGGCATCACCAATTCCTTTCGATTTACTTTAGGATGAGCCTCAAATTTAAAGATGATCTATAGGAGGTTCAAATTGAGCTGGTCTCAAGCCCAATATCCTCAAATTTGTGATCGTTCAATAAATTTGAGTGAATTCGTGAGAAAATGTCGATATCCAAAAATTCGGGTTTTCCTTCGTTGGTGGAATTCTCCGATTTTCCATTTTCTCTTCGTTTTCCCAAAATGTGCAGTGATACGAAGTTTTTCCTGCTTTGCGGATTTCCGTTCCCTCTGAATTTTACCAAAATTTCCTTCATTCCTTCATTTTCCTAGAATTCGTAGATTGCTACTATTTTCGTGGATTTCTGTCTTGGGCGGAATTCTTTGAAACTTTGTTGAAAATGAAGAACTGAGAGATAACATGATTTATTAGTTGATGATTATGCATTGTATGATCAATTTGAACTATTTAAAGATGCATCATGCTCTTTCTTTGTTAATGAAAATTGATTAAATGATGATTGGAAGCTTTCATGTTTATTTTGCTAAAATCCACTTGGTTGGGAATTTTTTGAAATTCCTCTCTGGCCTAGATTCTGCGGGAAGACTGAAAACCCAAACTTTGATATGATCAATTTTTATGAGGTTTTAGAGCATTTTGCTTATCATGGGACTTATATTGAGGTTAAATATGCCATTTGTGATTAGTTAAATTGGGTTTCATGTGATCTTTATTATGATTTATTTTTTGGATGCAGGCTGAATCAAGTAAGGTAGTGACAAGTGGAACCAAGGGTAGAGTGATGGATCCAAGTGTAGAGGGGTCTTTTCTTTCTAAGGAAGAAAGAATAAAGATGGATATCAAGAGTAGAATTCCTGAGAGCAAGCTTACTTCCATCTGGTCAGAGGTAACTAATACTAACGTTGGACTATGGGATTATGAAGAGTTGAAGATTAGAATGGCAACAATAAACCTTCCTCTGCTGGCTAGAAGAATGTTGGAATCAGGGTTGGTGCATGTAGTTGAATTTCCTTGATGGATCCAAGTGCAGAGGGGTCTTTTTTTTCTGAGGAAGAAAGAATCAAGATGGATATCAAGAGTAGAATTCCTGAGAGCAAGCTTACTTCCATCTGGTCAGAGGTAACTAATACTAACGTTGGACTATGGGATTATGAAGAGTTGAAGATTAGAATGGCAGCACATAACCTTCCTCTGCTGGCTAGAAGAATGTTGGAATCAGGGTTGGCGCATGTAGCTGAATTCCCTTCTACAGTTCAATGTTATGAGTTGGTGCTCAAGTGTGCTAGACACTATGACATGGGTACATAAAGGATAGTTGGTCCTTAAGGGAGAATTGTGGCAAATCTAAATCCTGTATCTATAGCGCAAACTTTTGACATGCCAGATAGGTCTCATGTGGTGGCTTTTGATATGGATATGGAAAAGAAGTTCTATAAGGAAGATACTATCAAGTCCCAAAAGGTCATCAATTCTTGGTTGGAGAAGACTAAGTCTCACTTTTCCAAGCTACCCAAGTAGCTATTCAGAGCTAAATTAAAGAAGGAATACTATGATGCTATCACCCTTCTTAGTAGGGTGGTAGGGTGTAAGAGTGTTGGTGTGTTTGAGAATCAGATGTTCCATGTCATTGTGAGGATGGAGAAGAATGTTAATTATCATTGGGTAGGTGTTATAAGTGCCATGATTCATGAACAAATGTGTAATGTCCTACAGAAAAAGACCTTCACAATGACCTCCTACTTGGTTTATGCACTTGCAAGATTCCATCCATACAAGAGACTAAGTACAAGGGGTGTGTTTGGGCAGGATGTAATCTATGAGGTCTATCCATAGCTACACCTAGGTAATTCAAGCTATAGGAGGGTGAATGATGCATTCACCATATACATCACTAGGTTGGTCCAAGGTGCAGAGCATGTAAGGATATCTAAAAATTCCAAGGAACTAATCAAAAGGTATGGGGCTTGGTTCATACAGTTTCCCACCTTTTCGTATATAAGGATAGATGGTTGTCAGAGGGCTCCATACAAACTTCCCAGGTGTCCCATGAACCATGTTATACTTTTGGAGGTCACCAGGCAGATATGTGATTTTGATGCAATTGTGAAGAAGAATAAGCATAAGACTGGGTTTGGTGGTGACTTCTCTATGAGGATAGGAACTGGTGAGGCATTCCCTTCTATTAATTCAACCTATGCTTCTAAAGAAGAAATGAGCACTCTTGGGTTATCCTTTCATTCCAAGAGATCTAGGTTTGATAGGACTGGTGAAGCTCAGAAGAAGGCTAGTAGAGAATATAGTCACAAGGATGATATAGAAGACTATTGGGCCAATTCCAGTGATGAATTTGAGGTCAGAAGGAAGAAGTTTTCCACGCTACCGGTTAACTTGGTTCAGTTATATAATGTGAAGGCCATTCCAGATCAAGTTGAAGATGATGGAGATTTGATTCAACGCCATGATTATGAAGTTGTGAAGGATAAATAAGTGGGAGAAGTAGACTGGTTGGAGGAAGAGAAAACAAAGTTAGAGAAACTCATGACTCCGGTGATCAAGTATACTAAGCTGTGGCTCAAGCATAAGATGTGGGAGCTGGAAAGTGAAGGTGTGCAATGCACTTATGATTTAATGGGAGGCTTGGAATCCCATTCCACTTTTGAGGAGTTATCTAAGCAGGATCCTAAGGGTAAGGAGAAGGTGAGCTCTCCTTTTAAGATAAAGATTAAAGATGTTTAGGCAGAGGAAGTACAAGAGGCAAAAAAACAAAGAAAGCCTATTGCAAAGAAAAGGAGGCATGTTTCAAGGACAAAGAAGTCAACAAAAGATGAAGTTGAAAAGGAAGATAAAGAGGTTAGTGTCCTTGTGCCCAAGAGAAGAAGGGTAGTAAGATTGTCACAGAAGGAAAAGGAAAGTTCCAAGGTAGGGGAGGAAGTTAGCCCACCTGTGATAAATGTAGAGAGCTCGGGAGAAAGGACACATGTATACATGAGGAAATCAAGAACTCCTCCTAAGGACAATGTGTCAAGGAAGGATGCTCCTCCAGTCACTCCTGCTACAAAACAACATGATATTCCTCCTTCCCATGAAGCTCATGGTGAACTAGGTGAATCCAAAGAGGCAGAGAGTCACCAAGATACAGAAAGGGGAAGAATTTCAAGAAGGTGAACTCTATAGTGCTGAGGCAGAAATAGAGAAGGTGTTACAGTCTCCTCTGGTAACTTATGATGATTCACCTGCTAGAAGTGAGGAAGATAGACCTCCTTAGAGAGAGGAAATACCAGTTAGGTTTCCATCTCTAGTGTATGAAGAGGATAAAGAAAAGGAAGAAATAGTTGAGGAGATTCCTGAGAAACATGATTTGAGCAAAGATACACCCAGGTATCAACAAGATGAAGTTGGACAAAGAAAGGTACAATATGAATCTACTATTCTAGGTTGGTTGGAAAAAGAATTAAAGAGTAAATAGATTGTTGTAGATGGCACCCCTCCCAATTGGGATGAGCTAGTGGAAAATATAGGAAAAGGTAAAGGAAAGAAGAAAGCCAGGGTCATCTCCAAGATTGAGAGAGATGAAGCACATAATAGGGTGGTTCATATTGCTACTCCTACCCCTAATAAGAATAGGGATGATGTGACTGGAAGTGATTATAATGTACAAATCATCAACCTAGGGCCTACTTCCATGGAACAAGAGATTGAAGAATATGAGGGCTCTAGTGTTGTGATCTTGGGTAGGTTGAGGAAAGAAGTGTAGACCAAGCAAGAATTGAAGAAGGAAAATGATAAACTCAAGAGATATTTGCAAGACTTGATGAAGCCTTTGCAATCTATTAGCTCCTCATCATCTGCTGCGAGCTTTCTGCCACAAGAAACCATAACAGAGCTAGAGAGAATGAAGACTACTACTCATGCCACAACGAACTAGTTACAGGGGGTGAAAATCAAGGGAGATAATGCTATCAAGGACATCCTTTCAACCAGTGGAGATGCTATGAGGTCAATAAATTGGTTGAAAGATGTATTGGACTAAGATAAGGAAGATGTAGATCTCCTGTTGCAGAAAACCAAGACCATCATGGAGTATACTGAAGATAAGTTGGTGAGTGATGGAATTCTTCCTTCATCTAGATCTGTGGAACCTTGGGAATCATTTGAAGCTTTGCAAATAAGGCAGAAGGTTTTAAAGAAAGTATATAAACAGGGGAAACATATTGAGGACACCTTGACTGAGACTTACAATAAGTGCATTTCCTTCTTTGAGGTGATGACAGGGAGAAAGAAGTTTGCATCGAAGCATTTGAGAAAATGGTGGTGAGATGTATATTCTCCAACCAATGAAGACCCAGTCACTAAACATCAGTTGGATGATGCGGCCACCTACATTGCAGTTATTGATAAATATCAAACCAGTAAGGTAGAATGGGATAAATTGGTGGAGCAGTCCAGAGAAGATATCAAGTCCATTGAGAGGAGAGCAAAGATTTTACCTATGCCACTTGTGGCCGACTTGGACAAGGTATTTTTGATGGTGCAAGATAAGATGGAGCATGCTAAGGATAAAGGGGGAAGTAGTTAATGCAATGCTACATTGGAATTTGTGCTTCCCCATTATTTCTCCTCTTCCTTCACATGCATTGGACCGAGCTTTTTTGGAGACCCCAGGCCCTTGGTTGGAGTACTTGCATTTAATTCCCACTTTATTTATTTTGAATTCTCCTTGGCCGACTTGTTTGTGGCCGTTTTATTATTATAAACCCTAATTAGGCCGACATATCTTGGGGGGTTTCTATAAATATGGCATTCTGCCTCATTTGTAAGGGCTAGATAGTTTTACTTTGAAGTGAATTAAGCAATATAGCAAGAGTTAGAGTTAGAAGTTAGTTCATTTTGAGCAAGTGTTGTAACACAAAACACTAGAATTGTTGCTGTTATTGGGTGATTCAATACAATTGAAGACATTATGCTCTTGGTGAATTCTCTTGTGTTGATTTATCTTGCATGGTTCTTGCTGTTCTATCTTTTGAGATTGCTAGAGAAATATTAGATATATGTTAGATTTAGAATTAGATATGATTCAATGGTGTTTATGGTTTAATGCTTGAAGTGTTTTCAGCAATCTCTGGTTCATACTTTTCACAACCAACTGATTGTTAGTTGCCTTGCAAAGCTAGCTTGGACTTTAATATTCATTGTGCATAGTTCAATTGTGAAGGTTTATCCATTTTAATTGCAATAGGGTTGTTTTGGATGAATGCTCATGGTCGAAAAATCTTTAATACCTTAGAAGATTGCACTATTTTTGTGAGATTATAGATTTATCTGGGTTAAGCAAGAATCATTTTCTGAGGGATTGGTCCATTTCAAGTGTTTCATCATTTGCATTGTTAATCTTAGGTTTAGTGTTAAATTTAAGAATCTCTTTAAAACCTTATTTCTTTTTCTCTTTCTTTTATCATTGGGTTAGATTTAGGATTAAAATTATCACCATATTGCTAGATCTGATAACTCTAAGGATTCAGTATTTGCTTGTAGTAAGGTCCCTTTGTGATTACCAAAATTTTTACATTTATCACCGAGTTGTTTATGCATTGTCAAGACCTGACATTAGAGACCTTGGGGTTACATTTTGAGGCTTGTTGATAGAGATTTACCTTCCAAGAGATAGGATATTATATTTTGTCTGAGTTGTTGCTGTGCAGAAAACACCATCAACACAAATTTGACCACTCCCACATGGTTAAACTTGTCTACTTTATTCATCTATTTTGTCAATATTAATTAAATGGTTTATTTCATTAATATTTCACCTTTTGCCTAAGGTCCCTAAAGTATTTAACTCAATAATTAAATACTTTACCTTACATCTTTTCATCTCTAAATTAAATAAACATATCAATTTATTTAATTTAGTCATTTGACCTTTTGAATAAAACAAATTTTAAATTCTTCCTTTTTCTCTCTCCTTGTAACATCCTCCATAACCCTCTTCTAATCTAGATTAAATTAATTAATCTATGATTAGGATGTGCAACACTTAATCAAGATTAGTGTCACATCCTCCATAATCTCCCAATTGCTTCTAATTCCTCATTAATTCTCTTAATCATGTATTTGCACAACCTTAATCTAATCATCTTACCACATTTAGCATACCTTTTTGGTCAACCTTTTACATATTCCATATTTGGCATTGACCCTCTTTCCCATGTGAATTTTTAATTCAAATTTATTCATCCAAGACTCCTCTCTTCCCTATGTGAATTTTTAATTCACATTTATTCTTCCAAGGCTCTCCTTATTCCCATACAAATTCTAGAACCTTTGACTTGTCACATCACTCATATATGTCTAAGTCTTCTAGAATCTTTGACTTGTCACATCGCTCACATGTGTCAAAATCCTACCTTTTTGGGAACCCTATCTTATCCATTAGATTCTTCCAATCATGTGAATTTTTAATTCACATTTATTTCTCCAACTACTTTCTTCTTCCCCATGGAGATTTTTGAGGAATTCTAAAATTCTTCAAGTGTCACTTTCATTCTCACTTGGGTACAAGAAGTTCCTTTTTGAGGAAATCTTCTCATCCCCTAAGGTACTTTCAAAGTACTTGTCCTTCTTCCACATCATTTTTCCTTCCTCCACCTCACTTGTACCTCTTTCCATCTCATCATGCCCTTGGACACCTCACCCTCCACATGTCAATATGTGAGGGCTTGTGAGTCCTCAACTCACCATAGCCCTCCATTTTGGACATGATGGCTCAATCCCGACCGTTGAATTCTTTAGAGAATTCAACTTCTTCTATAAATACCCCCTCTTCTCATGTATTTTAACACTTCAAGCATTCAAGTACCCTCATGTTAGAAAAATTGTGAGCCATTCTCAAGCCTCCATCAAGCAATTCCTTGCCTCTAAATCCTTTAGCATACTTTCCTTCATTCCAATCACCATGAAATACTTAGTTTAGCTTTCATCTCACCTTGAATCCACTTTATATCACAACTACCATCCAATGAGCACACATACCAAGTTATATCAAGGGCCAACCAAGGAATCAACATGAAAGGTATAATCGTTGTTCTTTTTATCTTTTCTTTTGTGTTTTATTCCTTAGGCTAATCATTTGAGGTGGTCTTGTGTTTTTACTCTTGCATTCTTAGTCTAGTTTGCATATTTAGGATAGAAAATACTTGCATTCATAGAACCAAATAGAAATTTTTGGGTGGTCAGCATTCGAAGAGGGATGTTACATTTGTGGGGTGGTAGCAAACGTAATGTCTCTTGACGTAGGAATCCTGTTAGGATGACAGTGCAATGCGTAGACGTCTGCATGACATGTGGGTGCTCTCGAAAAAAATCCCATCACTAATAGAAAATGACAAGGAAATGTGTGAAGGGAAAGGCAAAGGTGGAAATTTTTTGCATTGTTGAGTTTATAAGGATAAAGTGAGGTAATATAATGGGAAATTGTACTAGGTGCAATTTTACACCATTATATCTAAATTTTCACTTAGAAAAACAAACAAGTAGTTAGCCATATCTTATGCATCATATTTATGTCATTTCATATTAATTAATGATTCAATTAAATGTAAAAATGATTACATCACATAAAATTCATCATAGCATTTAACACAAGGTAAATTTATAATTCAAAGGCGGGGTGTAATAGGGTATCAATGTATGCCAACCAAATAAACTAATCATCTCATGAGGATGTGTCCAAACAATATGGAGAAAAATAAGTCTCAGTATCATCCACAAAAATATAGTCCTATAAGGAAACATCACTTTAAAATGTAGATCTAAAGTCTCCATATAATTGTTGGATAATGGTCCAAGTAGTGAAAGGGCACTCAATGTGCTCTATGGAAAATCCTTAGAAATAGTAATACATATTAGTCCATAGAATATGCTATTATAAACCATGCATTTTTTCTATTCATAGTCACTTGGCTCTGGAACAAGTCCAAGGAGATAAGGTAATAGATCCTATTGAAGACAACAATTATTTATCCCTTATTTCTAGGACAAATAGCTCTCTAAAGTTATGTTGACAACAAAAGGATGGAAATAAATATCAAAAACCATGATGAAACCCCCCTCCCCCAAAATAGAACTTTATCTTAGTTCATGATTACAAAATGCTTGTATGATCCCCCCAGATTTTGGCACTTTATAATTTAGTTATTTTTACAATGCAAGTAAGTCCAATGGGTCAAAAATGAAAAAAATATGAACTTGTAAAGAACACAACACTCAATTTCAAGTTACTAATCAAAAGTTATACAATATTTTATTTTCTCATCAATAATGGATTGGGATTCTTCTAGTTTAGTTTCATAAAATTCACCTACTATATGCAAAAAATAAGAGATACCCACAATTTTTTTGATGTTGCAATCAAAACCCAATTTTTTCCTTCTCAACTTGAAAAATATGCAATTAGATAAAAAAGTAAACTTCAACTTGCAGAGAAAAGGGTTGCACAATTCTTTTTTGTTTGTTTGTAAGATCTGTATACTATTTGCAAAAAATAATAGATACCCATATGGTTTTTTGTTTCTACAAATAAAAACAATAAATATTTATCCTACTTTATGTGCTAAAGATGCAAATTTGATGCAAAAAACTGCTTCCAATAAAAAAATGGCTACCAAAGTATGCATGCATAGTGTTTTAAAAAATAACTCACAAAAAGTAAATGAACTAGCAACCAAATTCTAAAATGGATTTGCTACCATGTAGAAATTTCCAAGATCACTAGAACGAATGCATGCACTATTGAGCCACATGAGAGATGTAAGCACATACTCTACTTGCAAGATTAATGAAAAACATACAATATGCAAAGTAATAGCTAAATAGAATATGACTAACTAACAATAGGAATATGCATATAGAGAAATAGCCAGCTAAATTTAGTGGAGTTTAAAAATAGGCTAGTCTAAGAATAGGCATGCAACCACTTAATTTATAGTAGGCTAAATAAATCATGTTTCTAAGAATAGACACATATCACCTACTCAACTACACTCTAAAGAAATCTTAATTCTACAATAAAACATCTACCTTATCTCTTAAGGAGTTCCATTCAATATAGAAAATAATTAATCATGTATAATTCTCTTGATTGGAGATATATTTTTTCTTTGATTACTAACATAGATGAGCCTATAAACATGGAAAAGGAATTGGGTATGGATGATTTTGAATCTTGGAAAGTGACTATGGATAAGGAGATGGATGAATTGAACAAGAATAAAAAATAAGACTTAGTAACTTTGATTGATGGTTAAAAATTCATTGGTTGTAAATGGGTATTCAAAAGGAAGATTAGTTTTGATGACAACATTGATACATACAAGGCTATAGCGGTTACAAAGGGATATTCCTAGGTTGAGGGAATTTATTAGGGTGAGATTTTTTCTCTAATTACTAAGATGAAATCCATTATGTTCTTGTTATATATTAAAATAACTTATGATCTTGAGATTGAGAAAAAAGATGCACGAAGGAAACTTTCCTTTATGGTGATTTGGAGGAAGAGATCTAAATGACACAACTAAAGCACTACATGAAAAAAGGTAAATAATATTTGGTTTGTAAGTTGAAAAAACATTTGTATGGCCTCAAATAGTCTCCTAAGATTTGGTATAGAAGTTATATTCATTTATAATATTGTTTGATATTTTTGAGATCCAAATTAGACTATTGCATGTATTATAAAATAGAATGGTAATGCATTCCTTGTTATTGTATTATATGCTAATGATATGACATTTTCACTTGTAATAATGACTTGATTTGTGACTTGAAATTTAAAACATAATTATAGCCTGAGATAAAAGACTTAGGGGCCATTAAATATATGTTGGGTATGCCTATTAGAAGAGATAACATGAACAAAATACTTTGGTTAGGGTAGATAAAGTATGTGAACTTTGTGTTGGAGAGATTCAATATGATAGTTTGCATACTAAATTTTCTATTCCTATCTCAGAGAGAACCTAATTATCTATAGAGAAGTATATAAATCCATCTAATGAGGTGAATGACATGGATCAAATATCTTATGCTAGTGATATTTTGAGCTTCTTGTATGATAGTTTGTACTAAACTATACATTTCCTAAGTAATGAGAGCCTTAAACTACTTTATGGCTAATCTTGGATGAGATAATTGGGATGTAGTTATGAGTATATTAAAATATTTTTTGGCTACCTCTAAGTTCTCTAATTATTATTATTCTACAAGGGACCAACACTCAATAGATATTCATGGATTTTTGGATTCAGATAGGGTATAATATGTTGATAGTAGATCCATTGATAGATATGTGTTTAGATTTTTTGTGGTGCTATTAGTTGTATAAGTGATATGATGTGATCAATTTTTTTACTACAAATGATGAGTACATGATATCTACTTATTGTTAGGGTTAGAGGTGGCAGATATCTAACAATTAAATGCAGATTTAATTAATAAAATAAAAAACTAAAACACACAGACAATAAATCATAACATAGATAATTTAACATGGTTCACCCAATCTGGGCTACATCCACCAAACCGCAGCCATCCAATACTTTCATTATCCAATGTAAAACCTATTACAATCTCACGAATAATCGTGTTTTTCTTCCTATTAAAATACCCATCCGAACCCCTTTTTAACAAGCTTAGAAGCTTCCATATTTTTGGGTTCTACAAAATTAGATTTTTCTTTTTTTTCATTGATTTTTCCCTTTTTCGGTGATCACGCAAAAAAGTAGGAGGAAAGGGTACCTGGGGGCTACCACCCCCGAACCCCCTCCCGGGGCCTAGCTCGGCCCCGGACCCCGGCAAGGACAGGGGGCCAGGGTGTACAGTATACCATGGGCTATACAGTATAGCATGATCAGTCGCCACATACCAACAATCTCCCACTTGGAGACTGATCCTAGATGACACTGCTACAATTACAGCTCCCAATGGAAATAAGTACCTTGGACCTTACTACTCTATTATACTTGAATTCAACCTTGAAGACCAACCAAAGTTGAAGAGGAGCTCAACTTCTCCCTTGTCACCACCTTCGTAAACATATCCGCTGGATTGACATCTGTATGTATCTTGTCCAGCTTAACCTGTCCATCCTCCAATACTGATCGAATGAAATGATATCTCAACTGGATGTGTTTTGTTTTAGAATGCAGAGTATAATTCTTTGCAAGACGTATAGCACTCTGGCTATCTGTAAACAAGTAATTTCCAGCTTGTTGTTTTCCCAACTCATCCATGAAAAGTTGTAGCCATATCATCTCCTTTGCCGCCTCTGTTGTAGCAACATACTCTGCCTCTGTGGTGGATAAAGCAACCACCTTCTAAAATCGAGAAATCCAACTCATTGTTGTCCCACCAACTGTAAATACATAACCTGTGGTACTCCGCCTGGTATCTATATCCCCTGCTAAATCTGAGTCAACATAGCCTTTTAAATTAGTATTAGAGCCCCCAAAACATAAACAATTATTGGATGTACCTCTCGAATACACGAGAATCCATTTTACTACATTCAATGCTCAACTCCAAGATGACTCAAATACCTACTAACAACTCCTACATCATGTGAAATATCTGGTCTTGTGCATACCATGGCATACATCAAAATACCTACAGCTGAAGCATATGGTACCTTGGACATTTTTTCTTCCTCCTCTTGTGTCTTTGGACACATATCCTTAGTCAATTTAACATGACTAGGAAAATGTGTGCTGACAACTTTTGCATTCTCCATATGAAATCTCTGCAACACCTTTTCAACATAATTAGCCTGAGATAAAAACAATTGTCTACTTTTCTTATCTCTACGAATTTTCATACCAAGGATTTTCTTTGTTGCCCCCAAATCCTTCATAGCAAAAGATTTTGCTAACTGTTGTTTTAGATCACTTATGTGATCCATGTTAGACCCTATGACAAGCATGTCATCAACATACAAATATAAAATAATGTAGCTATCATTATCCAACCTCTTAAAATAAACACAATGGTCAGAATTACACCGACTATAGCCTTGCTCAGCCATAAAACTATCAAATTTTAAGTACCATTGCCGAGGTGCTTGCTTCAAGCCATATAAACTTTTCTTCAATCTGCACACTAGTTTCTCCTTACCTTTGACCTCAAATCCTTGTGGCTAGTCCATATATATTTCCTCTTCAAAATCACCATGGAGAAAGGCTATTTTAACATCAAGGTATTTCTAAATGCAAATCTTTAAGCCACAATACTTAAAAACAATACGGTAGAAGTCATTTTAACAGCGGGAGAAAAAATATCATCAAAATCAATACCCTTTTTCTGTGCAAATCCCTTTACAACTAATCTGGCTTTAAATCTTTTCTTACCTCCATCCTCCTTTTTCAGCCTATAAATCCATTTGTTTGGTAAAGCCTTTTTACCTACAGGCAACTTGCATAATTTCCAAGTTTGGTTTTTCAGCAAGGAGTCCATTTCTTCTTCCATTCCATGCTCCCACTGAACCTTGGTATCCACCTGCATAGCTTCATCATAATATTCTGGTTCACCAACATCAGTTAATAGAATAGTATACAAAGAGGGAGATAATCTTTCTGGAGGTCTACTTATCCTTAAAGATCGTCTAATAGGAGTTTGTGGTATTTGTTGTTGCTGTTGTTGCCCAGCACGAGGAACCACTAAAACATCATTGTTTGGAGTATCATCCAACACTACATAGTCATCTTCCTTTTTCTCATTCTACAACAACAGGTCTTTGTACAATACTTTCTCATTGAATATGACATCCCTGCTTCTCACAATTTTTTGATTTTCAAAATCCCAAAGCCTATAACCAAATTCATCAATGCCATATCCAATAAATACACATTTATTTGATTTTGCATCAAGCTTGGTTCTATTTTCAGAATCTACATGTGCAAATGCTTCACAACCGAAGGTTTTGAGAAAAGAATAACTCACCTTCTTACCTTTTCATGCTTCCTCTGGAATACCACAACCCAAAGGATTTGAGGGACCTCTGTTAATTAAGTAAACAACAGTGTTTACAGTCTCTGCCCACATTTTTAAAGGCATCCCAACATGCAATCTCATAGTTTGTGCACGCTCCATTATTGTTCTATTCATGCGCTCAACCACTCCATTTTCTTGTGGAGTCCTTGGAACCATTTTTTGTCTACAAATACCGTTAGAGGAACAATAATTTTCAAACTCTTTGCTGAAATACTCACCACCATTGTCAAATCTGAGACATTTTATCCTTTTACCCGTCTTATTCTCAACCAAGCTTCTCCATTTTTTAAAAGTTTCAAATACATCAGATTTCTGCCTAAGGAAATAAATCCATACCTTCCTAGTTGCATCATCAATGAATGTAACATAATATTGAGAGCCATCAAGAGAAGATACCTGAGCTGGTCCCCATACATTTGTATGCACAAGCTCCAATTTCTTATCTTTCTTTTGCTTCCCATCCTTGAGAAAACTAACTCTCTTTTGTTTTCCATAGACACAACTTTTACAGAAATCCATATTAACACATTTTAGACCTGGTAAAACATTATTTGAATGAAGTAATTTCATACCTTTTGCACTCATATGCCCAAGTCTATTATGCCACAATGTTGATTCAGAGTCCACAACAACTGTATGATCTTCTACCTACTGAACTGCAACAAATGTTCCTGAACATTGACCTTTTTCTATAACAATTAAAGTAGAAGGAACGGTATGACCTGTACAAAGATATAAGGTTCCTACTTTCACACCTTTTTCTACCACTAAGGCACCCTTTGTGACGCTCCAATTTTTATCACTAAAAGTAACAACACAACCTTCATCATCTAGTTGCCCTACTGAAATTAAATTTTTGCTTAACTTTGGAACATGCCTTACCTCATGTAGTAGCCAATGATTCCCATTCCGCAACTTAATCTTGATTCTTCCCTTTCCAACAATTTGACAGGGTTCATTATCTCCTAAATAAACTAGCACAAAATCCCCTTGGACATAATCAAGAAAATAACTTCTATGGGGGGTAGCATGAAATGAAGCCCCTGAATCTAACACCCAAGAATCATCAGCATTATCAAGGGAAAGAATCAAAGCATCCTCATCAGATTTATTACTTACCACATTTTCCTCTTTACTTCCTTCCTTTTTGTCTCCTTTATTTTTCTGAGACCAGCAATCTTTCTTCAAATGACCCGGCTTACCACAGTACCAGCAATCCTTCTTGTTTCTAGATTGGGACCTTCTGTCCTTTGATTTTCCTCGTGACTTCCCATGATTTCCTGAATTGTTTCCTCTCTTGTTGCCCCTCAAGCTGCAGAGATTCAAACATCGCTCTCGATGTGGATGTTCCACTTGAGCTTTTCTCCCTATGAATTTCCTTGCTCAAAATAACACCAACAACATCATCAAACTTCAATGTATCAACCAAAAACATAATTGCTAACAACCATTACCAAGCTATTCTAGCTTTTAGGCAAAGAACATAGAATCAAAAGAGCCTAACTTCTTCATGAAAGTTTACTTTTATAGAAGTTAATTGATTGATGACCGTATTAAACTCATTTAAATGATCAAGAATTGACCCACCTTCTACCATTTTCATATTAAATAAATGCTTCATAAGAAATACCTTATTTGAAGCAGAAGGCTTTTCATATAACTTCGCCATGGTTTCCATCAACTCTTGAGTTGTCTTTGCTGTTGTAATATTGAATGCCACCGATTGTGCCAGGCACAAATGAATACTGCCAAGAGCCTTTCTATCCAAGATCTCCCAGTCCTCATCTGACATTGCTACAGATTTCTTGGTTTTCCCTTCCAATGGCCGCCATAAATCCTTCTAATAGAGATAGTCCTCCATCTGCATCTTCCATAACTGATAGTTCTGCCCGTTAAACTTCTCAACCTTCTTACCCTCGTCTACCATTGCTCCCACTCAATTGTGAGACTCCCACTCAGCCATGAGACCTTCCTACAGATGATAATCGAAACACAACCCGCTCTGATACCACTTGTTAGGGTTAGAGGTGGCAGATATCTAACAATTAAATGTAGATTTAATTAATAAACTAAGAAACTAAAACACATAGAGAATAAATCATAACACAGATAATTTAACGTGGTTCACCCAATCCGGGCTACATCCACCAAACCGCAGCCATCCAATACTTTCATTATCTAGTGTAAAACCTATTACAATCTTGCGAATAATCGCATTTTTCATCCTATTAAAATACCCATCCGAACCCCTTTTTAACAAGTTTAGAAGCTTCCAGATTTTTGGGTTCTACAAAATTGGATTTTTCTTTTTTTCATTGATTTTTCCCTTAGTCGGTGATCACGCAAAAAATTAGGAGGAAAATTTTTCTCAGGGGCTGCCGCCTTCGAACCCTTGTTTTTCGAGGGCTGCCGCCCCCAAACCCCTGCCTGGGGCCTAGCCCCGCCCCAGACCCCGACAAGGACAGGGGCCCAAGGTGTATAGTATACCATGGGCTATACAGTATAGCATGATCAATCACCACATACTAACACTTATTCCTCTAAGGAGGCAATTTTAGTTAAGATATTATATTAAAAAATGGGGCCGAGTCAAGGAGCTACCAAAATTATTTGTGATAATTAAGTTGCAATATGTTTTTATAAATAACCCAAAATTTAATTTTAGGATGAAACATGTTAATATATATTAGTGTTTTTGTGACATGGTAGAGGATGGGATGTAATTCTAGAGAAGTTTGACACTTTGTAAAAAATTGTAGATGCATTGACAAAGCTAGTGAGCACATAAATATGTGGTACTATGAGTCTACGAACCTCTTAACCTCTAGGAATTGGTTGATAGTTTTGGAAGTCTCTTTCCTCTTACAAGGTGTTTTAAATGATAATTTAAGGAAATGTATCTCAACCTTTCACTATAGTGCTAAAAATATAAAAATATATAAATTTTGGGCTACAAAGGTTATTTTTTCCCTAATTTTTTTTGATGGGTTGCAATTAGTTTCATAGTTATGGGCATGCAGATCTCTTCAAGATCTATAATTTTAAAAAAGGGGCTCAGTCAACTTCTCAATTCAAAAGTTATGGACTTTGGAAGTTGGGTCTCCAACATAGGAATTGAAGAGAATTTATGATGTGTAAGAGAGATTTTATATTTATCGACTACATTACATGTCATAAGGAATATTTTAATGAAGATAACTAAGCCAAAATGGAGTTCCCAAATTGGTGATTGACTTTCGATGAGATTATGGGAGGTTGAAAAAATATGTTATTTTTAGCCAATGGCTCATCTTGGGATTTGAGATCTATTTTTAGGTGGTTGTAGCTCATGGTTTCCTACTTATCATTTAATGGTTTCATATATTGATTCTCTTATTTATTATGTTATTGAGATGGAGGTTAGATAGTGAGTTTTGGAGGTATTATTATGCTACTAGAGTTTCTCTAGATCTTTCGTTAGTGACACTCTTATAAGGGCATGACTCTATAATTATAATGTAGCCTTTTTTATTGATAATATAATTTGTTTATGCTTTGGAGTGTGAAAATTTTCTCTTAAAAATTTTCCCCATATAATCATGTGTTATGCTATTTTGATTGTAATCATAGTACAAGTTAAATACACCAAATCCATATGAATTTAAGCTATATTTAACTAACTAAGCTACATTCCCAATGAAATGTTTGAAAGCTTCAAACCAAGCAACCATTAAACTAAACATGAAATAAACCATAAAAGCATAAAGGAAACCTAATCTAAAACTCCAAACCTCATCCCATTGGGGGATTGATGTCGTATTGATATATGGAATGATGAACCTTTCCCAATCCCTTTGATAAAATGAGCATCTAATCGAACTCCATTGATGAAAACCAAGCTAAAATTGATGAAACTATGCTAAGGATGGATGAAAAAGCTTAATAATGGATGAAAGGATGAATAAAGATAGTATTCAAACATGTAGCATAACTTTTCTTTGATGGAAGTGGATCCATTTCTCTCCAAAATGTGAGGTATTTATAGGAGAAAATGGTGAATCGAGGGTCAAGATCGATTTGATCAATCAATGGTCAAGATGCAATATGAGGTGAAGACATAGACCAAGGATTTTCATCAATGGATGAGAATGCAAGATCACATGGATCAAGGATTCAATCAATGGATCACAATGATTCAAAGAAATACACTTTCAAAGTTAGAAAGTTTGGTACATATTTTGTTAGGAAAGAATATTTGCTTTTTGGAGCTCAAATGGGAGAATATTCCCATGCAAGTGGATGGGTGAATGAAAATTAGTAATTAGTTAATTAAAACAAAGTTTTAATTGTGCAAGTTGAGTGAATTTAGGATTATCGTTAAATAATTAATTTATTTAATGAAAAGGGGTTAAGTGGCATTTAATTAAATAATTAAGATTATTTAATGAAATAAGAGGACATAAGGGGGTTTAAATTAAATAACTTGCATTATCTAATTAAACAAGGTGAAATGTTAATGTGAAAGGGGGTGAATTAAGCTAATGAATTTACTTAGATTAATAGATGAAAATTATGCATTTAATTAATTAAATAAGCCTAACTAGGATTATTTTATTAAACAATTGAAAATAAGATGAATTTTAGGATGAAACGATGTTAGTGATAAGATTCAAGTGTGTAATATCATTCAGAACAATTTTAAGTGTCTACATTTTTCCCCTCTTGAAGCAAGGTACTTATTACATTGGTTCAAAGATTGTCGCTTTTTGGATTAATGTTGTTGCTCAGATCAAAAATTCAAAAATTTATGATTTTTTGGATGCCCCACTGTTGCCCCAGTGGAAGGAATTAAGCTGCTATCTTGCCCCCTCAAAAGATCTAGTGAAAATTTGAATGTGCAGGTCGATATCGTGACAAATATTGAACATAGATTCAACTCAAAGAAGATGAAATATACTTCTTCAGAAAGATCATATATTTGATGTAGACAAATTTTATTATGTATAGACAATCACTGACCATGGGTAGCCTTATGTACATTTTGATATATAACACATATATTTGATACCTGGATAGAATTATTAGTAAAGTTAGAAGAATAAGAAGAATGAGAAAGACATTGATTAACCATTATTTTGATATTGATTTAGAAGTCCAACAAGCCTATGATCATTTGAGACTTTATTAGATATGGTGATGAGAAAGATGATATGCTCATTTCAAGGATTGGGATACCTCAAGATTTCATTTCTTATTTTTGATATAACACATAGACACAATGCATCGAGGTATTGATTGTAGTGTTCTTTAATCAGCTCAATAACTAGGAATGTGAATTCCTCTACTCAGGGATTGAACATCACAACTGGTAGTCATGACCTACTAAAGAACCTTATTTAATTATCAACCCAGGGACGTAAACTTGAAATGGGACAGCACAAGATATGCACTAATTACCCTTCCAGACATACATGATCCATAAAATTCCTTATACTGGAATTTAAGTATTGGAAACAACTTTACCGTTTAACTTTGCTTGGAAATGAAAAACTCGAAAGATAACCTATTTTGCTCCTAGTGGCTGCAGGAACAATTGATAGCTCTATGTTTCTGCCAGCTGTAGGAACAATCACATTAACTTCTATGAAGGGAAATGCAGCTATTCTAACTTGCAGAATAAAAGTATGGATAGTTCCCTAAGTGGGCCCCTTAGGTAGTGCCAAAAGTAGACAACAGATTAGGTGAAAAACTTCATAAGCTTTATTGATTCAATGCAAACAAGTATATGGCACAATCTCTTGGCTAAATTTCTAAAACTGAAAGTGTGTTACAATAGCAATTTTTTTCAACCACTTCTCTAAAGGAGAATGGGCTATTTATTGAAAACTGATCCTAACTACTAACCAACCTTCCCTTATAAAATGAGAGGCATTTATTACATTTAACCAACTTAAGTAAAGAGGTGAATGACAATGTAAGAACTAAGTCAAATTGGTTTAGCAGTCTTAAAGCGCCATCATCCTGGATTCATGCACCACCAAGACGCCTGGCCTAGATTTCTGGAACACTCTCCCTGCATGGCGGATGAGTTGAAACCGTCTCCTCATCTTTTGTTGTTTGAACCAGTCTTTATGGATTTGGTCTTCAATTCTTCAAGTAGAAATTGAATTCCCTTCCTTCAATCGTGGTACCTACAAAATATCTCACAATCTTTTCTTGAGGAAGAAGGTTAGCTCAACATGTTCATCCTTTAAGACAATCCATTACTTTATTCATTCATTTATTAAGTATTAAACTAAGGAAAACATTTTTTCAGATATGGCTGCAGGAAGTTTTGGTAGTGGAGGCTGCAGGAAGGTTTATGATCACAAAGAGCCATAAAGTATTTATTAGACTAATAAAACATTAAAGGTAATAATCATGGAACTTCTTATCACAATATACTCATCATATTTAAGTCATAAAAAGGTCTATATCCTATCCCATAAACAGACTGAATGTTTGTTTTAGCATAATAAAAATAACAAAGTATTTATAAAAGTATGATCAAAATGTGCCAAAGACTTGGCTCATCACTCCCCTCAACCAACTACTTGTTGGACTCTTCAGCAAGTCTAGCATTCCTTCTTCTGGAAAACTCTCTTAGATATGCACTTAGTTGCTGTCCACATTCGCCATTCTGGAAACTCCAGAAGTGAGCTCGCATTGGCTCTAGCCTTTGCCATCTATTATCTTCAGAACTTCTGTTATAAGTGCTGTTATCCCCCTGTATAGCCAATAATGGCCATAAGAGAATAGGTAGTTGCATAACTAAGGGAAACCAATTCTCCTTCTTTGTTCTGGCATTCCTCATGTACCTCTCTGCCCTTCTGGTTGCTACATACAAGGTATTGGGAGTATGTGGTTCTGCTTTCTTTAATTGAAATGAAGGATGCTCCCATCTGTTATGAATGTGCAGGGTTGCAGCATTAAAATCACTATTTATAATTTGGGAGTATTGAGAAAATACCTCATCTTAGAGGCTTAATCAGTGGCTTGGCTCTTTCATCTCTCCACAATTTCTTCCAATCAAAGTAAATACCCATTCCATTTCTAGATTCATTTCTTACAGATAATGGCATATTTATTTCATCATGCATATGGCTATCAAATTGTTCTCCTTTTCTTATTTCATTGGTGATCCAGGAGATTAGAGCGCTAATATGAATATCACTGACATAAGGGATTCCATTCCTTATCTTGGAATACAACCAAATTGTGCAGATAAAATTCACACAGGAGGTTCTTGATGTGTAGAGGTGAATCCCTGTATGCTTCATAAAATTCCTCAGAGGTATCCAAAGAAGTATTCTTACCTTTCTAGACTCTAATTAGTTGGAAGTTCAAATACAGCTCCTTGAGATACATTGCGTAGATAGGTGAAGGTGCACGACATTGCATCAGTTGTGGAACCAACTCTACCAACTGGTTGAGAGTGTCATTCAAGCTAGCAATTTCCAGATTCTTGTTCTGGATTACCCTTTCTAGTCTCTCAATTTCATGTGCAGAAGTAGTCTGCTATTGCTGAAGTTCTTGAAAACATGCCATTCCTGCAACAAAGTTTGTGACATGGAGTGGTGGTCTATGATTATAGCACACCGCAGGTGTCTCCTGTACTTCTTCAAACACATCCACCTTACTTTGCTCTTCTTCTGACAGAAACACAACTGGCTCTTCCTCCTTCTCATCACATTCCATATCTTCCTGTAGCTGCTCTATAATGGCAGCCAACTTATTTAGGCTAGCCTCTTCAGGTGTACTCACAACCTCCTCGATAATAGGTTCTTCTTCTCTCAAATTAGGACTGGAAGGATCTGAAGGTGGTGTGGCAGGAGTAGTATTAAGTGATTGGCGGGCTGCCTGGTTCTGGAGCCTAGAGTTCCTTCTTATGGAAGTAGGAACTATTTTATGCTTTTTGGAAGGTTTTGCTGCAGGAATAGAGAAGTTTTCCTTTTTCTTTCTTTTTACAGGCTCAGGGGTTGCTACAACAGGTGACTTTCCTTTCCTATCCTTGGGAGACGGCTCATGAATTTTGATAGGACCTTGTGCTGGCTGCTTGGGAGTTCTTTTAGAAAGAGGAACATCATCTTGTGAACTGAATGATTCTTGAGGAGAGGACATAGCAGTAGAGGTTTGGCCTGCGGACTGGGAGGCTCATTGCTTAAAGGTAAGATGTTCACCCCTAGGTCCTACATTTTGAATTTTAGGGTTGAATTGGACTGTGAATTCCTCCCAGGTCATTCCTGATGCGTCTTGAATGGATTTTTCAACAACTAATTTAATAAGGCAGTGGTGAGATACATAGTTAACCCTACCCTTTTTAAATTCAATTGCACTGTTGGATAGCAAATTGTAAAGAAAGTTAGGAATATTCATCAACAATCCATGGCATAAATGAGACAAAAGTTTGAAGTGATGAGAATGTAGGACTGAAAACCTACCTTCACAGGTTATGTATTTGATGATATACCCTTCCCGTGACACCCAGTCCTATGGAAAAGTCATTCTTTGCGCACCTTGCTTGTCTACCCATAGAGGAGGGTCATTTGGTCAAGTGAACTCAGCCCTGGCGCTTCTTGCATCTCTTCCTCTGGGAAATGGTTCTCCGACTTGAGGTAATCCCGTTACCTCAACAATTCTATCAATTGACGCATTGACTGTTATGCCTCTAACTTTTGCTTCCCCATCATGAAATGTCCTTGTGAATTCCTCTGCAATGTCTGTATTAAAAGTTTCGAGCTTCAGGAAGTAATTGAGCCACCCATATTGTCTGAATAGTGGCACATGCAGCACATCCTGCAACAGGATGCTATGGTCTATAGGCTCATGCCGAATTGGCTGACCTCCCATTTCCTTGGTTTTCTGTAATTAAATGTGTTAAGCAATGCTCACCTAGCTTTTCCAACTAAACTTCCTGTAACCCAATTAATGAACCCTTCTGCAATTCTACAACACTCTGCCCCTCCCCTCAACCGAAACTTTTGAACCTCTTTTCAAAAGTGACAGAAAAATAGGGAAAACAATGTGATCATGCAATCTTTTTTAGGGAGAGAGTAATCATGGATAATCGAAATACATTTAGGTTCATTATTGTAGGAAGGAAATACTATTTGATTATTAATTATAGCTTTCATATATTGAGGGTTCTTGACAACTGATGGGACAAGCTTATGGCAGTGATAATAAGGACGTGACAAAGTAATATCATAGAAAAACGTGCTCAATCGTGCGAATGAGCCGAAGGAAATGGAAACCATATAGGAAATTGTTTGCGCTAATTAATACTAAATTAAATGCAAGAAATAAAGTAACTGAAGCAATCTTAAAGTGAAGTGGAGCATACCTAGAGAGAATCACCGTAATTATCTGATGTGACCTCCTTCTTCATTGCAATACGTGACACGGAGAAACATAGATGATATGGGAAATGACAGGTGGATGATGTTGAAGAGAGAGAGTGAGTACAGATTGTGGATGAAGTGAATTAATGGATGGGGATCTTATTAGATAGCCCCTTTATTATGATTTGGTATGCACTTTTATGCATGGCCTGGGAATTTGAGCCTAGGCTCAATTCCTTTGGCTGCAGGATCACTGCTATCCTGCTCAATTTTGAACTATCTCATAAATGTTTCCTTGTCAATGGGTTTAGAATAGAGCTTTAGGCGATGCCAATTGACTAATAGCTTGAATCAGACCTCATCAATGGTCCTTAATTGAATAACACCATTGGTGAATACCTCCTCTATCTCATATGGGCCCAACCATCTGGTTTGTAGTTTTCCTAGACTGTCCTTATATTATGAGTCATAAAGCATAGCCCAATCTCCTGCTTTGAATTTCTTTTCCTCGATGTATTTATTATGCCACCTTATTCTCTGATTTTGTATCATCTCAGTGTGCTGCAGGGCATTCTTTTGGAGCTCATCCAGAACATTGAGCTGCATGACTCTGTCCTTTTGTGCATTTGTTAAATCCATGTCCATCTCCAATGTTGTTCTTAGAGTCTTATGTTTGAATTCTATTGGCATCACAACTATTTTACCATACACCATTTCAAAAGGTGTATATCTTGTAGTAGTCTTCCATGTAGTACGGTAGGCCCATATAGCTTCTGGTAACCTTGCGGCCCAATCCTTCCTATGCAAATCTACAGTTTTAGTCAAAATGGCCTCTATGTCCCTATTGGTGACCTCAACTTGGCCATTGGCTTGGGGGTGATAAGGAGTTGATTTCCTATGCTGTATATTGTATTCATTTACTAAGGCTGTAATAAGTGTAGAAGTGAATTGTGCTCCTTGATCTGTCACTATTTCCCTAGGGACACCAAACTTGGTGAATATTTCCTCATAGAGGAATTCAACTACTTTATTATCCATAGCATGTTTCATAGGTTTACCCTCTACCCATTTTGTCACATAATCTATGCATACAAGGATGTAGGACTTACCATTGGAAGGTGGATCAATTGGTCCTACAAAATCTAGTCCCCATTTGTCGAAGGGTGTAACGACAACTTGTGGAAATAGAGGCATCTCATCAGATCGAGTTGGTCTTCCCATCCTTTGGCATCTGTCACATCTCTTGGTATATTTGGCTGCATCTCTATGCAGAGTTGGCTAATAGTAGCCAATATTTAAAATTTTCATTACTGTTCTTTTGGCAGCAAAATGTCCACCACACGACTCATCATGGCTTGCATGCAGTATATCATGAGTGTCCTCCTCTTGTACAGATCTCCTCATAGCTTGATTTGGCCCTATATAAAACATGCAATCTGCAATCCAAGAAAAGTTAAAGCTTTTCTCTACCAATAATCTCTTTTCCTTAGGGGAGAATTGAGGAGGAGTTCGTCCTGCGGCTAGATAATTTGCTATATTGGCATACCATGGGTGAATAACCTTGATTGCAAATAGGTGCTCATCAGGAAAGGAGTCTTCAATAAGTGAAAAGTCATCTTTCCTTTGAATTCTAGAAAGGAAATCAACAACCACTTTGGCTTTACCTGGCTTGTCCACAATTGTAATGTCAAATTCCTACATCAGCAATAAAAATCTTGCCAGTCTCCCAGCTATTGAGTTTTTGTTCATGAGATACTGGATTGCTGTATGATTAGTGTGGACAAATATCTGATAACCGGTGATGTAATGCCTAAATTTATTGAGGGCATAGATGATTGCCAACATTTCTTTTTCTGTAACAGTGTAGTTTAATTCAGCCCCTTGCAAATTTTTGCTTATGTAGTAGAGTGCATGTTCTGTTGAACCACCCTTCTTCCCTAACACAGCTCCAATGGCATAATCTGATGCATCAGCATGAATATGAAATGGAAGTGACCAATTAGGTCCTTTCAGAATAGGTGCCTGTGTAAGGGCGACTTTTAAATCAAGGAATGCTTTTTCACATTCCTTTGTCCAAGAAAAATTTGCATCTTTCTTCAGCAGACTGTATAAGGGGCCTGCTATTTGGCTGAAGTCCTTGATGAATCTTCTATAGTATCCAACATGGCCTAGAAAGCTCCTTACTTCTTTCTACTTGGAAGGAAAGGGTAGATTAGAGATGACCTCAATCTTAGCAGGATCAACCTGTATTCCTATAGTAGAAATATAGTGACCAAGCACTATTCCCTCCTGCATCATCATGAAGCACTTTTGACTATTCAGCGATAGGTTGTGATCTTCACATCTCTTTAGTAATTTCTTCAAGTTGGCTTGAGCTTCCTCAAATGTTGTACCATAAGAAGTAAAGTCATCCATGTATATTTCCATGCAATCATATGAGATGTTTGAGAAGATACTTATGACTGCCCTCTAGAAAGTTGCAGGTGCATTACAGAGACCAAAATGAAAAATTGAATAGGAAAACGTTCCCCAAGGGCATGTAAAAGTAGTCTTTTCTTGATCCTCAGGAGCAATCTTGATTTGATTGAACCCACTGAAGCCATCTAAGAATGAGAAGTACTTTTTCCCAGCTAAATTATCTAGAACTTGATCAATGAATGGAAGAGGAAAATAATCTTTGTTGCCAAGTTGAACTCTCTGTAATCTACACATACCCTCCATTTTCCTCCTTTCTTAGGAACAATAACCAATGAGGAAACCCACTAACTATCCGAGACTGGGTAGATAAAGCCAACTGTTAATATTTTTTGTAATTCTTCTTTAACAATTTCTCTCAAAGCTGGATTGATTCTTCTTTGAGGCTGCCTGATAGGTCTAAACTCACTGTTAATGTATATGCGATGTGTACAAATTTTTGGGTCTAAACCCTTCATGTTACCATATTCCCAAGCAAAAGCTGACTTATGACTGGTAAGCATTTTGACCATAGATTCTTGTTGCTCACTGGTGAGGTTTTTATTGATGCTCAAGGTTTTTCCTGCAGCTACCTCAACTTGGGAGGTTAAATCTACCATAGATACTTCAGGTAGAAATAAAATTTCTACCTCATGGGGTAGCAAGGTGTGTAAACAGTTAGTTGCTACAGGATAATGAGATGATGTAAGCGAAGGAAGAATGGTCTGCAAGGAACATGGATTTTTTTTACAATGAAAGTATTTGGTACCATAGTTATTCAGTAGGATATTGGATAGTATACCTTCTTCTTCTTGTTGTGCAATGAAAGGCTCTCTGGTAATCATCATTAAATTGGCCATAGAGTTCACTTCCTCCTCTTCTCCCAAATCTGGCCAAACAACCTCTCCAGACTCAAGTTGGGGCTGGTCTGGAGAATAAAGGGTAAGCTTCTTTGTGCTATACCCATAAGATATTGTCATGTTACCTGACCTACAACCAAGGTAAGCATTAACAATGGCCAACCAAGGACTTCCTAGTATGACAGGGTATCCCCCCAATGATGCCTTTGGAGATAAGACCATAAAGTTAGCAGGGTACTTACAGGAATCCAAGGTGACTACCAGGTCTTCAACTACCCCATCAGGTTTGACAGTTGAGCTATCAGCAAGTTGTGATATTGTAGGTGTAGCCCTTAGGTCTGAAATATTAAGTTTTACAACCAGGTCCTTTGTCATGACATTGATAGTTGCACCAAGATCTACTAAAGCATTCTTAATTTGCAACCCATTAATATTGATCTCCACAACAGGGCTTCCTGGATCTAAATATTTTGGGATGCTAAGCTTCCCTAGCATTAAGTCAGAGAGTTGGCCTATGACATGGATAGTTTGAGGGTCTTTCTTTTTCCTCCCCAGTTTCTTCAAACATGCCTCCTTGATGGCCTTGCTATAGATAGGTACTTCTTTGATTGCTTGGAACAAGAGAATTTTCACACATATATGCTTTAGCTGGTCAAGGATGTCAAAGGTAGGTTCCTCTTGTTTTTTTACATTTTCACCTTCCAACCTTTGTGGGAAAGGAGGGGACACTTTATCAGATGCCTTAGGTAATGATGGAATATGAACTAGCTCATTTGGTTGGGCTTGGTCATTGATATCTTCTTCTTGGTCAGTCTCCTCAGATAGCAATTCTGAGATTATGGGAGGAGATGGTGTGGGAAACACAGTTCCTAAATGTAAATTGATATTATTCAGGTTAAGAGCATAGGCAGGCTGATGATTAGGATCGGCAAAATAAACTTGCTGCTACTATTGCGGTTGCTGGTTATTTGGATTGGGTGCTGCCTAAGCAGGTAGTTGGGTTGGCTTTGGATTCTGACCTTGATTAGCTACGGGAGGTGGCATAATGGATTGCTACTGCGGTTGCTACAGGAAACCAGTGGGTGGATTTGACCATTGCTAGCCTCCTCTCCATTGGTTAGACTACTACCAATTCCCTTGCAAAGGCTGCCACTGATTTTGTTGTGGTGATTTCCAATTCCCTTGTGAAGGCTGCCACTGATTTTCCTGTGGTGATTTCCAATTCCCTTGTGAGGATTTCCAATGGTTTGCTGGGCATTTGGCTAAGGGTTATTCCACTGAGGTTGGGAGTATGGCCCATATTTTGGAGGGTATTGGTTTTTCCATTGACTATTATAGGAACCAAAATTTTGCAAAGGGTCCTGAGGCATACCTTGTCTTGGGGCCCATGGCCTGCGCTGAGCAACAAAGAACACTTCCTCCTCTCCTTCAATGGTTTTGAACTCAGTAGGGAGATGCTGTACCTCCAAATTGGCCACTGCTTTGCATCAGCAGTCTTTCTTTCTTTGTTGGAAGTGGGGGCAATATTCAGCTAACATTGCCTCAACTTCCTCTTTCTTCCTTCTAGCTTGCATAGTATCTAGTTGAGTAGCTACATCATTGATGATATCCTGCTTGAAGTCAGACAAGAGATTGGTAATCTCCCCTTTAGATACTCCAGAGCCACTTCCTTTTATAGAAGAGGGTCTAAACCCCCTTCCCTTCTTTACAGTTGCTTTAGAGTAATTAAGACAGATTTTCTTGATATCATCCCAATCACTTTGGGTGACATCACCTCCTGCCATGAGGTCAAGGGCCTCCATGCAAGTATCATTGACTCCCCTTAAGAAGAGAAGTTTTTGAGATTCCTCATTCAGCTCATGATAAGTATTCTTCTACACACTAAACAAGAATCTTGACACATAATCCTCCAAGATTTCATCCTCCTTTTGTGACATTTTGAAGATGTCATCTCCTCTCAGATCATTTCCTCTACAATACTCTTTATATTTACTCAAGAATAGAGTATTCATTTCATCCCAAGTGTTAGCTACATTGCTTCCCAATCCCATGAACCATCTCAAGGTTGCCTCCTTTAGAGTAGAGGGAAACAATTTCAGCTTGTGTGTTGAGGTTGTATAGTCATAGCTTCTACAAAGGATGTCAAATTCAAAAAAGAAGGTATGAGGATCCTCAGTAATAAGTCCATAGAACTTTGGCAGTAAGGAGGCAGGGATGTTCTTGAGGTTATTATTGTCATGTAGGTCAGGGATTGGAAATGGAAAAATAGGATTTTCCATTCTTGGTTGTATTCTTGGATTAGCTCTTGGTTGATGAACTACAAGAGCAAGTGGATTATTTGATTCTATTCCTTCGGATAGGTTAAAGCTTAGTTTAGAGGAAGAAGATGAAGTAACTAAGTCTTGGCCAGCATCTAGATATGGGTTGTCTTGGAATAGGTTTGGTTCGATCTCTTCAATATCTATGCTCCCAAGAAGGAATCTTCCAAATTGGTCTCTTCTTCTATGCATACAACAAAAGTAAACTAACTATGGAGATGATGGAATGCAAAATTCTGAACTAAAAATACTAAGAATGAAATCTTAAACTCTTTACTAGCATGCCTGTAATAGGTTCTTAGTTTGACACCATCCTCGGGTCAATAACTAGGAACGTGAATTCCTCTACTCAGGGATTGAACATCACAACTGGCAGTCATGACCTACTAAAGAACCTTATTTAATTATCAACCCAGGGATGTAAACTTGAAATGGGACAACACAAGATATGCACTAATCACCCTTCCAGACATACATGATTCCTAAAATGCTTTATACTAGAATTTAAGTACTGGAAACAACTTTACTGTTTAACTTTGCTTGGAAATGAAAAACTTGAAAGATAACCTATTCTGCTCCTAGTGGCTGCAGGAACAGTTGACAACTCTGTGTTTCTGCCAGCTGCAGGAACAATCACATTAACTTCTATGAAGGGAAATGTAGCTATTCTAACTTGCAGAATAAAAGTATGGACAATTCCCTAAGTGGGCCCCCTTAAGTAGTGCCAAAAGCAGACAACATATTGGGTGAAAAACTTCATAAGCTTTATTGATTCAATACAAACAAGTATATGGCACAATCTCTTGGATAAATTTCTAAAACTGAAAGTGTGTTACAATAGCATTTTTTTTCAGCCACTTCTCTGAAGGAGAATGGGCTATTTATTGAAAACTGATCCTAACTACTAACCAACCTTCCCTTATAAAACGAGAGGCATTTATTACATTTAACCAACTTAAGTAAAGAGGTGAATGACAATGTAAGAACTAAGTCAAATTGGTTTAGCAGTCTTAAAGCGCCATCATCCTGGATTCATGCACCACCAAGATGCCTAGCCTAGATTTCTGGAACACTCTCCCTGCATGGCGGATGAGTTGAAACTATCTCCTCATCTTTTGTTGTTTGAACCAGTCTTTATGGATTTGGTCTTCAATTCTTCAAGTGGAAATTGAATTCCTTTCCTTCAATCGTGGTACCTGCAAAATATCTCACCATCTTTTCTTGAGGAAGAAGGTTAGCTCAACACGTTCATCCTTTAAGGAAATCCATTACTTTATTCATTCATTCATTAAGTATTAAACTAAGGCAAACATTGTTTCAGATATGGCTGCAGGAAGGTTTATGATCACAAAGAGCCATAAAGTATTTATCAGACTAATAAAACATTAAAGGTAATAATCATGGGACTTCTTATCACAATATACTTATCATATTTAAGTCATAAAAAGGTCTATATCCTATCCCATAAATAGACTAAATGTTTGTTTTAGCATAATAAAAACAACAAAGTATTTATAAAAGTATGATCAAAATGTGCCAAAGATTTGGCTCATCATTGATAACCAGGATGGCATTGAATCTAATGCGATGGTATTTCACTCTACAAATAGATAAGATAATCCTTGCTCACACCTTGACATATAGAAACCTTGTTGGAATTTAGTTTAGAAGTTTAGAATATTTTAGACCAAAGCATACGAAATAGTTAACAATTTATTCAAAACAACCTCCCTACACAACAAAGCGAGTATTCACCAAAGTTATTTTACAAGAAAATCCCACAAGCACAAAAAACAAAATATAATGATCGATGCCCCATTCCTTTCTCTCTAAATAATTTTGATAGACATCATCGAGAGGTCCTTAGAATGGGTCAACAAGATAAATCATAAGACAAGATCAAAATGAATGAATAGTCAATGTTATTTATATCTCTTGCCAAAAGGTGTAATGTGTTTTGTTTAGGATAAGTATCCAAAATGATTGCCAATGATAATTCCCATTATATGAAGGATGCATCCTAGGACATGTTAGTGGATGGTGGCAGGTTGATAGCTTGTTTGAAAGGCTATTAATATAAGGTTTGATTGACATATTTGATAATGATCAAGGGTTTGATTTTTGTGTTGCATTTAAAGGTTCTACTTTTGTTGATTGTTTTACTTGTTTTTTGTTTGTGTTACCAAAGGTTGAGGGTGATGATTGGTTTATTATGGATGGAAGTTTATTGCGGGTGAAAGTGAAATGGGATGGGTGGTTTTGGATTTTTTTTTGGAATATTTCAATGTAACTTTTGATGTTTTGCAATGTTTTGAGGCTATTTTTGGTCTTTTGGGTGTTTATGTGAATGTTTATGTTTTCAAGTTATGTGAGGTTGTTTAGGGTTTTCTAATGTTTTCCAATGTTTTCAAATGTTTTTGGGTTTTCAAGTTTTCAATTTTTTTTGTGTTTTCTGAGTTTTCAAATGTTTTTGTGTTTTCTAAGTTTTGACCAAGCCCTAAGAGGGATTGAACTAGGGTCTCGAGGGCTTATCAAAGATTAGCCTTGCCTATGTTATACACACAGAGACCACGTAGTTCGACTAACTTTGACTAGTAACCATTTATTGATGAAATATGAACACTTGATGGATTGTCAGTTTATTATGATGGACTCCTAAGCGATTGAGCTAGGGTGTCTTGGGGGCACATCAGTGATGGACTTGCCTATGTTCAAGCTCAAAGACAATGTAGTTCAATAAGGTAATGTTTTTGATTGATTTTTTGACTTTTTAACCTATTTAGGGATTTTGACTTTACAACTTTTAGAATGTTTTTGGATTTTGGCCATGCAAGATTTTGATGTTTTTGGGATTTTTTGATTTTGAAAGTGTTTTTGGATTTTGATGATTTTCAATTGTTTTAGGATTTTTTGATGGTTTTACGAATGTTTTGGATTTTTTGAGGATAAACGATACCTAGATCACGATGTCAATGTCAAGTTGGGAGATATAAGACATAGATCAAGAGTTATTTGAAAAAAAGAGTGCAAGAACCTACCCCTAGTGTCTAGAAATGTTTCATAGATCAATGGAAAAACCAAGATAGCTAATGTATATGCGAAGAATTCAATAGAGTTTTAGCATGCTATATATGGTCTATGGGATTTCAAGGGACAAAATGGTAAAGAGCTTGTCAAGAGTCTGCCATGAGTAGAGTTGAAGTATATGCCAAACCTTTGTCAAGATCAAGATAAGATGGAATATCTAGATAAAGCTAGATTGGATGGATGGACGGAACTTTGGATTTATCATGACAAGGATGAGATACTTCTGTTTGAGAAGGATCATATAGACACTTGATTCTACTCATGATGCCTATTTTCCAAGTTTTCATCAAAGTACATGCCTAAATCACCACCATAGTGGTTTTCACTTGAGGACAATTTTTATCTTTACTATTTTCTTGATTTTTTGATTTTTTTGAAAAATTTACCCTCATGTTGAACCACTTGTGGCATTGATGTAGAGGCCACTGTCATAACGTGCCAATGATATCCTGCTTGAAGAAGCTGCTTTGCTAAGATATGAGGACTTGAATGCAACTTTTGAGAACTTTGATCTACCTTGTTGGTACCAAAATTAACCTTGTCTATATGCACACACCACGATTTAGTGCCTTCGAAATCCTTATGATGAAGAGTAGTTGCCAACACATGGTTAATGCAAGAATTGGATATCATAAATGGAGTGGACGGTGACATGCATGAAGGAATATGAGATATATTGGTCGATGGTTTGGAACCTTTGACTCTCCAAATTTGGGAACACGAGGAATGATGGGTGAAAACAAAGCTTTGAGTGGAATTAGAACCAACTAATTGATATACGTCGTTCCTCGCTTCAAAACCCTTCTTTTGTATTTGTGGACACCTTTGTTGGATACATTTCCCTTTTTGATTTTTCCCCATAGTTTCTTTGAATAATGGAGTTTTAGAGGGATGATTTTCTTTATTTTTCTTTGGTATCCATTTGTATTTGCTTTGTCCTTTTTGATTTACTGCTTCATTTTCTTTGATGATCTTCTCCTTGCTTTGATAAGAATCTTTCTTTTTACGTTGGTCCCAATTTGTGTATGAGATGATGGGTGGATGATGATTCATGATACAACTAGTTGTAGTGTTCATAGTATTTTCATCATAAGGATCCTTCATGCCCCTTATGTTGATGTTTGAATTAGACAAGTTTTCCCCCAACATTGCAAAGGTAATGACAATATATAATCCTTTTCCTTGAGAATGTAGCCTCTGATCCATAGCCATTGAATATGACTTGTCATGAACACATGATATTGCTATGGGTTCCTGCTATTCAAGAATATAAACTCTTTGCTTCAATTCTATGACATTGTTATCTATTGATATCACTTTAGAAGATGTTGGTGCTGATTTAGATGATGTTGATGATGCATAATCACTATAAGGATCAAGAATCTTGACTGCTGCTTTCTCTTGTGTGAGAATATGAAGAGTGGGAGACTCTTGTTCTAGATGAACATCTATATGTCCCTCAGAAAGAAACATCTCAGGGTGATATTGGGGATATCTTTGGAGTTTAAAATGGTTTTAAATATGTACCTCAGCTCTTGATAAAAATTTGGGGATTGGGGTTCTTGATCCTGACTCGATTCAGAGCAACTTTCGTTATCCTTGATGCAAGGGCATCAGGAGCCTCATAAGCACACTTTTTGTTATTTTTGAGTTTAGTTTGTTTTGTGTGTTTTGAAGTTTCCTAAGGTAATTTATGAACATGTGTGATCATATTAATACATTTTTGGTGTGTTAGAGGGTCATTAATTTTTAAAAGTAAAAAGTTGCTAATGTTGTCAAAAGTTGCTAAAAGTTGTCATGCAACTTTAGCAATGTGGAAAAAATCAAGAAAATGGTTACATGCAAGCAAGAAATGGTTACAAACCATTGGGATTGGTTTTAAATGCATAAAAACACCCTCCAAAGTCGAATAGAGTGTTGGAGAATTGATATTGTAGTTTTAAGTTAATGAAAGCAAGCTTTTTCTGAGGTTTTCTCAACATTCCATTATGTTCTTCTTTGTTTTACAAAATATACAACCAATTTAGTGATAAAAAAAAAACTATTTGGAATACTATATCATGTTAATCCTCTTTCTTTTTATTTTTGTGGCATTTAATTTCATTGAGTTTTGTGTAAGATATGACCGTTTTAGTGAAGGTTGCCCTATTCTAACAATGTTTTCTAGAATTTACAGTCTGAAAATGTGCTAGTACGACCATGTATGGTACATTAAAGGCCTGAAACCAATTCTAAAAGTTGAAGGAATGAGTCTAATTTCATATTATTTTTATTTGAGTAAATTTTATTAAGTTTTGAATGAGTTATGCCATTTTTGGTGAAAGCAGGTTTGTGGCTGGCCTAAGGTTTCCAGTTTTGGGAAAAACGCCATAAAATTCTTTTCCATGGTTGGAACTTTATGAAAATTGGAGAAAAATTCTATAATTAGGTTATCTTAAATCCTACCAAATTTATTGGATTCATTATTTATTTTGTGAAAGTTATTAATGACTATTCCTTTCATTTCACAGTGAGGCAACCTGTGGGTTTAGTTGTGTAAGGTTCTAAGAAAGTATGCATTGTACTGATATGAATAAAAGGGTGATTTTTTGCACATCATCAAATGAATTTTAAAATGGGTTTGAAAAGTACAAGAATCCATGCTTGTGTTTGGTGAATGCTCATCAAATTCATTGAGCAATTTCACTAAGAAGAACTAGGCATGGCCCTAGATTAAAACTATGTTTGTATTGAGTCAAAATTTGTTGTAAAAGATCCTTTCTCTGCATCAATCCTCAAGAACATCCTCTTGAAATGATCCTTGGGTGGATGATACATCATCAAAATTTTGTAGGTATGGGTACAATAAGGGATATTTCTTGCTCGTTTGTAACTTCTTCAATATGCCCAATCATTGAGTCATATGTTGGATAAATATCACAATCTAATACATATTTATTGCCATTACGATATGAAATATTGCTAGACACCATTGATTGGTTTGGACCTTGTTTTGAAACAATATCTTGATATGTGTTTGATTTCCCATGTTGCGATGAATGAATAACATGAATGTGTCCCACCGTGGTATCTTGGGTATGGTTTACGTTGTTTGTAGTTGATGCCTTTCCCAAATCTTTTTTTTTTTCGTGATCAGGCATAGGGTTTGTGTAAATTTTTATATTTTCATTCCCAAATTTTTGATCAACATCAATGTCTCCTTATTCAATAAGATCTTGGATTAGATGCTTGAGTCTAAAAAATTTTGTGTGCTATGACCTTTGTATCAGTGAAATTCACAAATATGATCTTCTCTATAGCTAGGAGGTTTGACTTGTGGCTCTTGATATTTTGAGAAATCTGGGAGTATGATAAGGTTAGACATCATCTTCTTCAAAACATCCTCTAGAGGTTCCCCTAAGGGAGTGAATTGTCGCTTAGGATCATTCTTTGTTCTCTATGGTCCACGCTGAGTGTTTGCAACGTTAATCATTAGTTGATTGTTTGGCGATTGTGCGCATGGTTGTTGTGTGTTCATGGGTTGGGTATTGGCTTACCTAGGAGCAATGAGGACCACCTTTGCATCAACAACACTATCACTAGTAAAATTTTTGTTCTTGGCCCAAAAGTGGGGCTTGTCGTTAGAACTAGTAGATGGTTGGTTGTCCTTGTAAGCTTGTGTGTTCCCTTGTGCAATAAGGGATCTCCTGATGTTAAGGGCCCTAGGGATAAGCTCTTCACATGTTGTGACACATTGAATTTTTAATTGAAAATATATGTCTATGTCCAAATTAGCAATGATGATTCCAACTTGTTGCTCTTCAAGAATAGGCCATTTTCTCTTGCTAGCTCATTTCCTTGACCATTGTAGGGAGTTTGCGAAGGATTCCCATTGTTTTGTTTGAGGTTGTATAGCTCTTCTATGCTCACATACATGTTCAATATTGAAGGAGAAATGATCTATGAACCTATCGATTATCTATTGGAAGTTTTGAATTCTTGGAGGCAACTGTGAGAACCAATCAATTGCTAGCCTTGCCAAACTACATGGGAAATGGCATATAAAGTAGGAATCGATTATCTATTTGATGTGATCCATAGGATTTCCATTTCCTTTGTATTTATCAAATTTTGGGACCTCAAAATTGGGTGGGAAAGGTACCATCATGATGTTCCTATCAAAGGGGTATGGACACAAGTTTTGTTGTGCATGTGGCTTCTTTGTTTTTCCCATTTGAATGTCCTGAATTTGCTGTGTGAGTGCCTTGAGTTGTGATGAAACATCATCTTTTGTATTTGGTGGAGTGTATGTGGTATATTGTGGGAGGGTGGATGACTTGTAAGTAGGATTTTGATGTGGTGGGGTGTTGCATGGTGTGTAGGGTAGATTCTGATAGTGTGAAGGTAAGGGTGATAGAGGTGGTGGTGTATATGCTCCTTATGTAGGATTGATGATGTTTTGTTGGGGATTATAGTACAAACCTTGTTGTTGTTGTGCAAGCACTTATTTCTGTTGGGTACATACTATTGTGCCAACACTTGTTGTTGGGCTTGTTGTTGTTGGTGTGCGAGCAATGCTTGTTGTTGAGCTTGCTGCTATTGTAAGGCTTGTGCTTGGGATTTTTGTTGTTGCAAAGCTTGTTGTTGGGCTTTTTTTTTTTTGAAAAGCTTGAGATTGAGCTTTTTGTTCTTGCAACGCTTGTTGATAAGCCTATTGTGCTTGTTGCAAAGATAGAGGATGAGCTTGTTGTGCTTGCAACGTGGAAGTGTTTTGATGTTGGGATATGTGAGATGGATTTTGAGTGATCATGGTATGAGTGGGTTGTGGGTTGATTTGAGATGGTTTTTGTGTTGTGAGTGTTTGGGGGTTGTTTTGTGCTATCATTCCTTATAAATTTGTCGATTGGGATGGAGGAATGTAGGTTTGGGGCCCCGTTTGATTTTTCATGGCTTGGGGGACCAATAGTAAAGATGATGGCATCGTTTAGTGTTGCGATATCAATGGAAGATTTTGACCTTGAGTCAATAGATTGGAAGGGTTCATGACTGATGTGTTGTGGGTTCCCTTATTGTGTTTGATTTGGGGCCAAGGTATTACCTTGGTTGAAGGGATTTGTGATCAACACATTGCTTTGATGTGGATTCGTGAAAGATGGGTTTGATGTGGTTGGTGGATTGGTTTGAGTGGCTTGTGGAACCACTTGTTTTTATGTGTCAATGGGGTGGTTGGAACCACTTGTTAAGGGTTGACCTTGTGTGAGGGTGTTTACTTGCCCTTTTTGTTCTACTTGAGGTACTTGGTTCACATTACTTTGTGTAACTTTGGGCACACTTTGGGTACTTATGGTGGGGATGGAAGAAGATAGTTGTGCTCGAAATGTTGAGGCCATCATGGTGTTGTGAAATATAAGTGGTGCGTATGGATGTAGAGGATGTTCAGAAACGATGGTAGAAGAATGTGATGGGGCACCAAATTTTGGTGTCCAATTTATGCTTTGGAGAAGGTTGGTGTTTTGTGTACCCAAAAGTGTGTTACCTTCTACATTGGGCGTGAGACCAAGGTTTGTTGTAATCCTATTTGCAAGATTAGGAGTTGATGCTTGACTTGGAACAAGGGATGGTGTAGGTTGATTTATAGAGTGAGTCAATCCTTGTGCCAAGGGTTGTGCAATGAAAGTTGGGGGAATTGAAGCCACATTCTTTAAGGTTTGTTCCCTAATTGTGTCAAAGTAAATGTAGAAGGGAGTTTAGCCCCATTTTTTGCTAAAGTTAGCATGTATTGGGTAGGGTTATTTTTCATCAAAGTGTTAATGATGTGGCTTGTATTAGGATCTTGTTGATCTTCAAGGAGCTCTTCCTCAGTGAGCTCATGGGGGTTGTTTATGACATCTTCTACCTCATACCCTTTGTTTAATGGATTTTGTGGTTGTTGTGAGGGGGTAGAATAGCTCCTAGGATTTAATTTTTGTGGGATAGTATCACTTGTGGTAGATGTGGTTTTGGTTTTCTCCATGTTTCTCTTGTGTTGTGATCTCGTTGTAACCATAAATTGTGGGTCAAATATAGGAGAGGCGTGTTGAAATTTATAGTGTTGAAACTCTCTAGTTGACTGAAATTTTGATAAAAGGGATCCTCTAAGTTGTTTTGGACCAATGGTGTGTGTGGATGATTAAAAGGGTGAGTGAAATGGGGGATGAACTTTCAAAAAATTTGGACAACACTCTAGACTTAAAAGGTTTTATGTTTTGATGTTTGGATAAAAGGTACTAATGAACTTTGAATCTAAAGGTATATTTGTGACCTTTAAGATAGACTAGTACAAAAGGATGATGACTAAATTAACTAAGTGTATGGAAAATGATTTATTTACACACATATATATAAGTTAGGGGATTAGTTTGATGATAGCCTAAGTCTAAAATTTTGATGTGTCCAAAGTTTCTAAAGTTGTTTGGTGAAGTGAAATGTAAAATGTGTGAAGATGCATGAGATGTTTGACCCAAAATGTGTTAACCTAAAAGGGACCTTTGTTTTAAGACCAAGGTAGTGAAAAACATGCTTTACCTATAAAGTGATAAAACCTAAGAACTCAATGTTTTTATAATAGAACTTGGATCCAATGCTGGCAATAGTTTCCTTGTTTCACTTTGTTGCTTGGGAGTCAATGTGTTTTATAAATAAGCCCAATGTGTGGTGTGTTCATTTGGTTTTAAAATTTGATTTAGTGAGATTGCTTTTACCACATCAAGAAGTCTTAATAAATTTAAAGCTAAAATGTTTGTCTAAGTAACCTTCATTCCACAAAGTACAATATGTGAAACTCAAGAAGCTAAGGCCATATTTCCCTATGTTGACTTTGGAAAGTGTGAATTAAGATATAAGTCCAAATATTTAGAAGTCTCTAAAGATAAAATCCTTAGGGACAAGCAACAATATAGGAATTTTCAAAGGTATTCACACTAAGTCCAAACAATTTTGAAATTTGATAAACATGTTTATGTTTGTTTAAGTTGTTTTGAAACCAAGCAAAGTGTCAAAATGACTCAACAAGAACAAGCAATAACAACCCTAGCTCAAGTAGGTACGTTATTCTTGGTAGGCTTACCTCATGCCCCGAAGGGATGATTTTGCATGCAACTTATGGAGGGAACAAATAGAGGTATATCACCAACTCAAGATTTTGTACAAAAGAATGAACTCTTAAGCTCTATATGCCTCAACCATAAATCAGAATTGGTAAGTAACTTCTCAAAAGTAAATTTTGATGCACCACTTTCAAAGAACATTACAAAAAACAATGTTTAGCCTCTACACAAAGGTTTTTAATGACACACCAAGAACACAGGGGGTATAAACCATACACAGGCTACTTAAAGATTTAGCCGTTATTTCCTGGCCCACAAGTCCAGATGAGGATTAAGCACTGTCATGTTACCTTGTTCCTGATTGAAGATGCTATCTTATGAATTCACAACCTTTATTGTAGCTCGCTATTAAACATACTTTTTAGACCATGCTTTGATGAGTTCTCCATTGCGGGATGTGCCTCATTAGAAATCCCTTTCTTAATAAGAAAAATGCTAGTTCTCTTCACCCAAGATCACACAAAGTGCAAGGGGAGAGGATATGTAGCAAGTTCTTAAGGTGACCAAAAAAGAAAGTACACTTGAGTGTTTCTCTTCACCCAAGATTGCACGAGGTGTAAGGGGAGTGGATATGCACTACAAGTGTACACAAGTAAAGCACTCATGCCATACAATCATTATTTTTAAATCCTTGATAACAATGATGAATTCATTTTAAGCACCAAATTGAAGTGTATGTTTGTATTTGTCCAATTTTAACCAATATCACAATGATGAGGATGTATGGGTTCAATTTTAACCAACTTCAAAAGATTTATTGCATTGTATATTTAAACCCAATTGAAATCTATTGGTCCTAAAACATGAAAGGAAGCAACATATGATGGGTTATATCATCCCCTAAGGGATTGAGTTAGTGCCCATGGAGACCTTTCCAATGGTGCAAACAGATTTGAATTTTGAGCACCAAGTAGAAAGTTATGACCCCAACAGGTTGGGGTAAATAATTTCCTAGTTTTTTGCTCCTTTCAAAATATACAAAATCAATTAGCTTCACAGGAAAAAACCAAAAGTCAGTGAATGATCAGAGAGTGGATTATATTAAAAAATCAAAGCAAGCATTAAAATCTAGCTGTCTGTTTTACCTGCAAAATTGTTGCTTTAAACTTGTCAAATGCGTTGCTAGAAGTCAAATGCGTTGCTCTGCAAAAAATAGTGACATCAAATGCATCACTATATTCAAAATCACAACATTAATAAAAAACATAACAACGTCACAATATATAAAGGTGTCACCATATTTTAAAAGCATCGTTGTAGTCAAGTCAAAGGCATCGCCATATTCAAAAGTGTCATTGTAGCTGTCAAATGCGTCACTATTTCCTTAGAACTTGCAACTCATGGAAACTAAAGAGAAATTCATCAAATAAAGTTACTTCTTCCCTCCTAGCACCAAAATATGATTGTAACATAGTATGAGCTAAATACAATAGATCCATTTGAATTTAAGCGATATTTAACTAACTAAGCTACACTCCCAATGAAATGTTCGAAAGCTTCAAACCAAGAAACCATTAAAATAAACATGAAATAAACCATAAAAGCATAAAGGAAACCTAATCTAAAACTCCAAACCTCATCCCATTGGGGGATTGGTGTCATATTGATATATGGAATGATGAACCTTTCCCAATCCCTTTGATAAAATGAGCATCTAATCGAACTCCATTGATGAAAACCAAACTAAAATTGATGAAACTATGCTAAGGATGGATGAACAAGCTTAATAATGGATGAAAGGATGAATAAAGATAGTATTCAAACATGTAGCATAACTTTTCTTTGATGGAAGTGGATCCATTTCTCTCCAAAATGTGAGGTATTTATAGGAGAAAATGGTGAATCAAGGGTCAAGATCGATTTGATCAATCAATGGTCAAGATGCAATATGAGGTGAAGAAATGGATCAAGGATTCTCATCAATGGATGAGAATGCAAGATCACATGGATCAAGGATTCAATCAATGGATCACAATGATTCAAAGAAACACACTTTCAAAGTTGTTAGAAAGTTTGGTACATATTTTGTTTGGAAAGAATATTCCCTTTTTGGAGCTCAATTGGGATAATATTCCAATGGAATATTCCCATGCAAGTGGATGGGTGACTGAAAATTAGTAATTAGTTAATTAAAACAAATTTTTAATTGTGCAAGTTGAGTGAATTTAGGATTATCATTAAATAATTAATTTATTTAATGAAAAGGGGTTAAGTGACGTTTAATTAAATAATTAAGATTATTTAATGAAATGAGAGGACATAAGGGGGTTTAAATTAAACAACTTGCATTATCTAATTAATAAAGGTGAAATGTTAATGTGAAAGGGGGTGAATTAACCTAATGAATTTGATTAGATTAATAGATGAAAATGATGCATTTAATTAATTAAATAATCCTAACTAGGCTTATTTAATTACAATCGAAAAGAAGATGAATTTTAGGATAAAATGATGTTAGTGACCAGTTTCAAGTGTGTAATATCATTCAGGACAATTTTAAGTGTTTACAACTATAATTATTATTGTTTATTTTCCCTTGTAACTGTAGATTTATTTTATTTACACATGCCTCTCCTCAAATATTAGATTAGTAAGTGTTTTGTTCTCTTTCTTCCTTTCATGTTTATAGTTTCATTCTCTCTTGAAACATCCAATCTAGAATATATTCAACAATCATATTAGATTTTCTAGTTTTTTCCATCACCGTGACATTGAATTCTTTCAAGAGTAACAACTATATAATAATATGACCACTAACTACTAGTTTTTTATTAAATTATTAATTATTGAGTGAATAGTAAAAATAATTACCTTTTTTTACAATAATATTATGGAAAATTTGTTGATGACATATACAACAAGAAACTCCTTTTTAGTGGTTGTATAGTTATTTTTTGTTGGAATTAAGTTTTATTGACATAATAAATAGTGTGCATCTCACTTCATTCTTGTTCTTGTCCCAAGAATACTCCTATGACATAAATAGAAGTACCAATTTGAATGTATAAAGTGAGTTTCTAGGTAGGACCTCTGAATAATAATGTAGGGGTTCATTTTTATTTTATTATGTCAAATGATTGTTGGAATTTATCTATTTGTAAAACTTATTATCCTTCACAAGTAAGGGACACATGGTTGCTACCAAATTATGAATTTATTTAATGAATAAATTATAGTATCTGGTGTTTCCTAAAAAACTCCTAACATCCATCAGGCTTTCATGAGTAGGCAGTTGTGTAATAGCTTCAAATTTCTCAAGGTCTACCTTTATCCATTTGTAGTGGGCTCTAGGATAGCACCCTGTTAACAATCATTAAGAATTTCTTATGAATTAAGTGAAGAGGCCTATTATTAGTTAGTTTTCTGTTGTTTTAGTACATGCTTTTAGACATCTCCAAATACTTATTTCATGCATATTCCTAAACTTTACTATCTTTTATGATCATAATACAAATTTGAACTTGGTTTTAAGTATATGGAAATGTGATTATGGTATGATAGCTATTACATGGTTAATATGTGAATATGTATGGAATGCAATGAATATCTATGTTAAAACTATGGTTATTAGTCTTGTGTAGATATTGTGTGAACTAACTCTTTGCAACCAAGGACTCATAGTAAGTAGACTGTAGCTCGCAACAACTAAAGGGTGCAACCCACAACCAAAGGAGTTTCAAACAACGATGCAAGAGAAGCTCCAAAATAATTAGAGTGCAACAGTTGAAAAATTGGAGGTGTCTATTTGTTAGGAAGATTGTGAGTCACCATGTCATTTAATAAGACTACTAAAGGAGAGATCTGCCATGATTGGGAATCGAACAAGACTATTTTTATAGTCCATATTTTTTTTTGATGAATAGGAATCTATATTATTATTAATAAAGATAAAGTTACATATTCACAAAAAAAGGGCGGGTGGTAAGAAGGCACACCCTGAGAGTCACATGGGCAGAGCCCAGAAGACCAAAAACCAGAGTCACTTGGGCCTATCCAAGAAATCCATAAACATTACAAACATATAAAATAAAACAACCATCAAGTGGCCAGAGCAGTGCCAACAGAGCTAGGAGGGTCTTTGTCATCCATGTGTTTCCCCCATACATTAGCGGGGTTTGGAGTGACGTCAGGAGGAGGACCCCATCCATCATCAACATATTTCTCTTTCTCTTTCTCTTTATCTTTATCCTCGTGTTGGGGAAAGATTGCAAGCACCAGACACAAAAAGCATTTACCAGAGTCTAGCCAACCAGAGCTAGTAGTAGGAGTATCATCAGAGGGCCACCTGAAACCGCCACCGCTGCTCCTCACTTCTCCTATAGAGGGCCACCCCTGGCCAGCCCATGAAGGAGGAGAATGAGTCCAACAAGGAGGGTGGGAACACATCAAAGAGGAGGTTGAGAGTGGGGGCAAGAAGAGATACTCCGCTGTTGGCTTTGAGAGGGCGATCGACCATGAGGGGAAGTGGGTGAAGTGGTCACCCAAACAATAGTACAAGTGGCATTTCCCCAATGATTCAAAAGCACCTGAAGGTGAGCCACCTCAAGTGCAACCTTGTTGGCTTGAACTTGAATATGAAAGAGGACATTAAAGAAAATAATAGCTTTAGAATATAAGGAAACATTTTTATCCATTTGTGTGTTAGAAAATATGTAGGCATTTCTATCTTTCTAGATATTGAAGAGGATTTCCACCCTGAAAGTGTGCCAAAGATGGGTATATTTAGCATGAAGTCTGGGTGAGTCTCCCAGTAGAATCATATTCCAAGAGAAGGGCTCTGGTCTGAAGGTTGAAAGAAGTCATGAATCCAACTCCAAAACTGCTGAGCTCTGGTGCAAAACCAAAAGAGATGCTTAAAAGACTCAACTTGCCCACAAAAAGGGCAATGAGGGTCCTGGACCCCCAAGTGAACAAGTCAAGATCCCATAAGCAAGCCTTGGAAAAGAATACACAAAGAAAAGTGTGCAAGTTTCTGTTCAACACTTGCAGACCAAGTGGCAGAGAATCTTTTTCGTCAAACATGAGCAGGGGATTGAAGAAGCCACCTCTGGTTAATACTTTCAATCATAGGAAAGTGTGGTGAAAGCCATCTATAACTAAGCCTAGGCTTGTAATTCTTGAAAGGGGTGTATGGGTACCACTTCCAGTCCTTCCATCAGGTATTGGACCAATGAATTCCCACCTTATGAAGCATATCTATAGGAATAGCATTCACCAGACCATCATAAGTATCATGGTCCTGGTTTTGAAGCCTGTAAAGGGCACAAAAATCTTCCCATGACATGATGTGCATTGTGGGTTTGTGAAACACTTGCTGTAAAGTTTTAATGCCTTTCTTGTGGAACCTTAGCACCATAATCCAAGGTGACTTAGCCAATGATTGACCATTACTGGCAAAAAGAGGCAACCACCAAAAATTCTGTTGATTGAGCGAAATCCCATCACAGAAATCAGAGCTGATCCAATGAAGCTAGGGCTTAACCACCTCCCAGGCTCTCCAAATGCTCTTGGCCATGAAAGTTCCCACAATTTAGATTGGTTCCTTCATGACCATAAGGGTTTGAAAGACAATCTCCTTCCAAGCGGGTCTATGAATAGAAAAACTGGACTAAATGCAATGCTTGAGGAGAATCTACCAGGCTTCATCTCTAGTAAGGGCTCTAATTATCCATTTCACACACAAGGCAGTCCCTTGTCATTGAGTGAAAAGCAACCCAAGTCCTCTAGAGTCTCTAGGAAGACAACAAAATTCCCAGGCAACACGGTGAAACCCTCTGTGGGACTCTACAGAGGCCCAAAGAAAGTCCCAAAGCAACTTTTCAAGCTTGGCATAGGAAGCACTTGGAATATCCTTGCTAGAGAAAAAGGCTTGGTAATCCAATAGGCAAGATTTTTCTCAATCCTAGAAAAAACAGCTTGCCACAACTCAGTCAGAGAAGCCTGGAAGGCAAAGGGAATGCCCAGAAATAAAATATCTCCCTTGGCCCAATCCATTTCCAACCATACTGCTGAAGCCAATGAGAAGTGGGCAATATAGATTGTCTGTAGCACAAAGTTTTATGCCATTGAATGGTGGAGCTAAACACAAGGCAATAAATTTTAAGAAATTCCAAAGCAGCCTTAATATTATTTTCTTCCTCTAGAAGAGTGAGGAAATAATCATCAACAAAATGACCATTATCTAGTTGAGCCTAGGAGTTAGGTAGAGAAATGCCTTTGACACACTGTTGAGAAACCACATTGGCCAGGAGATAGCCAAATCCTTCGGCAACAAGCACATAAAGAGAAGGAGCAAGTGGGCATCCTTGCTGAATGGAGTAGAAAATCCCAAAGGAAAGAGATTGGTGGCCATTAATGGTGATACAAGCAAAAGTGTTTGAGAAGAGCATTTGGAAAACATGAATGAAATTAGGCCCAAACCCCAAGGCTTTCAACATGGCCAGAATAAAAGGCCATTCAATGCGGTCATAAGCTTTAGCAAAGTCTATTTTGAGAAAAACAACTTTCTGGTCTAAACGCTTGGCCCACTCCGTGCCTTCCCACACAACAATGATATTGTCTAGTATAAATCTGGACTTGATAAATCTAATTTTCTCTGAGCACACAATCTGAGGCAAAAGATGGTGGATCTTTAGAGCCAGAGCTTTGGCAATGATTTTTTAAGAAACATTGAGGAGCGTGATGGGCTGCCAGTTATAGATATCCTTGGGATCTCCAGACTTAGGTATGAATTTAATATTTCCTTTGTTAATTAAAGTACCTAGGGATTTGGAATGAAAAGCCTTAAGATAGACTTTATGCAAGTTGTGTCCAACATAGTCCCAAAGGGCTTTATAAAATTTGCAAGGGAAACCATCAATCCCCGGGGCCTTGTCATCAACCATGGAATGAACAACTTCCTTTAAGTCTTCAACTATGAGAAATTGTTCACAAAAGGATTTTTGGGCTGAAGATAGCCTATTTGGCACAACAACAAGACAATCTTGAAGGGCTTGCTGTTGCTTTGGTGTAAACTCCTGAGCAGTGAAAACTTGTTCATAATGTCAAACAAAGGTCTGGAGAATGTCAAGTAGCTCAATGAGCACTTGAATTCCATCTTTGATTTTTTTAATGCCTAGAGATGAGTGCCTGGCACAAAGAGCCAGAAAAAATCCTTGGAGGCATGGTCGTCAATCTTTAACTAGTGCAATCTAGCTTTTATTTGCACACCTTTGGTAGCATAATTATCTGCAACTTGCTTTTTGTGTCTTAATTCTACCACCTTGAATTGTAATGATGGGGAAAAAGGGCTAGCCGCTTGAGATTTGGTAGTTGAGTGCAGGTCAGCCGTGGTAGCCTCATAAGATCGCCAGTGAAAAATGGCCAGCTAGAACCCATAAATGCACAAAAATCTTGCTGTGCGATTGATAGCATTATTCCACCAATTAATCCAACTTATATTATGAGCTAGCCTGCACTCCAAATTCTAGACTGTGTGAATGTGGGACAACGTGGGATGATGAAAAAGTAGAGACGTGTTAAAAAAGAACTACGTTTTGCAAGCCTGAGGCTATCTTGTCTCCCATTCAATGTGAAAAGAAATGGAGAAATGATCTTACAAGGTCACATCCACTAATGACTTAATCGAAAGTGAAGAGCTATCAAAAGAGAAGAAAGATTGAGCCAAGATCATAGCATGATCAAGGAGCTTAAATATCCTGTCAGAGCTAGCCCTTTAATTACACCAAGTGTGCTAGAGGGAATGAGAATGGCAGCGACCAATATTGGGATAAAAAAGCCTCAATTTATTATGCATGTAAAACCATGCCTCCTGTTCACCAACTACCCATTTGAATGGAAAAGTGCCATCTTTATCATATGCCATCTCAACCATATTGAAATCCCCACACAGTAACCAAGTAGCAATTAGCAATGAATTAACAATACAATGCCAAAGCACAGAGCATTCCACAACATCATTAGAAGCATAAAGATTAATAATACCGAAGGAATGATTATCAATGTTGAGAAGGATCCAGACGAGCTGATGTGTGGGGTCTGACCCTTGGTCGACCACACAAGCATGCCACCATGGGGAAAAAAGGGTGATAGCTCTGCCATGTCCAACATCATGAACAATACAAAACATTTGACTGGCTGGCCAAATAGAGCGACAAGCCGACGCAAGCAAAAAACCAAAAAAGTTAACTTCTTGGAGACAAAGCACTTCAATACTAGATATTTCTTCAAAGTATCCCTAACATAATACTTTTTGGAGAGGTTTATCAGACCTCGAACATTCCAAGAGAGGAAATTCATGAATGAAAATCCTCCATATCATCAGAGTCTGGCTCCTCCTCATCCAGAGTAGAGAAGTAATTTTGTAAAAATTCTAGTGGAACTAACCCAATTTGAATATTCAGAGCAGAAAGTCTACATTTCTCCTCCACATATTCTCCTTCTTTTAATGGTAGAGAAGGACTACGAGACTGTCGATTGAGCTCCCATCAAGGGAGGAGAAACAGTTGGCTGTGCCATCATAACGACAACAGGCTGAGGCATAGCCTTTGGCCTGGGCCGTGCTTGAATACTATCAGCCCTGACCTAGGCTTCTTTCCCCTTCACTGAAGGGTTTGAAGCATCTTTAGCTAGCTCTGGGACTTTGGAAATCATCCCAGAGCCATTGGACTTGAGTTTATGGTTTGTAACCATGGTCCATTTCTCATCAAGTTTGGCAAAAAAAATATCCGCCTGACGGGGGGCTTTTCATATTCCCGTGGCAGAGAAGGAGTATGAGGCACTGCCAAAGGGCAGTCCCTAATCTTGTGGTTTGCGGATTGACATCTATAGCACGTGTTGGACAGATTAAAATAAGTGACCTTCTGGGTATGCTGAAAATATCCAATTTGAATATCAATTGAGTCTTTTAAATCTTGTGAAAGGTCCACTTCAACACATACCCGTTTTTGGGGATGAGCCTAGAAAAACCTATCTGGATCAATGCAAATAACCCTCCCTAGAGAGGACACAATATGAATCAAAAAAGGAACACAAGGCAAGGGAAACCTTGGAAACTCAATCCAAATCAGGACCTACAACTTGGTGTCATCTGAGACAGTGAAGTCTCAAGTCCATGATTGGAAAACTAATAGAGAAGAACTGACATACTAGGGACCATGATTCAAGATTTCCTGAACATGACTGACCTCTGCAAAATGGAAAATAAAAAAACCTTGGTTAAATTCTAGACCATATCAAGGACAACCCCATGAGGGACCCAGGCCTTGTGGATCCATTCTTTAAGCACAATTTTAGGGGGAGTCCTCCCAACAAAGTACCCAACAAGAGTATGTTTCTCAAGCCATTTACAAGCATAATCAAAATTAGGCAAAGGTAAAACCACACCAGCTGGGGAATCAAAAGACTTACCTCATGAAACACTTTCAGAACAAAATTCTAGGGTCATTTGTTTAGAGGAGGAGCCATTGAGCAAAGCCGTCAAACTGCCAACACCAGCATGAATTGCTGGGTTAGAGTCGGTTGAAGGCATATTAAAACAAAAAAACCATAGTAAATGCAGTCGTACACATAGGAAAAGAGGAAATTCCTGTGTAGTAAGCATAGTATGATGCAAGAGGGGCTAAGAATGACCACAAACACAAGAAAACCCTAGCAAAGCTCATACACCTTCAAATTCTAGGTCCACCTATAGTCCATATTTTTGTTTTAATATTGTAGTAAAGATGTAGTCCTATTCAAATTCTTCTACCTTTTTCAGTTGTGTTTTTAGTTGCTCAGACTTTGTCACACTCTATTTATTAGGGAGTGGTGATTTTCATTTATATTTTGTCTTAAATCCTTGTTTCAATAAGACTCCCCCACACCTATATATATGGTCTGGCAGTCAAGGTGAATAGTTAGTTGGTTAAACAAATGCAACAAATATAGCAGATAGATATGTTTAGTTAGTTTTCCTATTTTTATGCATAAAATGTTTGTTCCAATCATGTTCTTATGAATGAGATATCCCAAAAGATTCTTATTAGATTGTGATATATTGAGTTATGTAATAAAGAGGTTTTTAGTTATTGTTATGTTAAATTAATTTGAGGAGCTAGATTTGAATTTATCCTATGGAACACTCACTTGAGCAAGGACCACTCAAGGTAACTATTCCCCACTTTACTTTCTACACATTTATTTCTATTGTTATAGTAGTTACTTTCACGATTGTATGTGTCTTAATCATATTCTTCATGCTGTAAATGTGAATGAAATCATGAATAAGATCTTGTCCTATATTCATGTTTTATTTTTTTCCATGCATTGTCCTTTGGAGTGAGTCAAGTTAATCAAGTTAGTAGTATTAGTTAGTTACAAAATTTATTTCTTGAAGGTAAATTAGTCACAGTCTTTAGCTATAGCACTCGTACCAATAGTTTTAGCACTATTTTTTTCACTATTATGTAACTTATGTTTTCCAGCATGTGTAAACACTTATACTAAGATGATATAGGTAGTATAGAGTCTTTGAAATCACAAAAAATGTTGGCATAATCAAAAGCTTATGTTAGCCCTAGTTGATAATTAAATGAAGGCCTTTCAAGGGTTTAGTGAACTGTTCAATTAGTACCCCCTCTGAATTGTGTGTTTGACACCAAGTTCATTGAACATTAGTGGACCTCTACATTTTTGGCATCGTTGCTAGGGATGGTGCTACTTTCAAATATTCATCTTTGCTATTTCAAGTTTTATAGTTTAGTATTTTGTTTCCAACATTAGGAAAATTAGGTTTTATTCCATCAATACCAAAATATTTTACTAGCGTTGTGCAGGAGTTGTTGATACATAGTCACACCTATTATATACACAGGCTGAGAGATGCTTTGGGAAGATTTCTCCCCTCAACACATGAAGCTATAAAGGATATTGGTGATCATAGTGATCAAAGTGAGGGAATTCTTGAAGAAGAAATTTCCCTTTCACCAATATCCATTGTAAATATAGAGGAGACCTTCCAAACTATGGTTGATGTAGTGGTGGATGATCCACCAAAACATATAACTTTTGAGTTCCCCATTGCCAACTAGGAGAGAGAAACCATTTTGAAGAATATAACTCCTTCAACATTGCTTGTCTTTTATGGCTTGGTTACTGAGGATCTAGATACCTTCTTGTTTGAGTTTGATGTCTCGTGTAGAAGTTATGATTACACAATAGATGCACACAAGCTCAAACTGTTTCCAACAACCTTGAAGGATACTACCTTAAGATGGTTTATGGGCTTGGGAAGAGATGCTGTTCCAGATTGGGACACTATGAAGATGAACTTTTTGGAGAAATACTGAGACTGCTATAGAGGAGTTGACAGAAGAAGAGATGAAATTGTCAGGATGTCTCAAAAAGAAGATGAGCCATTGGAGGACTATGTAGAAAGGTTCTAGTTCTACTTGAAGAAGAATCCACAAAATAGAATTTCAGAAGAATCCCTGAAGTTGGTGTTTTTAAGAGGAGTCAATGATGATTGCATGTATTCCCTTAAACTTATTGGGTTAGGAGATGTATCACAATTAACTTTTGAAGAAATCTACAAGGTTTTTAAAAACTATTTAAGGACCTTTACAAAGAGGACAAAAGGGGAAAGAACATCTTCCATCAACAAGACATCTAATGGAGTCTCTAAAGTGGAATTGAGTAACTTTCTATCCAACATGAAAGAAGATATCATAAGCTATTTTGCTACCCAATTGGACACTCTACATGTAAAGAAAAAGCATGAAGAGGTAGAGGCAATCCTTACTAAATACTACCATAACTGTAGATAGAGAAAATATAATTGTAAGTGCAAAAGAGTAGTAAGTATTTCAGAGGATAGACCAAGGAAACCAAAATTTCAAGCATTGGAGGGTGAAGATGGAAAACTATTCTATATTGCAAAAAGGAGGCCATGGAAACCAAAACAAGGTATGCCTCAAGATCCTTTGAATTTCAATACACCATTTCCAATTAACAATCAAAATTTCTCTAGTTCCAGAACCCTCAACCTTGGGAAAACACACAAAACCAATGGAAAAATACTCAACAAAATTGGAACTAGCAACAACAAAACATGTGGCCACAACAAAATTTTCAAGAATCTAACTACAACCCCCAATGGCCACAACAAAATCAATGGAAACCTCAATGGAAAAAGGGCCAACAATGGAAAAACCAAAATATAAATTATCAGTAGCCACAACAACCTTTATAGCCACAACAACAAGCCATCATGCCCAATCTAACAAATCCACCATCTCAACCACCAAGAGCATATCAACTACTATCCCAACTTGCACCTAACATAAATAACAAGCCTGTTCAACAGGCCTACATTAATGAGGCTATTCAATACCCTACTTGTGGGGTAGAGGTGATTTATTTCCACCTTAGGTCAAAGAAAACATTGGCTGGGACTTCATCCCCTCAAATAACTGAGTTAGTAGATGAGGAAACCTCAACAGAAACCTTGGACAATCCACTTATGGAACTTGAGTCAAATCATGTAAACTAGACCACTTCAAGTCCATAGCCTCTGTTCCCTGAGTGATTAGCTATTTCAAAAAAATAGAACCAAGCTAAAACTAACCTATTAGGGTAGCTTCAGGATGTGTGTATAAAGATACCTCTCATTCAAGTCATCAAGCATATTCCCATTTACATAAAAATAGTGAGAGACCTTTGTCTTTAGATTGTACATGTCTTAAGGAACCTTACTGACATTATATTAGGAAATATAATTGTCCCTAATTATATAGATCTTGGATATCTAGTGGTAGATATTAAGATAAATGGTACCCTCATAAAAAAACACCTTGATTGACTTGGGGGAAACCATTAACGTGATGACTAAGGAAACAATGCAACTATTACAATTAGTAAACCTTATACCTACACCCACTATTTTATAGTTGGAACATAGGTCAACAGTGAAACCTAAGGGCATCATTGAGGACTTGGTCATAGCTTTGGATTCATGGGAGTACCCTATAGATTTTATAGTATTGTAACCAAAGGTTAACCTTGTAAGCTATCCTCTTATTTGAGGAAGGCCATGGTTAGCAACAACTAATGCATTTATAGGTTGTAGGTCTAGAAACATGATTATCTCAAATGGAATTGTGACCAAGAAGTTGGTCCTTTATCCACCAACCCAACCTCTTGAAGATTTAGAGCATACCATTTGGACTACTCTAGATGAAGAAGAACAATATTCCCTAAAGACTCTCATGACTATTAAATGGAACCATTTGTTGAGCAACCAAGATGATAATTTAATTACACACATTATACAAAATAACTACAGTAGGAACTCGCAACACCATGACCCATTCACCTTTGGTGGCGAATGAGTCCCTATACAACTTTTGATAGCAAAAATTCTGAGTGGTTTTTGGTTTCTGATAAGCATTTTTGTCTCTATTCTAAAATCTGAAAAGTACTAGTCTTAAACAATTTTTTTTTGAAGTTATTCAATTAAACCTAGATTTAGAAATGGTGAGCAGGAATGGATTTTTGAATTCCTTTGACGATGGCAGTGAAGATGGCTTAGATGTGGATTATTTTTTCTATTTGCTTGGTTCTGGGGGCTCCAACCTGCATCGTTGGAGTATGCTTCATTGTTTCCTAGTCTTGCTTCGTTGTTTCTTGGTCTTCCTAGCATGTTTTTTGCAGGTGGGGGTTCAACTGCTCTGCCTGTTGGCCTATGGAATTTTGGTTGGCCTTCGAGGGCCTCTATTTGGGATAGGCCTAAGTATTCCTTAGTGGTGCTTTCTCCTCTACCTATGCTTTGGATGGATGGGGTCATTATTGTACGTTTGATTCTCTTGTTGGTATTTTAGGACCCTATCTAGGTGCGATGTTTGTATTGGTTGGGGGATTCGGTGATTGGGAAAGACTCTTTTCTTCTTTCCTGTTCCTGGCTTCTCTCTAGAGACTTGCGTCTGCTAAAGGCCTCTCTTGGATGCATTGGTGTTTTGGGCCCCTGTCATGGTCACTTGCATGGATTTGTAGTTTGGGTTATGTCTTTTGAGTGCCACTTATTTTTGCTTGTTCATGGTGTGGGTGGCCTTGTAGTGAGCCTCCTCATTACTCATGTGGAGTAGTTTTGCTCGATTTGATTTATTGTTATGCAATGTCTCCTTGAGGGCGTTGTTTTGATCGAGGTTTCAGGGATTTATGAGTTTGGATTATGCTTCAATGACAGTGTCCTATTTTTGATTTCTCCCATGAGATGAAATATTTCTTCTATTATGTTGGGGGTAGATGATCTGCTAGTGCTTAATTTGGGGATTTTGTTTTTGATTAAGCTAATGATGGTTCTATGGTTGCAATTTTGGTTACTCAGTCTGTGTGCCATTTTGATGCTATTTTCTGGTGGGGGCTGGTGCTATTCTTCCCAACCTGTATCTCTATTTGCTATTCTGGCTTTGAAACCATGAGATTAGGGCCCTTTCCCTGCTTACCTAATAAAAAAAACAAGACTTTCTATCATCTTTGCAGGATCCGCTGAAGAATATTATACTTGTCAATTCATTAGAATCAATATCCCACCTTTTCCATTCTTTATTGCCACAATAATGTGTCTTAGATATTATTGGACTTGACCTTTCATCTATATAATCAACATCTAATACTTTAGAAATCATACCAGGAAACTATTGAGAAACAGACTTCCCTAACCACTATGCTATAGGAACATGTAACAACCTTTACATGGGACTACCATGACATGAAGGGGATTGACCTAGACCTATGCATGCATATGATCTACATTAATGATAGATTCAAACCAATTAGATAACCCCATAGGAGAATGAACCTTGCACTAAGAGACAGTCAAAATTGAGTTACAAAAATTTCTTGATGCGGGTTTCATTTACCCTATTGTTGACAGTCAATGGGTGTCACCTCTAATTATTGTCCCAAATAAAGAGGGGAAATAGAGAGTGCATGTGGAATATAGAGAATTAAACACAACCACTAGAAACGACCACTTTCCACTACCTTTCATTGATCAAGTGCTTAACTCCCTAGTAGGTAAAAAGTACTCCTTTCTAGATGGATTCAGTGGTTACAACCAAATTAGAATAGCTCCAGAGGACTAGAACAAAGCCACCTTTACATGCCCTTGGGGTACATATGCTTATTTTGTTCTTCCATTTGGACTATGTAATGCTCCAACCACTTTCTAAAGGGTAATGCTAAGCATTTTCTCAGATTTTGCACATGACCATGGAAATCTACATGGATGATTTCACAACCTATGGAGAAACATATGATGAAGCACTCAATAACCTAGAGAAGGTCTTCAAGAGATGTCAAGAATACAATCTATCCCAAAGTCATGAGAAATGTTTCATGATGATGACTCAAGGGATTTCCCTAGGACATTTTGTATCAAGTGAATGGATTCAAGTGGATCCAAATAAGATTGAGATAATCTCCATACTCCCTGTGCCACAAAAACAAAGAGATGTAAAGAGTTTTCTAGGACATGTTGGCTATTATAGAAGATTTATTTAGGAATTTATAAATTTTTTTGAACCTTTATTTGTTTTACTCTCAAAGGATATAGAATTTGAGTGGACCATAGAATGCCAACACTCTTTTGAAGCATTCAAGAATATTGACCAAAGCACCTGTCTTGAGAGGACCAAATTGGACTTTGCCACATACACATAGATGCTTATGAATTTTCTATAGGTGTAGTCCTTGGACATAAGGAATGTAATAAGGAGTATGCCATATATTACATTAGCAAGAACTTACAAGGGGAAGAACTCAACCACACTGTCACGAAAAAGAGATGTTGGTAGTTGTCTATGCAATTAACAAGTTTAGGAATTACATCATATGGTATCTCATATTTATCCACACTAATCACATTGCAATAAGGTATTTAATGAATAAACTTGCGGTTGGTGGCAGACTTGTTAGATGGATTTTATTACTATAGGAATCTGACATCGCCATAGTGGAAAAGCTTGAAAAAGAAAATGTGGTGGTAGATTTTCTATCCAAGTTACCAACTCAATTAATAAAAGGTGTTGTTGATGATTCCTTTGCAGACAAGCATCTATTTTATCTAACACTGTAGACACCTTGGTTTGTTGATATTTCCAATTACCTAGTAGTAGGACAAATATCACCTCATTTCTTCCCTAGAGAAAAGAGAGTTGGTACACAAAAGTTTTCCCTACTTCGGGGTAGCTGGTTATTTATTCTATATAGTTACAAACAATATTATGAGGAGATGCATAAGAGAGGATGAGGTATTTGATATCCTCAAAGCCTATCATGATGAATCCTATGGGGGACACTTTGCAACAAAGAGGAATACACTCAAGATTCTCACCGCTGGTTATTACTGACCAACTCTTCATAAGGATGGAGTGAAATATACAAGGAGCTATTACAGACATCAGAGAATGGGTAGGCCAACTAAAATAGTTGAGATTCCTTTACAACCATAGTTTGCACTATCACCATTTGATAAATGGGGGATAGACTTCATTGGCCCAATATCACCAACATCCAATTACAAGAGTATATCTTAGTTTGCACTAATTATCTAACAAAGTGGGTTGAACTCAAAGCATTGAAATTTGATAGGGATGGTAATGTAGCCAAATTACTATATGAAGACATATTCACAAGGTATGGAGTGCTAAGAGAAATTGTGACAGATCAAGGTCCCCAATTTACATTAGAGCTAATTACCAAATTGGTTCAGGATTATGAGATAAGGCATAGGAGATCAACACCCTACCACCCTCAAGGCAATGGGCAAGTGGAAGTAACAAATAGGGAGATTAAAAACATACTGACCAAAATAATGCGAATTCACATAAAATATTGGGCAACCAGGTTACATGAGGCAGTATGGGCCTATAGGATAACTTGGAAGAGTATAATAGGATTTACACCCTATGAGTTGGTGTATGGTAAAACAATAGTACTACCCAGTGAATTTGAGTACAAGACACTCAGGACAATAGTTGAACTAGATATGGAATTGACAACACAAAAAGAAAGAGTACATAGTCTAAATGGATTAGATGAGATAAGAATGGAGGCCATGTGCACTAAGATTGTTCAACAGTAGAGAGTCAAATGGCATAATCAGTATATTGAGGCAAAGGAGATTAGTGTGGGAGATGGGGCTTTGTTATATGACTCTAGATATAAAGATTATAAAGGGAAGCTTCAAACAATGTGGTTAGGACCATATGAAATAGAGCAAGTTTTCCCAAATGGAGCAGTCAAGTTGCAAACCATTGATGTAGTCAGATATTCACTATTGGTTAATGGCCATAGATTGAAAATTTACAAAAAGCTAGTACAAAAGGACAACTTCCTTCTTTCATTGATGCAACAATATGGACCAAACAGTGCTTCAAATAAAGACATTGAACTAGACAATGATGATGAAAAAGGAAATAATCCTGATGAAGACATTATAACAAACAACAAAGATATAATAGTACATACTATAGTTTCTACAAGTGCCTTAGAAGATGAGCTACACAACTCGCCTACTAAGGTCAACCAGGTATAATTTTCTATCAACCTTCATATGCACACACTACACAGGTGAAACACTCAACAATCCTTTTCATGTACAATCCACGATACAATTGGGACCTATAGCTTCATTAATAAAATATGAAATAGTTCAAATAGGGACCTGTTATTAAAGGTACCCGCAAAAATTTCCAATCAAAAGTTTCAAATTTTTCTGCCAACTTAATTACATGCCATCCACATACAATTTATTTTTCTATACATGTAGCCAAACACTTATCATTTCATTACATGCAATTTAACCATCACATTCCATGTCACATTCCTCGATTTTCATGCATTCAAGAGATTAATTAATATCTCATAAGCCATACATTCCACAATCTTTTCATTACCACACACCAAGTTCTCATTTCATCAATCACCTATTGTAATTAAGCAAACATCAAATCATAATCACACTACAAACACTCCTAATAAGCTTCACATGAGCCAAGTATAGTTCACTTCACATTGATAGGTACAAATACTATTTTGCCATAGTTATCATAGGTTGTAATTTTTTTTCGATATGTTTCCATTTAATTCTACATGCTTTGTATTCATTTTCATATTTCCACTACATGTAATACCCTCAACCTTATTAAGTACAATTAAGTGAGGTCACTTAAAGGCTTTAGTTGGGGGGGAGAGTATATTTTCTAAGGTTTTCAAAACTTTCGTCACCAAAAACCTTTCTACCTATCTACAAAATTTTGTCATCTGTTTTATGCCATATTCGAGCTAATCCAAGCCAATTCAAGCTATAATAGACAAGTATATCAGTTGAATTTGAAGAATGCAAGTATAACAGACAGGAAGGATTGGTGTGGTTAAAATTGTGAGCAAAAAATGGTAGAAATTTGAACAAAAACAAAATAGCTTTCCATAATGGGAGGAGATATAATTCATAGAGAGTCGTCTGGACATCAACATATATTGGAAGATAGGTTGGTTTTTACTATTTTTAGACAATCAGGATGGTTGCATTATTTCTTGAGGCTGATAGAATATAGTGAGGATATAACACAATAGTTTGCATAAACACTTCAAAATGATAAAACCACTGTTTGAGGGTTAAAGGTTGATGCTTCGAAAGCTGCAATTGCAAAAGTGTCCAGCTTGCCAAGAGAAGGAGATGAATTCCCAGTCAAGGGAAATGCTATAGCTGCCAAGGATGAATTCAAAGAGCATGGAGAGAAACTTGAATCAACATCCCAAGTTACTAAAAAGTTATCATTGGCATGGATATGGGTTGTTGTTGCCTCTTACATTATTAAATATCTTACATGTGATGGTAGGAAATCTCTTTTATACATAGTACATTTCAAGATTTTGAGTCACCTTCATCACAATAGGATGGTTAATGTTCCCAATTTTTTGTATAACCTATTGAAATAGATGAGTTCTGAATATAAAAGAAAGAAAAAAATACAACCTTGTCACATTATTGTTTAGTTAATTTATTGGTAAAAGGAAGTTTAAGGGTTCAATATGCACATGTTGTTGGCCTTGCCATTTCACCAAAAGGTCAACCTATCAATTCCCAATACAAGCATCAGTTAAGATCCATAGGAGGCGGTTAGACCATGTCACAAACCCAAGCACCATGTTGGACAAGGAAGAACAAGGGACACACCATCTTGCAACAATCTCCCCAACACAAGTGAGGGGTTTGAACCCATGACCAACTCTGATACCAATTGTTGGCCTTGTCATTGTACCAAAAGGCTGACTTATCAATGCCCGATACAAGTGTCAGTTAAGATCCATAGGAGATGGTTAGACCATGCCACAAACCCAAGCGTCATGCTGGACAAGGAAGAAAAAGGGACACACCATCTTGCAACACATGTTTCATGGGAAAACTTTGTAATTTGTAATCATATAAGTCACATTATTGAAGAGCCAGTTGTCCCAAAAAAATTGGAATCACCTACTGCATCAGTGAGGGAAATTCCCTCTGGTTCACCTACAACTTCACCTACCCGCAACAGAGGAGAAACAAAGGAGTAGATTTTGAAAAATTCACCACATGTAGCCTCTGAGTAACTCGCACTAGAGGATGCCCACGAAAACCCAACTTCTTCCAAAACACCAAGAAAAAGAAACATGAAAGGTGGATCTTCTGAGTTGCACCCAAGAAAGTGTAGAAGAAGAAACCCACCCAACCAAGGTGTTCATGCCACCTGAAAAAGAAGGGTGTTATAAGGGGTAGTATCAAGAAGCAGGATGAAGAAAATACTGTGACAATGGAAGATTCATAACTGAAAGAAAATGATTATGAAGATTTTCATACACTAGTCAAAAGAAAATGGTATATTTCAACCATCTTTGAATTCGATTTAGAGGATATTTTTGTTGCTAATAAGACAAGGAAGAGAACCCCACAAAGCCCTATTAGTGAGGGTAGTGATTAAACTGTGGTGAGGATGACCAATTTTTGGAGAAGGATGAGAATTTTTTTATAGAAGAAAGGAATGTAAAGAAATAATTGCATGAAGCATTGGATAAAATTAAATAGTTAGAGGAATTGGTAAGGACATATGAGCAGAGAGATAAAGAAAGAGACTTGAAAATTAAGGAGTTGGAGGAGAAGCTTCATACATATGGGCATGGGTCTAAACTAGAATTGCTTTCACAACTTGCCACAATGAAGGTGGGAAGTACATAAATTATAGCTGAAACCAGAAGAACCCCTTTCACAAGGACTCCAACTCATCACACTACAATGTCTCTAGGATATAAGTTATGGAAAACAACTCAAGAATTTTCCCAACAAAACGAAAAATGGGAGAAGAAAAAGGAAAATATAATTTCAGACCATAACATGATATTGGAGAACAAGGAAGCTGAATTGAAGAAAGAGACAGTTAAAACTAAAGAGATAGAAGATAAGGTTGCTGAAATCATCAAGTGTAGACCTCCTACTAGAGTTTATTATTTTATTTTATAGGAAAAATTCCTAAGTTTTCAATTTAGTCAACTAATTAGTAACTTGCCAATTGCCATGAGTAGAAATTTTGAATTTTTATATATTTTTGTTGATGCTACACCTAATGTACATGACTAGTTATGTGAATTTTATTTACATAATTATGCTATGCCAGATAATATAGAAGGGATCCCATTGATATTTTTGGGTGATTTATAGATTAGGGCACTAGCATCGTACTTAAAAAATGAGACATAGAGGGGTGAAATTATGCAAGATTATGTTGAAAGAGAAATCAATTGCTCTCCAAGTCAGGAAGGAATCCAAGGACCCCAGTGAAATAATAGAAGAATGGATAAAACTTTTGAGGTATAAGGATGCAGGCAGGAAAGTTATGAATTTAAGGCTAAATGATTATGATAGGATGTAGAGACTAATTGTAGGTCTTGTCCATCATTCTTTTCATTTTGTACAAGAAAGATGGGACAATTTAACCCTTGAATTATAGAAAAAGGAACCCCACTCTATATACAACTTCATAGCCATGCTTGAAAGGATCCACAAGTACATGGACAGTGAAAAAGACAAGGCACTTGAATAGGTACTTCTTACCTTCTCTTTACCTATGCTTCTCTACTCATTGCCACATTAGACATGGGAACAAAATGAAGAGTGGGAGGAAATTGAGAATGTTAGGTGGGTAAGAATTTCATGCTATGGAGGTTTTTACTTGAACCAACTAAAATGAGTGGATGTGATCACAGACCTTAGGGAGATAACCTTGTAGTATAACCTCCAATCTTCAAATTGCTTTGCTTGAGGACAAGAAAATGTTTAGTTGGGGGGATGATGAGGCCTATTATTAGTTAGTTTTCTATTGTTTTAGTATATGCTTTTAGATATTTCCAAATACTTATTTCATGCATATTCCTAAACTTTACTATCTTTTATGATCATCATACAAAATTGTACCTAGTTTTAAGTATATGGAAATATGATTATGGTATGATAGCTATTGCATGGTTAATATGTGAATATGTATGGAATACAATGAATATCTATGTTTAAACTATGATTATTAGTATTGTGTAGATGTTGTGTGAAACAACTCTTTGAATTCAAGGAGCCAGAGTAAGCAGACAGTAGCCTACAACAACTAAGGGGAGCAACTCACAACCAAAGGAGTCTCAGACAATGATGTAGGGAAAGTTCCAGAATAAGCAGAGCATAGCAGTTGCAGAATTGGAGGCGTCTATTTGTCAAGAAGATTATGAGTCACCATGCCATTTAATAAGAATACTAAAGGATATATTTTCCATAATTGAGAATCCAATGAGACTATTTTTACAGTCCTCAAGTTTCATTTTTACCATTGCAACTGAGTTGTAGTCCTATTCAAATTCTTCTACCTTTTCAATTATGTTTTTAGTTGCTCAAACTTTGTCACACTTTATTTCTTCAAAGTGGTGATTTGCATTTAGATTTCAGTTTGGGTCCTTACTTCAATAAGTCTCCCCCACATCTATATATATGGTTCGGTGGTCGAGGTGAATAGTTAGTTGGTTAAACAAATGCAACAAATATAGTAGATAGATATGTTTAGTTAGTTTTCCTATTTTTATGCAGACAATGTTTGTTCCAATCATGTTCTTATGAATAAGATATCCTAGAAGATTCTTATTAGATTGTGATATATTGAGTTATGCAATAAAGAGGTTTTTAGTTATTGTTATGTTGAATTAATTTGAGGAGCTAGATTTGAGTTTATCCTATGGAGATAGTCACTTGAGCAAGGGACACTTGGGGTAACTATTCCCCACTTTACCTTTTGAACATTTTTTTTTCTTCTGTTGTTACAGTAGTTAGTTTCATGATTGTATTTGTCTTAATCAAAATTTTCATGTTGTAAATGTGAATGAAATCATGAATAAGATTTTGTCCTGTATTCATGTTTTATTTGTTTTCATACATTATCCTCTAAAGTGAGTCAAGTTAATCAAGTTAGCAGTATTATTTAGTTACATAATTCATTTCTTGATAGTGAATTAGTCATAGTCTTTAGCTGTAGGTACCTATAACAATAGTTCCAACACTACTTTTTTTTTTTTTGGTCTCGAAGGGTATCCTCGTGACTCAAGCCTAGTGGGTTCCCTTTACGGGGTGAGCTTGAGGCGAGACTAGTCCCTATGGCCTCGAGATAACCAACGTCGCCCCCCAATGTCTGAGGTGGGGTAATATCTGGGCTAGAGAGAATCAAACCCAAGACCTCGGGGAGCAAACCCAAGACTCAGACCAACTCCTCTAACTCATGGGGGCCTAACACTACTTATTTTTACTGTTATACAATTTATGTTTACAACATGTGTAAACACCTATAAATAGATGATATAGGAAGTATATAGTCTCTAAATGTACAGACAGTTCCAACATCATCACAAGATAATGTTAGCCCTAGTTGATAATTAAATGAAGGCCTTTCAAGGGTTTAGTGAACTGTTCAGTTAGGACCCCCTCTAAATTGTGTGTCTGAAACCAAGTTTATTGAACATTAGTGGACCTCTACATTAAGTATAAATGATTTTTTTACATATTTTGAGGGACTTATCTAGGTTTTGGAGAGATTCATCAAATGACTCTCCATACGCAATCGAGTTATCCATGTATACTTTAATAAATTTATATGATAGCTCAACAAAAATGGATACCACTACATGTTGGAAGGTGGCAAGTGTATTATATAATTTGAAAGGTAAGATTATATAGGGAAATATATTCCATGGCTAGGTAAAAGTGGTTTTATCCTAGTCTTCAGGAGCCCCCTATATTTTTTATATCCACTAAATCTATTCAAGTATGAAAATTATTTCTTCCCAATGAGATTATCCAAAAAATAATGAATGAATGGTAAGGGAAGTAAACTCTTTGAGTGGATTTATTCAACTCTCTATAGTATATAAAATTTACCTTATCATTTTTTGGGATAATGATTAATTGAGAAAATCATTAACTATCTAAAATTAGTTATTATTAATCCTTCTTGTAACTTTCTCAATCTCAATTTTGACTATCTCTAAGTGTTGGGTTTAACCTTCATTAGTATTACCTCATATGTCATATATTTTTTTATATAAATATGGTTAGTATAGATATTATGTTGGATTTCCTTCATATCACTATACTCCCATGTAAATTCTTGCTAATGTGCATGCAAAAATCATACAATTTAGATTATTTTTCATCTACTAACAAGCTATTTATTTTTAGAGATTTACTTGGTTCGATCAGGATTTATTTTCTAATAAGGTGGATTAAGGCCAAAATCTTGAATTCAATCATCAATGTGTTTAATATATAGTGGTAAGGTTGTAGCATATGAAAATTTGTAATTTCCTTATAAAAGGCCTCATTGATGGGAATCAAATTTACTAAGGGATAGTGATTGTGAGAAGTTTTTTCGGTTGTTTTGCACAAATTTGACAAGGCTTTGTTGGATGTATATACGTGCATCATATTTACGTGTCAAAATTATATTCCAACTCTTCTACATTTTATTTTATTATAACAATGAATGAGGAAGAAGTATTCTCTATTTCATAATTATCATCCAATTCATCTATTCAAAGGAAATAAAATAGTGAAGGATTAATAGGTGGATGCATAGAATTTTTCATAGAACTAATTCCATTGGAGATGGTCATATTAATTGATTGGTGACCAATAAAAATAGTTACTATAATCAATGGATATCCATTCTTTGTGATTTGTGATCAGAGTATCATTAAATTTACATGAGATTCCTAAGATTGAATGGTAATTATGATACACTCAATGATACCTTATGGATTTATAATTTATTGGCGATATATTTATAAAAATGGTAAATTTGGTTGTAATCCAATTTAGGATAGTGGATTCAACATGTTAGCTATCATGACACTAATCAAAACACCCAAACTATTTGGTAATTTTATGTTTATAATTGATATTGTGATTATATAACTCATTTAGGTCACCATATTTTAGGGGAAGAGGTTTAATTTCTAAGAGGATGGCTAACTTTCCTTCCTTTTAAATTGTTTTAGAATATTTCTTATTCCTCTCTGGAGTTTTAATAAAATAATTTGATGATTTTGTTGAGTTTATGAACACCTCTTATGGCTTACAACAATGAGATCTTAATGTTTAACCATTTGAAATATTACACAAATTTAAATTTATATATAAGTGATGGTTTTGGAGGTGAAATTAGATACTTTAGCCATTCTAGAAATGGTGTAGATGATTAGGAATGTTTTCCTAAAGGATTTAACTCTAGTTTTTTAGAAGCCTATTTCTCCTCCTTGTCATATATTTCAATGATAGTTAAATAGGAGGGTTATTTTAGTAAGTTTTTTTAATAATACTTTATGGAATTAATACTTTATGGAATTATGCCCAACTATTCTCTCTTGGTCTGTGCTATAAAAAAATGTAGTTTGTGATGCAGGGGCATCAGGAGCCTCATAAGCACACTTTTTGTTATATTTGAGTTTAGGTTGTTTTGTGTGTCTTGAAGTTTCCTAATGTCATTTATGACCATGTGTGCTCATATTAATCCATTTTTGGTGTGTTAGAGGGTCATTGGTTTTAAAATGTAAAAAGTTGCTAATGTTGTCAAAAGTTGCTAAAAGTTGTTATGCAACTTTTGCAAGGTGGAAAAAATCAAGAAAATGGTTTCATGCAAGCAATAAATGGTTATAAACCATTGGGATTGGTTGTAAATGCATCAAAAAGACCCCCCAAAGTTGAATAGATTGTTGGAGAATTGATATTGTAGTTTTAAGTTAATGAAAGCAAGCTTTTTTGGAGGTTTTCTCAACATTCCAGTCTATTCTTATTTCTTGTATGGCTTGTATTTTCCAGTTAGTGATCTAAAACTAATTGGAATATGTTGGCATGTGAATCCTCTTTCTTTTCATTTTTTTGGCATTGAATTTCATTGAGTTTTGTGTAAGATATGGCCATTTTGGTGAAGACAGCCCTATTCTAACAATGTTTTCCAGAATTTGCAGTCTAAAAATGTGCTAGTATGACCATGTATGGTATAGTACATGACTGAAACCAATTTTAAAAGTTGAAGGAATGAGTCTAGTTTCATATGCTTTTGGTTTGAGCAAATTGTTGGAATTGTGTGCCTCAATCTCATTGGTCTAAACCTCTGAGAAAGCAATTTTGGTGTGACCGCTAAGATGTTTGGCCGATCTGCATAGTGATCTTGAACTATCTATGAGATTTGTGTGACTTAGCCCGATCTGAGTTCTCGATGTGAAGTTCCTTCTTTGAACATATTAGTGTTTTCTTTGATATGTCCTAGTGATGAAGGTGATCGGCGTGACATGAGCTATCGGTATGAGGTTTTGAACTCACGTCGATAGTAGAAGTCCGACCAAAAAGTTATATCAGTGTGACTCTGGCCGATGGTACTTGGTCGGGGTGACATGAAGGTTCTGAAAGAGTCTTAATGATAGAGTGTGTCTAGCCGATGGTTCCTTCGGTGTGACTCTAGTCGATGAAATGTTTGATGGTTGTTAGTATGACAAGAACTGCCAGAATGAAATTAAAATCTCACGGCGACAGTGTTGGTATGGCTAATGAGTTTTCCTTTGGTGTGACTCTTGCCAATGAGGTGTTTTGAACTTCAGCTGAGCATGAGGTCATTGGTGTGACTTGGGACTTCACTGAAACCTTCTATGATGCATGTTCTCATGCCGATAAGGCTGATCCAGTGACAGTTGGTGCCCTCATTGATTGTAAGGGTGTTTATGGCTAATGGTCTGTATCGGGGTGACTTAGGCTAATAAGATGGTTTGAGAGGTGGTTGAACTCAATGACATCAAGGAGAAAAGTGCGTTTGATGTGACATTATGAATTGCCGATGGACGTTGTCTTGCCAATAGGCCTAGTTGAGATGTCAGGATGATGGAGACATTAGGGAGACTTTGGAGATTGGTGTGTCCTTTGTGACTGTGACCCATAGAAAAAGTCAAGCTGATGGAAGTGAAGGTGGAATCAGTTGAACGGACGATGATTTTGCTGACCTACCGATGTGTCATTTGTCCACTGAGGAAACTATTCATTGTCCAAGTCTGTTCGACAGTTGCCCTACTAAATGGTTCTGGGTTGGAAGTTGAACTATTTCCTGTTAGTTGAGAAAGAATGGTAAAAACTTTGAATGTTCTGTAATAAGACAAAGAGAGGAAGATCTAAGGAAGGTTATGCTGCCAAAATCTCTCCTAATAGAATGTCTTGATCGATCTTTCATTGTTAATCTGCACTATATATTGAGAGTATTGTAATAGTGTGAAGGTTGAAATGGACTGAGATGTTGATTAGGGAAATGTAAAAAAGAAGAGAAGGAAATAGAATAGGGTTGCTATTAGTTTGTCTCTAGAATGAAACAAGATGTAATCTCTGTGAAAAGGATATGAGCCTGAGATTGTATTGTAACTCTGTTTGTTGCTGAATAATATAATGGCTCGAATCTTTTGGAGTGTGGGGTTTTTTTACCTGAAAAGGTTTTCCCCATGTAAATCTGTGTGTTCTAATCTTCTGTACCATCTTTCATGTTTAATGGTTATGTTTGTTGAATCTATTTATGCAAGTTGTTGAAAATGAATTTACATATGCTTCTCTTAGAAGGATTAATGCGGGAAATCAACTGTGCCTGATTCTGCTTTGTGACATAGTTGTATGTGTTTTTGAGGCAATCTAATTAAAATTAAAGTTATCGAAGGCACTACTATTCTTGGAGGTTTTTTCGAGATGATCAAAATTTACCAACACAAATTTGATTAAGTTTTGAATGAGTTATGCCATTTTTGGTGAGAGCAGGTTTGTGACTGGCCTAGGGTTTCTAGTTTTGGGAAAAATGCCATAACTTTCTTTTCCACTGTTGGATCTTTATGAAAGTTGGAGGAAAAGTCTATAATTAGGTTATATTCAATCCCACCAAAGTGATTTTTTTTTGTTTGTGAAAGTTAATAATGAATATTCCTTTCATTTCACAGTGAGGCAGCATATGGGTTTAGTTGTGTAAGGTTCTAAGAAAGTATGCATTGTATTGATATGAATAAATGGGTGATTGTTTGCACATCATCAAATGCATTGTAAAATGGGTTTGGACTATCCAAGAATCCATGCTTGTGTTTGGATAATTCTCATCAAATTTATTGAGCAAGTTCTCTAAGAAGAACTAGGCATGGCCCTAGATTGAAACTATGTTTGTATTGAATCAAGATTTGTTGTAAAAGATCCTTTCTCTACATCATTTTGGTATTAGAGCTAGAAGACTCTGAGAGTGCAAGGTATGCACTAGGACAAGAGAGTTGTGAGAGAAAGTTTGTTGCAGGTATGAAAGAGAGTCGATGACTTATATCCTCCAATAGTGATGAAATTGGGTAGAAGGTGTGCATATTTATTCCACTAAGAGGAAGTGGGTAGAAGAGGTCTTGGAGAGTGCATCTTCCAAAATCCTGTTGGGTAGAGGATAGTTGTGTGTGTGAAGGTATTGGGATACCAAAAGAATGGAAGTGTTGAGTAGAATAATCCATGAATACTTGAAGAGTTAGAAGTTGTCAAGCAAGCAACAAGAGATGAGAAGAGAAAGAAGTGAGATGAAGAAGAAAGATGAGAAGGTAAAACAAATAAATATTCAACAAGAGATAACAAATATGAGACAAGATTTGGAACAAATGCAAAACACATTTGGTGAAAGAATACTGAGTATAGTAACAAGTGTGTGGAGTTGGAACATCACCATTCACAAAATTGTCAAGTGGACGATAAAAGGAAATTGCAAAAAGAAGAAAGAGGCAACAATTGAGAAGAAAGATAAAAAAATTAATCAAGATGATGGCAGAGCCAAATCCATCCAAGGAAGAGGAAAAAGATGAAGAAAATGAGTCTATTGAGACTCAAAATTTGGTTTCTCACAATATTTGTGAGTATGTGTTTATAGGTGCAGCAGATGAAGATGATGGAAAAGAGTATAAATAAAAAGGAGAAGTGAATGCAATGTATGAAGGTTGTTATGCAAATGTAGCACAATATGGTGAAGAAGAGTTTGCAAAAACAATAGAGGTAGTGGTTGTATTTTTTGATTTTATGGATGATGAATATTTTGACAAATTGTATTCAAATGATGAAGATGAAGACATGTATAGTGGTAATGTGACATATGAAAATAACTAGGGTTTTGGAACTTTGAAGCTGAGAGTCTATGCTAAGTAAGAGATAGTACAAGAAGAAGAAGAAAGATCCATGGAAAGTCAAGAATGCAGAACATACAGTAGGGTGTAAGGAGCATCAACTTTTGGAAATGAATTCTTAGTTGAATGGAAAGTGGAAGAGAAGTAGAAGACCTAAGGTAAAAATGAAACATGCATTCAAATTTTTGCAAGCAGAGCAAGATTCCATATATCAGAATTGTAGGTTGAAGAAGTCCACGATGGAAGATATTGACAAATTTGCAGATCACATCTCAGATGGAACTGGGTTTTTCTTTCCTTGGGAGTATGATGCAGGGGCATCAGGAGCCTCATAAGCACACTTTTTCTTATTTTTGAGTTTAGGTTGTTTTGTGTGTTTTGAAGTTTCCTAAGGTCATTTATGACCATGTGTGATCATATTAATCCATTTTTGGTTTGTTAGAGGGTCATTGGTTTTAAAATGTAAAAAGTTGCTAAAAGTTGTCATGCAACTTTAGCAAGGTGGAAAAAATCAAGAAAATGGTTACAAACCATTAGGATTGGTTGTAAATGCATAAAAAAAACCCTCCAAATTCGAATAGAGTGTTGGAGAATTGATATTGTAGTTTTAAGTTAATGAAAGCAAGCTTTTTCAGAGGTTTTCTCAAAGTTCCAGTATGTTCTTCTTTCTTCTAAAACCTGTATGGACCATTTAGTGATATGAAACTGATTGGAATACATTTTCATGTGAATCCTATTTCTTTTGGTTTTTATGGTATTGAATTTCATTGAGTTTTGTGTAAGATATGGTCATTTTGGTGAAGGCTACCCTATTCTAACAATGTTTTCCATAATTTTCAGTTTGAAAACGTGCTAGTACAGCCATGTATGGTATAGTATGAGCCTGAAATCAATTCTAAAAGTTTAAGGAATGAGTCTAGTTTCATATGTTTTTTGTTTGAGAAAATTTGATTAAGTTTTGAATGAGTTATGCCATTTTTGGTGAGAGCAGGTTTGTGGCTGGCCCAGGGTTTCCAGTTTTGGGAAAAACGCCATAACTTTCTTTTCCACTGTTGAATCTTTATGAAAATTGGAGGAAAAGTCTGTAATTAGGTTATATTCAATATCATTGAAGTTATTGGATTCATTATTTATTTTATGAGAGTTATTAATGACCGTTCCTTTCATTTCATAGTGAGGCAGCCTATGGGTTTAGTTGTGTAAGGTTCTAAGAAAGTATTCATTATATTGATATGAATAAATGGGTGATTGTTTGCACATCATCAAATGCATTGTAAAAGGGGTTCGTACAGTCCAAGAATCCATCCTTGTGTTTGGAGAATGCTCATCAAATTCATTGAGCAAGTTTACTAAGAAGAACTAGGCATGGACCTAGATTGAAACTATGCTTGTATTGAATCAAGATTTGTTGTAAAAGATCCTTTCTCTACATCATTTTGTCTATTATTTTTTAGATTTATCATAAGCTAGGAGGGTATCTATGGTTGACTTACCTTCTCAGGTTGAGGTTTTTATTGCATGTTAGAGGGAGTATATGCTAGTTTAGAAAATATCTCTATCATTGAAACTATTGGTTATATGTTTTTTGGGGACATTTATTGAAGTTGATTTGGTTGAGGGACCCATTGATGTTGAAATTGATTATCTCAGTAGGAATTGACCAAGGTTGATTAGTATATTCGTTAGGAATCCATGTATATGGTCCCCATTACTATGGAGGTTATGGAATAAACCATTATATAATCCACTTTATTGGTAGAATAATTTGTAGGGGAACATGGGGAAAACTAGTTTAAATATTGACTATACAAGAAGCTATTCCCCTATGTTTTTCCTACATAATCGAGTTATTTCTCATGTTAGACATTCATTTTAATTTAATTATTAATTTCAAGGATAAACTTGAATTAGTTAGTATCATCATTTTTATTGTAGATATTATAAATTTATGTTTTATTAAGATGCTATTCATGTATTACATGCTTGCTCCTACTCCTAGCACAATATATGGTAGAGATTTAGTAGTTCTATAATTTTATTGAGTTACATCAAGCATTATATTTAGGTGTACCAAAATTCTTATCTTTAAGTTTGAAAAAAAATTCATTAATTGGCATATTTTCACTTGCCTAATTTTCCTAGATTCAATCCTATTGCATGAGTAATTTCTACAAAGTTTAGCAATGTCTATGAGTCCAAGTGTTGTCATATCCACCTTTCACATAAAGTATGAATCTTATCAATACTTATCCTTTATTACTCTAAGAAATATTTTTTTAATTAGCTCTTGGTCTAATACATTATTATAAACAAAGAGGAACAAAAAAGGTAATCCTCCATGCTCTCATTTTTTTTTCATTTTAAAGAGTTATGTTCAATTTCTCACCCTATTATAATGTTAGTACTTATAAGAATTTGGTTTCCATTTCTATCCATGTTTGGATAGAGTTTATGTTTGATCCCATAAACCATTGCATGCCCAATTCTTTAAGGGTGGAAGAAAATAATTTTATTTTTCAGTTGTTAGTCCGATGGTCTATGTTTGAGATCACAACTTAAATTTAAATGGGAATTGGTCTAGATATTCTAAAATAATACCTATAAAAGTAGCTAATATGTATTGAGGGATATTCATAGGATCCTCTTCATTTGAGTTCATAGCTATGGGTTATGTAAATTTTCTTTCTTTGTGCTCCTCCCTCTCTTTTGCTTCACTATCCCTATCATCTATTTTCCCTAAGGGAAAGTTTCTCTTAATTCTAAGAATTAATGGGGTGATATAGGTAATGGATGTATCTGTACAATCTCTTCTAGTTCAACCTCACTTCTTATAGTACGTTGTGGGGGTTTTTGGAAGGAATATAAAAATAATAATAAAACTAAAATATCGACATAATACACAACAATATATATATAAAACTTAAAATTATTCTATTGCTTTCATTCTCCATTATATTTTGAGGATATATTGTTGTATATATAGATTTGAGAATATAACTTAAACCTACAACTACCTATAAACAAATAATAAATTACGTAAACTAATGTTCATTATCTTTCATTCTCCCCCATAATGAATATTGGGAAGAAAATGGTCATTATTCCATACTTTCTCCCCCATAATGAAATTTTTAAAGAAAATCTCTAGAATATGTGCTGCAACACTATCTTGACTTAGGGCCTCTACCTAGCCATTTCCCAAAAATGGTGAATTTGCATTCTCTAATCATCAATGTAGTTACTCTATAATCAAAGATGATCAATCTAAAGGTGACCATTGTGATTCACTCTTCTAGTGATCACTCCAATCAATGATAATCAAACTATAGTTGACCATCATGAGTTACTCTTATGGTGCTCACTCCAAATCATGAATATACATGGACATATCCTCTCTATTTGGAGTGTTCAAAACTTAGTAACATGCAATATCAAAATCTTAATCAAATTAGATATCAATAATATTGAGAATTGTCTCATAATCAAACCATAAATTTATAATTTTTAGGACCAAAAAATATCCAAAGCTTTCACCAACAACACATACAAAATCTGAAATAAACCAACAAGCCCACAAAATCAACAAATCTATAAAATATTTGAAGAACACACCACTCATCTCTATGAAATTTCTACTTGAATCTATTATACAACTGCAAATAAATATCCCCTTTGTAATAACAATTACATCAACATCATCAAAACAAATCATAAAAATACCTCTAAGAGAATACCTAATTATAAGAAGATAATGGTGAAATAAAATTGGGGAATATCCCATGGCCTAACCAATCTCAATTGGGATAATACTTTTTGTATATAGATTACCATATGGAAACCTCCTTGTAGAGGGTGGGATAGGCTCAACTTCGATGACTATAGCTATGAGAGACATAATAAGAGATGATCAAGAGAACCTTATTGAAGGATATGCTTGGGCCATTGGAATCAATTCCAACAATGTTGTTGAGGCTATCACAACCTAGTGGGGGATTAAGAGGATTTCATGCTTGGGGTTCCTTGAGGTGGAGATCAAAGGAGTAGGCTCTTACTAACATCCAATCAACTTGGTGTTAGACACACAATTTAGAGGAAGGGTTCCTAGCTGAACAATCCACTAAACCCTTACGAAGGGTTCATTTAATTATCAACCAGGGCTTCATAATATTTTGATGATGCTGGAATTGTATGTGCATTCATGGAATCCACACAGCCTATATCATCAAGTATAGGTGGTTTACACATGTGTGCAAGAAAATAGTAAAGGCTAGAGAAATGAAATAAAGCATAAATTGTAAAATAGGGGAATCTTCTACTGATGCTGTGGGTACCTTTGGATTAACACTGTAACAATTAACTGCTAAACCTGAACTCTGCAACTCACTAGCACCTCTAATTATTACTCCTAACTACCTAACTCACCTCAGAGGATAAATCAAGGACTCAGTACAAAATATAAATCGTAAGACTTTTGAACACCCAGAATACTAAGAGGGGGGTGAATCAGTATTCTACTAAACCATTTAATTGCTAACCATTCAATGATTAAAACATATCTAGCTACAACTGTAAACAAAAACATGAAAGGAATCATAACATCATAGGACACATGAACACTAGGATTTTTATGTGGAAAACTGAGAATGCAAAAAACCACAGTGAAGATTAGCTCACAATATATTATAATCGGTCATAAGATATTAAAGGGCACACTCCCAGGACACACTATCCTTGAAAGGCTTATAGCTTGAAATGATTGCAAAAGAGTGTGGCTCATTTCCAAAAGGATGAACTAATGAAATACACCTTCTGTGTGCTAAGTTCAGTTCCAATTAGGCTTTGGAAAACAAAATCCTGCATCGGTTTGCATGTTCACAACAACAACCAACAACTTCACACAATATCACATTGTCACACATCACTTCTCATTACTTGTCACATATCACACATACATCTTTAGTCCATGTCTGTTCAATAAAAAAATGTTTCATACATATATATATTAACTTACATCAACATACATCAATTAGGTTGACCTAATTATATGTAAACATACTCGGTTCAAAATAGCTTGTCATCTCAAAACAAAAAATTCTTTGGTGCTCAGAACAAAATGTGCAAGACATAAATTAGGTCAGCCCAAACCTAATAAAGAACTCTTTAATCACCCAGGAAGCAAACATGACTTAACCATGTCAGCTAGAAGAATATACAATGCCTATATGCCGATCTTTATTCATTTATATCTCTTAGCCTATTCAACTAAAATCACTAAAAACTTGTCCATAGCTGAAATTAATAGTCTTAAACAACATATTAAAACCACATAGGTTGATCTTATGATATGAGCAATTCTAGACAAAATTATCAAATTAGAGTAGCAAAACTATAATTTACTAGATGGACAAAAACTGTCACAAACTAATGTTGGCATCAATGACAACACACTGGAAGGATTCTTCTTCATTCTTCCAACAATCTCCCCCTTTGTCATTGATGGAAACATGTGCCAAAAATGAAGCTTCAAACAAATGTCTTCACACTCCAGAACCAAAATTGTGCGAACTCAACTCCCCCTTTTAGATATACACAAAACACATAACTCCTCTAAAACCAAAAAAATGTTCACAACATTATTTTCTCCCTACACAGACCCTTCTCCACACAAAACCTTCTCCCCCTTTGACATCAAGGACAAAGGGTTAAAAAATAGAAACATTTAATAGGAACTAGGGGCACCTTGTAATTCCTTGAGAATAGCTTCCCAAGTAGGTTTTCCACCACGCTCGATCTACTTTGCTCTAAAAAGTTCTTTATGTAATGATTCCAATTCTACTAAGTATTCTTCTCCTTTTGGAGTGGATGGATTAAGATTCATCTTGTTTAGTTTCTCTACATCCACCAAGGAACTTGATATAAGAATGTGTCTGGACATTACCATATCTCCAAGTTGTCCAAATCATCTCATTGTGTCTTCTTTCTGCCTCTGTAAGGTGAAAAACTTGCTCTGCAAGTCTGCAATAGAAGTCCAAGCAGTATAATTTCTATCATTTGCAATCCTGTAGGTTCTAGAGGCATTGGGAAGTTGAGACTCTATTGAGTCCATTAAGTCTTTAATGCCTTGAGTGGCATCAAGCCACTGCATGCAATATACAAATAGAATCTGGGCTTCCTCTTCATAATCCTTTACCTCTTTCATATTTTGCAACACCTTGCTGTGTATGATTGCACATTTATCCTATAAAACTAATAACCTTTTCTCTAGAAGTCTCGACTTTTCCTCTTTCTCAGTCTGTATCTTAAGGCTAGAGGTATATTCTTTGACAGAATCAACCAAGAACTTTAATTTTTCAATAGGCGCTAAGGAATCAACAATTGTGGCACTGGGGGTTGTCTCATATAAAGCCTTAATAGATTCATTTACCAATTCAGTCCCTCTTTGATAGGTATGTTAAATTTCCTATGTTCCAGAGTTAAGAAAAGTACCAGAAATCTTTATCCTTTCTATGGGTGACATCTTACTTAGATCCACATAGGTTGGATGTGACAAAATTTGAATCAATTGGGGTAGTTCCATAGGTTGAATTCTTGTTTTCCTTATCAATAGATATTTAAGAGTACTTTTGGATGATTCTCTGGATGGCTTTGATGGCTCAGTGGTCTTGGGGGATTCTTCTTCACTTCTTCCAATCTCTGTTTCTTCCTTGTTTTCTTCTTTCTTTTCCTCTTCTTCTTCTAAGGGTTTTCTAATGGTTCATCTTTCTTTTCTTCCTCCTTGTCTTCATCATATTTTCCATCATTACTATTTTCATCTTTGTTTCCTTCATCTTCATTCTTGTCTTCTTCTCCATTATTTTCAATATCCTCATGGTGTTCTTTTGGATTGTTACTAGTATCATTCTTATGCTGATCTTCAATGTGTTTACTGGTTATTTCCTCTGTATCATTCAAAGGAGTAGACATTTTTGAAGTAGCATGTATTTCACCAACATTTTCTAAAACAAGATGGTCCTTTACTTCTATGATATTAGTGGGCTCTTGTGCTTGAGTTGTATGAGATGAAGAACTGGTTCTCATCCCATAATTCTTTGCAATTTCCTTTATTGTTTCAAGAGTCTCTTATCTCAAATTTTTAGTACCATCTTTCTCTTTAGTCATTAGAAGAGTGACTCTCTATTTGACCCTGAACAACTTAGAACATTCATTTAACAACATCTTCCTTAGATAAGGAGGATCCATTTGTGTTCAAGGCATCATATTTCATTTTCTCATCAACAGTTACAACTTCATGCCTTCTTTGTAACAAAGCTTCCCATATATTGTCAGTCACCTTCTTCCTTATAGTTTCCATATTCTCATAAAAAATAACCATGTATTGAATGAAAAAATCTACAATTGTTTCCTTATCCTCTTTATTAACTTAATCAAATAACTTAGCAGTAGCTAGAAAATCCTTAGATTCTCTCATATTATTTACTAAAGCTTCCATCTTTAGAGGTGGACGATCACTTATCAGAGGAGAGCTGGGCATGTCCTCCATAGGTTCTAATGTACCTTCTTCTCTCTTCTTCTCATGCACATGAATTTTGAAATCTTTCATTTAATCTTATGTCTCTTCTTCATCAGATAAGATTTCAACATTGTCTCTAGTTTCTGCTTCATTGCTGGTGGAGGCATTGCTTCTTCTATTCCTTTTCAACTGTTTCTCTTCTTGCAGGACAAGTTCAATTTATTCCTATACAACATCACTTAAGTTCCTTTTTCTATTTGAATTTTTCTTTATTATTCTTCCATGGGTGGCAGATGGTGCAACAAGGGGTACATTTCTCTTCTTAGAAGCTCTGGTGCTGGGTCCAAAGGAAGCAACTACATTAATTGTTGCTGGGGTATTGTGCTCTACTTTCTTTCCTTTTACTGTTGCCATTGTACTAGGTGTTTTAGGTAATGCAGAGGTAGTGGTGGAAGATGCTCTTCCTAATCTTCTAGGCACAAAGGGCACTTTAGCTAATCTAGCCCTCTTTTCATTAGCAACTTCCTTCAGCCTTTCAACATCATCCTTAGAAAGTGAGTGCATTTGAAAGAATGCCTCAACATTTTATTTGCTCTTTTAGTCCTTTAAGATGTGAAAGTTTCTAAATGCACTTCGGTAGAATTCTCTTCATATGTACCATGATGGGATAGAGTGGGATCTTTAAGACTGCTTAACAACATTTCAATGAGGCCCTTAGTTTCTTGCTCATCAATCTCATATCCTAGAGGCTCTATCCCTAGAGTTGTAGGTTCTACCACCTCTATGATGCACTCATCAGTGGACACAAGAAAACTTATCTCCTTTGCATATTTCTTTACTAAGCTCCTTGGAACTCTATCTCTTTCATACATGTTTTGAAAAACTACGAAGAATGTAGTTAAAACATCACTTTGTGCTCTAAAGTCTCCAAGTCTATGTAAATGTTCAAATAATTGATGTGCCACCGGTCTGTTGTGATTCCATATAATTTTTTTCCTTCCAGGTAGCTCTCTCAGAAAGTAGAATAGCAGACAAACTTCCAATGTACCAAACTTGAATGCATACTTCTTTGTCTTAGTTTGGTTTAGGTTATCCATAATTTGCTTCCAGAGCAACTCACACAAATCATAATCCCTTCCATTAACCACCATGTCATATGCAACATAAATTGTAGTTGTAGACACCGAATTGCCTCTATTGGTAAAGTACATTTTCTGACCAATCATGATTGCAACATATCTTACACTAGGGTTTGTAATGGGTTTGGTTGTTAGTGCTCTCCCATCATATGTGGCACAAGTTAGTTTCATGACCACATCATTCTTCACAAATTTTAGCATTGGTACATGTCTAGTGTCATAGAAACAAGTTACAACTTTAATCACTTCCTTGGTAATTACTCTAGCTACACTTTTCCACTCAAATTTATCGTGCACTCTACTAAGTGCCATCCTTACAAACTTTGTATCCATTTCATTGCAAAATTCTGGGAACCAATTTCCCTGCATCTAGCTTCTTCCTTACAAGATTTTCATATTTGGGCTTCACTAAGGAATAATCTCCAACTAGCTCCTTTAGCCATTTATCCTTGAGCACCTGATGGCGAAATTCTTCCAATTTTGTATGAATGTAGGTTCTAGTATCCTTAGTGGGTAAGAAACTATTCAGAATTTGTGAAACTGCACCCATGGGGTCCATTTCGTAAACCTTCCATGATTTTTTTTTGAATCTTAGTTGGGGTCTCTCAGAAGTCTCAACCACAGTGGGAGTGGCTATTTTCCCCTTAATTTACCTGTATATGCTTATGAAAATTTCTTCTAATTAAAGCCCACAAAGTATAGATAGATGTAAATACCTTTTTCAAGCTTCGATGGAAACTAGGGTTTGATGCCAGATACTCTAAATCACCTTTAACTTGCTTCAACTCTCTCCAAATGTGTCAAAATAATTTAACTCAACTTGCATTTTTACTTTATATTTTACTGATCTACCCTAATTTCTTATTTAATGCATTCCACTCACAAAAAATGATAAACACCTTATGAATACATTATAAACCCTAAAATGCTTCACAAATTTCTAAATTTGCATATTTTCTGCCGATTTTTTTTTCAACATCTTCAGAATGACATTTCACATCACATATCTTCGTGTCACTGCTTGAAACCTCTTACGTTGGGGGTTTATAAGATTTCTTTGTAATTGCTCCCACTAAATCCACTACTGGGTTTAGTTTTTAGAAGAAGTATCTGCACCAGATTTAGGTACAGATGCATTTGATTAATCCTTATTCTCAAGTTCTTCATTTTTCTTCCAAATTTTCTCCATTTCCTTTTTAACTTTAGTAGGATCAACTTTATTCACAGTTTTATTCCTTTGTTCCAGATTAGATTTCTTCCAATTTTTACTTCTACAAAATCTTAAAATATGTCTTGGTTTATTGCAGGTGTAGAACAACATTTTTTTGACTAGACTGATTTGTATTTAACCTTGATCTACACTATTTATGATTATGTCCAAATACATTACATGTGTAGCAATATCCTTGAAAATATTGAATCATTCTACTAGTATTGAATCTATTCATCATCATTATCTGACTTCTGCACTCAATAGCTCTATGTCCAAATTTATTGCAAGCAAAACATTGTCCAAAAAAGAATCCATTTTGATTCATTCTATTTCTACATTTTGTTGCTCTATGAGCAAATTTATTGCATGAAAAAAAATACCATTGAAAAATGGGTACCTTTGAGCATTAGGTTGTCTGATAGGAATCCTTCCCGTATTGCTTCTTTGATTCTTGATTTTTCTACCATTGCCTTGAGTCTTCCTTTGATTTTCAACCTTGTTAGGAGTATGATTTTCCTTTGAGTTTTGTCCTTCTTCAAGTCCCAAACCACCTTTGTCCTTAGAGGGTTTCTGAAAATCAATCAACTCATCAAGAATTGTAGTACGTGTTTTGAATTTTTCCTCATGAGCTCTTTCTTTCTCCAAGTCAGACCTTAGGACCTTACCACTTTTGGTTCAAGCTTTGTACATTCATCAATCTTGCTCTAGATTTCAACTTTTTGACAGTCTTCAATTCTTTTATTTTCTTCCACTTGTACCTTTAGTCCAGTGATGTCCTCATTTGCTTTCTTCAACTGATTACTTTCTTCTTTATGCCTTTCTCTGAATTTCTTGATTTGTTCTCTTAGTTTCTTGATGCACTCATTTGCTTCATTTAAGTTCTCCCTCAAATTTTATTTCTCATTTTCAATTCTGCCCAAATCTTCAAGAGCAACATGGAGTTCTTTAGTTGTAGAGATCTCTTCTAGAGGAACAAGATACTTTTTGTTAGCCACGTGTTCAAATTTCAAGATCTTCCTTAAGTTGTTAAACTTTTCAAAAGGAACCAAGCTCTGATACCAATTTTTAAACAACCAGAATACTGAGAGGGGGGGTGAATTAGTATTCTACTAAACCAATTAACTACTAACCATTCAATAATTAAAACATGTCTAGCTGCAACTATAAACAAAAAAATGAAAGGAATCATAACATCACAAGACACATGAACACCAAGATTTTTATGTGGAAAAGCCATAATGGGAAAAACCACTGTGAGGATTAGCTCACAATATATTATAATTGGTCATAAGATATTATAGGGCACACTATTAGGAAACACTGTCCTTGAAAGGATCACATCCTAAAATGATTACAAAAGATTGTGGCTCACTACCAAAATGATGAATTGATGAAATACACCTTCTGTTTGCTAAGTTCAGTTCCAATTAAGCTTTGGAAAACAAAATCCTGCACCGATTTGCAAGTTCACAACAACAACCAACAACTTTGCACAATATCACACTGTCACACATCACTTATTAAATTACTTGTCACATATCACACATACATCTTTAGTCCATGTCCGTTCAATACAAAAATGTTTCATACATATATATATCAACTTACATCAACATACATCAATTAGGTCGGCCTAATTAGACATAAACATACTTGGTTCAAAATAGCTTGTTGGATCAAAACAAAAACTTCTTTGGCGCTCAAAAAAAAACATGCAAGACATAAATTAGGTAGGCTCAGACCTAATAAAGAACTCTTTAATCACCCACAAAGCAAACACCACTTAACCATGTCAACCAAAAGAATATACAATGCCTATATTCTGATCTTCTGTCATTTATATCTCTCAGCCTATTCAACCAAAATTGCTGAAAACTTGTCCATAGCTGCAATTAATAGTCCTGACCAATATATTAAAACCGCATAGGTTGATCTTATGATATGAATAATTTTGGACCAGATTACCAGATTATAGTAGAAGAACCATAGTTTACCAGATGGACAAAAATTGTCACAAACCAATGTTGGTAGATCAATGACACCATACTAGAGGGCTTCTTCTTCATTCTTCTAACAAAGACAAGGTATCACTCATATGCATGTAAAGGAAGAATCTATTAAAATGAATGCAATACTATAAATATCTAATTTAATAACAAAAATTAAGGTGGGTGGAAAGTACCTTGATTGGACCTTGCTCAAGCCACTATACCCACAAGATAAACCAAAGATGTGCTACCATAATCAACTAAATATAACAGTAAACTAAAAAATCTTTATTACATGTAATTGAACTCTACAATATGCAAATAATCTTCATAGATTTCTTATTCATGAGTACATAACAAAAAACTAACAAAGATATTGTCTGTGTATGAAACTAAAAACTATCAAAACATATCCTCTAACTAGATCTGCTCCTCAACCATCGATCCAACTATATAGGTTCGGGAGGAGGTTTATTTGTATAAGGAATAAAAATAGAAATTAAATGAAAGTATCCACTCTCCTTCAAAATAGAGAGAGACAAAGTCTTTGCAACAAAAATTATAACTGAAAAAGATAGAAGAAGACAGCTAGGTTTGTATTTATGCTTTAACTACATGATAGAGTCGTGCTGTGTCCAAACAATCACGTCAATTTATTGATCATCACAAACTTCTCCGCCCTTCCATCATCTTATTGAATGCTTTGATGACTCACAATTGACTGCTCCAATGATCACCTTCATCATTTTTTGCGACTATCATGTGTCTAGCCATTCTAGAATCTCCTTGCTATTGGCCTGAAATCCTTTAGCTATGGGTTGAGTTGTCTAGTTGTTGTGGGTTGCTATTCTGACTACAAGGAGTTAGTTTTCATCTAGAGCATACATACTATTAACAATCATGAATTGAACATAGATATAAACTAAAATTCATACACATTCACACATTCATTCATGCAAATACCAACATATCATAATTATATTTCCACTCATCAAAGTCTAGTTTGGATTGCATAAAGGATATAAAAGGTATATAAGTTCAAGAATGTATATGAAACAAGCACATTAAAGTGTTTAAAAGATATGGAATAAACAAGAGAAAACTAGCTATTAATCAGGCTCATCATTCCCCCAACTAAGTAATTGCTTATCTTCAAAAAATATTTCAAGGATGAAGGTTATTCTCCAAAGTGATCTACTTGAAGTTTGCAACAAAATAAAATCCCTGCCCTTCCTATAGATAGTAGCCTTTGTAACATGCAATATTTGCCAATATGATATTCTCGACCTCTTCTTCCTTTGCACGCTTATTTCTTGTCCAATGTGGCACTGGATAAAGGAGGATGGGTGGATGAAAGGTAAGCAAGAACCATTTAAGTCCTTGATCTCTGGAAATATCTATATATTTATGGGACCTTCCCATAATGGCAACAAATTTATATAGGGAGCATGGTTCTTTCTTCTTTAATTCAGGAGTCAACTCTTTCCACCTTTCTTGCACAAATTTAAAAGCTTCATGGATGGTCCCTAGAGCTAGTTGCTTCATCCTGATATAATCCTTTTCCCTGATGTTCATTATTTTTTCACCTACACCTTTATAGTCCAAGAGATCTGACCACTCTTCTATAACTGAATTGGGGTGCTTTGATTCCTTCTGAATCTGTAAAGCAATGGATTTTTCTCTTTCAATATATTATTGTAAAATCTTACCTCTTTGCTACTCATTTATGACATAAGAGGCCAATGCTTTAATATGTAGATCCCCTACAAACATCAGTGGGTACCATTCTTTTTCATCTAGAAGAATAAAATTATGCAAGTAAAACTCACATAGTTGATCTTGCATATCAGGTGTAGAAGTAACAAAAGTTTCTAAAAACACAAAATTCTTGTTCATTGCAATTGGTAAATCATTGATTAATTAACTGAATTGGAAACATAAGTACTTTTCTTGCAAAAAATAGTGCATAGACCCTAACAGGGGGTCTACATTTCAACAATTGAGCAGCCTTATCTTCGATTTCACCAATTCTTATTGTCATTTTCTTCACCTTTGTTTCATGTTTTAAATGGCCCTAGTGTGGTTAACTATCATTTATGCCTTTTCCTTCTCCCAATATTTCTTTTTCTGGGAGAATTCCTAAGTTATCTTCCATAAATCCACACCTAAGGACACTATAGTAGGACTAGTGGGGGTTCTTGTATGAGGAATTGACCCTTTAGACATAGGTTATCTATTGCCTACCTTTAGCATGGCAAGTTGTGCAAGGATTATGATATTGGATCCATGCTCAAGTTTATGCAGTTTTCCCTCTAATTCTTTAATCTTGGTTTCACTTTCACTGTCCCTTTGTTGGTATGATTCTACCAGTTTTTCTAACTACTTTATCCTCTCCATTGCCTCCTGTAACTCTTTAACAATATTTCTTTCTTCTATGAACAATTATTCATCCTTATTCAAGAATTGATCATCATCCCCCATGGTATATTCACAAACCTCACTATCAGGGTTCTTTGGGGTTATTTTCCCTATTTTCTTTGCAACAAATGCATCCTCTAAATTAGATTCAGAGGTGCTAGTGAAGTACCATGTTTGTTTAACTGGTATATTTACATTTCTTGAGGAATTATCCTTCAATTATGAGTCTTCCTCAACCATCACAACATTTTATTCTTCCTGATTTTTGACTGATCCTCTCATGGAACCTTTCCTCGTGAGGTAGTGTGATTGACTCCCAGGCTATGTAGATTTCTTTTGCCCTCTTTTAGGTGTCGAAGAAGATTCACCTTTCCCTTTCCTAGTTCTTGGTGTTTTTCTAGAGGTAGGGGTTTCTTGGGTATCTCCTACTACAGGTTGCTTAGATGTTGTAGGTTGTGGATCTTACAAGCTCTACTCCTCTGGATCTCCTTTGTTGTGGGTAGGTGAAGCAGCAAGGGAGCCAAGGGCATTTCCCTTCCTTATACAATAGGTGATTCTATATTTTTTGGGATAGTAGGTTCCTCAAGAATAGTATTGATATGGTTGTAATTTAGAAAAATATCCCATGAAACATGTGGAAACTAAACCCTCAAACTTATTTTTATCAGTAATGTGACTAAGTAGAAATGTGAAAATGTTGTGTTATTCCTTTTTCTTTTGTACTCAAAACTCATTCTTTTTAGAAAATTGTACATAAAATTGGGAATATTTACATGCCTATCATGGCAAAGATGTCTTAAAGGTTTAAAATGGACTATATATAATAAGGATTTCCTACTATCACAAGTTAAGTACTTGAATATATAAGAAGCTATTGAGGCCCATATCTAGGGTAAGGATAATCTTTTTGTACCTTGAGACAATGAATCTAGGTTTTCTCTTGGTTTTCTAAATTCGTTCCTGGTAGTAATGACGTTTGCCCTAACTGGAAACTCTTCCCCTTCTTGTGGAAGTCTTGATACCTTAACAATGGTGGCATTTGAAGCATCCACCTTCAAACCTCCTGCAGTTGCCTCATAGTTTTGTAAAGTAGCAACAAATTGTTGTGTCATAACTTCATTGAACTTTGTGAATTTCAAGTCGTCCATCCAACCGGCTTGTTGAAAAATAGGTAACACCAGTTTGTCTTCCAACAACTGGGTATGTACTACTGGTTCCCTATGAATAATGTCACCACCCATGATACTGCTATTACTTTGTAATTCCCTTAATTTTGCAATTTTCTAGCTCAATTTATGCTTGTTACTCTAATTACACCACTTCCACTATGCTATATCCTCTTAATTCAGTTGCTTCTAACCCTTGCCTTCTCCTCTAAGCTTGGATTGTATGAAAATAGAGGAAAATGAAATGGAAAAAAGGTTGTAGAGGGTTTTTGGTTTTTGAAAATCAAGATAATGAGCGTACCCCTCCCTCCAACTAAAGATATTAAGTTTCCTCACTTAATTGTATGGTTCTTGGTGAAGGGTGAGATGGTATATAGTGGAATATCAATTTAGATACGAAAACATACATGAATTAATGTTAAAACATGTAGGAAATCAATTGTCATCTATGCTAATTATGAGAAGTTAATGCATGTACCTGTAGAATTCTTATGAAATGAAACTTATCTCACATAAAGTTGTTGATTACTGCCCACATTGAGATTTGATTTGACCATTCTTTATTACAATTGGAAGTGAATGACATGAATGCATGGTGCGTGGTGAATAATTGTTGGAAAAAGTTATAGAATGCATAGAAAATGGAAGATGAAATGAACTGTATGAGATGTGAAAATAAATAAAGGTGATGGAAATGCTACATGTGAGTAGGTGTCATATGTTGCATGCATTGAAATGAAATATGTGTGGCTGCATGTACAAAAGATGCAAGTGGAAATTATGAATATGCAATTAATTTGATATATATTTTTGCAGTAACTGTCAGTCAATTGCTATGGATGCCTCTAGTAACAGGGGCCTTTCTAAAAGTTATTTCCTTCAGGCGTGTTGCTACAAGTCCCTTCAAATTTTTTGATCATGGAAAAAATGATTATTGTTGCTCGTCACCTTGTGTAGTGTGTGCTTGTGAAGTGTGTTAGAAAATTATACTTGTGTACCATCAATAGGTGATCTAGGTAGCTCTTCTACTGAATCATGTGTAGAACTTGTAGTTTCTGATGTGGAATTGTGAAGTGAAGGCTCAAATTATTGGATTAATGATAGAAGGAAATCATCCTTCTGCAATGGTTTCTTATACAACTTCAGTCTATGTCCATTAAACAATAATGAAAACCTGACTTCATCAATGGTTTGTAATTGTATTGCTCCATTGGGAAATACTTGTTTGGTTTCATATGGGCCAAGCCATCTTGTCTGCAACTTCCCTTTGTAGTCCTTATATCTTGAGTCATAAAGCAAAGCCTAATCACCCACACTGAAGTCCTTAGTTTTGATGAAATGATCATGCCATTTGATTCTTTGATTTTGAACAACTTTAGTGTGGTGTATGGCCTCCATCCTAATTTCATCAAGTGCATTAAGGTTGTGCAATCTCTCCTACTATGCTATTGTAAAATCCACGCCCAATGTAACTATAGTCCTCAATTTTTTGTATTCAAATTGAATAAGAAGTACTTCCTTCTTGCCATACACCAATTTATATGGTGTAAACCCTGTTTTAGTTTTCCACATTGTCGTATAGGCCCAAACTGCCTTAGGAAACCTGGCTGCCCAATCTTTTATATGAACTTGTACTATTTTTGTTAGAATATTCTCAATTTCCCTATTTGTGACTTTCACCTATCCATTATCTATGAGGGTGGTAAGGTGTAGACTTCCTGTCTGATCTCATACTCTTGAACCAATTTTGTTATCAGTTCTGATGTAAATTGGGGTCCTTGGTTTGTGACAATCTCTCTTGGAATTCCATATCTTGTAAACATGTCCTCATAGAGAAACTTTTCCACATTACCATCCCTTACAAATTGTAAAGCCTTAACATCCACCCACTTTGTAAGGCAATCCATGCATACTAGTATAGATTCCTTATTATTTTATGTTGGTGATATGGGGCCAATAAAGTCTAATCCCCATTTATCAAAATGTGATATTGCTAACTATGACTGCAATGACATTTCATCTATTTTTGTTGGCCTTCCTATTCTTTGACACCTATCACAACCCCTTGTGTACTTCACTGTATCCTTATGAAGAGTTGGTCAATAATAGCCAATGTTGAGAATATTAAGAGATGTCCTCTTTGTTGCAAAGTGTCCCCCACAGGGTTCATCATCACATGCTTTGAGAATGTTATAAACTTCATCTTCTTCGATACATCTCTTCATAATGTTATCTAGGCCTATGTAAAATAAGTATTCAACTATCTAGGAGTAGGGAAAACTCTTGTGAACCAATTTCCTCTTTTCTCTTGGGGAGAAATTTGGTGGTGTCTACCCTGCTACTAGATAGTTGGCAATATCTACAAACCAAGGTGTATGCAGAGATAGAGAAAATAGATGCCCATTTTGGAAAGAATCATCAATAACATATTTTTATGATTTGGTTGATAGTTTGGATAAAAATTTTCTACTACATTTTCTTTGCTTGTCTTGTCCATAATGGTAATGTCAAATTATTGAAGCAATGTAACAACTACCTGACAAGTCTTCCACCAACTACTGGTTTATTCATTAGATAACTAATTGTTGTATGGTTAGTATGTATGAATGCTAGATATCCTATAATATAATGTCTAAATTTGTTTATTGCATACTACTGCCAACATCTCCTTCTTTGTCACTGTATAATTAAGTTATGCCCCTTGTACATTTTTGCTGACATAATAGATGGCATACTCCTTGTTTCCTTCCTTCTGCCCAAGCACAACTCCTATATCAAAGTCATAAGCATTTGTATGGATATGGAAAGGTAAGGCCCAATATGGTCCTCTCAAGATGTGTTTTGGTTAATGCTACTTCGAGTACTTCAAAAGAGTGTTGACAATTAGTTGTACACTCAAATTTTACATCCTTAGACAGTAAAAAAATAGTGGAGTTGCAAGTTTTCTGAAGTATTGAATGAATCTCTTATAATATCCAACATTTCCTAGGAAACTTCTAACATCTTTTTGTCTTTGAGGCACAAGGAGTGGATAAAACTTCAATTTTGTTGGGGTCCACATGAATGCCTTTATTTGACACAAAATGTCCCAATATAATCTCTTTTGTCATCATCATGAAACATTTTTTATGAATCAGGGATAATTTGTGTTCTTGACACCTTTTTAGCTCCTCTAAATTGCCAAGTTCTTCATCATATGTATTCCCATATGTTGTAAAATCATCCATGTAAACCTCCATGGAATCATGTACAAAATATGAGAATATACTTAGTACTACCCTCTGGAAAGTGGTTGGTGCATTACATAGGCCAAATGGTAGGAAAAAATAACCATATGTGCCCCAAGGGCATGCAAATATTGTCTTGTCTTGGTCTTCTAGGGAAATCTTAATTTGGTTATAGCCACTAAATCCATCTAGAAAGGAGAAATAATTTTTCCTTGCTAATGAATCAAGTACTTGGTTAATGAAGGGGAGTGGAAAGAGATCTTTCCTAGTTGCAACATTTAATTCTTGGTAGTCTACACATACTCTCCACTTTCCTCCTTTCTTTGGGATAATTACTAAAGGTGTCACCCATTGACTATTAGAAATAGGATAAATAAAGCCTACATCAAGTAGTTTTTGCAATTTTGACTTAACTATGTCTCTAACTGCAGGGTCCATTCTCCTTTGTGGTTGCCTTATGGGTTTAAAACCATCATTGATCTATAAATCCTATGCATGCACAAGTCTAGGTCTATGCCCTTCATGTCATGATAATATTATGCAAAGGATGCTACATGTGCTTGCAACATAGTCATCAATGATGTCTATTGTATATTAGTCAATTGATTGTTAACATTCAATGCTTTTCCTGACACTATTTCTAAAGTCTTGGATGTTGTTTGTATTGATGAGATGCCAAGTCCTGCTACATTTGGGATACATTTGTGGGGAAAAAAATTGTGAAATATTTGGGAAATTGACTTAGATGAACTGGCAAGGACGATATTTTGTAGAGGATCTTGGAAACATGCCAGAAAGTCATGATGCAGTGGGTCCCTACCTATTCATTTTGCATGATGTTTACTATCAAGTCATCTTCATCTTGGTGTTCTAACAAGGGATTGTGTTCAATAGTCATCAAGATTTGCAAGGAGTATTGATCTTCCTCATCTAGTGCAAGCCAAATTATTTGTTCTAGGTCTGCATGTGGCTAGGCTGGAGGATAAAGGACTAATTTATTAGTCACATTCCCATTAGAGATAATCATTTCCCAGACCTACAACTTATGAAGGTATTTTCTATTGCCAACCATGGTCTTCCTAATATGAGGGGGTAGCCTACAAGAATAGCTTTAGGTTGTATGACCATGAAATCTGTAGGACACTCTCATGAATCCAATATTATCACCAAGTCCCCAATGATACCCTCAGGATTGAATGTGGACCTATCTGCCAATTGTAGAATAGTAGGTGTAGGCCTGAGTTCTATCAACTATAATAACTTCATTGTCTCTTTAGTTTTTACAATAATAGCTGCTTCTAAGTCAATTAAGGTGCTTTTAATGAAAGTGTCATTTATCTTTACATCCACTACAAGACTCCCAGGGTCTACATACTTGGGGACAAGTATGTTTCCCAACATAATGTTTGCAAGTTTTCCTAGAATATCTAGAGTTTGAGGATCTTTTCTCTTTTTGTCTGGATTTTTAAGGCATAATTCCCTCATATTTTTAGTATATATAGGAACCTCCTTAATGGCTTGGATAAGGGGGATTTTCATACAAACATCTTTAAGTTGTCCCAACAGGCCAATTTCAACTTATGTTTGATTCCTTTGAACTAGCAATATTTCAAGGAATGGTGGATTTGGACTTGGATTGGTTTGGGTAACCTAATTTTATTCAAGCTCCTTAGGTTGATTTTCCAAGGTCTTTGTTGGGGGTTCCTCATCAATCAATTCAGTAATTTGAGGAGATGAAGGCCCAACCAAATTCTTCCCTAATTTGAGGTGGACATCACTCACCTCTACCCTATAGGTGGGGTATTGAACAACTTCATTAGTGTAAACTAGTTAAACATGCTTGTTATTGGAGTTAGGTGTAGGTTGGGCTGGTAGCTAAGGTGCTCTAGATGGCTGTGGTGTTAGGTTTAGAAAAATGGCTTGTTATTATGGCTACAAGGGCTATTGTGGTTATTGATAATTCATGTTTTGGTTTTTCCATTGCTAGCCTCTTTTCCATTGAGGTTTCCATTGGTTTTGTTGGGGTGGCCATTGAGAATTATATCCTTGGTAATTTTTTGATTGCCACATATTTTACTATTGTTGATTTCGATTGGTTTGAGGAATTTTCTATTGTTGGTTTTGCATATTGGCTTAAGAATGAGGATTCCAATTAGGAAGATTTGAATTGTTAGTAGGAAATGACATGTTGTAATTCAAAGGATCTTGAGGCATACCTTGTATTGGCTACCATGTTTTCCTTTGAGTTATATAGAATACTTGTCCATCTTCTCCTTCAAATGCATGAAAGTCTAATGTTCCTTGCTTTTCTTCAGAGATACTTGCCACCTTTTTGCATTTATAGTTAGTTATTCTTTGTATACAATGTGGATAGTATTCTGCAAGGCTACTTCTACCTCGTCTTGCTTCTTTTTGATATGGAGGGTATCTAGTTGTGTATCCAAATGAATGATAATATCTTCATTCATATTGGATAAAAGATTACTCAATTCAACTCTAGACTCCATTGGACGGTTTGCTAAGGGAAAATGTCCTATCTTCTCTAACCTTCTTTGTGAAAGACCTTGAATACCAAGACTATTTGAGATTAAAAGACACTAAATTAAAGCACATAGAAAAGGTAAAGTGTTAGGAAAAATATAAGCCAACTCTAGCAAAACATCAGAGGTATGCTGAAAGATTTATTGCTTCCATACATGCCAATTTCGTATAGTGTATGCATGGAAATAAAAGAGAATAAAAATAGTGGTGGAAACCAATGCTAACATAGATTAGGTGCAAGAATATAAAATGCTAAAAATGAATCCACCGTGGCTTCTCAAAATAAAACCTCCAAAATTTGAATGCAAGCCGTCACAATGCCTGGTTCGAGCCAAGAATGAAATGATAGAAGAAGATTATAAATTGAAAAATATAAAGTTCTAATCCCAATGAGATTTGAAAGCTATGAGTATCCGAAATAATATTGGCAAGAGGGTCATGGCTTAGAAAGAATAGAAGTCAAGAGCAAGGCGAATGATGGTGGCTAATATCGGCCCTCTTAAGTTTCCTATAAAATTCACAACATTCTCACATTAAAGTTTCGACACATGAATAAGCTGGAATTCCTAAGGAAAACAGTTGAAAGAATATATTGGCCTACTTTATAAAAGCTTAGCTTAAACTATCAGGGTTTGAATGCCCAAAGAGATGAAGATTTGCATGTGTAATTTCATCATGATGTAGTTAAAAAAATAAGCTTATAAAGATTACAAATAGCGTGGAGAGACATATTGAGCAAGCAAAATTACAGAGCATTCCAGGATCTATTCAGATAATTGTTTTACTGTGACAATACCATCATGTGCTAATTCTTTTATTTTCTGATGTTTGTGCAAAAGATTCAACAAACAAATTCTACCACAAGGAAGAACAAATAACATAAAATACATACAAAAGCTTACTATTCAGGAAAATGTAAATCAAAAGAAGAGAAATTAGATTATATTCTTGAATCCGACATAGATTGAAGCAAAAACCAGAAAATCCACAACTCTTTATTTTCCCAAAAGCAAAAATCCTTCAAATTCACTGTCTCCAAAAATTTTCAACCAAAACACAGAGAAGAAGCTTTTTCCCAAAAACTGTCGTGAAATTTTTTCTTTCCCAATAATCCAAAATAAATTTCCATGCACAAATTTTTGCATAACCAAAGCTTTTAATTCATTTCAATTAACTCATAATCACAAATATTAACTAACTATCATCATGCAAATTAAGTTTGATCAACCAGTTTCAACTAACAAATGTCCAAGATAACACCTTCTAACTCAAAGTCTCTATTTCAGATATTTATTTATAATCTGTTGAAAAAAAACTCTTCAATAATATCTATTAATCAAAATTAACAATCACATTCAAATAAATATCCCTTTTTTAATAATTCAATTTAATCAAACCTTTAAAACAACAATCAAATTTTAATTATAAAATTATCTAAACATAAATATTTTAATTTAACATTTCAACAACATTATACTAAACCAAATAACTTACTAATAAACTATTTAACTAATTAATGAATTTCCAATCAAGACACAAATATGAATGACACAACGAACCTGAACGATAATACAATGACGGGTGACAACAAAGATAATTGTCCTATAAGGGAACAATGGCCAAAGAAGGACCTACCATTATCTTTGAAACAACATGTTTCGATTGCATCATGGCACACTAAAACCTGGAAAAGTAGGTGGAGTTGATGCCCAATACCTGCAAACTGCATCAAACAACACTGTCAAATATATATGCATAAATCGACAATCACATTGTGAAACAGAGTCACAACGTAGTAGGGTACTCAAAAGTCAGTAATGCTAAACTGTCTCGTTCACCAAGACTAACACATAGTACTATATCATAAACAAAATCAGATGCATCATCAAAAGCACACTAATGCTCTAAAATAGCATAAAACCATAACACACATAATGTACATCATAAGATCACCACACAAACGTAATCAAATGATAAAAAATGTCTCTAATGTATCATCAACAAAGTATAAAACCAACATAGTATCAGTGTCATAAATGAAATAAAGTAGCATAGTATAAAAAAAACTAAAACAACTATCAATCGAACATAAACAAATTGAATCAAAGTGCAACAACTGGAGGGAGACTACATCCTCCCCCCTTGGATAAGGCTTACTCCTAGAAGCCTACAAATAGATATGGATAAAGCTCTCTCATGCGTGTCGCATCCTCCCAAGTAGCTGATGCCTCATCACTAGGATTCCACTGGACCCTCACGTGATGAATGTATCAACCCCTAAGGCCGAGTCTCCTGTACTGAAGAACACCCACGAGCTCCAAAGCTAGCTGCCCATCCTCTACCTATAATGCATTCCAATTGAGCACATGTGAAAAATTAGGATGATAAGGCCTAAGAACAAATACATGGAAAACATCATGGATGCATGTCAAACTAGGTAGTAAAGAAAGATAGTATGCTACAAGACCAATCCTCTCCAGAATCTCAAATGGTCCTATGAAAGGAGGCGTGAGCTTAGAGCCTTTTCCATAACGAATCAGACTATTTCGCATATGCACCCAAAGAAATACCCTATCACCAACTAAAAACCAATGATCCACTCTATGAGAATCAACATACTTCTTCTGCCTATCTTGCACCATCACCAAATGCTCTCTGATGTGATCAAACTATTGCTCCATATCTTGAAGCGTCTCAGGTCCAAGTAGAAATCTATCCTCAAGTCGATCCCAACTCAACAGAGTTTGACAAGGACATCCATACAATGCCTGAAAAGGAGGCATACCTATGGAACTATGATACCCATTATTATAGGTGAACTCCACCAAGTAAATATAATCTTCCCATTGTGACTGCTGATCCATTACATACATCCGAAGCATATCCTCAAGAATCTGATTGACCCTCTCAGTTTGACCATTGGTCTTAGGGTGATAAGCTGAACTGAAGTTCAACTAAGTACCTAAGGCATGTTGCAATGACATCCATAGTGCTGATGTAAACACACGATCTCTATTTGAAATGATTCTATGAGGAATTTTGTCCAACCAAACAATATCCTCCATGAATATCTTGGCCACAAAAGAGGCATTATAGGAAGAATGAACCAGAGAAAAATGTGCTACCTTAGTCAACTTGTCAATAGTAACCATAATAACATCACATCGATGAGATGACATAGGTAAAAAAAAAAAAGTCCACCGATATGATGTCCCACTTCCATTCAAGAACAAGATGAGGCTGCAGCAGTCCTGTGGGATGTTGGTGCTCGACCTTAACTCTTTGGCACTCAAGACATCTCAAAACAAAATCAGCGATATCACACTTCATTCTTGGCCAAAATTATAATTGTCGAAGGTCTGCATGCATCTTCTTAACACCAGGATGAGCTGAATAAGGTGCTCTATGTGCCTTTGACATAATCAGAGCGCGGAGACCTTTTGTATGTGGTACATAGATACGATCCAAATATCATAACAATCCATCAGACCTGAGAGTATATCCTGTGAATCTTCCCTCCAAGGATCTAACTGATCCTAACTCCTTCACCTCCTGATACAGTCTGTTTGTAGGAAGTACTGCTAAAATTTGGTTCCTCAAATTAATTTCAAGAGTGATGCAGGAGCATCCAATGGTGTAAGGGCAATCTTGCATCACCCAAAAATAGTTAAATTTCAAGTTTCTTGGTTTTTAGATGTTTTTAATTTTTTTGGATACCCTTTTCATCATAATGAAATTCCCAATTTACAGTTTTTATTTTCTATTCCTGGGTTGAAAGATATTGTAGTTTTAGTTTCCCAGATTTGCACCTGAAAATCTTTCGAGTTAGATTTGAGGAACTTAGAGTCCCCAGATCAGCCCTGAAACTTGCCAAAATTGGCGTAGTGGATTTTAAGCGCGTTATTGACTTCGAGACCTTTCCAACGGTTCAAACGGTTTGTGAATCGAAGTCCCAGATCAAAAGTTATGGGCCTGGGAAATTGGCGCACTTTCTAGAAGATACAATTGCAAATGTTCTCTTGAAATTTGAACTTCAAGTTGTAATTTTTCGGCGCCAAACCGCCTAAACTCAAATTTGAATGTTGTTTTGACTCCAAACTAAAGAGGAGCTCTATTTATGGGCGGGTTTCTAATTTTTGGGTAACTTTTTGGGGACAAGCTCACATATTGCGAAGGGTGATTCTGTAGCTTTCATGAACTTGCATGTTTGTAGAACTTGAGGATTTGAGATCCTGCATGTAAGAAACTCCATTTTTTGAATAATAAAATTATTCTCTTGTTTGTGGGTTATTTTTTAAGTCTCAGGCTGCGCCTTCATCAAGTGGTATCAGAGCGGGTTTTCTTGAGCGTGTGAACAGATCACCGATCGTGAGGCAGTTTGCACCAGGACCGTGGTTGTGGGTCGAGGTCAAGAAAGATGCCTCTAAGAGTGATGCCTGGTAGGCATGGTGGTGCCAGAGGTGGTCGAGGCGATAGAAATGCTGGTGGAAGAGATGCACTAGCAGCCCTCCAGAGACAGATTGACGCGTTACAAGAGCAGTTGAGAAGAGGGTTAAACCCTAGGGAGGAAAGTGAGGATGAAGGAGAGGAAAAAGGTTCAAATGTAGAAGAGGAAGAAGAAGCAATTGATCACACCAAATGTGGCTAA